>JANUYF010000001.1:129146029-129746029 GCA_026167975.1 Phrynosoma blainvillii
GGTGTACCACACACTCAAGAGATATTTGGCATTCAAAGGCAACATGACATTGATTTGTCCACAATGTTTTGCCTGGGAAATCTGGCTTCAGGTCATCCCCTTGAAGGAGCTGCAAGCCAACAGCACCACATTCTCTGATTACAAGTTATTGTAATGAGCCCAACTGGCCACAGAGCCTTCCAGTCTGGAACAAAGAAGTACTAGTAGTTCACTGGCTGTACTTCTATGAACATATAGAATTTGCCAATGCATGACTTCTTGAGCAGCTGCTAGGAAGGGAAGATGCTAGTACAACACACTGGGGTGGGGGACAGATAATTACACATCAAAGCTACATTTATGACTGAAAAGTTAGCAGCATAACAGCTTCTAAAGCAAACTTCTATTGTGAGATGTTCATCAGTACATAGGGGAAAACAATCCAAAATCATGATTTCTAAAACTGTTTCTGCACTGACAAGAAACCCTGGTTTACCATCGGCGCTTCCAGATCTGCCAGGAGGACAAGCTGTCCACACAAATGGCATCCACAACAGGCCACTACCAGCAGCATTGTCTGCAAACCGTCTCCTCCCTTCCTGGCCCTGGCCCTGGCCCTGTTAAAATGCAGTATGTGTTGGAGAAGCCATGTGAACTTGAAATAACAGTGCTGTAGCAAGAGTTGGAATTGCCAGGTGGGAGGAAGTCAGCTGCTTGTCCAGCACAGAGTACCTCAAAACCTCTACAGCCCACCTGCCAATGCATGCAGTCTGCACACTCAAGGGATTCTCCTGGGTTTCTGGCCTTTTCCAGAGCAGTGACTCTATTTACTCCGAAGAATCACCCTGCAGCATGGACTGGATCTGTGTTTCACTTATTTTGGCCCAGTGCATCATCTAAACAGGTCAGTACACAAGATGACTGTTTCTTTTCCTCTGTGTGGACACAGCCTACATCGACTTCATTCTCATTTCTCATCAGTCATATTATTAATATGAAAATTGTCTACTAGGGTCAATGGAATATTTGGCAACCATGGCTCAGCATGAAATCCTAGGGATAAGACCATTTATCAAAGAATAAAAGACTTAACTTAATTGGTCCTGTTAAAATAAACCCTTGTTATCCTCTCCATGCAGCATATTGTAGAATTTTAGAAAATTTGCTTAAATTTAGGACCTATGATCAACTCTTAGTCAAATTACATTTCAAAGTGCTTGCCCGTGGCTATATTCAACAGGCCATGTACGTAAATGCTGGAGAACTCATAATACTTACAATCTAAAACTGGATTTGCTAATCTTCATTAACAGTCATCTTGTGTATAGATACTCAATTAACAAGTAAAAATTAAATAAACAGATTTTCCTTTCTCTTCTGGAAAGAGCCGCAACATTTGCTAATGTTGTGTGTCTTCAAGTTATTTTCCACTTATGTCAGCCCTTATGTCAAGGGCTTTCTTGGCAAGATTTGTTCAGAGGATTTTGCCATTCAAGGTCACCCAGTGGCCTCCATGGCCAAGCGAGGATTCAAACCTTAGTCTTCCAGTACACCACACTGGCTCAGTCATTACATTGTTGTTTGTTGTTAGCTACCCTCGAGTCAACCTCGACTAACGGAGATGCTGTGTATGAGACATCCATGGCCCCCTGTCCTCCACTGCTCTGCTTAAGTCTTGTAGATTCAGGCTCAGTACATCCCTAATTGAGTCTAGCCATCTGGTGTGCTGTCTTCTACTGCCTTCCACCTTTCCAAGCATTATTGTCTTTTCTAATGAGTCATGCCTTCTCATGATGTGGCCAAAATATGATAGCCTCAATTTAATCATCTTGGCTTCCAGAGAAAGTTCAGGCTTGATCTGTTCATTACCATGGTGCATTTGGAGGAAGTCATCTCTTTCCCCTCCCCAATATAAATAATAGGATTATTCTAATTTTAAAAGCCACAACAACATTATGACACTGCAGAATTGTTTCAGGACTTTCCCAAAACATTTACTGATTTAGGTGGCATTTATCTTCTGTGTGGGATCTCAAAAATTACCTTTGACTGTAATCACCTGACAGATGCCCAATATAATTTCCACTTACTCCACTGGAGTCAAGTGGACACTTGCACAGTTTGGTTAATACAAAGGTTGCAATACTTTCTTTTTTTTTTCTTTCTTTTTTTTTTTTTACAAAGAGAGATATACACACAGAATAAGTGTCTATGCACAAGATACAAAACAGTATATTTAATTAACAAACTATATTTTTTGAATGTGCACACTTATTTGGTAAAATAATAATAATAATAATTAAGTCCCTTTCAGATACAGCAGTAAGGAAACCACTACGGTACAATTTTTTTTATTTTTTTTTATTTTTATTTTTTTGTATTTTCCTTTGCTCACCAGATGTCAGTAACTGAAGGTTAAGGCTGCCACTTTGATTCTTCAGCAGGAGCTGTTTCCCCTATTTCTGAATTTCTGTTCTGAGAAGAACAGTAGCTTGTTGTGTTATAGTGTGTCTTCAAATTGACTCTGACTTAGGGCTACACTATGTTTGGATTTTCTCAGCAAGATTTGTTCAGAGGTTTGCCACTTCCTTCCTCGGAGGCTGAGAGAGAATAATTTGCCCAAGGTAACATATTCGGTTTCTATAGCTGAATGGAGATTTGAATATCGGTCTCCTAGAGTCCTAGTCTAACAGTCAGTCCACCACACCTTACCTTACTAAGCCTAAAAATACAAAGCCTCCATCAGGAAAAAGGTCTCAGCCTTATCATTCTTTAAGATTATAATTCATACAGTAAAATGAAATGCATTGCTAAAGTTATTTCTCCAAAGTCTGCTTTTTAAATAGAGCCTGGAAGACTTTCTTAAATGTCTAGTTGTACAGAGAAGGATCTCTATAACATAGGGCTAAGCAGGAAGGAACTAGACAGATTTAGCACACAGGAAGGGAACGGGCTTCAGGAATAGAGGCATGTCTTCCTCCATTAACCAGAGGGCACAATAGGGGAAATGCAGCACAAAGTAAGTAAAGAGGAAGCACAGGAATACCTGGTTAACCTAAATGAATTTAAGTCTCCAGAACCAGATGAACTATATCCAAGGATATTAAAAGAACTGGCAAATGTAATCTCAGAGCCACTGGCAATAATCTTTGAGAACTCCTGGAGAACAGGAGAAGTCCCAGCAAACTGGAGGAGGGCAAACATTGTCCCATCTTCAAAAAAGGGGAAAAAAAGGATCCCAACAACTATCACCCAGTTAGTCTGACATCAATACCAGGAAAGATTCTAGAAAACAATTCATTAAACAGAAAGTCTGTGAACATTTAGAAGGGAATGCCATAATCACTAAAAGTCAACATGGGTTTCTCAAAAACAAGTCATGCCAGACTAATTTGATCTCTTTTTTTGATAAAATTACCAGCTTGGTAGATGAAGGGAATGTGGTAGACATAGCATATCTTGATTTCAGTAAGGCTTTTGACAAGGCCCCCCATGATATTCTTGCAAACAAGATAGTAAAACGTGGGCTAGACAATACAACTGTCAGGTGGAGAAAACAATTGTCTTTGTTTAAACTGACTTTTATTATTTTGCTCATTGTTTTAACTTAGATTGTACGCCTCTGGCAGGTTTTATTTGTTATTTGTTTTATTCTTGATTGTCTTTTGTACAGCGCTGAGTACACTGACAGCGCTCTAGAAATAAACTTTAATAATAATAATAATAATAAGTAGTAATTGGTTGACTGACCGAACCCAAAGGGTGCTGAGCAATGGCTCCTCTTCATCCTTGAGAGAAGTGACCAGTAGTGTGCCACAGAGTTCTGTCCTGGGCCCAATGCTATTCAACATCTTTATCAATGATTTGGATGAAGGAATAGGGGACATGCTTCTCAAATTTGTAGATGACACCAAATTAGGAGGAATAGCAAATACCCCAGAAGACAGGATGAAAATTCAAAATGACCTTAATAAATTAGAAAGCTGAGCCAAAGCTAACAAAATGAATTTCAACACAGAAAAATGTAAGGTACTGCACTTAGGGCAAAAAAGTGAAATGCACAGATATAAGATGGGGAACACCTGACTTAACAAGACTACGTGTGAAAGGGATCTAGGAGTCCTAGTATACTACAAGTTGAACATGAGTCAACAGTGTGATGCCGCAGCTAAAAACGCCAATGCAATTTTAGGTTGCATGAGTAGAAGTATAGTATCTACATCAGGGGTAGGCAACCTTTTTGAGGCGGGGGCCGGGTTGCTGTCCCTCAGACAATTGGGGGGGGGGCCGAAGCACCAATATATATATGTATATATACAAATTTTTAAAAAATTAAAAAATGCATGCACACTCTCTCAGCCCCAGAAAAGCCATGGCAAAACCCCTGTAGAAATTTTGCCAAGAAAACCCCAAGAACAAGTAATAACAACAATAATCAATATCATCATGGCAGGTGGCGGCAGGACCGGCCTGGGGCCGGTCCAAAGGCCTCGGGGAGCTGCATCCAGCCCCTGGGCCTTAGATTGCCTACCCCTGATCTAGATCAAGGGAAGTAATAGTGCCACTGTATTCTGCATTGGTCAGGCCCCACCTGGAATACTGTGTCCAGTTCTGGGCACCACAATTCAAAAAGGATGTTGAAAACTGGAGCATGTCCAGAGGAGGACGACTAAAATGGTGAAAGGTCTGGAAACCATGCCTTATGAGGAACAACTAAGGGAACTGGGTATGTTTATCCTGGAGAAGAGACGGTTAAGAGGGGATATAATAGCCATGTTTAAATATTTGAAGGGATGTCATATTGAGGAGGGCGCTAGCTTGTTTCTGCTGCTCCAGAGAATAGGACTCAGAACAACGGATGCAAGCTGCAGGAAAAGAGATTCCACCTCAACATTAGGAGGAACTTCTTGACAGTGAGAGCTGTTTGACAGTGGAACACACTCCCTCGGAGAGTGGTGGAGTCTCCTTCCTTGGAGGTCTTTAAACAGAGGCTGGATGGCCACCTGTCAGGGACGGTTTGATTTTGAGTTCCTGCATGGCAGGGGGTTAGACTGGATGGCCCTTGTGGTCTCTTCCAACTCTATGATTCTATGATTCTATGAAATGCCATTTATCATTTTAGTCAAATCTACACTGCTTGGGTTTAGCATTCTTCAACAGCCAGCTGATTGTAAAGGCAGCAAATCCGTCACAGAGAGATGCAAAGCAGATAGAGGAGAAGGGAGAACAAACAAAGCAAGAAAGAGCTAAGTGGAAAAGGAACTAGTCTGACAGCTTCAGACAGCAAAAATTAGGTTCATTTCCATCTTTCAAAAACAAAATAAACTTTCGCCTACATTCAGAGGAATATGTCTGTATGTGTTCTTATTTTGTTGATTTCACTTTACAGTATTTCCCAAGCATTTTTGGCAAAGTTTCTTTCTGTTTTATATTTGCAAGGGATGCAGTGAATGATGTTTTTATACCCTACAGAGGCTGTGTATTCCCCCTGTTGTACAACTCTTGTACCTATCTAGACATATTTTTCCAATAGGACACACCAGGGTCTTGTCTGCACTGGCATGGGGCAGCCCAGAGTATCCTGCCCCGGTGCTGCCCTGACCCTTCCATTGCAAAGGCCCTCCATTGTGACACCAGAGGACTGACAGCACACACACTCTCTCCCTCTATCTCAACTTCTCTCTTTGCTTTCTATGGGGTTAGAAGGTTTTAGGGCTGCATATTTCTCTATTATATATACCTCCCTCACTCATGGCATCACACACATACGTGGATTTTTCAGAGACCCAATGTCAGAATAGCTTTTCTCCACAGTGATGTAACTTTTGCATGTGGATGTAGTTAACAAAAGATAAATTTGTGGCACATTACATTAACAGTGTGGGAAAGTACCAAGAGTGTTTAATGCTCCTCTTCAAACACATGCTCATCATTTTGGCCACAAAAGAAGATATCAAATTGTAATTTCAAAGTTTCATTGAGTGCAATAATGTATAAAGTATACCTTTATTGTGCAGATAAAGCAGAAATGAGTTTTGGGAGTTAAAAATTAACAATACTAAACCCATTTACATGGAAGTACCAGCATGCTGTAGTGGTTTGAGCACTGGACTAGGACTCTGGAGACGAGGGTTTGAATTCCAGCTCAGCCATGTAAACCCACTGGGTGACCTTGGGCAAATCACACTCTCTCAGCCTCCTCTGAAGAAACTTGGCAACCCCTCTAAAGAAACTTGGCAAGAAAACCCCATGATAAAGTCACCATAAGTTGGCAACAATTTGAAGGTACAAAACGACAACAAACATCCCATTTACTGAGAGCCAATATGGTGGAGTGGTTTGAGCACTGGACTAGGTCTCTAGAGATCAGGGTTCAGATCCCTCCTCAGCCACTGAAAACCACTTGGTGACACGCACTCTCATACTTAGAGGAATATAATGGAAAATTGCTCGGAATAAATCTTACCAAGAAAACCCCATAATATGTGTGCCTTAGTGTCATAAGTCAGGAGTGTCTTGAAGGCACAAAGCAACATCCTATTTCGAATGATGGAACTTAATGTGAAATTAAGTCCATATGCATCACAATTTTATGCAAGCTTGTGTAACCCCAATGGACCACTGAGTGGCAAAACCCTAAGAGTTTGTACTTGCTGGTTGAGTTAGGAATGAGCGGAAGAAAGGTGGAGAAGGACTGCAGTTGCCAAGGTTAAGGAGTGGGCCTTTTTTGCTTTTAATAAGGGATTTAATAATAAGGGATTGCACCAAATGTTGCAGAAATACTGAGCAGCACAGGCAGTGAAGTCCTGCGCTGGCATCTCATAAGATTCATGGAACTTTGGGGGCAGTGTGTGTCAGATTCATGTTTAATATTGCTGGTTAAAAGAAATATCAATTAAACCTGAATCTAACACAAACACACTATACCCAAAGTTCCAAATATAAATTAAGATTTAAAGTGCAGTTTTGTTTGCAATATTCAATTATAGTTGGCCCCACAGAACCTAGAAAGGGGGCCAATTGAACAGAAGAAAGCTAGGTCTTACTTCCAGAGAAATGTACATGCAACCGAAGCCTTCAACTTTATTTTTAAATTCTAAAGAATTTTACTGCTAATGTTTAAAATCAATTACAGAGACTGAAATATTGGAAACTATTGTGTTTTGCAGAACAGAAAAGGTATTACCAATTTCCATCCTATTTGACAAGATTATAAACTAGGATCTAGAAAGCTATTACTAAGAGAACAGGCAATGTTTTCTGTTTGTCTGTCATGAATCACTTTACATTTACATGGAGAAGATTTTATAAAAGAGCCCATAAAATCAAAGCAAGGGACTGTCTAGTCCTGTGTGTCTTTCCCATTGAGGTCCAACCTGGTTCCCTCAGGCAGAAATAGTGAATGGAGGCAAAAGACTTCCTTGCCTATTGGTCTCCTAACAACTGGTATTCGGTCACTTATTGCCTTTGAACAGGGAGATGAGCTGACAGACCTACCGTAACCTCCACTAATTAACAGGCAACAAATGGGTGCAGATATCACCATGCATTACAGTGCAAATGGGCAAAGTGTGATTCGTGGGCCAGAGGAACCCCAGTGATCCCAAGGGGTTGAACAAAAAAATTGGTCAGAAATGTCCAAAATTGATCTCTAGAAAGTGTGCTGAGCATTATCACCAAGTTTAGAGTCCACCTGGAGACACCATTACCCTAGTCAAGACAAAATTTGCAAAAAACCCACAACCCTACAAACATTTTTGTTTTCCCTCAGAATGCCAAAAAAAAAAAAAGGGCATAGGAATGTGCCAAAACATGCTCCCATGTCCCTTAGATTATAGGGCATTTTGGGGTATATGATAGCAAAGGAAAAAAAGGGGTTGTTGTTTTGCAGGAACAGGTGCAGCAGGGAGGGTGCAGCTCCACAAAGCCTCCTGGAAGGCCAATATTATATAAGTCTTCTACCATTGCCACCCCTGCTTCATAGCCACTGTTTGCAGAGAATATCTAAAATGGCAGAACTAACTTTCAGATGATATGGAACAATGCCTTTGGTGCAGGTTTTGAAGGCAAAAAAGGAAGTGGGGGACTGAATGTTGATTGTTAATAATCTTTTGAGGGAAAAAAGACACATGGTGCTGCCTTATCAGTCAGATTAGTGGAGCATCTAACCAAGTACTATCTGCTCTAGCTGATGAGTCCCAAAGATTTTCTAGACTTGTTACGTAGTGTTAACAATGGTGTTATGTGCTGGTGTTGTTGGAACAAAGTGTGACCATGGAGACTGAAATCCTAAGGCACGGGTGGAGATCCTGTGACAACCGTCAACAGCCCTAGCTACTGGTCAGGCATAGCCCATCCATTCCTGTAGGAGTTCCAGTCCAACATTTGGAGGGACATATCTTCTCCATCCTTATCTTAAGTGGCAAACCAATGCAGGAAAGACACTTCCAGTAACTATTTCCTTTGCTGATGAATAGCTTCCCATACTCTTGCAACATGGATAGAGCCCTCACGTTTCAAGCAGCGTGGGCACTGCAATGCACTGTTTTTCAGAATGTTTTTTCTGTCTCAAACTCTTATTTGCACAAATGGATTTGTCCTTGGTATGTAATTAATTAATTATTAACTTGACCCATGAATCATCTATAGACATATTTTCATTCATTCAACCGGAAGAGCAGAATTTGTTTTTCTAGAATGAAACACTTGGGGGCTACGTGAGAACAATGCGGAGTTTTTTATGCAATGTGTGTGCTCCCAAAGTTTCAGTTGGAACATTAAGAAGGAAATAAATGGTTGACTTCACATGAACAGACCTGTCATGAGGTGGAAGCTGGCTTGGCAACTTCATTGCTTTTTCTACATTTGTGTGATTTCTAGTACTGAACCAATTGCCTCTTTGCCTTCAATATCATACACTTATTGTATAGAATTAACTGAAAGACAGAGAATTCAAGCTTCATTTTTTTAAAAAAAAATACATTGCCATTACAATATACCTTATGGATCTTATGAATTTTGATGTACTGATAGCATTTAGTTCCTAGTACTAAAGTAACTTTAACATGCTGATGCCACCATTACCTTAGTTGTGTTATTATATTATTTTTTAAGTGAATACACACAAAACAATTTGAGAAGATAATCTTAAAGTCAATGCAATTTCTGTGGTGAGGTTTCTTTGTCAAGGTATCTTTAGTAGTGTAAAGAAGTTAATAACACAGACATACAGAAAAAGGAAAGTTATTCATGTTAGAAATGGAAAAGGAGTCAATCGCTTTGTTTAATACTCACATGAAAAACCTATAGCTCTCCCCTATAAGTAGCAACCAGCAGGTTGTTGAATGAGCAAGAAAGGTGCCTCAACCTGTCTCTGGGGGGTTAAGCATCCCCTTGCTTAGACCACAGGCTAACCCTGAATGTAACCATATACACATAGCAAAGAGGAAAGCAGCAATAAAGAATAGTTTTATAATTCCTATAAATAGAGTATTTATACAATAAGAGCTGTTCAACAATGGAATATGCTGCTTCAGACCATACTGGAGTCTCTTTCTTTGGAAGTTTTTAAACAGAGGCTGGATGGCCATCTGTCAGCAGTGCTTTGACTTTGTATTCCTGCATGGTAGGGGGTTGGACTAGATAGACCTTGTGGTTTCTTCCAGCTCTATGATTCTCTGAGTATTAACTGTTTGCAGCAAGAGTGAAAAACATGGCTTTTATTAAAATGTTTCTGCAGTTAGTTAATTTCCATGCAGATTACTTGGCACCGGTAGGTACTACACTTCTCTACTCTGCATCCTCTGCTCTGCAGTGCCTATGTTACCTATAAGGAGATCCCTGTGGACTGTAAACAACCAGGCTGTTATAAAAAGCCAGATGAGCCAGGTAAGAGAAAGCATAATGCAGCAGAAACCTAGATGGCATATCAAAACAAGGCATTTACTTGCCACGGTCTGAAATGTGTTCTGTACATACATTATGGTATTGTAGCATCTAAAACTAACACATTCTGAGGTACACTTGTTCCGCTTTTCCAGTATTGGAAAGCCAGACCCATGCCCATTCTTTTCTGTGTCTTATCACAAGTTAATGACCCATAAATGCTGGTGGATGTCCACCTTGGCAAGCAATCCACATTCACAGTCTTCACAGTAGCCCTCTAAGTCTATTAGGTTGCGCTCCATCTGAACTTCTTCCATGTCAGCAGATGTAGCTTTATATGTCGAAAAATAAAATCCTTTCCTTAGGAGCATTATAGATAAGAAGCATGGAGGAGACCCCCTTAAGTCTCTTTAAATGACAACTTTTGTCTCAGCAAGAGGAAATACCATTTGTAAAATATTAAAACATTCATTGCTTAAAACTTTCATTATAATGATGTTTCAGGTCTGAGCCTGTTCAATTCCTGTCTCAAGGACTGAACTATGGCCTTGCTCCAAGCCACAAATACAGAATAGCATGTTACTACACTGCATAACAGCAAGCTAAAAAAGCACTTTCCAACAATACAATCCTACCTATATCTACTGTTCTCAGAAATATTTTCTACTGACTTCAATGGGGCTTACTCCCAGTTATATGGGCATAGGCCTTTTAAAATGTTGTGATCAACTCCATCTTACAGGACCCTGGGATCTGAAGTTTGCTGTGGCACTCAGACTTCTCTAGTACACTCAGCTGAACTGCAGCAATAGGGCTTTCTGGCAGATTAGTCTAAATGCCTCATAAAAATACAAATCCCAGAATCCCAGGATGGAACTATGAAAGTAAATGGCTATGCCTGTGTGGTATAGACACACCCTGTGTCTGAAATTTCACTGACTAAAAAAAAAAAAGGGGGGGTTGTATCCCAGAAATGTCTCCTTTCCCCTTGCCCTAAATATTTGTGACACTCAGAAGAGCAAGGTCAAGTATCTATGCAAATTCTGAAACCATCATGAGACATGGATGGGAGGTATGGAAGGAAACATCTACACACCAATTCCAACATCTGGAAAAGAACAGTCTAAAATTTCAAATGTTAATTTATTGGCATTCAATGGGGGGAGGGATCTCACAATCCTCGCTCACAAAGGTTGCATGTATTTCTTTACTCCGATATATAGCAGTGGATATACCAAGTAACATTCCCACCGAAATCACTGGACTTTAGTAGTGCCTGACTTCCTAGGTGGCAATGGGAATTACATGGTGCCTTCTTTCTATATGCCAGTTATTGACATCCCAAGGATCTTTCCCTAGCAGGTGAGCAAGGGGTAGGATGATCTGTTCTGAGGTGCTCCTTGTGTGGTCCTCCCTGCCTCCTGCTTAGTTGGTGTGTCTGGTTCCCACAAAAGGATTATGCCAAGAACAGATATAACAGACTCTTTTATCAAATTAAAATGAACATATCTTTATTTTACAAATCCCAGCTCATTTCCTGAATTTCTTCTGTCACCAAGATGGGATATAACTATTTGAGTTAAGTTTAAGAAAATCTTCTGATAGGTTTTTCTTTTTCATTGAACTTATCTCAAATAGTTATATCCCATCTTGGTTCACCAACGTATTGCCTGTGTCTCATGACTGTGCATTGTTGCTGTTCCTGTTGTGTGCCTTCAAGTCATTTTTGATTTATGGTGACCCTAAGGCAAACACATAATTTTTTTTTTCAAATTTATTCAGAGGGGGTTTGCCATTGCCAACCTCTGAGGCTGAGAAACTGTCACTTGCCCAAGGTCATCCACTGGGTTTACATGCCCAAGCTGGGATTTGAACCCTGGTCTCTAGAGTTGTAGTCCAGTGCTCAAACCACTACGCCACTCTTGCTCTCTCACGACAGTGTCTTATGACAGTGCACACACACACACACACACACACACACACATATTATATAATACCTGATAATTAATGATTGATTGGAGCTGTTTGTCAGCCTGTTGCAACATGCAGCACAACAATGAAAAGTTGTTGCAAATTATATAAAGAGTAGAAATACTATACAGCAGTGGTTCTCAAACTTTGCTCCTACAAATGTTTTGGATGTCAGCTCCCAGAATTCCTGACTATTGGCCAAGTTGTCTGGGGCTTCTGGGAGCTGAAATCCAAAATACCTGGAACACCAATTTTTGAGAATCATTGATATACAGCATACCAACAGGAACAGCTGTGCTCCTCACAGACTATAATCAGCACTCATTACTTTAGTAAAACACAAAGATTTATTTCAAGCCATAACCATTCTCATGCAATACTGATCTCTGTTTACTTTCAGTGCGGTTTTGTACATGTCTGTTTTGAAGCAGTAAGTCCCACTGACTAAGTGTGATGACACTCCCAATGCTTGGTAGAAAAAAATCAAAAGCTATGAAAGTATAGGAGTTGATTTTACCAGAGGACCAATGACGTCTACAATATTAGATATTAGAAGTTAGATATGATCAGATATGCATAAAACACATGCCATTTTAAAAAACCATAACAACTGCACAACAAAACCCACCTAAATTTACAACTTGTAGACACTATGAAACACATTGTACAGTATATCTTATCCTCTTTTGCATAATTAGATATTCTTATGGAAGTTTTGAGAAACAGCTTGAAGTATTTACACCTATTAACTCACCAGTGGAATTCCTTTTTAGTTCTCCATAGGCTTTTGAAAATCCTCATGCTTCCAAGTCTATCTCTCCAGAATTAAGAGTAAACCTACAGAATCATAGGATCCTGGCCACATGAATACAGTATTCTGTTTCCAGCTGCAACTAGTAAAATGTCTCTAGAATGTTACAAAGTAGGTCATAAAGTACAAGGCCTGTTTTTGTTTATTTGTTTGTATGCAACAAGTATTGGAAGACACCCAGCAAGGGAGGGCAAAATGTGATCCTCCAGATGGTTATGGCTTACAACTCCTGTCACCATAGTCAATAGTGAGAGATTATGGGCTTGAAGTCTGAAAACATCTGGAAGGGCAAAGTTACCCTGATCTACATATTTACATTAAATGTTAAACTTAGCTATCATTATTTTGTCATTAATAACCCTACCTTTGTCATTAAAATTTGTTGAAGCCATCTTAGATATGGCTACAACCATATCATACAATACTGAACTCAATCTACTTATCCGACATGTTGTTCAAATAAACACATTTTGGAACAGGAGAACTGAAAAAGGGTTCAGTTTGAAAGAACACATTTTGGAACAGGAGAACTTAGTACTAGTGACTTTAGTACAGGAGTCTATGGATATAAATCCTACAGCCCCAGCAGAACATTCAAAGAAAGAGCATGATTTTAGTTGCGTGTCCCACATATCTAGCTGAAGTCCACCAGCTCTAATTCTTTTTCCTGTGATCAAAACACTTCTGTAATATGCAGACAAATTTAGTGAAATAACCAGACTGCCCACTGTACAAAAAAAATGGATAAAGTGTTAGTGCTCACAAATTATTACCATAATTTCTCACAGCAGTCTCCATATATTATCTATATAAGCAAATCTCCACAAAGTGGGACCGGACAACTATTAGTAGCAATGCCATAACTATTACGAATACCAGGAACAAAATTCATGAAGTAATGATGGCAGCTGTTATTCTCTAGTAAAAGATGATGGAGAACCTTACATTTCAAGAAATACTTGTTTTATTTTACATATCTGGCTACTTCAAAAGGAACAGTTTCTTCTAATTTTGATGTGTAGGGTTGTTCTCGAATTTATCATAAAAGGGTACACATTTGGATCCATAATCATGACTGTTTTACAGCAGCAGCAAGAAGGGCTTGTCTTAGCTTGTAATTGACATACTTTTTAAAATGTGTTTTATGTGAAAAACTGATGAATGCCACCTTAGGTGACCTAATATCACAGTTTGTTACATGAAAATACTAAATATATAAATACTAGAATTGTTATAGCCAGATAATTGGTTGGTTAGATTAATCTGTTTAACACATTCTGATCAACTAAAAAAGTTCCAATTCTGATCAATTAAAAAAAGTACCCAATCTGTCAGCATATTTTTAAATGTCAAATGCATTTTAGAATACATGCTTGTAAAACCTGTAAAAGGCAAGTGTTACTGTAAAAAGGATATCCTTCCTATATCTGGGATGCTTCTCTTAAGATTAATTTAAAGTAATTTAAAAATCAAATAATTTTCTCTTTAGGAAACATCTCTTGTTTGCAAATTTGATGCTAATAGACTAAGAATTCTTTCATCAGTAACAGTGCTTATAAATTCATAAAATCACGATGCTTATTCAAAGCATGTTCCTTACAAGTTCCCCTTTTTGAAATATAGAAAATTAGCTCCAGAACTGAGCATAAGTATTTTATTTATGAGTTTAAAATATGAGCTTTCCTTTCCCCAGAATGCTGCTAGGCTGCCAACCAGTCAGATGGTTACAGCCCTGACAAAAACTTTACCCTTTTAGCTGGATGCCAAAGTTTACAATGGGGAGGGCACTTACCCAGTTCCTGAAGCCTGAAATGCTGCTACCTACAAAAATGTTTGTCACTAAAACAACTGGGACCATGTCTACACTAAGGGTATATTCTCACCCTGGTCCTGCTGAGATCTGTCTAGATGACATACAGCCGCATCCACAGTAAAACCGTTTCCCTTTTTTAAGCCATTAATCCAGTTTAAAAGAACCCACAGTTTGCTCTGGAGTTTCCAGGAAACTTCAGAGTGTCTCCAATTCTCTTGGCTGTTTGGACAGCTCGATTAGGTCTGATTCAGCCCAATCCAATTGTCCAGACAGCAAACACGGCACCATCTCCCTTACCCTGTGCTGAGCAGTGCAGGGAAAGGGATGAATCCTCATTGGAGACATCACCGCCACTGCCTTGCTGACCAAGCAACTTCTTGAGAGAGCCTGGCCATCGCCATCACTTCTGCTGAAGTCAGAATGGGGCACCTATACATGTGAACAACAAGGAGTGCGTAGTGCACCCATATGTTTCTGCAAATGGTGGGAAAGACCAAGCAATCTGAAGACTGGTTGGCTTGCTGAGGGCAGAGCTCCCCATTGCAGATGCTGGAAGAGAAAGTCTTCAGCCCACCTGCAGAGCATACAAGTGCTTCCTTGACTGGGACTTCAAACTTTCTTCCTTCAATTGGCTTCCTCGCCCTCCTGCCCTCAAGTACACATAGATTCTAGCATTGTTATGGCCTGTTATGGGTTGCTGATTTTGGTGTGTGGATGCATTAGACTTGTCACAACCTTCAGGTGGCAGTTTGAGCACTGAGCTGGGGTGAAGAGACTGACGCCCATGTGCCAGTTCCCCACTTTAGGGGATCCCCTTGGGATCTTGGGGATTGAAGCATTTCGGGAAGACCCAAGTCAGGGAATCTATCACTGTCCAAACCTCAGATGGCAGCAGAAATCACAGTGGTTTATGTCAGGATCCTATGCTTCTCATCATAGGAATCTGACTACCAAGGAGTGATGCATGTAGTGGGGGGGAGGGGGGAATCAAAGGGAATCGCAGATAGGCATTGTAAATAATAGATGGGACATTGGGGCAGGTTTATGACTGGGATGAGAGTTTGCCTTCCAATCCCAGGAGATGAAAGGAGATGGACCTGGAAGAACTAAACTTCAAAGATCCTTTGATATGGACAACCGGACCACTGGGGAGGGGGAAAAGGGTATTGGTCAGAGGGCTTTAAAGTACTGGTTTGGTGGTAAATTCTCAGAGTTGTTTCTAAAAGGGCTGCTGTGGCAAAGTGTCTTGATTCCGGAATAAAGCTATAATGAATTTACGTTTAAAAATGTTTTCCTGGTTCTTCAAGTTTCTTGCTACCAAGCATGACACTAAAACAACTCTCCCTCCAACTTCACCTCGTCTGCGGCAACCGCTTACGGTTCAAGGCAAAGCTGACCTGGAGGAACCTTCCCAGGGAAAGCGAAGTGGCGGCTTGGTGGCCATAGCCCAGGAAAGCAGAGTGAACTCCGGCCAGGAGGCTGGAGCGCCGAGACCCCAGGAAGCTGGTGAAGGTCCTAGGAGCAGCGGCTGGGCTCAGGAGAAGGCCCGGTGGACAGCACTTACCTGAACTGGGAGGACTGGTCCATGTAAGAAAGGCCTGAGGAAACCTCGAATGGGCTGTGGGAGGATGCGCCCGAGGACCACTGGACGCAGCAGGAGAGTACGAATGGTTCTGGACCCCAACAGCTAGCCTATATGAATCCCAGTTACTGTCAACCCATGGATCATGAGGTGGTAGGCAAGTCATCCTATCCTAATATCCATGTTCTATGCTTTAAAATCTGTCGTTAGTAAAGCTATGGCCATTTCAATGCCAGGACTGTCCCGCATGTGTGTGTTAATGGGAGGGGGGGTCTTTTCACCTAAGCCCCACCCCACCATCACTAGTCTGGCCAGTGTCAGAATTGCTACAAATTCAGAAACTGTACATTATTTGAAATGCCACATTGCTAGCAAAATTATGTTCAGACTGTTATTTTTGACAAGCTTCAATTAATCCTTCATCAAAACACAAACTCTTGCTTATGCCCTGAAGCACCCTTCCCACACATTTAGTAATGAAAGTACAGCAAAGTACTGTGAAAAATGAGTAAAAGAAATGCAAGCATCATGAGGCAATCTGGTATTTTATGGTCAATCTTGCAGGCTTCCTTTTTGTCTAGGTTAAACATGTTTCCTTCTTCAGTTACATCTTTTTGTCTAGGTTAAACATGTTTCTTTCTTCAATTACATCCTATTACTACACTCTATAAAATTACCTTTGCCCCCATGCCAAACTAATGTGGGGACTTGTTTCATTCTCTGGCGAAATGTTTATAACAGTTTTTCAATATGTTGATAGAGAAGATCTGGGACAAGCTTCAGCAAGGCCAGAAATAATACTAGGGCTGCAGCTCTGCTTAATTTAAAGCACTGAGAACTCTTGTTATTGGCTTCAAAAAAAAACCAAGGGCTGCACAATGAAAATGCGAATAATATCTGAAGAATTAATCAGGTGACTGCCATGCATTGGGAAATACTATTATAATATTACTGGGCAGTTCTAATGTTATTCTCTTACTGCTTTGGAGTTCCCATGAACTGCCTTGATTGCTGTGCAAGGTTGGAAGAGTTAGCATTTTGGAAATGAATTGCAGCTTAAACAGGTGAAACCATACTAGCACTGCAACCCTCTTTAACTGTATCCCTTTGCTGATTGATCTCCACTTCTGTAAACTTATTGTAATTTTAGTGACTAGGACACCAAACCACAAAGCCCATGGTTCATTTCTCTACCCCAGTGGTGGCAAAGCTTTTAGGCACCAAGTGCCCAAACTAAATGCCGTTCCAGCATCTGGTATTACCCCATGCCGAGGTAGGACTTCTGGGGGGAAACAGGACTTCCGGGGTGGGACATCTGCCCTATGGGGTTGGGATTTGCAGGGTGGGACTTCTTCTCCCTCCCACCTTCCCAGGAGGCAGCTGAAGGCCCAGATACCTTCTCCAGAGGCAGCTGAAGGCCCAGGAGGAGGAACAGGTGCATGCCTGTTCCTCCTCCTTTCCTCCGCACCTTCCTGGGCTTTCAGCTGCCTCTCTGGAGGCAGCTGAAGACCTGGGATGGCCGGGAGGAGGAGGAACAGGCGCACACCTTTCCTCCTCTTCCTTACTCTGCGTGCCAGGGAAAATAGCTTCATGTGCCATCTCTGGCATGCGTGCCATAGGTTTACCGACATGTCTCTACCCTGTAAGCCTGCCTCACAGGGGCACTGTAAGAATTACTGGATAATGCAAGCAAAGTGTTTTGAATGCTCAATCTTTTCTGTTTAAATGCTAAACATTCTTTTTCTATTTTCATTGCTATATTTTAAGACTCCGTCTTAAATATAAAGCTGAATATAAAGCTGTGACTATGCTGAGATGGGACTGCCCTAATTAGTCTGCTCTGAGGCATACAAAATGAATTTGAAGTGAATTTGGAACAGTGAACATAATACGTAAACTATAAATATTTTCTTCAAATGTTTTCTGGTGTTTTGTCTATTTCCTCCCATTTTTATTCTGAATCAACTTCAATATTGCCATTAGAAATTACAGTGGAATAAACTTTGGTGGCATTGCATTTAACTTACATTTATACATTAGGCTGATTTTCCCGATTTCAGTGCATACATACTGATTACGCCTGAGCTTTTGCAAGCTTCCAAAAGTGCATTTTTAAAGTGGCGTGCACAAACAGGGACAAAAGTATTTCCCCATTCAGAGTGAGAGCAAGAAGATTTGTTTTTATACTGAACCAGTTTTGTGACATCATGTGCAAAGCTGAACACAGAATAGTGATCTTAACATTATGATGCTGTTATGCCCTCATACTGGGTACAGGATGCCTGAATGGCTAAGATGACTTAGGGCAGGGGTAGGCAACCTAAGGCCTCGGGGGCCGCATGCGGCCCCCGAGGCCTTTGGACCGGCCCCAGGCCAGTCCTGCCACCGCCGCCACTGCCGCTCCCCACCACCACTGCCACCCGCCATGATGATATTGATTATTGTTGTTATTACTTGTTCCTGGGGTTTTCTTGGCAAAATCTCCACAGGGGTTTTGCCATGGCTTTTCTGAGGCTGAGAGAGTGTGCATGCAATTTTTTTTAAAAAAAATACTTTTTTATTTTTTTTTTATTTTTTAACTTATTTTTGGTGCGTCGGCCCCCCAATTGTCTGAGGGACAGCAACCCGGGCCCCAGCTCAAAAAGGTTGCCTACCCCTGACTTAGTGCCTTTGCAGACTGCTAGAAATAGTGCAAATTGAGTCCATGTTAAGGGTTAGGGTTAGGGTTAGTGAATTATGGGAACTGTATTTTATTGTGGCACCAGAACTCTCTGACAGAGAAGGCTCAATGACTAGAAAAAACCAAACAATTTCCATGATTCCCTAGCACTAATCCTAACCCTTAAAGTGGACTCAATTTGCACTATTTCTGGCAGTCTGCAAAGGCCCTTAGTCAGAAAGATAAATTTTCATTCCCAATAGGCAAGGTGTGTGGGAACAGCAATAGAACATGTAAGCAATGTTTTTTGAGGGGATACTTTGGCCCCTATAGAAGCTTAATTTTCATGCCTAATATTATCAGTTTTTAATTTTGATGAGCTGTTCTGTTGATCACTTAAGCATACTAACATCTATGATAATATATAACAAAACCTAGACAGACAAGCATCTAACTAACCTTTGGACATAATATACTAGGCATCATACAACAATAAAAAAATTAAAAAACCAAATTAAATTTAAAAAGCCCAAACATAAAAATGCAGCAAATTTTCATTTACATTAAACTTCTATCTCAGCTCAGCATAGATTGAAAACCTTGCTGCAACTCCCTGCTCCAAGCCCTCACTGTATCCTCAACCAGATCTGGAATCTAATTGGCAGCCATTACAAACACACTAGAATTTAAACTATATAATCTCTGAGATCCATCCACAGTGGAAGACAGGCTGCAAACTCTCTACCAGCTGCAACTTCAGAAATATCTTCAAGAGATCCTCACGGATACAGCACTAAAATAATCGAAACGGAAAGTTACCAAAGAATGGATTGTCAGATCTACAGCTGTATCCAAACAAAACGCTTTCAGTCCATTTACTTGGTGCATCTGATAAAATTAATATTGTTGTGTCCCTTTAAATTGTTTCCAACTTATGGTGACTCTAAGGCAGGGGTCCTCAAACTTTTTAAACAGGGGGCCAGTTCACTGTCCCTCAGACCATTGGAGGGCCGGACATGCGCATTGTGGTCCTGGGACAAGTCGGCTGTTAAGGAGGACAGGCAACAGCGGCAAAAACACCTGGCGGGCCAAATATATGTCCTCGGCGGGCCGCATGTGGCCCACGGGCCATAGTTTGAGGACCTCTGCTCTAAGATGAACTTACCTCAGGGCTTTCTGTAGCTGAGAGTATGTGACTCAGCCAAGGTCAACAAGTGAGTGAGTGTGGAATCAAATAATAAAGTCTTTTCCAGGAGTACACCAGCAATGAACTTGTCCATTAATGGTGACAATGACCCTGTTGAGTACAGGACATCCCACTGTCCCCAGGTAACACAGTCCCCCAACCAATTTATATGAATCCAGCTTCAATCTGTTCTCCCTCGTTTAGCCAACAACAGAATTCACCAGACACTAGAGATATGAACTAATTGCTGTTCCTCAATCTGATGAATACAGAGCATTGTGTCGTCAAAATACTGTCAGACAGCTCAGAGTCAGATGCCATCCATACCAAACTCATCTATATATTTTTAAAGTCTTGGCAGGATGATCGAGTCCTGTGGTAGCCAGCCCCACACAATAGCTTTGATATTATAGAACAGTAACAGCAACCTCTGAAATTAGCCATGCAGGTGACAGACTCCTGCAACTCCATCCTTTTTCTATCAGCACAGAACGATTGCTGAGAAGACTAAAAAAAATCTGACAGGTTACATTTCCTTGCTGCCTTTTGACAAAAGGTGAAAGAGAACTCCTAAAAGAATTTCCTTTCCGCTGCTGGGTCTGAAACCAGACAGAGAGCACAGCTGGCAAATGGCAGCCTTCCAAAAATGTTTTGTAGCTCCCCCTGCAATCCTCCTGACTCCCCAGACCACTCTATTTATGGACAAAAACAAAAAAGTGAACTGCCTCCAGGAGTGGCAGTTCACCTGTTAAATAGTCTGCAAACCTCCTAGTGATGCTTAACATCAGAAAACTGGTCCGTGAACCAACCATAAGTGCCCCTCACCCAGTCTATAGCTTGTTTAAAATTGGCCGTTTTGTTAAACAGACCTAGAGTTTTCAAATTCATTGTCTAAATACAATTTATTTGTTCAACATCTGGAAAATCTTGCTTTAGCATGTTTTACTTTCTGTTGAGGATACATGAATCCTTGACAGTGGGATCAACAGACCCTTATCTTTGTTGAAAATACTGCTGCTGAATGCCAGATCTGCAAATGGGAAAACGATAGCCATCTGAGGCTTGATCTTGGATGAGTTTTCCAATCTTCCAATTCCAATTTTATCAGAAAAACCCAATTAGTTCAAAGAGGAAGGTATTTCCTAGCTTTCCCTACCTGCCTTCTCTGTTTAGCAGTAGTTAAGGGCAGGTTCAGGTTCTGGGGAATTATGTTTGAAAATCTATTTATTTATTTATTTTACTTCAAGTATTTATATCCCGCCTTCCTCCCACAATGGGATTCAAGGTAGGTTTAATAATAATTTTAATACTAACAGTTTAACATTTAATTTAATAATAATAATGACCTCTGTAACACATGGGTAGAAATCATGTGGACTATTATATGCTGTTGAGCTGAAGCTCTCAGCATTCCTCCTCTCTGACTACACTGGGCAGAGCTACTGGGAGTTGCGGTCCACCAACATCTAGACGTCCACATGATTCCCTCCTCGACTGCCCCATTGGGAAGAAACTTTAAAATCACAGCTTCTCCTCCACATAGCATGCCAACTGAAGAGTCTCTTGGAAAATGTGTCTCACAGGCACTTAAGTACGCTTCTTTCATCCTCCCAAGCACCATCCTAGATGCTATTTGGTGACAGACTTTCTATTCTTTTGAATTGTGAAACATAAACAAGGCCTTGAGAAAGATCCAGCTTCACTTCTCTTGGCTTCAGAGAGATGCCCATTTCACCCTGGTAAAACACATGCATCATCAGTTCAAAGCACCCTGATAAAACACATGCATCAATTCAAAGCAAAACACATTTGATCAGATTTTGAATGACTTCAATATCTATCCCTTATTTTTATCTTGTATACTTTATTTCTTGCAAGATTATTTGTGACCATTTGTGACCAATGAATTGTTATTTATTTATTTATTTATTTAGTTTATTTCCAGGATTTATATCCCACCTTTCTCCCACAATGGGATTCACAATGGGATTTAAAATAATATTACCAATATTTGACAGGCCAAAGATTACAAAAGAAGAAAAGAACTTGGAAGACAAATATCAACACTGTACAATCACCATGTTTTAAATAATGGAAAGCCAATGTTTTCTCTCCTGCGAACTTTTGGATCAGTTAGAGATAGCTACTTAAAAGTCTTTTCTTTCCATCCTTTCTATATGCAGCAGCCATACAGTGCAACTACTCATGAAGTTAAATCAAACTTATTCCCAGGTATTTATAGGACTACAGGCCTAGACAGTCATGTTAGATTTAGCCAGGTATAGATCCAGTTTTGTGAATGTCAGTGCCACATACAGTAGAAAGTAGAATGGACTGGGCTTTTCAGACTTCACACTGCTTCTCAAAAAGGAGAATCTCTACATGAGGTGCATGAATGACTCTGTGAGTGATTAGAACACAACATGGGCTGACAAAAGCCATAGAAAAAGAAAAGAAAGAGACAACGAACTGAATAGCAATAGCAAGTACATTTCTATACCGCTTATCAGTGCACTTAAACACTCCCTAAACGGTTTACAATGTGTAAGCAAATTGCCCCCAACAATCTGGGTACTCATTTAGCGACCTTGGAAGGATGCAAGCCTGAGTCGAGCCTGAGCCCTTGGCTGGTATTGAACTAGTAACCTTATGTTTTATGAGTGATTGGCTGCAGTACAGGCATTCAACCACTGCACCACCAGGGCTCTTAACAAAACCATGTGTTTCATTCATGACACACAATATAGCTAATAGAGCCAGCATGGTATAGTGGTTTGAGAGTTGGACCATGGCTCTGAAGATCAGGGTTAAAATCTCAGCTTGGCCATGAAACCCACTGAGTGACCTCTGATAAGTCATACTCTCTCAGTCTCAAATGATGGAAATGGCAAACCATCTCTGAAGAAACTTACCAAGAAAAAACCATGATAGGGTTGCCATAAGTTGGAAATGACTTGAAGGTACACAACAACAACAGCAGCTATGCACAGGGTCCTCTTTAAGGATGGTTCAGATATGTCATTTTCAAGCAGAAAGTTATCTTTAAACATTAAGACTTAGGTGGTAGTGAAGAAAACAGTATAAATATCAGAATTACATGAAAAAGTGGTCCACAAACCATTGTGTTCCCCATCTAATTGTTCTCAAAAATGTATCTTAGAAACATTTACATTTGAGCTACTATTGTCTTAAAAGCAATAAACAGTTGCACAAGTCAGACAGTGATGAAATGGTATGACCAAGATAAACATCATAATATCTCTACGATAAAGGGTACACTGAGTTTGAGAAAAAAGAACATGAAATTTATAAAACAGTTGCTCAACCATTTTTATGGTCATGTTATATAAGTACCTAAGTGTTACTATTTATCTAGTTTTGTCATTAAAAGACAATAAATGAAGAGGCATATGAAAAATGCAGTTGGCAACTAGATCTTAAGAGTCAATGAAATCTATTTAGGTTCCCTTGGCTGGAATGACCTCCACAGACCTGTCCAGTTTGAGTCACTCTTTCCTGGGAGTAAGACTCATTGAACTAAATATTCAGAGGGTCAAAATATTCATTAGAGTCAAAATAGTTTTTTAAGGAACCTCTCTGAGATACTATCTTTCTTCAGCCTCTACTAAAGAATAGGAGCCTTTGGTTCACAGAACAGGGGCAAAAAGACTTACAGAGGATCTTTGGTATCTGCTGGGGTTTGGTCCTGGGATCTTCCATGGATACCAAAAGACATGGATGCTCGTCCCATTAAATACAATGGCATAGGAAAATGGTGTCACTTATATAAAAAGGCAAAATCAAGGTTTGCTTTTGGGAATTTATATTTTTTTAAAAAAATGTTTTCAAGCCATGGATGCTTGAATCCGTGGATAAATTAATCTGTGGATACAGGGGACCGACTGTATTCACAAATTCAGATTACAGTGCAGTCCTGTGTATGTGCACATGATTATCGTGAAATCCTGCATGGCGCAGTGGTTAAATGCCTGTACTGCAGCCACTCACTCATAGACCACAAGGTTGCGAGTTCAATACCAGCCAGGGCTGAGGCTTGACTTAGGCCTGCATCCTTCCGAGGTCGCTAAAATGAGTACCCAGCTTGTTGGGGGGCAATCAGCTCACAGTTGTAAACCACTTAGACATCCCATAGCGCAATATGAAGCAGTATATAAATGAAGCTGCTTTGCTTTGCTTTGCTTGCTAGAATCAATTGTATTTAAGTATAACAATATTTAGCAGGCCTGCGGGCACCACAAAAATAAGCCTGGGAGCCATACTTTGCTTACTCCTGACCTAAAAGAGTAGGCAAAGGAAAACCACTGAAAACATGTTAACTACATTTTGCAAGCTCCTTTTTCACCTAGGAAGTTTCTCTCCTCCTTAGGCATATGTGACAGTTATACCCAAGAAGAAAATAATTTACAGACATATAAAACATGTTGATTTAAAATCATCCCTAGGATCAAGATTATTAGCAAGTAATAACATTCATTGCTAAGAGCATGTATTTGTATTGTATGTATTTGGTCTGGCAGGACACGTATAAGGAAGATGGTTGTATTTGACTACTAATCCATTATTTTTATAGATGTATATTGCACTTTTGGACTGATAGTTCTCTTTGTTTTGATTAGGAAATTCCTAGATTCTCAGTTTACTTCTCATCATGTCTAGATAAGCTATGTGTACATTTTGAGCTAAAATCTTTGTAATGCATGCTTTCATTTTGGAAAAAAAAATGCTTTTGATTTAACAGAAGCCAAATCTAAGCAGTGTTGCCATGCATTTTTAACATCTCCTTTACCCACTCATTTTTGGGAATGTGTCTTTTTGGGAATAAAGTTGATAATAGTATCCTTTGTTCCAATTCATTGACTGATTCTACCAGACTCTGAAGGACGGGAAGCCTCCAGGAGTGTTATTAGTCCTATAAGATTAACATCAAAGTGTCCTAAACCAATTTTCTCTCTATTTTGTCACTTTATTTTAATCTTTAGTCTACCTCTCCCCAAAGGTCTCTCCAGAGCAGTACTCTTCCGTATTACAATCTTGGGAACATTACAGTTGAGGCAAGGAGCTGAGCCAGATATTCTAGTGTTGAAGTCCAATATTCTAGTCCAGCCATTCGTTCTCAAACTGATGTCTCCAGGTATGATAAACTATGATTTTCATCACCTCCATCAATATAGTACGGCCATAGGAATCAACGATGGGAATTGTGGTTCAAAGAGATCTGGAGGGCACTAGGTTGGGAGAGGCTGCTTTAACTGCTGCATCAGGCTGGCAAATATTCAGAGTCAGCAATTTATATCTAATATGAGGACTGGTCAAACACTAAGACATGAAAATGAATTTGATTTCCAAAGCATATAATGAAGTGTTAACTAGAGGCCTGATATTAGCACCTGCTCAATATAAGATTAAGAAAAAATAAAAAATAAAGCAAAATAAAGCAAGGTAGACAGTATATGTAGAATAATGTTTTGATGAGTGTGTCTGACATATTTCAAGAAGCCAGCATTGTGTAGTGGCTTGAGAGTTGAACTCTGTCCGGGAGATTTTGAATCCCTACTCAGCCAAGGAATTATGCTCAGATTTTTAATCCCTACTCAGCCAAGGACATCTACTGGGTGACTTTGGGCAAGTCATACTCTCTCAGCTTCAATGGAAACCAAGGACAAACCTCCTCTAAATAAATCATGTCAAAAAACAAGAACAACCTATGATAGGGCTGCTATGAGTTAATTACAAGGCACATGAACAACAGCAACAACAACAACTAAAAACAACAAATCTGATATACTGCCAAATCACTGACTGTACGTACTACAGACAGTGGCTGGTCATGTCTCAAAGTCTTTCGTTTTCAATCATTCCTAATAATAATAGTTGTAATAGTAATTATCACTGATCATCTTGCTGTTAAATCTGGTAGTGCCATAATCATTATCACACTCAGTCCCATGTCTTTCTACTCAAGGTATGTCCTGATGCATTAAACAAAACTTACCGTATTTTTCGCCATATAAGGCGCTCCGGCATATAAGGCGCACCCAATTTTAAAGGAAGAAAATCCAGGAAAAAAGGATTCCTCCCTTTAGCCGGAGGCCGGTTGTTCAATGGGCTGGTGCTGGGATCGGAGAACTTCTCCGATCCCAGCACCAGCCCATTGAACTGAGGTCGCGGGGGGAAGGAGGGCTCCTTCCCCCCGCGACCTCAGTCTTTGAATGGGCTGGCGCTGGGATCGAAGCGACCTTCAAAGACTGAGGTTGCGGGGGGAAAGAGGGCTCCTTCTCCCCGCGGCCTCAGTCTTTCAATGGGCTGGCGCTGGGATCGCTTCGATCCCAGCACCAGCCGATTCAAAGACTGAGGCCGCGGGGGGAAGGAGCCCTCCTTCTCCCCGCGGCCTCAGCCCTTCGCCCTATAAGGCGCACTGACTTCCCCACGCACGTTTTGGGGAAGAAAAAGTGCGTGTTATAGGGCGAAAAATACGGTAATTGCCAAGTAGTTGTGCATGGGATAGCTGACTTACATGCAAATATTTTATTCTTCCTATTTTCCTGCTTTTGTAAGTTATTTGGGGTACCGTAGTAAAATTAAAAAAAATAGACATTAACTATAAACAAATAAGATGCAGCAGTATCTGCTTCTAAACAAACATGAATACAGTTTGGGGTATTAGCATATCAAGCAATCAACATCAAAGAAAACACATGCCAGTCTCTCTATAAATTATAGTAAGAAGGATGTTATAGTCGCAGCTGGCAGGCAGTGGCACTAAACAGCAATTGGTTCAGTAGAGATAAAAGGAAGTCATTCCCACAATGCATAATTAACCTATTTGGGATTTATTGCCAGTATAGCGATGGCCACTAAGGGCCTTTGCAGACTGCCAGAAATAGTGCACATTAAATTGAGGCACCGCCCTGGCTCAGTGCTAGGGAATCATGGGAACTGTAATTTATTGTGGCACCAGAGCTCTCTGTCAGAGAAGGCTCAAAGTCCCAGAAAAAAATACAATTCCCATGACTCCCTAGCACTGAGCCAGGGCAGTGCCTCAATTTAATGTGCACTATTTCTGGCAGTCTGCAAAGGCCCTAAATTACATACCTCTAGCCAAGGATTAAATGAAGATATAGGAGGACAGGTTAATTGATTTCTACTTGCCACCATAACTAAATGAAGTATTCATAGGTAGAAGGCATATATCTCCAAGACATCTGATGCAGCAAGAAGTCATGTCATGCCTGTCATCTCATGGTCCTGCAGATGAGCATTTCTGGATGGAGATGTAGACAGATCTTTGTGTCTCCCTATCTCCCCCAACTAGCAGGTCTTTGACTGTGTTTTCCTACATATCCCATCATCCCCAACCATAATGGGAATGATAGGGGTTGTAGTCAACACATCAGAAGGAGCCCAGGCTGATGGAAAGATGGTCTCATCAGTGGTTCCCAAACTTTGCTCCTCCAGAAGTTTTGGACTTCACCTCTCAGATTCCTGACTGTTGGCCAAACCGGCTAGGGGTTCTGGGAAATGGAGTCCAAAACACCTGGAGGATCAAAGTTTGTGAACAATTAAATCATTGGAATACTAAGCATTTTGTTGCTGTTTTGTTATATGCCCTTCAAGTCTACTGTCACCTACTGAGACACTGGCCCCTTCACACCATATAATTATAGCACTATTATTCCACTTTAACTTCATGGTTCCATTTTATGGAACCCTATGGTTTGTAATTTGATGAGGCACCAGAGCTCTGGCTGAAAATTATAAATACTAATCCCTAAATTCCATGGGATGGTGCCATGGCAGTTAAAGTGGAATGTAGCACTATAATTCTGCAGTGTGAACAGGCCAACGATCACAGGGAACATTGCTCACAAACATTTATTCAGAGGTGTGCCATTGCCGTCCTCTTAGGCTGAGAGAGTGAGACTGGCTCAAGTTCACTCAGTAGGTTTCTATGGCTGAGAATATAACTGAACTCAGATTTCCTGGAGTCCTAGGGTGCATCTACACTGTAGAAATAATGCAGTTCAGCCCCACTTTTAAGTGCTGTAACTCCATCCAATGGAATCCTGGGATGTAGAGTTTTATAAGGTCTTTCACCTTCTCTGCCAAAGAGTGCTAGTGCCTCACAAAACTACAAATCCCAGGATTCTGTAGGATGGAGCCATAGCAGTTAAAGTGATGCTGAAATGCATTCTTTATACAGTGCAGATGCAACCCTGGGGAAAGACAATGGCAAACCTCCTCTGAGCAAATCTTGCCAAGAAAACCCCACAATAGGTTCACCTTAGGATCACCATGAGTCCGAAACGACAAAAACAGCACACAAAAACAACACAGATGCACCTCTAGTCCAAGACTCAAACCACTACACCAAGGTGAACCTATTGTGGGGTTTTCTTGGCAAGATTTGTTCAGAGGAGGTTTGCCCATTGCCTTTCAGCAAATCCAGCTCTACCAATGTGCCACCTGAGAAAAATATATACGTAGTCACTACATTCCTGAGCCCTTTTCCTGAAGAAATATTGTATTTAAGCATCCAGTTCAACTCCTCTGGTGGAAGATGCTGTGGAATATCTAATGTTTTAAATGATGGGCGGTTTCAAAGTTTTGGCTGCTTATTGCTTTCTAAGGAGCATGGAGTGACATCAATCTTTAATCGGAGGAGGGACGTGATGACAACAGCCTGGGCTACAACAAGTCTGTGTGGCAGTGAAGGTGGCACGGAGTCAGCAAATAAAGGGCCAAGGGGGTGACTGTGGGGAGCTGTGGCTCTCAGTCGGGCCCGGTGGGATTGTGTAGCTGTGGCTGCCCTGGCCAAACTACGTAAGCAAATATGATATGCAGAAACACTAAGGCACAATGCTCCATCCCAACATCCAACTGTTTTGTGTTTGGCACGACACAAAACACAAAGTGCTGCACCTTTAAGGCTGGTGGAAGTGGCTGCTTTTGCTTCTCTTCTGCAAGGGGACCGCATTTATTGGAAGGAAGGAAGGAAGGAAGGAAGGAAGGAAGGAAGGAAGGAAGGAGGGAGGGAAGGCAGGCAGGCAGGCATGGAAGGAAGGAAGGAAGGAAGGCAGGCAAGGAAGGAAGGAAGGAAGGAAGGAAGGAAGGAAGGAAGGAAGGCAGGCAGGCAGGCATGGAAGGAAGGAAGGAAGGAAGGAAGGAAGGTAGGCAGGTAAGGAAGGAAGGAAGGCAAGGAAGGAAGGAAGGAAGGAAGGAAGGAAGGAAGGAAGGAAGGAAGGCAAGGAAGGAAGGCAGGCAAGGAAGGAAGGAAGGAAGGAAGGAAGGAAGGCAAGGAAGGCAGGAAGGAAGGAAGGAAGGAAGGAAGGAAGGAAGGAAGGAAGGAAGGAAGGAAGGCAGGCAGGCAAGGAAGGAAGGAAGGCAGGCAAGGAAGGAAGGAAGGAAGGTAGGCAGGCAAGGAAGGAAGGAAGGAAGGAAGGAAGGAAGGAAGGAAGGAAGGAAGGTAGGCAGGTAAGGAAGGAAGGAAGGCAAGGAAGGAAGGAAGGAAGGAAGGAAGGAAGGAAGGTAGGCAGGGAAGGAAGGAAGGAAGGAAGGAAGGAAGGAAGGAAGGGAAGGCAAGGAAGGAAGGAAGGAAGGAAGGAAGGCAAGGAAGGAAGGAAGGAAGGAAGGCAGGCAAGGAAGGAAGGAAGGAAGGCAGGCAAGGAAGGAAGGAAGGTAGGCAGGCAAGGAAGGAAGGAAGGCAAGGAAGGAAGGAAGGAAGGAAGGAAGGAAGGAAGGAAGGTAGGCAGGTAAGGAAGGAAGGAAGGAAGGAAGGAAGGAAGGAAGGAAGGTAGGCAGGTAGGCAGGCAGGCAGGTAAGGAAGGAAGGAAGGCAAGGAAGGAAGGCAAGGAAGGAAGGAAGGAAGGAAGGAAGGAAGGAAGGAAGGAAGGGAAGGAAGGAAGAAAGGGAGGGAGGGAAGGGAAAGGAAAGGAAGGGAAGGGAAGAGAAGAGAAGGGAAGAGAGGGAAGAGAAGGGAAGGGAAGGGAGGAAGGAAATACAGGAAGGGAGGAAGGGAGGGAAGGAAGGAGGGAAGGAAGGCAGGAAGGTATGTTTTGGCCAATGAGAATGTGTTACTGGCCTGAGGGCAGCAGCACCTGTCAGATAGCGGCTTGCTTGCGAGGGAGAGAAGGCAAAGAGATTCACAACGTCTGCATCTGCACTGCAGAAACAATCCAGTTTGACACTGCTTTAACTAACTGCCATGGCTCAATGCTATGAAATCCTGGGATATGTGCTTTTGTGAGATATTTAGCCCTCTCTGTCAGAGATCTCTAGTGTCACTGTTGTTGTTGTTGTGACCTTACCTTACCTTGTGGCCCCGTGGATGAGAGTCCTCCAAGAGCCCCTTCCCTTGTCCTCCACTGCAGGCTCAGGCCGATGACCTCTTTGATCAAGTCCATCCATCTGGCATTGGGTCTTCCTCTCTTTCTCTCTCTCTCTCTCTCTGCTGCCTCTCTTTCTACCTTCCCCTGAGAGCCGGCATGGTGTAGTGGCTTGAGTGTTGGACTAAGACTCTGGAGACCTGGGTTCGAAACCCTGCTTGGCCATGGAAACCCACTGGGTGACTTTGGGCAGGTCACACTCTCTCAGCCTCAGAGTGTGGCAAAGGCAAACCCCCTCTGAAGAAACCTGCCCATGATAGGTCCTCCTTTGCAGTTATGAGGCCCTCAGGTCACCCTGGGCAGAAGTCACACCATCTCAGCCTCAGATGAAAGGCAAAGACAAAACCCTCATCTGAAGAAACAGACCGCTGGTCACCTTGAGCAAGTCACACTCTCTCAGCCTCAGAGGGTGGCAAGGGCAACCTTGCCACCCTTTGAAGAAACTTTCCCAGAAAACCCCATGACAGGTCCTCCTTTGCGGTCATGAGGACCTTTGGTCACCCTGGGGAAAAGTCACACCGTCTCAGCCTTAGAGGAAAGACCATACCTTTGTGGTTATGAGGACCTTTGGTCACCCTGGGCAGAAGTTACACCCTCTCAGCCTCAAAAGAGCCATGGCAAAGCCCTTCTCTGGAGAAATCTTGCCCGGAAAACCCTATGACAGGTCCTCCTTTGCAGTTATGAGGACCTCGGGCCACCCTGGGCAGAAGTCACACTCTCTCAGCCTCAGGCGAAAGGCAATGACCACACACTCTCTCTCACACACACACACACACCCCTCTCTGAAGAAACAGGGGGTCTGTTACCTGTTGGCGGGGCTGGAGGGCTGGGAGGAGGAGGAGGAGGAGGAGAAGGAGGAGACGGAGGGCGAAGGGGGCACTGTCCCCCCACTTTGGTCCTCCTCTTCCTCCTCTTCCTTCTCCTTCTTCCTCCTCCTCCTCCTGAGGCGCCAGGGTCCGAAGACGTGCCGCTTCTTCCCCTGGCCTGAAGGGGGCGCTGCTGCGTCAGGGGGGCTGCTATGGCGGCGCTCTCTCTGAGGGGAAGGCGAGGGGCAAGGCGAGGGCAGCGAGTCCGCCTCAGACTCCTCGGACTCGCTCCGGCGATGCGGGTGGAAGAGGCGCCCCAGCCGCCGAAAGCCCCCCTTCTCCATCCTTGGCAGGCGAAGAAGGAAGGCTCCGAGGCTCCTCGTCCTCCTCCGACGGCAACCGCCTTCTGTGGGGCTCCCCAAGGAGCTCCCAGGTGTCCACAAACCACACCTTCGCCTTCATTGCCGCCGCCTCCTCCTCCTCCTCCTCCTCCTCCTCCTCCTCCATTTCAGCCTCCCAGGCCGTGAACCCGCCTCCCCCTTGAAGACACTGAAGGGGAAAAGGATAATGGAGGGCATGGCCAAATATGAAAGCCAAAAAGGCTCCTAGAAATGGGAATCCATGCTGCTTAGTCCTGCTCAAAATGGAGGGCATTGTTAAATGAAAGCTAAGAAGGCTCCTAGAAGTGTAAATTCATGCTGCTTAGTCCAGCTCAAAATGGAGGCCATGATTAAATAAAAGCTAAAAAGAGTCCTAGTAATGTAAATCCATGTTTTTCAGTCCTGCTCAAAATGGAGGGCATTGAGGGGGGGGGAAATGGAGGGCATGACCAAATATAAAAGCTAAAAAGGCTCCTAGAAATTGAAATCCATGCTGCTTAGTCCAGCTCAAAATGGAGGACACTGAAGAAAAAAAAATGGAGGGTGTGAGCAAATATGAAAGCTAAAAAGGCTCCTAGAAATGGGAATCTATGCTGCTTAGTCCTGCTCAAAATGGAGGGCAAGATTAAATGAAAGCTAAAAAGGGTCCTAGTAATGTAAATCCATGTTTTTCAGTCCTGCTCAAAATGGAGGGCATTGAGGGGGGAAATTAATCAAATATAAAAGCTAAAAAGACTCCTAGAAATGGAAAGCCATGATTCTTAGGTCCAAAACACACTGCAGAAATAATCCAGTTTGAGACCTCTTTAACTGCCCTGGCTCAGTGCTAGGGAATCCTGGGAGTTGTCATTTATTGTGGCACCAGACCTCTCTGACAAAGAAGGCTAAATGTCTCACAAAACTACAGTTCCCAGAATTCCAAAGCATTGAGCCAGGGCAGCTAAAACAGTCTCAAACTGGATTATTTCTGCAGTGTGTTTTGGACCTTAGTCCTGCTCAATATGGAGGACACTGAAGAAAAAAACAAAGGGCGTGACCAAAGAAAAGCTAAAAAGACTCCTAGAAATGTAGATCTATGCTGCTTAGTCCTGCTCAAAATCTAGGACATTGAGGGAGGGAGAAATGGAAGGCATGACTAAATTAAAGCTAAAAAGACTCCTAGAAATGGAAATCCATGCTTCTTAGTCCTGCTCAAAATGGAGGACATTTTGGAATTCCACCTGCATGCTGCAGGACAGTAGGACACGTCCTTGAAAAGGAGGACATCTGGTCAGTCTGATGGGACCATCCTCATCCTCCGAGCCCACAGATGCTTCTCTGTTGTTATTGTGTGTCTTCAAGTCTTTTCTGACTTACGTTGACCTTAAGGCAAACCTACCATGGGGTTTTCTTGACATGTTTCTTCTGAGAGGGATTGCCATTGCCATTGTCATCCTCTGAGGCTGAGAGAGTGTAACCTGCCCAAGGTCACCCAGTGGGTTTCCATGGTCGAAGCAGGATTCAGACCCTGGTGTACAGAATCATACAAGCCATTTTATTCCCTATTACCATGTATGGATGTGAGAGCTGGACAGTTAAGAAAGATGATAGGAAGAAAATCAATGCACTTGAGATAATGTGGTGCTGGAGAAGAGTGCTGAGGATCCCATGAACAGCCAAAAAGACAAACAAATGGGTCCTAGACCAGACCAAGCCAGAGATATCCCTAGAAGCCAAGATGACAGGACTTAGACTGTCATACTTTGGACACATCATACGTGAATCATTGGAAAAGTCAATAATGTTAGGAAAGGTGGAGGGAAGTAGGAAGCCAGGAAGGCTACATGCCAGATGGCTGGACTCTATTAAGGAGGTTATGGGTATTAAAGGGTTGCAGGAATTAAGCAGAGCAGTGGAGGACAGAGGGGCTTGGAGGTGTCTCATCCATAGGGCTGGCTTGAGTCGAGATCGACTTGAGGGCAGTTAACAACAACAACAAATACAGACTTATAGCCCAAGGGTCAAACCACTACTCCATGCTTGAGATGCCTCCTAGGGATTCTTTAAGGTGGTCTTGTCTTATGGGCTTGAGGTCTTTTTTGCAAAAAGACTTCAGAAATTAAGGCAATTGCAGAAAAGGAGGGTGCAGGTTTGTTTTCTGCTGCCCCAGAGGATAGGACCAGGTATCATGGTTTTAAAGCTACAGGAGTTTAGAGTTCAATTGAACATTAGAAGGAATTTGGTGGCAAGAGTGCTTCAGCAGTGGAACCCATTCCCTAGATCAGTGGTTCCCAAACCTTGGTGTTTTGAACTCCATCTCCCAGAATCCCCATCCGACTGGGCCAACAGTCAGGAATTTTGGGAGCTAAAGTCCAAAAAGTCTTGGGAGCCACTGCCCAAGATATATGTGAACTCTCTTTCTCTAGATGTCTTCAAAAGAAGTTGGACAACTACTTGCTGGGGATGCTCTCAGTGATTCCCAAACTCTGGCCTTCCAGGTGTTTTGGACTTCCAGAATCCCAGACTATTGACCAAAATGGCTGAGGCTTCTGGGAGCTGAAGTCCAAAACACCTGGAAGGCCAGAGTTTGGGAATCACTGTAGATTCTATAAGTACAATTGGCTCTCCATATCCACGGATTCTTTATCCACCTACTCAATGATCCAAGGCTCAAAAATACTCCAAAAAGATATAAATTCCAAAACGCAAATCTTGATTTTGCTGTTTTATATAAGGGACACCATTTTACTACACCATTGTATTTATAGCATCCACGGATTTTGATATCCACGGGGGGGGGGGGGGGGGAGGTGGGGTCCTGGAGTGACCCCACAAATCTATACTTACATACTTCAGTGTACAAGTAAGCTACACATAATCCATTCAACCTTGCTTGTAAACAGCAGGCAGGTAAAAGTGGGCAGGAGATCAAGGACTTTATCACACGTTTAACATTGATAATAGCATCTTTGGTGATATCTATCACGTGACACCATCTCCCTCTCGTCACTGTCTTTCCTTCTAATCGTGGTTAGTCTCCCCCCCCCCCCCACTCGCTATTGACAGGGAAAACCAGTCCATAAGCTCTCAATCAGGTTAGTATAGCACTAGTCTATATGTGGAGTGAGTTACGGTACTCTAACACTTCCAGGAATGTGCAGTTAGGTGGTGGTGTTTCTTCCTTCCCTCCGTTCTCCTTCCCTTTCACTATTCCAGAACAGCAGGTTTTTTTGTTTGTTTTTTAAAAAAACACTTTTATTTTATAAAGCCACATTAGCATAACTCTGGAATTATGTTGAATAAAACACACGCACAGAGGCCATAGGACAGGGAGGCAGGGTTAAGGGAAGAGAGCAGGAGGGGTCGGCAACAGCCTGGTCATGCTAATCAGAATCATACACTTGGAAAAGACCACAAGGGCCATCCAGTCCAACCCCCTGCCATGCAGGAACTCAAAATCAAAGCACCCCCAACAGATGGCCATCCAGCTTCTGTTTAAAGACCTCCAAAGAAGGAGACTCCACCACATACCAAGGCAACGTTTTCCAGTGTTGAACAGCTCTGACTGTCCTGACCAGATCTCCTGAGATTTAGGTGGAATCTCTTTTCCTGCAGTTTAAATCCTTTGCTCCTTGTCCTAGTCTCTGGAGCCAAGGAAAACATACCTGTTCCCTCTTCAATGACATATTAGTTGAAGGGACATGATGTAGGGAGTGCTCCCAAACCAGTGTATATATACTTTTCTTCATTAATGTAATTGCAGCCAGAATGGTGTGCTTGATAAAGTCTAAAGTTTAACCTTTCTCTTTACAGCCATAGATGTTACAGAAATAGCCTCCACCCATTCCCAACATGAATAATAGGAAGAAAGATGCAGTGTTCTAGAACTGTGCTCATATTTTTTGCACAAATTAAACATGTATTAGAGCATCTGGCTCTGTTTTTGCTTGTGGACAACAGGCGCCTGCCATAAGTCACCTGTGGTGCTGAAGCTGACCTTTAGCTGTAACTGAAATAGCAAAATTGCAAGGATTATGGCCTTTTCCTTATAGATGCTTTAGACATCCTTCAATGTAGGAAATATTCATCTCATTTTTGAAATTTATTAGTTGCATCTTAGTGGTTTTAGATTGTCATGAAGAAGAGACAAAAACTGGAGAGTACCCAATTGAATCTACAGGGAAAAAGGAAGGCACATCACCAAGTGATCAGTGGAGAGTTGTTGTTGTTGTTTATTTTGGAAAAAACCAAAATAAAAGCAGCCATCTACTGAGCAATTGGAGATGTGCCTCCCTTTTTCCCTCTGGACTAGATTGTTGTGGACAATGCCTGAAGCAATACACCAATATATATATATATATATATATATATATATATATTAGAAAAAGATTCCACATCAGTTCCTTGCAGACCAAAAATGGAGCCATACTTGTTGCCATCACTCTCCAACATCTAAGAGCAAGTTCTCATATACATCAATGGCTGTCCTATTTTCTTTCCCTTCAGCTGCTCTCTCTCACGTACTTCTGCCACCCATCTACTCCTCAGCTTTTCCCTACCTATCTGCTTTCACTTCTGTCTCAGTAGCTAGATGTCATTTTGGGGAAACAGTTATGTTAGAGGTATAGGACAAATCAAAAATATTTATTTATTCTATTTAAATACTGCTTTTTTTCCCAGCATAGGATTCAACATGCATCTTATGCCTTGATATGAAATGCTATTGACATTTCAGAACTATATAATTCATTCCCTCTCTGCACACACACGAGATTGCCCTCTGAACTTGGATGCATCTAGAGAGCAACAAAACATTTTTGGATGCTGACAACAAATACTTTAACAATTAATCTAGCACCGTGCTAGAATTGTCAGCACCCAAGGCATCAATAAAGATTATCTTTCCCTTTTTAATAAGGCAGGTTTCCTATCGCTCTTAACAGCTTGTCTATCTGATCTGGTCAGTTTCCGTTGGAAGATTATCTCTTATGACCAAGTATCATTAACTGAAAGCGTTGATATATATATAGTATCTGAGGACAGAATTTTACTAGGACAGAATTTTACGCAGAAGTTAGTAATTGAAAGGATCAGTTATGCCTACTTAACTATCAATGCAGGGCTGTCCTCTTTAACATACACAGGAATGTTTTATTCAGACTGGTTTCAGATGACTCAGGTGAAGTGGTTTCTGCCACTTTCCCTCAGTTTCCCTTGTTGCAAACAACGGAGCAGAATAGGTCTCAGCAAAGGGACATTTTTTTACTGAGAAAGGTTTTAGATTTTGTTTTCGAGCAGCTGAGCTATTTATTTATATACATTTATATATTCTAACAACACAGTTCCTAAACTATAGATGCCAACTTCAGTTTCATCCTAACTGGTTTAAATCCAATTTTAAATATCAGTTTTCTGTAATGTTTCTTAATTTTGGTGAAATGGTCCTGTGAGATTTCTTCAGGATCAGGTACACAATCATAAAATAAGATGCGTGATAGCTTGGCCGTCCAATGTTGTGTCCACAGAACATATAGTAAGCAAAAGAGTTGTGTGTACTGAAATTTAGTCAAATTGAGGCCAAAGAGGTGAAGATCACTTTCCTACATGATACAAAATGGTGCTTTTGAAATCCCCCTCTTGATATTTGCACCATGCAGAGTTGCTATTAAGACAAATTAGAAGACAAAATGTATACAGTAAATAATAAAAGTAATGTTAATGTCTGACTTGGCATTCTTTTATGTCATGTGCAAATGTTGTTAATGCAGGACAAAACACAGATTTCAAACACAGACAATATGATACTACTGTACAGCAAGGTAATAAATGCAGTATTGGTAATTCCACTCCTCCACTTTCATACAGTCCTTTCTACCCAATGTCCATTACTGAATGCAAAAGGGCTAATCTGGAAAAAATGTGTGCTGGATTGCAGCACTGGTATCTTTAAAATATCTTATTGAGGGGGAGTCTGCATATTCCTCAAGGTGTGGTTACAAGCATTATCTACTGTAGCTTCATTTCAAGATAAAAATCCAGTTGTGCCACCAGATATTTAGCAAGCCAAAATAGTCTGGTTAACTGTCAATTTAATCCCTATATCTTGCTTATATTATTCTATGTGTAATTTTATTCCAAACAAGAAAATATAACACCCTGAGATTCTTACATCAGAGCGAGCAATCCAAACAAGCTTGAAAAATATGAAGAATAAAGGAATTTGGCTTAAGAAAGAAGTCATAACTATCCTTTTCCTCTGAATTTTACAATTTTACAAATCTATACAATATGTGTGAACACATTTGAATTATATAAATGGATTATTTTTTTCTGGAAACCCATTTCACAACTTCATTAACAGTATACATTTAACTGTTGACAGCTGTAAAAACCGTTGGAACTATTTCAATTTCACCACTGGTACTGCAGAAATGTCTAGCAGTGTTTATGAGTGTGGTAAACCAGCAAGTAGAGGTACAGTTTTGTAATTTATTAGAGGGTCGTATATTCTCCTCAAGTACTGAAAGAACATAGTAGAAGGGCATAGAGTCATATGAACTAACTGTACCCATGACTGATATGTGCTGCAGCCTACAGCCCCCCTTCTATTCATTGTTACTTGCATTGAATAGGTTTCCGTCATCTGCATATTTGGCCAGCATGATTTTGCCATCCCCTCTTTGCAAGGAAGGGACAGCTCTCTCTTCCTCTTACATGCACACACTCACACACGTGCGTGGAAAAGCTCTACTGCATATATCAATGTGCATCTAGAGCCAGTTGCCACATTGTGCAAAAGCAAAGATGGTGGGTAAAATTTGTGCCATGAGTACAGAGGGTGGCCAAGGACCACAGCAGCTTCAGAGAAGGCTTTACTGGCACAGGCTTGCAGCAATCTCACATTTCAGAGTATGGGATGAACCTTGTGTTACAACCCCCCCCCCCAAGTTCATGGACCCCAAAACAGGGAAGTAGGGGCTCTAGGTCTTGACTGGTTAGGCTAAGCCCCTTTCCTCTGAAATGACTGGGGAAATTGGACCCCCAAGACTCCTATGTAGTTGAACTTTAAGCAGTGTTAATCTGATGTGTACTACATGAAATATTATGACAGTGGTTGTCATTAAGCCCTCCCAGGAAAAACAAAGACTGTTTGCAATTGGTCCTAGGCACATTTATTTGGGAGTAAGCTACTATGAACACATGCAGGGCAATTCTAAGTATACATTGTGCTTGTAAGTATCTTCATATTTAAGGATGCCCTGTGAGTACCTGAAAGTAGGCAAAAATTATCATCCTCACTATCATTTATTTATATAGTGCCATCAGTGAACATAATGTTTCACAAGAAAAACATCAAGGGGGAAAAGCCCAGTTCCTTGGTCTCAGGCTTACATTCTAAAGTCACAACACACAAAGAAAAGGGATGGCAGTGGGAGAGGGGATTAGGTTCAGCAGATACCGCCCCGATTGCGGGATAATAATAATAATAATAATAATGCCAGTTCTTTCTCTGTCCAAGGCCAGGGCAGTGGCAGTTGGGATGGAGAGAGGGCCTTTCATCTGCTTCTGGGCCTAGGCATGATGGAGCTATATCTGTATCGTCTTTTCTGTCTCCAGGGTCACGGCAGCGGCAATTGGGATGGAGAAAGGGCTCTTAATCTTCATCTGAGCCTAGGCATGGTGGAACTGTACTTGCCTCTTCTTTCACTCCAAGTTCAAGGCAATGGCAGTTGGGATGGAGACAAGACTTCTCATCACCTTCTGGGTCTACCATGGTAGAACTATGCCTGTCTCCCTCCAAGGCCAGGACAGTGGCAGTTGGGATGAAGAGAGGACTTTTCATCTGCTTCTAGGTGTAGGCAAGATGGAGCTATATCTGCCTCTTCATCTCTCCCTCTGGGGCCATGGCAGTGGCAATTGGGATGGAGAGAGGACTTTTCATCTGCTTCTAGGCCTAGGCAAGATAGAGCTATATCTGCCTCTTCATCTCTCCTTCTGAGGCCAGGGCAGTGGTAGTTGCAATGGAGGAAAGACTTTATATCTGCTTCTGAATTTAGGCATGGTGGAACTGTGCCTGCTTATTCTCCTCTCCATACAAGGCCAAGGCAGTGGCAGTTGGGATGGAGGGGAAGGCTTTTCGATAATAACAACATTTAAATGACAACATGGATGTCAGTGTTCACCCCTCACCCCACCCAGCTTAGGGATCTGTAGTGTATTCCTCTGAAAAGAAAGAATTTGACAAAGCAACCTTGTCAAGAGAAGCATTTCCTCTTTTCTCTTCCAACATTTTGAGTCAACATTTTTGTAAGAACAATGGAAAACAGGATAAACAGAAATAGTGAAATGTCAACCTGAGATACATGCAGGTGTTACAAAAGGGAGGAACTCAACACTCATGATTAATAACTCATGAGAAGGGAATCAGGTGTAAACATAAAGTAAAAGCAAACAAATGATAGCTTGTGAAACAATTGTACAATAAAGCCACAAGGCAAACAACAGAAGGTTCTGCATGACTGATTTGATACGTTGGCATTTAGTACCAAGAGTAATAATGTACGGTCAGAAGTTATAACCCTATACTCTGGAAATAAGCACCATTGGAAACTTGATTGGGACATCAAGCGTACATGCCTAGCGTTGCTGTGTAAATTATATATCCTCACTGCAGACAAGATACTAAATCCAATAGGAAACTCAAAGTTTGTTGTTTTTGTGTGCCTTCAAGTAGTTTTCAACTTATGGTGAACGTAAGATGGTTTTCTGGGGCTGAGAGTCTATGACTCACTCAAGGTCACCAGTGGGTTTCCATGGCCAAGAGAGGAGTCAAACCCTGGTCTCCAAATTTGCATCCCACCCCACCCCCCAACACTCAGACTCAGATAGTAAAACAAAGGGGGAAAATGATCCAAAGGATCAAGAGAGTGAGACAGAGTGCCACACTAATGAAACAGAGGGCCAAGATGGCATGGCCGTTCCTTAACAACAAGACACATTGCTAACAGCACTAACTGTACCAGAATGAAGGAGAGAAAAGAAGGGGCTACAAAGGTCAGCGGTGTCCCTAGAGATGGTGTCACCCAGTGTGGTAACTCATGGTGTCACCCCCCTCCATTGACCTCCTCCCATTTCACACCATACAGAATCATTAGTAATACTTTTTTTGACTAATGTTACTCGTAAATCATAATTCCCATATGCCGCTGAATGTAATGCTAATAGTTGTGACATAAACAACCAGCAATATTAAAATTATACCTTCAAATTACAATATCATACACACAACCTGATGTATTTACATATACATAGTGAAGTTTTGGTTAAAATGTGATGTTTTTAAAGAAAACGTAAAAGGAATTTTAGAAATTAACATTTAATTTAAAAAAAAATTCTGGGACTCCTCCTTTCTCTTCCCACTGAGCTTCACCCCACTTCTACCACCTCTTAAAGCATTTTAAAGAGATACAAACAAATGCCACAGTGCCTTTCTGCCAAAAGATAGTGTTTGAGGAGCAGTGGTGTCACCCCCCTTTAAGGGTGTCACCTGGTGCAGTCCACACCCCCTGCATCCCCCTAGTGATGCCACTGACAAAGGTCAAAGCATTTAAGAATTAAACACTCAAACAGAAAACAGCTATGTACTGACAACAGACCATAAATTCTGGCCCCTCCCTTGGGCAACTTGTTGCTCACAACTGACCTATCTGGTAGACACAGCATTCCTAACTCATGTTCCCGGTTCATGTTGCCTGATAATTTCAGACCTTGCTCCCTTTAAAGACTACACATTTAGATCTTTCTTTTGGATTGTAGTTTGGATTGATTCCTCAACTGTATTTGACTCTGACTGGCCTGATTTCACTGGTACATCAGCCATATATCCCTTAAGGATTCTCCCATGTTCTTTTGCCTCCTGTAAAATCTCTTGGGGGCCTGGACTCGTGTTGGCATCAAAACAGGATATAGTGCAATGCTCAAAGCACTACACCATGCTGGTGCTTAGATTTTCTTAAATGAATTAGGCTGGTTAGTCTCCACTCACAAAAGTCCTACTGGTTTGAATGGGTCTACTTTAATATAGTATATTCCAATCTCCACGAAAAGGGACACCTGGGGTTGCAGTAACTATAGGACCATTGCATTAATTTCCATGCGAGCAAAGTGTGCTCAACATTCTACAACAAAGATGTTTATCTTATATGGAGCAAGAAATGGCAAACGTCCAAGCTGGATTCAGGTAAGGGATCATATTGCAAACAGACGCTGAATAATGGAGCACACCAAAGAATTTCAGGAAAAAAAAATAGCCTCTGCTTTATAGATTAGAGCAAAACCTTTATTTATATAGATCATGAAAAACTATGGATTCCTCTTAAAGAAATGGGTGTGCCACAACATTTGATTGTCCTAATTCATAGCATGTATTTAGCACAAAAGGCTACCATCAGAAAAGAATATGGAGAAAGTGAATGGTTTTCAATTGTCAAGAGAGTCAGGCAAGACTGCATTTTACCCCCCAACTGTTTCATTTGTACATGTTTTCAGCAGAAGTGTGAAAAATGGAGGAAGTAACATCAACAATGTAAGATATGGCAATGGCACCATACTAGTAGCAGAAAATAGCAGATTTGGAACAATTACTGAAGAAAGTCAAGGATGGAAGTGCAAAAGCAGATTTACAGTTGAACATTAAGAAAACAAACATAATGAACACAGATTATTTACATTACCTTAAAGTGAACAATGAAGAAATTAAGATAGTTCAAGATTTTCCATAACTTGGCTCAGTCATTAATTAGAAGACTAGGATTTGGAATGGCAGCTATGAAGGAATTAGACTTTGAAGTGTAAAGAGGTATCATTGAATACTAAAGTTAGGATTGTCCATGCCATCGTATTTTCCATTTCTATGTATGGTTGTGAAAGCTGTACAGTGAAGAATGCTGAAAGGAAGAATGTCTATTCCTTTGAATGTGCTGCAAGATGGCTAAACTGAGACTGTTGTACTTCAGCCATATCATTTGCAACATTTATAAGAGATGTAGTAGTCGTTAACCTCTTACATTTTCACAGTAGCTCTTCCATAATATTTATTTCCAAAAAAGATGAATAGCCATAGCAATTTTTTGATTGATAGTGCTAGCCCCAAAGCATGTTAGGTTTCTCCTTAGAATAATTCCAGAAGGAAATAGCTATCTCATAGTAATAGTGAATTGGCCCACTTCTTTCTATTCATGGAGTTATCACCTTATTCATCAGATCTGTTCACCTACACAAATGATCCTTAAATCCTGCATTATGTTTAATCATATAGCATTCATATCAAAACCTGAAACTTTTTAGAAAGCACTGTGAAAAATAATTATTTTTGTTATCAAATCTTAAAACGACAAAGTGCTGTATCAGAAGGAAATGTCTCTGCCCTGAAACTGATATAATCTAGATAAAAATACAAAAGGACACTGGAGAAGAAGGAACTAGATGGCTCAAATCAAAACATGAACAATACAGAAGAAGAGTAGGCTAAACACAGTGTGAGTTTGGACAAGCATGGTGGAAATGGTGAAGTTCACTGTGCGTGTTTATTTGTTGTTTGCTTTCAAGTGATTTCCAACTTATGGCAACCCTAAAGTGAGCCTATCCTAGGGTTTTCTTCACAAGATTTGTTTAGAGGAGGTTTGCCCTTGCCTTCCCCTGATGCTAAGAGCATGTGACATGCCTAAGCTCACACAGTGGGTTTTAGGGCTGAGTTAGGAATTCCTGGTATCCAGAGTGCTAGTAGTCCAACATTCAAACCATGATGCCACACTGGCTCTTCAAGAGGCCTTCAAGTCACTTGTTGATTTATGGCAACCTTATGAATTTCACATGGTTTTCTTAGGTGAGGGATACTCATAGAAGTTTATCACATGGGGAAAAATTTGAAGTTTAAAATGGAAAGAACCCATTATTAACTCACAATTGCGCAAATGGTTTTTAAACACAAAACACTGTTATGCCGTGCAGAATCTGAGCTTAACCCACACTTGCACACAAATGTGCAAATGGTTTTCACGCAATGGGACCAAATGTGCCTCCATCCCAATAATGATTAAAGTGTGTGCATCCTGCAAAAGTGAACAAATGCGCAAATGATTTTCACACATAGACCACAACAAATCTCTCTCTCTCTCTGTGTCCCTGCCTTCCCTCAGCAGCTGTTCTTTTAAGAGCCCTGGCTATGGCGGAACGCTGAAGCTGGAGACAGATAGACATACACAGCAAGGAACACGGGGGAACTCAGCCTTTTCTCTATCTCACTTGCTCTGTCCCTGCCTTTGCCTCAGTAGCTGTTTCTTTAAGAGCTATGGCTAGGAGGGAAGGCTGAAGTGATCCCCAAACTGTGTCCTTTAACGGACTTTGGATTTCAGCTCCCAGAAGCCACAGCCATGTTGGTCAATAGTCTGGGATTCTGGGAGCTGAAGTCCAAAATCCCTTAAAGGGGACAGTTTGGGGATGGCTACTCTGGCATTCACACTACAGCAATTGTGCAAAAAAAGCAAATCCATGAATGAAACGGAAATGAATTCATGATATTTTCCCCAAAATGCCTATTTGCTGGTTCATGTCACTTTCTTGTTGGATTCTATGCAATTTGCGCACAACGTCATGTGAAAACTATTCATGCATTTGTGCCTAATATGTTGGATAATCACAGGTTCTTACCCGTTTAAACTTCCAGTTTTCCCTGTGTGATAAACTCCATAGATGGTTTTGCCAGTTCCTACCTCTGAAATACAGCCTACTGCACCTGGCATTAATTGCCATCTAACTACTGAATGCAAATGGCATTTAGAGAGATACCAGATTTTGGTTCGAACTTCTGTTCTGCTTATGACCTGTTCTTTGCTGAAATTTTCTCCAGTCTGGTTTTATTAAGAAGAAACTGGCGGTCTTGAAAACCATTTGTTTAAAAATATTTTGTACAAGTTCAAGCTATTATGGTTTTTTTAATGTTTCATTATTGGAAAAGCTTTTATTTTGCTACTCTGAGGCTTAGTTACTATGATTTTAACTTACAATTTTTTTAGTGAATTTGTTATTGTTGGTTACCTCAAACTTTCAATAAAAGACAGGGTGAAATTGATTTGACATCATCAGATGCTCAGACACACAGTGTCACATGGTCATAAATCAATGGAAAGTAATTTTAACATAGTTGGAGTTAGTGATCAGCTTCCAAAAAAGAAATCCCAGAGCCGTCGACTCTGCACATCTGAAAACAGCATCTTCTGGTGCACAAGTCCCTCTTTCAGTCTCTTATTTTGTAATTGCAGTTGAGAAGCTATTCATCTGTTCATATATTTCAAGTTAAACATAGTATTGGAAACAAATGCCAGGATTGAGCCACAAAGACTCTTGCAAATTAAGCCCAGTACAGGCCCCAATTCATCATCCAAATGCATTTGGGGAAGTAGACTTAAGTCTGCCAAAGCTCATGCTGCCAACTTCTTTCTTTCAGTTAGGGGGGTTGCAGACTGCCAGAAATAGTGCAAATTGAGTCCACTTTTAGGGTTAGGGTTAGGGAATCATGGGAACTGTATTTTATTGTGGCACCAGAGCTCTCTGACAGAGAAGGCTCAGTGTCTCAGAAAAAACAACAACAATTCCCATGATTCCCTAGCACTAATCCTAACCCTAAAAGTGGACTCAATTTGCACTATTTCTGGCAGTCTCCAACCCGGGTTGCAGACTGCCAGAAATAGTGCAAATTGAGTCCACTTTAAGGGTTAGGGTTAGGGTTATGGAATCATGGGAACTGTATTTCATTGTGGCACCAGAGCTCTCTGAAAGAGAAGGCTCAATGTCTCAGGAAAATAACAATTCCCATGATTCCCTAGCACTAACCCTAACCCTAAAAGTGGACTCAATTTGCATTATTTCTGGCAGTCTGCAACCCCCCTTAGTGTCAAAGGTGCTGTAAGATCGTTCAACATACTAAGTCATCATCTGTTATCTTTGACCAATTTTGGCTTAAAGAGCCATGGACCAGAGAACAAGTTCAACAGGAAGAAGGGATATTCTGCTTCTAATCTGGGGAAATGAGAGGAGAAGAGATAAATTGGGACACATTAAAGGCAGCTGAAAAAGTGGGATGATAGAGGATTACTCAGAATGGTCCCTGCCAAATTGCTTCCACTTATTTATTTTTTTAATGGAATAATAATAATTAATTAATTGGAATGTCTGGAAAGCTGGACTGTCTGTTTTGATGACATACTTGAGACTTGCACAAATATATGAAGTAATAATTATCTGAGTATTAAGAAGGCATCATCATACAAATATTGCAGAACTGTTGCAGGAACTAAGCAATTTAAATGTAAGAGAGCATTAATCATTCCTTGTGTGCTACTGCTTCCCTAGTATGATTTCATACTATAAATAGTATTACATGTCCTGTAAGTCATTTCAAAGTAATCATTGTGAAATCTGGCTGAGAAAGACAATTGGTCAGCCTAGCACTCTTTGTTTGTTTGATGAGTAATAGCAGATAATTATGCCTATGGACTGCAGTGTTAGGATCTATAATATAACAAATTGTGTGAGTACTGGTCCTCATGTAGCAAAAACAGTGTCTTCCAAGCACTAGGGGAGAAAAGGCAACCAAAAAAATAAGCTTGATGTCAACAAAACATCCATTATGGTCAAAGAATTCCTACTGACTATTGCATTTTCTGCTTGTTAGTGCTGTTTTTCCTTGTCCATCTTGTTGCTGTCATGTTCTTCAAGTCAGTTCTGACTTAAGACAACCCTATCCTAGGGTTTTCTTGGCAACATCTATTTGGAGGAGGCTTGCCATTTACTTCAATCCCTTCTTATGCCATGAATACTACTAAATATGAGAATATGTGATGTAGCCAAGCTCACCCAGTGGGTTTTCATGGCTGTGCATGGATTCGAACCCTGGTTTCCCAGAGTTGACCACACTCAGACCACTGACTGACTCCTGAAAAACTTGGTCCTGTCAACCTGTAACTTTAGGTTTTAGACAAGACTGCCATTTTTATTTTTATATTGTAATATATCCAGTTCAGGAGAATTTTCATATAACTCTGAGTTTGGCACCATTTGTGAGCATGAAGAATAAAAGCTGTATTTGCAGCTCTAAGAAAATTACAGATTAGAAGTTCAGAGGTATGAAGAGTCTTTGCTCATTTTACAATTTGAAATAACACATTAAAGTTCTTGTTTCTACATTTCAGGACACAAAGCACAACACACCAGTAACACAGTTTCAGTTTAAATACAACATAAAAAAGAAATGGGGGAGGGGGAATATCACAGCCACTTTAAGATTAACTGGTTTATTTTGGTATGAGCTTTCATGGATATCAATATCCCAAACTGCTACAAGCCCAAAAGAGGACTTCTTTTAACCAAGAAGTAAGGGAAGTTTCACCGTAAGTTGACAGGTGATTTGAAGACACACACACACTTTTAACTTCCTGATTTGTTTTGTTTTGTTTTGTTTTGTCTGTGTGTTTTTAAAGGCCTCTCCTGAACCTAAAACATCTGAGGATGAGAAAAAGATGAAAAATTGCTCTCCAAACTCATTGGGAAGGGTGGGGAGGAGGAAATTTTAGCAAAACAACAATTTTAAAAACTTGAAAAATTGTTGGTGGGGATACAACTGGGATGTGTCCTCATCTCATGCAATTGTTGTTGTTGTTGAAGTGACAGACAGAAAGAGAGGGACATTGAAGAAGGGAGGCAAAAAAGAGAAAATGCAAAACAAAGGAAGCAGCAGGGAAAAAATGAAATGTATGCCTTCACTCCTTTTAAGAACATTCACATCTGCTTCCCGCACAGGTTGAACCTTCACGTTCCTTCTCATGCTGTGAATATTACTGAATGTGGAACAGGTTTTTAAAGAGGCATAAGCTGTCCCATCCTGTTTTCTAAGCTGAACTCTAAGTTACGGTAGTACTGAAGAATTCTATATTGTGCTGAATGCCATTATGTAGGATCAGGAGAATTAAATGGTAAAGCAACAGATGCTAGATAGAGAAGCACATGGCTCTTCCTTCGCTCATACATCCCTTGTTTCACTCCTTAGAATCAATCTAATCCACCCCACCCAGGTTCATTCATAATGGTGCCCTTTCTGACAGCTCAAAATCTCTATAATCCTTTTGTGGATTTTCCCCTTCTCTCTTTCTGTTTTATGCATGCATTTTTCCTGAATTCCTTGCCAGCAGGTTTAGGGTCTCCACCTTTTTGTTTGTGGCTGCACTCATCTATTTAGAAATAGGGTGGGAGGTAAATATGGTGCCCCTTTTGCTTATCACCATGTAGTTACTACTTGGAAACACTTACAATTTCAGCCAACTCAGTAGTTCTCCACTATTATAATGAAATGCACTTATGGACTTAGTGTACATGAATAGCAAAGGGACAAGTCTGGAGGGGGGAGTAAAAAGTGGAATGGTGACTAATCTATTATGGTTAGATCACTATGGTTATTATGAAGTATTAAAAACATCAACATTTTAAGTTAATGGGTTTCATAGTCTCCTCATGGAGATAAACGAAGGGTCTACTGATAGCAACAAACTATGCACAGAGAAATATGTACCCTCCAACATTTCACAGAGGAAAATCAAGAGACATATGGCCAAGCAACATCAGAATGTGGACAAGATGGCAAAAATTATTAATGAGGAAGAACAGACAAGCTGGAAGAGGCTGCAGCAGTTTGCTTTTGCCTGAATCCACTGGGAAGGGCAAGGTCCCCTCCCTTCCTCTTCTTCCTGCTAAAGCAATGTGCAAATGTTTAAGCCATTTTGCAGCAATGGAAATAAGCTGACAGCAAAGGGGGAAAGTGGAAAGAGAGAAAACAGCCCATTTAAAAAATGAGATGACAGAGGATTTTAATCAAGATTGTCCATACTGAAATGAAACAGTTGAGGGGTGTGGTAATGGCTGTACATAGTATTACAGCTACTAAACATTTAATTGTTCAAAATGTGAATTATGAATGTAACCCTAATAATGCAGGAAGTTGATATGAACAGGGATGGTATGAGTTAGAAGTGGCAGAGGAAGAAAGAGGTTTGGAGGATTTAGACTGGGGTTTATTTTGGAATTACTAAGGCATAAAATAGCCAATGTGATGCAACTGCAAAAAAAAACAAACATAGTTGGTGGCAGTGTTTGTCATGGTATTCCTTGTAATAAAATGGCATTTGATAACAATATTTTACAAGGTAAATAGAAAGAATACTGGGTCAAAGCTTGGCTATTTGTGTTCCCTTAAAAAAAGTTGAAGTATTAGAATGAGGCAAAAAAAAATCTTCACCAAAGAGATTGACTTTTGTAGCATAAAGGGGGACTCTGTAGTTTAAAAGATTATGTTAAATAAGAACTCAAGAGTTGGTGTAAATGCTCAAAATATAAACTCATGAATTTGAAGAGTAATGGCAGGCTAGCAAAAATAAAATAAAATAAAATTATAGACTATCTGGGATTATAATGAACTAATGCTGAAACATAGCCATGTTAATCTGGAATTTCAGTATGCAAAGGGATCTTGTAGCACTATTGAGACTAAGGAAATTATCACACATACAAAAAGACCCATCTTACCTCTTCCAAATTGGAGCCCAACATGGGCTGAAGCTGGGTCTTATCGCATGACTTTTCCAGCTTAATTTGGCTTCTGAATACATCCCTGCTCCAATGCGGATCCAAAAACGTGTTCTGGTAGCCATTTTTAAAGTCAGAAACTTCCAACTTTAAAAAATGGCCACCAGAGCACGTTTCTGGACCCGCATTGGAGCAGGGATGTACTCAGAAGTCGAATTAAGCTGGAAAAGCCATGCGATAAGACCCAGCTTCAGCCCAAATTGGGCTCCAATTCAGAAGGGGTAAACTGGGTCTTTTTGTATGTGCGATAATCTCCTACCTGTGTGAAAGAAGTTGTAGCATAAGCTTTCATAGACTTGGTCTACTTCCTCAGAGCTAATTGTTATTCACCTTTTCTCCAAGTGATGCTTCATTTGGATGAGAAAACAACAGAAAATTAGAGAAATTCAGGTCTTTACCAAGATTTGCCTTATTTACAAATATAAAGAAGATGATATCAATATACGGTCAGGCTGGCCTTCCTTCAGGCGCTTGGCTCATAAGCCTTCTACAGTTTGAAAGGTAAGCACTAATAATTTGAATTGTGCTCAAAATGCACCAAAAGCCAATAATATTTTGCCAATCAATATTAGTCATATATGGAGAGCCAGTGTGATGTAGTGGTTTAAGTGTTGGACTGTGACTCTGGGGAGCAAGGTTCAAGTCCCCACTCAATCATAAATTCCTGCTGGGTAATCTTGGGCAAGTCACACACTCTCAGCCTCATAGGATAGCAATGGCAACCCCCCTCTGAAGAAACCTGTCAAGAAAACCCAGTGATAGGTTCACATTAGGGTTGCCATAAGTCAGAAATTACTTGAAGGCACACACACACACACACACACATGTTCCCACCAACCATACCAATCTCTCAGATTAATGTAATGTAATGTAATGTAATCTCTCATATAATGTAATTTCCAAACTGGAAACTGCCTTCTTCAAAGGTAATTTTGTTATAAAACAATGAAGTAGCTAATTGTAGATGTGAACCACAGCGTGAGTAACCGTGGCCAGACTATTCCAAATTGGGAAAGACTGGAGCTGGTGGACTATCCTAAATACTCCTTTTAACTAGAGCTTTATGCTTGGATCTTGTAGTATTCCACTCTGTATGTGCTTGCAGACTGAATTACATTTCTGCATGCAGTTGACTCTTCTGTTTGAAGATATTGCCCTCATTTCTTATAAAAATGCAAAGAGGTAGGTTTAAGCACCTCCATCACATTTGAGATGGAAGAGATAGAAGAAACAATAAGAAAACAGGATTGCTGCCAATTGAAGTCGTCATTGTCTGGCCCTCCTGTCACCGTCTTTGAATGTGATAGCATGCTTGCACAGTAAAAGCTTTGTCTGGGAGCACCCACAACACTTTCAGGTACCTCAGGACTCTCTTTTGCTTTAGTCACAACAGATGAACATAGCTACCTCTTTAGAATATATTAACAGTAGCGTTCTTCCTTTACTGTGGTGTTTCTCAGGCTGTTTTCCAGTATGTCAGGATCTGGTAGTAAATCTGTGCCCATTGGGTACAATTTTTCTTCCTTTCCTGGAAATTTGCCATGGATTGGCAGCCAGTGGCTCAGGGGCTAGCATTGGTCATGGGACCACCGCTTTGAGTAGCACTGCTTTACTGCAAGTATTTTCAAAGTGTGGCATAATGGTTTGAGTGCTGGACTCCAACTGTGGAGACTAGTTCAGCCATGAAACCCACTCAGTGACCTTTGGCAAGTCACATGCTCTCAGCCACAGGGGAAGGCAATGACAAACATCTTCTGAATAAATCTTGCCAAGAAAAAGTCCATGACAGGTTCTGCATAGGGTTAACATAAGTCGGAAATAACTTGAAAGCACACAAGAACAAAAAGGAAATTGTAGCTGTTTTGACAGTCAAGGTGTTTTTTAGTATGGGGTTTCATTTGTGGTTCCTTTGAGAAATTAGCTGCCTTGATTTCTAATCACCAAATTTCAGAGCCAGAGTACATATTAGATTTACACAAGACAAGCAGCCAAACTCTGCTTTTCAGAATTTTGAATGTTTCCTGCCAAAGAAATGCTGGAATGAACAGAAATACATGCAAGGAAGAGTTGCTGTATTTATTCATCACATTCTTAATGTGCCCTTCCTCAAAGGAAGTGAACATGGACTAATCTCATTTTATCACCAGCCCCCCCCCGCCCCCCAGTGAAGTAGCCTAGGCCAACAGGCAGTAACTGGCCCAAGGTTCCTCATTCAGCTTTGCGGTTGTTGGAATTTACACCCTTTTGTCCTTTCATTGTACCTCCTACACTGCACTAGCTTGAGCAGGAGAAGAAAAGAAAATTAATGATGACAGAACTACCTAGAGCAGGGGTAGGCAACCTTTCCCCTTTAAGGGCCGAGGGACTTCAGCTCCCAGAAGCCTCAGCCATGTTGGCCAATAGTTCCATGTTGGCCAATAGCTCCTGGGATTCTGGGAGCTGAAGTCCCTCGGCCTTTAAAGGGGAAAGGTTGCCTACCCCTGACCTAGAGAATAACAGCAGAAAGAGAAAACCAGCCAACAGTTCTTCCCTCCCCTTGTATAGGACTTCCATTGCTTTCACTTGGTAGCAAGTCTTCCCATTTATAAATGAGGATAAAGTCAGACCAGTTCTTATATAGTAAGCACCATGTGTAGAATTCAAGACCTTTTCCTTCTCTGCAGAATATTGGGTAGACTGGGCCTTGTAAATTGTTCTTAGGGTCCTGCCTGCACTGGCCATAAGTCCAAGGCCAGTCCAGAGCATTTTGCCATGATGTACTTGGTACTTCATGTACTTGGTCACACCCAATGTACCAGCACAATGTTCACACAAGCCAGCCTAGCCAAAACCACATTGGCATGGGTGGTCTGTCCCCTTTCTCCGGAGTCGCTGCTGCTGCTTCCATATCTGCAGCAGGTCCACAGACAGGGTGCTATGGAAAGTCTGCCCCGCATGCTTCACACACTCGTCTTTGCCAACACTGGGGCAAGCTTGGGTTAATGTGGAAAGCCTGCAATATTCCACCAGAAGTTGCCATGCATCATGCGAACAGGCAGCACCAGCCTCAGGGCAATAATGTGGTTTTTTGCCTATGAAGACAACCCCCCGTGACTGGATTTTGCCTCAAGTTCTCCTTAAGTTACTTGTTTCTTTTAGGTGGATCGATGCAACTAACATAACAAAGACATGTTTTCTTCCTTCTGCCATCTTGTACATTGAATACACAGCTTTTCTTGAGGATTGGAAGACCCTCCAGAACAGCAAGAGCTGTAATTAAGGACTAAGAACTAATCTACAGAAATAAAGGATACTGCCTATAATGGGTATGGCTCCTGCCACCAGGCAGATGGTTCTAGAGTCCTTGTCAGTATCATGGCCAAATGTTAACTATACAGCATCATAGAAATGAGATTTATTTTGTGTTTAGCAGGACCCACAAATAGATTCATTTCAGTCTGGCAGTTCAAGAATGGGAAGTCCAGTGGCTGGGAACCAACCAGCAGAATTAATTTTCCTTTTGTTTGTTGTTATGTCCCCTCGAATACATGGTGACCCTTTCATAGGGTTTTCGTGGCAAGCATTATTCAGAAAACCTTCCTTTTAGCAACTGTCTTATGCTGTTATCATAGCTGTTAGGATGGGAGATGGGTCATGACTGCCCTGTTCAATTTCCTTTTTTAAATAATACCTGGGGATCCATCTGCCAGTTGCATTCTCCACAACTGCATCACCACCCACAAAATCCATTATAGAGCAGCAGGGATTGAGGATATTGACTTTTCATTAGTCTGGATGGAATTTGTTCTTCAATGGCCTAATTCTAGCACATGCTGCAAGAGGATGCGGGAATCCATCTGCTAAGGGACTAGGGGCCTGTACAGACTGCCAGAAATAATGCAGCTTGATGCCACTTTAACTGTCCTGGCTCTGTACTAGGGAATCATGGGAATTGTATTTTTTTCTGGCAGATTGAGTCTTCTCTGTCAGAGAGCTCTGGTGCCACAATAAACTACAGGATCCCTAGGATGCAGGATCACCTGCTGCATAATTTACCACCAATAAAGCTTAGCACAGTGAAATGTATCAGCTTTCAGTACCAACAAAATAAAATAAAATCTTGGGACACCTGTAAATGCAACCAGTTTCAGTTCAAAACACATGCATTTGTTGAAGCGCTCTGCTTGTATTAACAGACTCTTTTGAACAAACACTGTATTTACGGTCAAGATTTCTCTCTTTCTCTTTCTTTTCCTCTTTCTCTCTCTCTCTCTCTTTCTGGTTTTGATTGGCATAGCTTTTGTATTCCTTTATAGGGCGTAGCTTGGCCCACTTCTGTGTAACTGTCTGCTGAAATGAATTTCTTGGGTAGTCTCTATTTGTAGCACTTCATAATTATCATAATAGCTGAAGCTTAATAAAGATGGAATTTTGCAGTTGGTCAGAGAACTCTACTTCCCTCTGACCCTTTGAATCTGTCAATAATCAGCTTCCCAAACAAAAAAATGAAATAGTATGCTAGTGTAAACTGGAAGGCCTCCTTCAACTATAATGACAAAGTTACGACTCAAAATAACTGTTGCGGGCTGGCACTGGAGTGCTGATCATTATTACTGCATTAATGTTAACAATGAGAATCTTTTCTAGGAAATATCGTATGTCAAATGCTAAGCTGTCAAATCAACCAAGCTCCCCTGATTGCTTTGGCAGATACCGTACATAGTTTTGCCAAAAGCCAATGGCATTAAGAATCAAAATGAATACACTAGAACTCCATGTTATGTAATAAAACAAAAGGAACTAGAACATTTTCTGTAAAGTCTTCAAAGGAACACTTAATGACTAACTTTGTAATAGGACTGTAAGCAAACAATAATGAATAAAGAATGCCTATTTAATGGCTAGCATGTGATTTGTAAGCCCATGTAGCACTTTGAATAAAACAGGAGCAAGCTTTAATATTATTAAGATGCTTCCACACAGATCTTCTGGGGTTACTCCTGTGGAAAGGGGAATCTGGTGAAAACCGAATTCTTCTTAAATGGCTGGTGGATCTAGTAGTACAGTAGCTGAAAAAACAAGTGGATTATACCACCAGAGGTACGGTACTACTCTTCTCCTTCTGTCCATTACACCTATGCATCAGTCCTCACTGCACTGGATTTTGAGTGAAGGTAACGATCTTCATGATAGAAAGCTGAGTATCCTTGATCCAGGCACTGGAAGTGGGCGAGTACAGAAACTTAATGGGTCCAGCCTGGAAGATGATTTATTAAAAAGAGAGCTAGAGGGAAGCACAACTTGGCCTCCCAGTCAAATAGGAGAAATATGCTAACCTCTAACCATTAAAAATTGAATGTATGAGCAAGTGCATACGATCTTGGGTTCTTCAATTATGTGTTAATGTATTACATTGTTAACATCTGCCTTTCCCTTTTTCTTTCTTTTATTGCTCACAGCTGTGTTTGACTCATACAGGGCTTCCTTTAATAACATCTCATTTGCATTCAAATATTATTGGATCCTAACCCATCAGGATACAGCAAACCACATATTAAAGTGCATTCTACCGTGTTATTTGAAAGGGGTAGGGAAAGACAGTAATCTTAAATTTCAATGCTGCATGCATTTATTTACTGAATAAATATTATCTTTATTTAGAGAATAAGCTTTTTGACCATCATGATATGACTTGTCATATAAAGAAAAGGCAAATGCAAAACATTTTCCTCCTAAATCATGAAAAACAACAACCCTGTTTTATACATTTGTGAGGAATCTAACTCATATTAGTTATAGTGGTTGAGGTTTGGCCTGTTTAATTTTAAAGCCTAGACCCCCATTTTGAGAACTGGCAACTATTCTTTGAATAGTGGTCACATTTTCCCCCCAGTCTGTCTTGAATTCACTGCCAAGTGGAGAGATGTGAACTGAATCTCTATCTCCTAGTAATTTGTATTAACCTTCTTCAATGTTTCTTGGATCCATGAGGAATGTATGAAGCTCATACTATAATAAACTCCCTTGACTGGGTTTTCACAAGCCCTGCCACTGGTAATTGTTTTGGCTTCTAAGGCAGTGACGACCTCCCATATCACATGTTTAGATGGACAGTCTTTCTCTACTCCTAGCTGAATAGAAGGGCACATTTATTCACATGTTTTACAGGGGGTCAGATATGAATCTGACCACTATGGTCCCATGGAAAAAATACTTGAGCCAACCTACTCTTCAATACACAGTTCTTCCTTCCCAGACAAGTTAATGGTGGGGTAAATATGAACCATGTTGTCTCCACAACTTTATATATTAGTTATGTATGTATGAATTTTACGAATTTCTAACCTGCCTTTATATCACTGTGGCTGTTGGGATTTACATATCAATAAATGCCATAGGCTATGGTGCTATGCAATGAATCTCATCCTGATCCTCTCCAATCCCCACTTAGGGGCTATGTAGAGACTATGGGCCTAAGCAGACTGCCAGAAATAGTGCACATTAAATTGAGGCACTGCCCTGGCTCAGTGCTAGGGAATCATGGGAACTGTAATTTATTGTGGCACCAGAGCTCTCTGACAGAGAAGGCTCAATGTCCCAGAAAAAAATACAATTCCCATGATTCCCTAGCACTGAGCCAGGGCAGCGCCTCAATCTAATGTGCACTATTTCTGGCAGTCTGCTTAGGCCTTATGTAATTCCCTGGATCTCTACTTACTGGGAAGCAGCTGCTGTGATCGATGGTGGTGTGTTCCCCTGTTGATTGGGAAGCATTTGACTTATAGATCTCCCCTTCCTATCAGTCAGCTGCTTCCCAACAGACAGGGAAACAAACCCTCATGGACTGCAACAGCTGCTTCCTGCTAAGTAGGGATTGGGGGGATTTCATGGTCCCTACATAGCCTATAAATTAAGAACTACGTAGGAACATGAATAAGAAACAGTCACAAGTGTGTAACTCTAGGTTAAACATTTGTTACTGCTCAACAGGATTCCAGCCATTGCATCTGAAGTGGTTTACAATAATTTATAAAATATAACTACATATACTTAAAATTTAAAGCTAAACTAAATCTCTACAAACTAACTAAAAAGAGTATAAAACCCACAGTAAATAACACAATAAAAAGCAAAGGGCATATCAGTCTTAAGGACTGTAAAAATAAAATTCTTAGCCACAAATCTATGCTAACTGAAAAATACTGTACATAAATATTCTTAAAAGGTTATCTTATCTGCTTTAAAAAGAAAAATATCCCAGATGATTGTGCTAGATCAGGGGTAGGCAACCTTTTTGAGCTGGGGACAGGGTTGCTATCCCTCAAACAATTGGGGGGGCCGAAGCACCATAAATAAATAAATAAATAAATAAATATAAAAATATTTTTTAAAAAAATAAAACAATTTAAAAAATGCATGCACACTCTCTCAGCTCCAGAAAAGCCATGGCAAAACCCCTGTGGAAATTTTGCCAAGAAAACCCCAAGAACAAGTAATAACAACAAAAATCAATATCATCATGGCGGGCGGCAGCGGCGGCGGCAGGTTGCCTACTCCTGTGCTAGATGGATCCAAGATAGATAAATTATGTATATTAAAAAAATATACAACTTAGTTTTTCCAAAGCACTTGAGTCAAGTAGAAGAAATTAACTGAATCTTAACCAGTGGGATGGATGGCCCCTAAGTGCAAAAGAACTACAACTGTGCCAAGTAAAGAAGAAAACCAGGGACACATTAAGAAACCATGTCTGTTTTGAGTGCTTGGAAAAGTTACTTTTTGGTCTACAACTCCCAGAATCACCCCGCCATGACCAAACTTTTCCAATTTCTGGGGTTTTTTAACATCTGTCACACAGTTCCTCCTTCTGCCTCTAGCTCACGCTATGGAATTAGTTAACACCATGAACAGTAAATGGAGGCAGAAGAGCAGAAGGTGAAAATCCCAGGTAATCATAGAATCATAGAATCATAAAGTTGGATGAGACCACAAGGGCCATCCAGTCCAACCCCCTGCCATGCAGGAACTCCCAATCAAACCATCCCTGACAGATGGCCATCCAGCCTCTGCTCCAAGGAAGGAGACTCCACTACTCTCCGAGGGAGTGTGTTCCGCTGTCGAACCGCCCTTGCTGTCAGGAAGTTCCTCCTAATGTTGAGGTGGAATCTCTTTTCCTGCAGCTTGCATCCATTGTTTCGGGTCCTAGTCTCTGGAGCAGCAGAAAACAAGCTTGTTCCCTCCTTGATATGACATCCCTTCAAATATTTAAACATGGCTATCATATCACCTCTCAGCCTTCTCTTCTCCAGGCTAAACATCCCCAGCTCCCCAAGTCGTTCCTCATAGGGCTTGGTTTCCAGACCCTTCACCATTTTAGTTGCCCTCCTTTTGTTGCTCCAGTTTCTCCACATCCTTTTTGAATTGTGGTGCCCAGAACTGGACACAGTATTCCAGGTGAGGCCTGACCAAAGCAGAATAGAGTGGCACTATTACTTCTCTTGATCTAGACCAGGGGTCAGCAACCTTCACATACCTGGGGCCGGTCGCTGGTCCCCAGGTCTTCTGCTGGGCCAGGTGTGGGGGGGGGCAATGGCGGTGCGCATGTTCATGCCTGCACATGCACAAATGAGTCACGGCTGCCATTTTGGCAAACAAAATGGCGACTGCGACGCACGCGGCGGCAGTGCGGGGGTTGGCAGTGGCGGCGGTGGTAGGGGTCGGCGTTTGGCGGTTGGCAGGGGTTGGCAGGCCAGGTGTGGCCCGCGGGACGTAGGTTGCCGACCCCTGATCTAGACACTATACTTCTATTGATGCAGCCTAAAATTGCATTGGCCTTTTTAGCTGCTGCATCGCACTGTTGACTCATGTTCAACTTGTGGTCTACCTGGACTTCACACATAGTCTCATTCAGCCAGGTGTCACAAACATCAGATGGTTTAGGGTTACTTGATATTTGCTTTGTTTTGTTTTCATGGATGCGTTAGTAACCCACAGGACATCTTACATTGTTTGTTCAAAAACTCAGTGCTACTCATACAAGGATACTTCCAGTTAAAATGGTGATCAGCACTGGCTCTGACTTCTCATTAGTCAAATCATGAAGGCATTGTTCTTGTTGCGTTGTTTGTTGCTGTAGGCCAGGGGTAGGCAACCTTTCCCCTTTAAGGGCCGAGGGACTTCAGCTCCTAGAATCCCAGGAGCTATTGGCCAACATGGGACTATTGGCCAACATGGCTAAGGCTTCTGGGAGCTGAAGTCCCTCGGCCCTTAAAGGGGAAAGGTTGCCTACCCCTGCTGTAGGCTCTTGAACAATTAAGAGGATAGGAGAAAGAACAGAACAGGAAAAAACTGTTTATGCATTTGGGGATATGAATTCATAAGCTTGAATCCTGTTCAGAAACTATCATTATTGCATGATTTCAAGTTGTTTCGGATTTATGGTGACCCAAAGGGGGTTTCTTGGCAAGATTTGTTCGGTGTGTGGGGGGGTGCCTTTGCTTTCTTCTGAGGCTGAGAGAGTATGATTTGCCCAAGGTCACCTACTGGATTTCCATGGCTGAGCATGGATTTGAACCCACTCTAGAGTTGTAGTTCAACTGTAACCACTGCACCATGCTGGCTTCCTCAGACACTATGCTAGCATAAAAATAGTTGCACAACTCATTGTGCTTTTCTCAGACCCTGTGTCAGTGTGATTCCTAGTGCAGCCTGTTCTTCTACAAGGACACACACAGCTGTTTCTCTCACTTTTGACTTGGTGGGTGGGGTATTAATTGACAATTACACAATGGGTGAGCTCAAGACCTTGACTCAAGACAAACAGCTGTGCAACTGTGGGATTCAGCAGAAACCGGCTGGCATATATTTACTCTATGCTAAAAGTGTATGGGATCTTTGCCATTGACAGCACAAAGTGATCTTACTTGTTGCCCTCTCATTAATTACAAGCTGTAAATAGGAGCCATGAAAGAACATTGTATGCATGCAGATTCTCGCCACATAATTCAAAATCTGCATGTTGCAGAGGCCCTGATTGCATGCATAGCTTTTATGAGTTTGTTTAGAATAGATTAATGTACAGATGGATGGGGGGGGGAGCAATAGACATTTATAGCCCACCCAATCACAAGGAATCTGGGCGGGCTACAGCAATAAAAGTGCATGGAATACAATAAAATTCAAAATTAGTCCCTTCCCAACCCCCCCCCACACCCAATACTAAAAAAGGTTAAAAACAATAAAAAAGGCTTTTTGGGGTATGTCCACAGCAAAAGGAAGAAGAAGGAAATGGTAGGGCCACTGTGTGGCGAAGATGGCAAAAAGTTAACAGGGGACAGAGAAAAGGCAGAATTACTCAACACCTTCTTTAATTCAGTCTTCCCAGAGAAGGCAAAGGGTGCTCAACCTGAGGATAATGGAGCAGAGACACAATAGAAGTATAGTGTCCAGATCAAGAGAATAGGAGAATTTCAGCACAGAATAAGTAAAGAGATAGTACAGGAATACCTGGTTAATCTAAATGAATATAAGTCTCCAGGACCAGATGAATTACATCCAAGGGTACTAAAAGAACTGGCAAATGTAATATCGGAACCATTGGCAATAATCTTTGAGAACTCCTGGAAAACAGGAGAAGTCCCAGCAGACTGGAGGAGGGCAGACGTTGTCCCCATCTTCAAAAAGGGAAAAAAAGAGGATCCCAACAATTATCGTCCAGTTAGTCTGACATCAATACCCAGAAAAATTCTGGAGCAGATCATTAAACAGAGAGTCTGTGAAAACCTGGAAGGTAATTCCATAATCACAAAAAGTCAACATGGGTTTCAGAAAAACAAATCATGCCAGACAAATCTGATCTCTCTCTCTCTCTTTTTTTTATTATAAAATTACCAGCTTGGTAGATGAAGGGAATGCTGTGGATATAGTATATCTTGATTTCAGTAAGGCCTTTGACAAGGTTCCCCATGACATTCTTGCAAACAAGCTGGTAAAATGTGGGCTAGACAAAGTAACTGTTACATGGATTTGTAATTGGTTGACCGGCTGAACCCAAAGGGTGCTCAACAATGGCTCCTTTTCAACCTGGAAAGAAGTGATCAGTGGGGTACCACAGGGCTCTGTCCTCGGCCCAGAGCTATTCAATATATTTATTAATGACTTGGATGACAGTATTGGGGGCATAGTTATCAAATTTGCAGACAACACCAAATTAGGAGGAGTAGCTAATACCCCAGAAGACAGGATCAAAATTCAAAATGACTTGAACAGACTAGAAAGCTGGGCCAAAGCTAACAAAATGAAATTCAACATGGGGAAATGTAAGATATTGCACTTAGGGTAGACCACAAGTTGAACATGAGTCAACAGTGCGGTGCAGCAGCTAAAAAGGCCAATGCAATTTTAGGCTGCATCAATAGAAGTATAGTGTCCAGATCAAGAGAAGTAATAGTGCCACTCTATTCTGCTTTGGTCAGTCCTCACCTGGAATACCGTGTTCAGTTCTGGGCACCACAATTTAAAAAGGATGTGGAGAAACTGGAGCGTGTCCAAAGGAGGGCAACTAAAATGGTGAAGGGTCTGAAAACCAAGCCCTATGAGGAACAATTTAGGGAGCTGGGGATGTTTAGCCTGGAGAAGAGAAGGTTAAGGGGTGATATGATAACCGTGTTTAAATATTTGAAGGGATGTCATATTGAGGAGGGAACAAGCTTGTTTTCTGCTGCTCCAGAGACTAGGACCCGAAACAATGGATGCAAGCTGCAAGAAAAGAGATTCCACCTCAACATTAGGAGGCACTTCCTGACAGTAAGGGCTGTTCGACAGTGGAACACACTCCCTCGGAGTGTGGTGGAGTCTCCTTCCTTGGAGGTCTTTAAGCAGAGGCTGGATGGCCATCTGTGGGGGATGCTTTAATTGGGATTTCCTGCATGGCAGGGGGGTTGGACTGGATGGTCCTTGTGGTCTCTTCCAACTCTATAATTCTATGATTCTATGATTCTATGAATCATAATTTATGAGCAAAAATACTTAAAAAAAAAACAGCCTTGCCACCCTCCTTCTTCTACCCAAGCTGCATGGAACACACTCCAAATGTCCCCCTCTGCCAGCCATCTGACTGTTGCAGCTGCTGGTGAAGGTGGAGTGCTGCTGCTCAGCATCCCTTTGTGGGTCTGGCAGGGCTGCAGGCTGGGAGAGAAAGGAGCTAGAAAGGAGTCTATGGGCTCGTTCCCACTTACATTTAAACTGTTTTGTGATTTGCCTTTGCTCCGTGTTGGTGAATCGATTCCAAAAGGTCTGTCGTTCCCACTATGAAAGTGGATCTTTTCATTATTCCCTTGTAATTGCTTCTTTTTTTGGTACGATTGTTGTTCCCACTAGTTTGTGCCACTTCAAAATGCATGTCAATCATCTGCACATCATTGGTGACGCAAGCGGCAACATGGCAAGGACGGGGCCATTCCAAGCACCAAGTGGGGCAACTTTAGTAACTGAGCCTTCCTCTGCCGCTCAGCAACCCAGGCTGCTAAAGCACACCATTTCTCCTTTGAGCACCCCGGCTTGGGAACAATATATATATATATTTTAAAAAATTGACAGAATATGCAGTCCATTGGTTTTGCAACTACTTACCTCACTGAGCTTCAGTCCACCCATAATTGCAAGTAGTTGCAAATATGATGGATTGCATATTCTGTCAAATTTTTGTTTTTTAAAAAAATCTTGCACCCACAGGTCACACCACAAGCACAAAGGCAGTGCTGAGAGCGGAGGGGGGGAATGGCTGATTTCCCAAAAACTGCAGAGGCATGGTAAACATCCCTCTGCCATTAGTTCCTCCCCTCCAGAATGATGCAATTCAGATCCGTCATTCCCACTTGTTGAACTCGTTTCGGAATCGATTATTTTCAAAAGAACCACCAAAAAACTAGTGTCAGGAAACCGGTTTGTTGTTGTTGTTGTTTTGTGTTTGCCTCACTTCATTGCAATTGAAACTGAACTCAATAGGATCGGAACTGGTTTCAAATGGGAATGACGGTCATATACCCTGATCAACAATTCACTTTTAATCATAGTGGGAATGAGGCCTATGGCCACCTCTGCCTCTGCTGCCATTATCACCTCCCTTTCCTCCCCAACCAGCAGCCCTGCAAGAGCTGTAAGGGGCTGCCAGGTGTCAGCAGAACCTTTCTCAGATGCCTGGCACACCACTGTCCACCTTATCTTCCCTTTCTCCCCTCCTGCTACTCTACCCCACCCTTCCTTTCCATCTGGGGCAGGGAGTGCAGGGCAGGGCAACGGAAGAGAAGGGAGGGCAAGGTGGTGCACTGCGACTGCTGGTGGGGATGAAGTGCTTCTTTCTGGATCTGGTGGGGCTGCTGGCAAGGCTGGGAAAGGGAGGCAATGGCAACAGGGGAAGGAGAGGAGTTCATGGCCACCGATGCACCCTACCCACCCCACCCCACCAGTGGCTGATGGAGTAGCCCCCAGAAGGTCCCAGGGGCAGAAAAATGGCTCCTGGACCCACAAAAATTCACCCATAATTAGTGCAACAGTTCAGAAATAAATTTCTGAAAGAAATTCTGTATCCTAGGTATGTTTCACTACTTTTATTACTTTTATTTATTACTACTATTATTATTACTTTTATTTATTATTTTATTCGCTGCTATTACAGAAGAAATCCTTTTAAAACATGTATTCCAGAGTGGTCAAAATAATACTATTACTTTGGTTCAGAAACTTCCAGCATCTGAATGAGATCTAGCAAACTGAAAGTCTTTTTCTATACCAAGGGTGGACAACGTGTGGCCCTGCAGATGTTTCTGGACTGCGTCTCCCATCAATTCCTTGCCAGTGGTTATGTTGGCTAGGGCTAATGAGATGGGTAGTCCAACAACCTCTGGAAGGCTTCCATTCAGAAGGCAAAAGATTTTTGGAAAAGATGTAATAAGGAAATAAAAAAGAATTCAGAGAAACAAAAATCCCAAATTTATAGAGGAAAATTGAGACTTACCCCAGAAAGAAGCAGGAATGCTCCAGCAACAAACAATTCACAGAATAAGTCTTCTCTAATTGCTATGTGTGTGGAAATCTTTGCCACGATTTCTCTACTTTGTCAGGAAAATGCCTTTTTAATGTCATCTTAAGTCCTGGCTTTCTCCCCTGTGTGATAGTCTGCTAAGTAAGGTTTGCTACTGTTATTGCAAAGGCTTCATTTATATCACCAGCTGTAAAGAAAAAAATTGGTCAAAGTTGAATAATTATCAGACTTCCAAGATGTGCATCAGATTTTAAAATTCCTGCTTGCAGCATATACAGGCACAGAACCCTTTGCCACAAATCTCCAATGGATGTCCATCAGAGGAGGTGGCAGTAATAATAATAATAATAATAATAATAAATTTTATTTATAGCCCACCCCTCTGCACGGCAATCGAGGTGGGTTACAACATTTAAAACAAACCAAGTTAAAACATTCCCTCTTCCCCTAATCCACCCTCCCACCCCTTAAAACAAAATTAAACCAAAGAAGAGTTAAAATATAACAGTGCAATTAAAACAATAAAATAACAACAAAGGATTAGTTGTGTCAGGTAAGGATAAAAACTCATCTCCGTACAACAGCTGTTATTCTGGGAAGGCCTGTCGGAAGAGATCCGTCTTTACTGCTTTTTTGAAAGCAGCAAGAGTAGTAGTGAGACGGATCTCGTCTGGCAGGCCATTCCAGAGTCTGGGTTCCAGTAGTGCATGGAGTACAAGGTTCCAGTAGTGCATGGAGCTACCCATCCAGCCTGGGAAGCCTTCATTGAGTACAAAGAAGAGTTTGCATGAACTCACACCTCAATGTTAGTTGTGATGAACGTATCACTTGATATATTGAATGTATATTAAAATTTGTGCATGTATTAGTGCAGGGGTAGCTACAGCATGGGGGGCAGGGGCCTATTCCCTCTCCCAATGCCCCTGTGGGCTGCATCCCCCTCACACAAACATAACAGGCCTATATACCTAACAGTTGCTCTGCAATCCTTTTCAAAATGGTGACAAAAAGTCATTTTGAGAGGAACTGCAGAGGGGGATTGAGGTATTCAGGAACATTACAGGATTCTGCGGTGCTTGTGATGGTGATTTCATGTTTCTGCATACTTTGGGGACTTTCTGCTTAGTTTTGGGATGAATACCTGACAACCATGCTGATTTTTTAAAAAAAAAAAAGAAAGAAAGAAAGAAAGAAAGAAAGGGGAAGTGAGGACATTGTGGGACCGGCTGAAGGCTTCAGGGACCATAAAAATGGGGTCCACGGGCGGCCTGTGGGCTGCACTTCGTTCAGCTCTGTATTAGTTGGACAACATATTTCTATTAACAAAGTACATATGCATCTGGACACACACACACATCCTGTCATAATCATTTAAAAGACAGAGGCCCTAAACCAACTAAAATCCATTCAGACTAACACAGCAATCCCAAGATGTGTGGGATGTGTGTGCACAGAACCTGTGGCAGAGCTATTGCTACTTCCTATGCCTTGTTGGCTCACTGCAGCCTGTACATGAGCTGTGGGGCAACTTCTTCTTATCCTCTCCCATCTCCCTTCCCATTGTGGCCAATAGAAGGAAATCCGCTATTGCAGCTCCAGCGCTAGTGAACTTAGGGATCCACTTGGGGTAGAGATATTTGCAGGGAGCAAAGCATCATAGGATCATGAAGATCTTCAGCCATCCATGTTCTCAAAGCACCTTGTTTACCCACCACCATTGCTGGTGGAACACCTCTAGAAGAGTATATATCCCTGTGCATCTTTCTGCAGGTGACTAGATAGCCTCCAGCAACAAAACAATTGCCCTGCAGGTAAAGCAAAGTCCCTTTCACACTATGCAGTCACAGCACTATGATTCCACTTTAACTGCCATGGCTGCATCCTGAAGGATCCTGTACTTGTAGTTTGTTGAAGCACTAGATTTCTAAATATCCTTTACCTAAACTGCAAATACAAGGAATCCATAGGATGTTGCCATGACAGATAAAGTGGAATCAGAGAGCTATAACTGTATAGTGTGGAAAGGACTCCATAATGTATACCACATCCAATATTGTCTCAGCTGGCCTTTGGTTGGTAGTAGAATTACATTCAAATCCTATTAAAACAGAAGGGGTTTAACTTAGGGCCTAAGCAGACTGCCAGAAATAGTGCACATTAAATTGAGGCACTGCCCTGGCTCAGTGCTAGGGAATCATGGGAACTGTAATTTATTGTGGCACCAGAGCTCTCTGACAGAGAAGGCTCAATGTCCCAGAAAAAAATACAGTTCCCATGATTCCCTAGCACTGAGCCAGGGCAGTGCCTCAATTTAATGTGCACTATTTCTGGCAGTCTGCTTAGGCCTTTCGTTGTAGCTAGCTGGGTACAATGGGAAACTATTGACAGGCTATCTTAAAAATGCTTGGTGCTAATATTACCATAGTATCCACGGTCAGCTGCAGAATCCCCCATGACACCTCTATTCTACTCCTCTAGCAAAGCAGATAGATCAGGGTTTGTTTAGTCCAGGGGTCGGCAAGTTTTTCTTACCTGGGGCTGGTCCGCTGGCCTCCAGGTCTTCCACGGGCTGAGGGGGGAAAAATGTGCATGTGCGAACGAGTCGCGGCTGCCATTTGGTTTGCCAAAATGGCGGCCGCGACTCGTTTGCACATGCGTACGCATGCACGAATGAGTCGCGACCACCATTTTGTTTTCAAGTACTGCGCATGCGCAAACGAGTCGTGGCTGCCATTTTGGCAAACAAAATGGCGGCCGTGATGCGCACGGTGACGGTGTGTGTGACAGCGGGGGCCATGTGCGCGTTCGGTGGTGGTGGTGGGCAGCGGGGGCCATGTGCGCGTACGTGACCGCGCCCGCCGCCATTTCCCCCCCCTGGCCCAGTGGAAGATCTGGGGACTAGCGACCGGCCCCAGGTAAACAATCCTTGCCGACCCCTGCCCTATAGGGAATCCAATAACACCATACACAACACATCAGGGTGAGATCAGTCTATCCAGTCACACATTCCTCACTGGAAAACTCACTCTGATGCAAAAAGGTGGTCCACATCTGTGTTTCTCTGCATTATTTTTGGCCACATGGCCATGTTGACTCAGCACTTTTCCCCCTTCTCAGAATGCATAAAATTATCAAACAATAGTCAGAGTAATCACCATGTACTCTGGCTGGATATCTTCCCCATTTATCTCATTTGTATGCTGTCTTTCCCACAGATGGAACCCAAGGAGGCTCATAGGAAAAAATATTTTAAAAAAACATTACAGTAAAAACATAAAAACATTTAAAATCATCTAAAAACCATATAAAACACATAAAAATATACAAAAGCTAAATTCCCAATTTAGCCCACTTTCCTCCTTTGCACCTCAGTGAGTGATCATCAATAAGCGAGAGTCACACTCACACAAGATAGAAAAAAAATTCTCCTTCTCATTAGATCATCGGCAAGTAGTTAGATTGGGCTACCCCATTGGCGTCATTAAGGGGTGCAGTGGTGCAGACCACACCAGGTGACACCCCAGATGCGGGTGTCACTCAGCAGGATAGTACACCCCGGGGGGAGGGCAGCTGCATTCTGGGTTCCACATGGCCATGGCCATGCAGGACTTGGAAGAGCGGGGGTGGGCAGCTTTGTTCTGGTCCCGTGTAGCCTTCACTGCACAGGACCGGGAGGTAGGGGGAATGTTGCAAGGGCTGAGCACACACCCTACTTTGCTGTTGTGATGCAATTCTATGCACTGCTGCAGTTTAGTGGGGGAGTGCCCTTTTGGCCCACCTCTGGAAGCACCTGGTGACACTCTGGGTGGGGACATCACTGGCCTACCTCTCCCTCTTTTTCCCCTCTGCCAAATTAGTGAGTGAGGAGACAGTAAATGCCCCTTTGCTCTTCCTTCTCCACCATCTGATCCCCACCTCAGCCTCCTGTTGACATTTATTCTACTTCAGTGAATATCTATATCTATATCTGTATGGAGATGTCCACACAAGTGAGCAAGCAAATAAGCAAGTGAGCCAGCATGAACACGTGCACTTCTTCTAATTCCCCCCATCCCATTCCCTTCCCACCTGAGTGAATGGGTGATCAGGGAGGGACTCAAATGATAGCGAATGAAGAGGGAGGATGCACATGCTCACTGGCTCATTCATGCATGTGCTCACTCATGCAGATATCTGCATACCTACCTGCATACAGTGAAGTACAAAAAGAATGGCAACACACACCATGCTTTCTAGAACCAACAAGTTCTGTCCACCAAGAACTCCTCCTCCTGGCTCCACACTGATGCTGTCCTGGAGCACTGGCCATATGCAGGATTATCTGGATTTTCTGCAAAAGTGCAGGGTAAAAGGTGAGTTTTTAAAAAGTGGATTAAAGCTTTCAAGCACCCAAAAGAACCACATTCTTTGTGAATAATCAAGAATTTCATGTGCCCGACTCATGGCGACTGCACGGTGAGTGCAGGCTGTTGCTGTTTTGCCAGTGTATTCAAGCCCTTTGCCACTGACCACTGGCCCAACCTCAGGTACACTATTTGCCTGTATGCTTTGGATCTTTGCTCAGATCCTTGGCTTCACCTTGTCTCCATTGTTATAAGAATTGCTTTAATATATAAAAAACCCTTTGTGGGTCTCCTGTCATGGCCCTAAACCGGAAAAGCCCAGCCGCCATGGATCCAAGGCGAAGATCTCACGTAGGCATCTGAAAGGTCATGTCTGCATCTACAACAATTAGCAAATCAAAAGGCCAGGCCTAGGAGCTGCAAAGCAGGAGATTCGTACCTAGGAGATTTATGAGTAACAGCCAGGATGTGTCCTTCTGTGGATGAGATAACATCAATATCCCATCTCCCCTCTTTGGAAATTGCCTACTCCAAAGAGTATCAATCTGGAATCCTTTGATATACAATAGCAAATCTTCACCTCTGATTAGGTTTAAGGGTATAAAAGATCTCCAAAATCTTAGGCACATTGGGTCTGGTTAGATTTCATGGTGACACTGCGCCACTGTGAACTCTGATTTGGGTCCCAGCTCTTCCTGTTGTCCTTTCCCTTTCTTAAATGGTTGAGTCTAACCATCTTCTTTATAGCTGGAGCAACTTCCATCAGGAAATGATCACCATTAGAAAGCGTTCTGTTTCCTATCCAAGCTAACTACTTTATTCTTGAGTTCTTGTGTATATGAGTGAATGTTACAGTGTCCTTATATGTATGAATCCCCAAATAAAGCTTTGTCTGTATCAGTCTATTACCTAGCCACCTCTGTAAACATAAGATAAAAGATCCCATTGGAGACCTGAACTTTTAGCAATTCCTCAAGTTCACGTTCTTCTTACACCATTCTAGGCCATCAAATTCAATTATGTACAGCTCAGTGGCTCAAATGTTTTTAGGACTGTAGCCCCAGATACACAAAAGAACCCATGCAGTGGCTTTAAATGTATTTTGAAGGAGCTTTCATTCATAAAGTATGTACCAGTGCCAATGTTGCTTTATCTTTTAATATTAAATAAGAGACAGCTATTAAATGAACAAATTAACCTTTCCATTCAATTAGTCATACTTTGATGTTCAGAATCCTTGTGTTCACACAATTACACTGGATTTTGTTGCATATAATGGTAACAGTAAGAGTTTCATGTGGTTACCAGTCTCTGATGCAATTTCCCACACCCAGTAATCACACCTAAAGAATATGCAAGCAAGATAATCTACAATCTGCTTTTGGATTTCTTCTCAGAAGGTTAACGAAGGGAAAAATTCAAAATGTGCCATGCAGTTATACAAGGTAGAGAGGCAAACACAGTAAAAACAGACTTCATCTAACTCACCAACTGCAGTTTCAATAACATGTAATAGCAATTTCTTGTTTAAATAATATTATCCGTATCTATTCTGAAAGGATGATATCTGAATGAGGAAGTGAGGCTTGACAATTTATGTTTTAAATCTGATTGACAATCTAGAAGACCACAGTGATCATTACTAAGAAAGAACTGATGTTTCTTGGCTGACTTGCTTAGCCTAAAAAGGTATTTACAATTCGTTGGTCCCCATAGTTTCAATGCGGGAGAGACTCATGGATTAAGCAGGCTATGTGTGTGTTCTGCTGCTTGAAATCTGTCTGGGTGAATGTGGATAACAGACATGGTTTGCTATAAACCAAAAGATTCTAAGTCAGATCAATCTAAGCAAGTTTATATGTGAATTATTTTAACAATTTGCCAAAGAGAGCTGTTGGTAATTTGTTCCCCAGAAAATATTATTGCGACTCAAAAGACTTTTCATAATTTAAAATGGATTTGCTGAAACTCACACTCTTCAGGATATGGAGCAATGACTCATACAGGAGACAGTAGAAGAGCACCTCTGTATCAAAACAAAGGCTCATCTAGTCTGGCATTCTGTTCACACAGTGGCCAACCAGTTGTCTAATATGTGGAAAATCCACAACAAGCAGGTAATCTAGTGCAATAGTACCCATTTGCTTGGGCTCCCCAGCCACTGATATACTGAGACATACTGTCTCTGACATACAGCCATAACGACTATTTAAAACAACAAAGGGGGGTTGCAGACTGTCAGAAATAGTGTGAATTCAGTCCACTTTTAGGGTTAGGGTTAAGGTTAGGGAATCATGGGGACTGTATTTTATTGTGGCACTAGAGTTCTCTGACAAAGAAGGTTCAATGTCTCAGAAAAATAACAATTCCCATGATTCCCTAGCACTAACCCTAACCCTAAAAGTGGACTGAATTCACACTATTTTTGACAGTCTGCAACCCCCCAAAGTCACCTTAAAGACTAGCACATATATTACAGCACCTGCTTTCATTAATTATAGCCTATTTGCATCTGATGAAGGGAGCATTATTCCACAAATATTGTGCTGTATTAAATATATATCACTAGAAGAACAATATTCTGGATTTCACCCAATATATATAGAATCCTTTGAAATGCACTTAGGAATGTGATATTGTACAAATGGAGACATTTTGCAAAATAAATAAATAAATCCTTGGAAGCCCTTGTAATTGGGTGGATTACAACAAAGTGAATATTGAGGAGCCAACTCAATCTGTTAGAGCAAGAATGGTTAGGAAGATGTTAATTGGTTTTCCTAATTTTGACTAATTAAGAACTTCTCATAGACTCTGGAGTCAGATAACACAGATTTCTTCATGGTTGTTTTGGTGTTTTTTTGAAGTTACATATCAAAGGGCTTTGAAATACTGTATGAATTGGCCAAAGGAGCAGTACTCTTAAGAGCAGTGACTATTGAGTTCCAGCTACTCTGTAAAGTTATTGCTAGGATCAGATTGGGAAGCCCAGGATTATCCATGTAAAATAGACAGACCTTTCCAGAATCATTTCAAACATGCCTGACCAATAATATAAAGTGAGATTCACTAAATCTAGCCAAGCTTTTAATGTGATTACTAAAAGGAGGGACAATGGCAGCAAGTACTAGAGGGCTAGCCACTGCTTCGAGGTTATGAACATAGCAGATTTTAAAAAATCTTGAAATGACAGAGATTTAAAGATTCAAGAACTGTAAGCTTCAGGAGCCCTGGTGGTGCAGTGGTTAAATGCCTGTACTGCGGCACTCATAAACCACAAGGTTGTGAGTTCAATACCAACCAGGGTTCAGGCTTGACTCAGGCTGCACCCTTCTGAGGTTGCTAAAATGAGTACCCAGTTGTTGGGGGGCAATGAGCTTACAGTTGTAAACCTCTTAGACACTGGATAGCGTGGTATGAAGCGGTATAGAAATGAAGCTGCTTTTGCTTCTCCTGCATCCTGCTCATTGGTCTTATGTGAAAGAGTGAATCTTTCCTGTATTCAAAAACAGATTTACCATAATTATTTTTATATCATAAAAGGTATATGTACTGTACCTTGATTCTTGGCTAAGTGAGATTCATTAAAATCTTCGGACTCAATTATTCAATGGTACTCTGTGAACCCTAAGGAATATCCACATGGCCTATAAGAATTAATGTAGCAGTCTTGTACATACCTTTGGAAGTAAAAAATTATACTGTTGCATATTTTCTGATAACATACTTTCCACTTTGTCCATCAAAGAACTTATACTAAAAGACAAACCCAAAGAACATTTAAAACAGATGTCTGAACAGGTGGCATTGATAAAAATGGTTTTCAGAATTTGAAATCTTTCTTTGTCGTTGTGATGTGCCTTCAGGTTGACTCCAACTTATGTAAATTCCATCATATGGTTTTCTTGGCAAGATTTATTTGGAGGAGGTTTTTCATTGCTGACAGTGGATGGCTGGCCCAAGATCACCCAGTGGGTTTTCATAGTTCAGCAGGGAGTTGAACCCAGGACTCCCCCAAATCCTAGTCCAACTCTCAAACCACTGCACCACAAACTCTATCTACATCCATCCATATTGGGATGAAGAACATGTGTCCCTCCAGATACTGACAGATGGCAATTGTCATCAAGGCTGGCCAACATAGCCAAGGAGGAAGGGTAACAACAAATTCCGTCCAACAACATCTGGAGGTCTATGAAAATTCCTCATTCTTGGTCTCCTGCCAGGAGTAGGCAACCTTTCCCCTTTAAGGGCCGAGGGACTTCAGCTCCCAGAAGCCTCAGCCATGTTGGCCAATAGTCCCATGTTGGCCAATAGCTCCTGGGATTCTGGGAGATGAAGTCCCTTGGCCCTTAAAGGGGAAAGGTTGCCTACCCTGGCCTTAGACAATCCATTATATTCTTGCCCATGGGTAGACTCATATTATGGCTTGGAATTTACAAGCAGTTGTAGTTTTATAAGACTGGCTGTAGCAGCTACAGCTCTAATAGACTCATTCCAGCAGTTTTACATTCCCATTCACCTTCCTCAATGACGACTGATTTTTTCACATAGCAGAGAGAAGAGACAAGGAAAGTGAAAAATATGAAACCCATGATTTCCTTTTCTCCTTTCTCTCTGCTGCCCAATGAAGTGGTGCCCTTCAAAGAACATAAGGAATTATGTAATAAGACTAGCAAGAGAAATGGTAGTTTGGCTAGCTGGATGTAGTAGCTGGGTGGATGTGGTAGCTACTACTACAGCCAACTGGAGGGTTATTTACACATAGGACTCTTGTACAGTCACCCATAAGGGCATATTGGACCTCTTTCAAGCATCTCTGCTATCTGTCAACTCCAGAAAGTTGCATATAATTGCTCTGATAAAAAGAAATCTGATAAAAAGAATTCACACATGAACCTCTCAGCTTGTTGCTTCAACAGAAACTCAGACTCTTCAACTGAATATAACATTCCCACATGCTTTCATATCAAAAACTATAATTTAGCCATGAGAAAAAGCTTCGAAAGCCTGTCAAAGCTAAGTGATTTATAGCACATCACCACTTAATTCGGAATTTTTTTTAAAAACCCTCTGAATTTTATTGAGATTTCATCATACTGTCATTAGGAAATGCATTGTCATTAGGTAGTATGTATAATAAATATATGTTGAAATACAGTTCTTTTCATCAGAGTGAAGTTCAATAGAATATTTTGGTGGGTTTTTTTAACCATTGGTTTAAAATTACATGAAAGGAAAAAAAGCATACTAACACAGCAAATATTTTGGGCCAAAGGGTATTAGGTGTGGCTGAATACAAGCCAGTTGAAAAACACTAGTAATTTTTGTTTTTACTATTGCAGTAAAACAGGTTTGTACTGTGTCTGAAGCAAGCTTTGACTGATGACTGTTATGGAATTATCTGGTCACATAAAATTCTGCCCAAATTAGAGCAGTTAATTACTGCTGCCAAGTCTGCACCCTAGTCTTTTCTTGCGAATGACTGATTTGCTTTTGTTCTCAACATATATATATATATATATATATATATATATATATATAAACACATATTTATCGAAGGGTTAATAAATGCCAGACATGGTTTATAGACTAATCTTTTTTCATCTATTTTATTTATCTGACTTAGAAAAAATTTACAACTTAGAAAAATGGCTGCCAGAGCAAGTCAAGTCAGCCTGGCTGAATTTGGGCTGCATCTGGATGGTGTTTTTTGGGGGGAAAATCTGTGCAATAGCATCCAGATGCAGCCCGGATTGTACTTCAATTCGAGTGAGGTAAATCTCTTTTTAATTCGGTTTAACTGTAGTGCGATAATCTCCTCACTAGGAAGGGCCACAGATTCAAGCCAAGGGCCACACCACAAGTAGTCAAGTCAGGCAGGAAGGATCCAAAAGGAGATTCTAGTTCAAAATAGAGTCCTGTTAGTGAATAATCCAAGCCACTCAAGGAGAGCACAAAGACAAATAACAGTCTATGGTGTAATCCATCCAGTTCCCAGAGACAAACAAGTACGGAGATCCCAGGTTGCAAAGTCAAACACAGTCCAAAGTGAGGCAAGGGTTAATAGGCAGGGATAGGAACTCAGGAATGACATTACTGTTCCAAGAATGAGGCTGATATTGTTGAACTATCAGGGTCACACACAGAGCTCAGTTGCTGATATCCCCAAGGAAGTACCTGCTCTCAAGGAGTCATTTCTTGCAGCTAAGGACCTTTCCTGGACAATTCCAACTTAGCCCATGCCTTCAGGCATTGGCATTCTCATGGACTGGGAGGGATTCAGTCTTCTCTTGGGATACTGGTGCTGAACTGCCTCTATCCAGGGATGCGACATCAGTCTTCAGAACCAGGCATCTCTTCACTAGTATCTGGTTCTGGGGGTTCAAACGCCACATCATTGGAAGAGTCCTCTGATAAGACCATGATAAGCAGCTGCAAAATTTCACATTTAGAGGGGCATAGCTGAATCATGTGCAATGATGAGCTTGTTGTGGGTGTCTCCCCCAACTATTGGCCTCTCCACCTTGTTCCTACTTTTTAATATGATATGGATGACAACATGGAGGCTCTCAGCATGGAGTGATCCACAATTGTATCTCCAACCCACACCATCATAGATATATGATATACTTAAAACAAGGGATGGAATGGATATGGGAAGAAGAAACATGCAAGCATGCCCCAAACAAGTTCTTCAGCAGCAGCAACACAGCTGGAGAATTGTGAAGAATGGAAATGATGAACATAGCAATGTGACATAAGTGTAAAATAGGTCTATTATTACCACAGAATTAAATACCAGAGAATGTGGCAGTGCAGAGAGAAGTTATTGTTTGGATTTTGGAATGTCCATTAATCTCTCTCCCATTCACTTTCTCTCACACAAACCTGTTTGACACTGCTTTAACTGCCATGGTGCAATCCTATGGAATTCTGGGATTTATCATTTGACAGGGTATCAGAGCTCTCTGACAGAGAAGGTTAAATATCTAATAAATCCCAGAATCTCATAGATTTGAGACATGGCAGTTAAAGTGGTGTCAAACTGCATTATTTCTGCAGTGCGGATTACACCAAAGTCTCATTACTGTTCTTTCTGATCACAGTTGTGGCAAGAAAAATGAGTCTGGCCATTACAATATAGGTAACATTGTAATGATAGCCCTTGTCTGGTTCAGTGGTACTTATTTTCTTCTAAGTATGTCTAAAGAGTGGTTCGTCAGTACAGGTATACCTCTGTTGACAAAGTAAATGTGGTCCTATGCACTACTTTTTAAATGGAAATGTTGGTACCAAAGGTAGAGATAACATGGGTTGAATAGGCATAAGTTCCTGCACCGCAAAAAAAGAAGAGCTGTTCAACACGTTTCAGCAAACTTTTCATCCAAAATTAACAATGTGCCCATATGAAACAGAACTTCTAGGTCAGGTAAGCCTTGCACAAGTCAGCAAAAGCATTTAAAATCTTCTGGAGACCACTTGAAGCCTTCTTCCAAAATGCATCCAGGGATGACTTTTTCTTTCACCATCCTCCACTTTTCTTATTATTTCCTTTTTAGTGGGTAAACTTACAGATCTATGGTTTGTTTGTTTTTCATATGCTGGGTGTAGATGGTGTGACAGGCTCATGTGCTCTCCCCTTTGCTCTCTGTTGCTGTTTGTGCATGTTCAGTAGAGGATTCTGGGGGCAGTTGCTGTTTACCTTGTCTGTTGAAGACAGGCACACACAGTCACAGTAGGATCAGCTAGAGCAGAATCCCATTCTTTCCAAGTTCAGCCTTTATTACACTCTTTGTGGCAGACTCACTGCTGCAACCCACTCCTGAAAATCTTGTGTTTCTCTAGCACAGGGGTCGGCAAGTTCCCCTTACCTGGGGCCGGTCCGGGGATCTCCGGGTCTTCCGGGGGCTGATGGTGTGGGGGGAAATGACGGTGCACATGCTCACGTGTGCGCGCATGGCCCCCGCTGCCCCCCACCGCCGCCACGCGCGCTGCCGCCACGCTGCCTCTGCGCGCATTGCCGCCACCATTTTGTTTTCCAAAATGGCGGCCACGGCTCGTTTGCGCGTGCGCAGTACTCCTGCACATGTGCAAATGAGCCACGGCCACCATTTTGGAAAACAAAATGGTGGCCGCAATGCGCGTGGTGGCAGGGGTTGGTGGGGGTCGTCGTCGTCATCGTCATTGGGGTCGTCGGGGGCCAGTCCAAAGGCCTCAGGGGGGCGGCCCCGGCCCGTGTGCCATAGGTTGCTAACCTCTGCTCTAGCACTTCATCACCTTCCTCACAATGTTCAAACTACTAAAAAACCCTTCCAGTTACACAGAGGATAATGAGTGAAAGGGGGTCAGAATGGGCATAAAAAGACTTTATAAAAAGGAGCTTCTTTCTCAGAGGTTTTGTTAAGTGAGGTGTGCCTATACTGCAACTGGTTGGTTAAAATGTTTGGTCAAAGTTTTCTCATTAATAAGAATACATGAATGCAGAACTTGGGAAAGTTCTTTTTTGGACTACAGGCCCCAGAATCCCTCAGCAAGCATGTCTTTTGTGGGAGTTAGTCTTAGAATCATAGAATCATCGAGCTGCAAGAGACCCTAAGGGCCACCCAGTCCACTCCCCTGCCATGCAGGAACTCACAATCAAAGCACCCCTGACAGATGGCCATCCAGCCTCAGTTTAGAAACCTCCAAAGAAGGAGACTCTTAAAATGTAACTTTTCTAAACTCTGCATATATATGTAGTTATATATAGATTTCATCAGAGGATATCTGTCAAGTCGTCTCCTAGAGATTCTGACTATCCTAAATGCCTCAAGGCAGTAGGGTATGCACCTGCTGCAACTCCTATTTCCTTGCCCCACCTTTACTTTCAACATTTCATTGCTCATTCCTCTCCCTGCCTGGAAAGAAAAAAAAAAAAAAAAGAGGAGAACCTGGTGGGGAAGACTGAGTTGCTAAGATACACATCTGTATCTACCATGGGGTGGGATGCACAGGAGCTGCCAAGATTTTTAATGCTTCAAAGATCTTAAAACTGACCTTCAAGACATCTGAATAAGGATCTGGCCATCCTAATCAAAAGAGCCAAGGCAGAAATTTACATTTTAAGATTTCAGCAATCTGGGGTAGGGCAGCAACCTTTCAATTGCCTTTTCCAACTGTCGTTGTTGTGTGCATTCAAGTTGCTTCTGACTTATGGCAACCCCACAGGCAGGATTTGTCCAGAGGGGGGTTGCCTTTGTCTCCCTCTGAGGTGGAGAGAGTGTGACTTGCCCAAGGTCATCCAGTGGGTCTCTATGGCTGAGCAGGGATTCAAACCATGGTTTCCAGAGTCAAGGGTCAAACCACTACCCTGGCTCTTAGAGGGTTTTAACAGACTCCCAGAGTCCTACTCCAACATTCAACCACTATATTACACTGGCTCTCCATAGGATTTATGTCTGCATTTGTTTTCATGTATCATGTAGGGTTGCACTATCCACTACATAGTCTTGCAGCCACGTATATGATTCAGCTGATAGAAAGCTTGAGATGGTTTTCAGCCAAAAACCACAAGCCTATTTTGTTCCACATCATTATCATATTTATTCATTTCTTGTTTTGAGAGCAATTCATCAATGTTCTAAATGCAGTTTTAAAAAAGCCACTTATCAAAGATGAAAATAAAAGATGGTGTTTTTCCCAAATGCAGCAATATTTTGTTGGTAATTTTTACAATTACATATGAAGAATGAGTTCCATTTTGGGATCTTTTATGCTAAAATTCCTCCCTAACTTGGAAAAATTAACACTTAGTGACAACACTGTAATGCTTCTGCAACTGTAAGTGAATTTGAAATGCCTTTTAACAGGAATAGGAAGCATGTTATCCTTTAAGACTCAGATTTTTGCTTCTCAATTCATTATTTTTTGTAAGGAGCTTTCACTTTGCAACATCAATGAGAAACTTGCCCTCAGCCTGTAGGCCTAATATGGCCCCCTGGAGTCCCAAATCCAGTCCATGGGCATGAAAAATTTGTAAGTTCTGTCCTCCATGAAAGAACAACTTTTGCTGTTTGCAGCAGTTGGTCCATAAATCTCTTCATCCTCAAGGCCCAGGATTTCATTCAAGGAACCTGTTTAGCAGGAAAGTGAAATTCAGAATACATTTCCCAGGGAATGTTTCTAGAACAGTCCCACTAAAATTAGGGAGAATTTAAGCAAACATATAGTTTGCTCAAGGCACTTGAATTTAGCATTGAGTTTTATAAGCTGTAACCAGTTCAGTTTTTCCAAGAGCTGCTCCAGTACCATCATTACATGGAAATCCCTTTGTCCATTCTACTAACCTGGAGATATTCTTCTACTGCCAAACCTGTTACTATAAAATTCTAATGTAATTTTAAAATATAATGTACTAACAAATATATCATGTAGTAACAAAGCTTTGTATGCCTCAGAATAGTCCTTACTGTGAGATATGCAAAAAGTTTCAAGCAAAGTCATGGAGCCATCTACCACTGTCATCATCCACTGTAAGTGAAACCAGGGACTACAGGGCATGCTGGCATTCTTCTTGCTTTGTCACTATATTTTCTGCACAGGATGAATTTGATTTGGGGCAGTAGAACTTTGCTGCCATTGCACCACTTCCTTTAAGGTAATTTCCCCCCCATTTTGCTGCAGATGCCAGACACTGTCATTAAGCCCAAGACACTTAATGGACTGTGTCCAGGATCCAAGGCTGAACTATAGGAAGATAGAGAATTTGTTTTTTTTCTTGTACAGATAGTTCCTTTTCCAGCCATTGCTATTCTTTTTCTTGTTGTTTTCCACATAGGTATTGTAGAATCTCACCTATTTTCTATGCAGCCATTGCCACTCTATGTGCCATTTGTCTTCTAAACTCTTGGTTTGGAATCTTTCAGTTGCTCTAGATGCATCTTTTCCCATTATGTTTGTTGTTTTGCAGTTATTCCCATTAAAGCTTTTTGCTAGTTGGGTTTTTGGAAAGCTAACACTTTACAAATAGCCTGAATCATAGCTGGATTGAGACTTCCTTAGCCCCTGGCTGCTGCAGTTCTGCAGAGTTAGTGCAGTTTGACACTGCTTTAATTATCATGGCTCCATCCTATGGAATCCTGGGTTTACTAGTTTAGTGTGGCATGAGAGCTCTTTGACAGAGAAGCCAAATGTCTCACAAAACTACCAATCCCAGATTTCTATAGCATTGAATCAAGAAAATTAAAGTGGTGTCAAAAAGCATTAATTCTGCAGTGTAGATGCAGCCTCATAACATCTGCAGGTTGTATGTGTGTGGACCCATTAAAATAGTCTGCAACAGGCAGCTTATGGACCTGGATGTCTTCCTGATGTCTCTTTGTGATTCTCCTGCTGCCTTGGCAGGTAAATCTGTCAAAGCTCTGATTGAACACTGGGATGTGGAAATGGCCAGGGAGGTGGACATGATAGTTCCCAAGCATTGTCTGTCATGGAGTGGAGTCAAACCAATTTATTGGTTCAGCTTATGGTCCATTTAACATATACAGCCATCTCTCCCCATTTGCGGGGTGTCCCGTATGCACTGCTGCGGTTGCACTGCAGGTGCATGCACCATTTTGTCCTTTCTGGCTTGCCATCGGCGAATGATCAAAACCGCAGACAAGTGTACTGCTTTCAAGCCATGTGTCACCCATTCTATATCTGAGCCTTTCATTGTTTCTCCCTAAGTGTAGTACTTTATGTTTGAAATTTATTTTGTCAGTTTTGGCCCAGCTGTCTAATCTGTTAAGGTCATTTTGAATTCTGATCCTGTCCTCTGGGATATTAGCTACACCTTCTAATTTGGTGTCATCTGCAAATTTCATAAGCATCTCCTCTAGTCCATCATCCAAGTCATTGATAAAGATACTGAATAGCACTGGATTCGGGACAGAACCCTGTGGCACCCCACTGGTCACTTCTTTCCAAGATGAAGTGGAGCCATTGCTGAGCACCCTTTGGGTTCAGTCAGTCAACCAGTTACTAATCCACCTAACAGTTGTATTGTCTAGTCCACATTTTACTATCTTGTTTGCAAGAATACCATAGGGGACCTTGTTGAAGGCCTTACTGAAATCAAAATATGCTACATCCACAGCATTCCATTCATCTACAAAGCTTGTAACTTTGTCAAATAATGAGATAAAATCAATCTGGGTTTACTTGTTTTTGAGAAACCCATGTTGACTTTTACTGATCAGGGTATTCCTTTCTAAGTGTTTACAGATTGTCTGTTTCTTGTTGTGCTCTAAAACCTTTCCTGGTATTGATGTAAGGCTGACATTGTAATTGTTTGGTTCCTCTTTCCTCCTCCCTTTTTGAAGATTGGAACAACAGTTGCCCTCTTCCAGTCTGCTGGGACTTCTCCTGTTCTTCAGGATTTCTCTAAGATTATTGGTAGTGGTTCTAAGATGACTTCTGCCTGTTCTTCTCTTGGATGTAGTTCATCTGGCCCTGAAGATCTGAATTCCTTTAGAGTAGCCAGGTACCTAATTTGTGATGCATTTCCCCTACTGCACCATCTTTCCATTTTCCCCAGGTTAAAGTCTGTTTAACTAATATAACTGATACCCTTGTTGCCTTTTCCACTTTCTGGACCAGGGGTAGGCAACCTAAGGCCCAGGGGGCCGGATGCGCCCCCCCGAGGCCTTTGGACCGGCCCCAGGCCGGTCCTGCTGGCGCCACCACAATGATATTGATTATTGTTGTTATTACTTGTTCTTGGGGTTTTCTTGGCAAAATCTCCATAGGGGGTTTGCCATGGCTTTTCTGGGGCTGAGAGAGTGTGCATGCATATTTTTTTAATTTTTTTAAATTTTATTTATTTATTTATTTATTTATTTTTGGTGCTTTGGCCCCCCAATTGTCTGAGGGACAGCAACCCGGCCCCTGTCTCAAAAAGGTTGCCTACCCCTGTTCTGGACAATGAAATTGTCTACAAGTCAAGTGAGGAATTTGTTAGACCTTACAATCTTGGCAGAGTTTGACATCCAACAAATATCAGGATAGCTGAAATGTCCTATTACTACTACATCTCTCTTTTTTGAAAGTGTGGCCATCTGTTCCAGGATGGCATCATCCAAGTCCTTAGCCTGGCATGGAGGTCTGTAGTAAACCCCCATTACAACATCCCTGTTGTTTCTGTCTCTCTTAATTTTTACCTGATGTTGTCAACCTGGCCACCAAGAGTTAAGTCATGAATCTCTTCACGGGTGTAAACATTCTTGACATATAATGCTCCTCCTCCTCCTTTCCTGTTTGGTCTGTTTCTCTGAAATAAGTTATACCCCTCTATTATTACATTCCAATTTAAACTGATTCAAATTAATTAATGCACAAAACACATACACACACACACACAATAACCCAAGGTGCATACACTTAGGTTCCATGTAATACTCATGTCAGCTTTCAGATATTTAGGTTTCATGGACTTGGCACTATGACAGATATATACATATACTTTTAATGTAGATAAATGAAACACGAGGCTTCTGTGACAGTTTATCCATTCCTGCTGCCAAATGCAATTAGCAGAGGTTGCTAATCATAATAGTATCTAAATGGTATCTGAGACACTACATCTCAATATCTCAGTATATGTAATATCTCAGTATATAGTGGAATTAAATGCCCAACCAAATGGAAACCTTATTCTAAATCAATGAACCTGAATGTATCCATTTAGCAATGGCAATGAGAAATATAAAATGTAATTGAAAATACCGTATTTAGATTCCCCAAAAAACCAGATAATCAATTAGACACAGTAAATTTTATTTCAGTTATTATTAAATGTACATTACATTTTTACCACACTATTTTTGCCATGCTTTTTACCAGCTGTGGAAGTGGCAGAAACATGATGACACCTAGTGGTGTCAAGCCATGATAGCAAAAGAGAAATTGTTAAGGTATCCAAGCCAAATATTTCTGTAACAATTCTTCAAGAATAAAGCTGCGTAGATGAAAAATGCTACTTGTATCATATTAGAAGATAAACAAGAGTTTATAATGTCCTTCATCCAAAGCAACAGTACTCAGTATGATCTGAATTTTATAGCCAAAGTAACCTAATTTATTATTACTTCAAGTTTAAATGTAAGCTTTATGACTTTCTGTAATGACCCTGTAATCATGGTATTATTCTTGAAATACCTGTATAATTAAATCTAAAAAGAAATAGAGGTACTTTCAATCTACATGAAAACTGGGGTGTGTGTGTGTGTGTGTGTATACACACACAATATAATATAAATATAAAAGTGGTTTCCCACTGCTTTGCCATAGCTCAATGCTGTGGAATCCTGGGATTTGTAGTTTGTTTTGTGAGATATTTAGCCACAACAGAGAGCTCTGGTGCCACAACAAACTACAAATCCCAGGATTCCATAACATGGAGCCATGACAATTAAAACAGTGCCGAACTGCATTATTTCTGCAGTGAATATTAGACTACCAGAAACAGTATTGGAAAAAGTTGATGAAATTCTGAAAGTACAATCTAATTGGGTAGATATTGTAAACGTAAGTGTGCCAGCTCAAAAGGAGGACTGCAATACAGCCTAATTAACTGGGCTTTCCCAAGATTCTAGGAAGCCAAAAACTTCATATTTGTGGGTAGTCGGGTGCCCAGATCTGTAACTTTTGTTTTCAAAAAGAGAGAAGTTAGTTCTGGAAAGATGGGACAGGATATGCTGGTAACATTTTGGCAACCTACTGTTTATGAGGAATGGGCTTTAAACAGTGTGTTGTGCTGTTTTATTCCTTGCCTTTTTAAATGGATATGCATTACATTATTTTTTTCTCCTATAATTTACCCAAAGCTTAGAATTAATTGTTGGTTAACTTGTTATTAGTTTGCTATTTTTTACTGATTTCCCCTAAGTAGATTCCCCTATCAACACAGAAGTGTTAAAAATGTGTTCTAATGAATTAGGTTGTTTAATTCTATAATTTGTTATAAGTGGCCATCTCTCCGCTATCATATTTAGTAAAACAGGAGATCATGCTGCCTCAAGAGAAGAAATATTATATCTGGAGGAAATGTGTCACATGGCTCTGTCATTAGGCAAATTAATGTGTGTAATATCTTTGAGAAGAGAAGGGAATGGAGTAAAGGGGGAACTTTCTGGGGCCCAGGCCAATAGTTGAGTTTGTGGAGCAGAGGAACAGTTAAGTTTGGCAAAAAAGAAAAACAGAAGGAAAACAGTACATCTTGGAAGGGAATTATTTGTTTCCTTAGCAGGATACCAAGACATGCAGCAAACATTTAATCAAAAAATTAATTAATGATCTCTCACCCAATCTCCAAAACCATATTCATGGATAACTTTCTGCAAAATATATATATATATATATATATATATATATATTTCCGCCCTAAGATCTGCTTTAGATGGGTTCCTTTAAAAACTCTTCTTTGCTTTTAATTGCATTTAAAAATCTGTTGCTCTTGTTCTTTTAACTCTGCATTTTGTTGTATAAAAACGCCTCTCATAAAAGCTTTACTAGCATCCCACACTATTTTAATGTCAGTAGCTTTATTTAAATTTTCTTCAAAAAATATTTTAAAGTCTTGTTCACTATCTTTTTTTAAATCTTGGAGTAATGTTTCATTCAATCACTACCTGTAGTTAAAAATGAGGTTTGTAAAACAGAAACATTTTGAACATGCAGATAACCCAGGAAGACACAAGAATGAATTAAATTTAAAGATCTGAGAGAGGAAAGTGATGACTACAGATTTTTTTTTTTTTAAAAAATAAATACTATTAATTCCTCTATAAAAAAATCACAGATCTCACTGTGGAAAATGAATGACGATTATAAATGACCATTTAAATAATCAGTATTTATTAGTTACAGATTCTCAAAGAACAAGACTTCAATGCACCTATTGCTGTGACTGAAATAGTGGAAATTATTTTTTATTTTATTTTTTGTAAAGCTGGGTGGCTTATCAGCAATGTACTATAAATATCTAGAACAGGGGTAGGCAACCTTTCCCCTTTAAGGCCCAAGGGACTTCAGCTCCCAGAATCCCAGGAGCTATTGGCCAATATGGGACTATTGGCCAACATGGCTGAGGCTTCTGGGAGCTGAAGTCCCTCGGCCCTTAAAGGGGAAAGGTTGCCTACCCCTGATCTAGAAGATCAATTGCTTTTGCCACAACAGACAATTAATACAATTTTGTAATCAGGAAAGAAATCAAACATGTGGTACAATGTCAATATGACCTTAAATCTCCAAACAAGATCAAGACTTGACATAACCTAAGAATCATAGGCCTATTTCTTTATTGAATGATGATTACAAAATTTGTACATCAAGTTATTCATAAGGAAGAACACCACAAACTAGGAGATGCTGCAGCTGTTTGCTTTTGTCTGACTCTTCTGGCAAAGGGAAGAGTCTAACCACTCCTCAATTCTTCCCCCTTCAGTTAGTTGAATGCAAACTAATTTTGCATTTTGAAATCAGTTTGCAGCTGTTTGTGATGTGTAAATGTGTTATGGATATAATTGTTATATTTCAATAATTTTAATAATAAAAAAATTAATTAAAAAAAAAAAGAAATCAGTTTGCAGCAAATGAGATAAGCCGAGGACAAATTGGGGAAATGGGAAGAGTAGAGAGGAGTGGAGACTTTTAAAAAGAAGCTGAAAAGTGGGACAAGGGAGGATTAATTAGGACTGTCCCTGAGAAATCAGGATGATTGGAGGTATATGGTTATATTTAATAAATAGTCTCCCCCCACGGTTGATTCTGAACTTGATTTTTGTAGTGTCATGTTCCTGGTGTGTAATCTGAGGATCTAGTGTCTGTGCTGTGATGCATTGCTCTTTTTAGTACATTCTTTTCTTCCAGGTGCCTTCTTTTTATTACCTCGACATGCCTGCTAAAGTGTGAGGTCCTGCCTTATTTATGATATTTGGAACCAGTTTGTTCAGTTTTTTAATTTGTTTAGTTCCACCCAAGCCTATCATTCTCACAGAACCTCACCTGGAGTGTATAATTATATCTGGCATGTTGAAAGCAATGCAAATAAATTTCTTTTAAAGGCACACATGCGCAAAACTGGTTGTTGATTCAAAACTGCTAGAGGTTAAACTCTCTCAATCTTTTTATCTTTTCAGAAAGTCTATTAGATTGGCCTTCCATGCTTTTCATTATCTGTGGATATGAATAATGCTTTCAAACAGTCCCAATATGACTGTACAATTGGCACAACTTTAAAGTCTATAGAAAACACACACATCAAATTATAGATCAATCAACAGTCTAGTAAAAGCAGAATATCTGGCTGTCAACTAAATATTTCTCCCCAGCTGGCTTGTAGATCATAACCCAGGTTTTCTAACAAACAGGAAAGATGGATTTTGAACATCCCTAGTTCAAGTGAGGAAAAGGAAGCTTTCCATGCAATCTTAGGGTCTTCTCCTTTTATGTGGATAGGAACAGGGTTGCATTGAAAGGTATTTCATTTTAGAACTGGGATGAGAATCACATGGAATTCTGAATTTTCTTGGACTGCAACTCCTAGCATTCCTTGCTGGGTATGCTAACAATGCATAGTAGCATAATTGTAGGTCTCATGATCCCCTCTGTGTCTTAGGCCTTGTTCCCACTATGATTTAAAGTGAATTGCTGATTGGGTTATATGACCGTCGTTCCCACTTGAAACCAGTTCTGATCCTATTGAGTTCAGTTTCAATTGCGATGAAGTGAAGCAAATGCAACAAACAAACAAACAAACAACAAAATAGTTTCCTGACACTAGAGAATAACAAGAGAATATGGATAGGTTCCCACACCATGAAAAAAGAGGAGTACTTCAACATGTTTTAGCAAACATTTTATTCAACATGTTATTATTAACAGTGTGCATAAGTGAAATGAAACAACCAGTCAGGAAAACCTTGTAGAAGGAAACATTTATTTTTTTAACCTTCTAGAGACCCTGGAAAATATCGTCCAAAATGCATCCAGGGATTATTATTTTTCTTTCACCAGCCTCCACTTTTCTGATGATTTCCATTTTGGCCTATACATATCTTTCTTTTTTTAACATGTCAGGGGGAGCTAGTGAGGTGGATTAATCTGCTGTCCTTTTCTCTCTTCCTTTACTTTTCACACATATGACTTTATCACACAAGGAAAATCCCATGCAGAAACGGGGTTTTAAATCAGGAAAAAACCGTAAAGCGGGTAGATTTTCCGACGACGTTGTTAACCCGGACAGAAAGTAGTCAAAAGCCACTTCTTTATACTTTTAGAAAATCCTGAAAGTAAAAAGGAGCGGCTTTTGACTACTTTCCGCTCGGGTTCATAACAATTTAACAGTGACGTGTGTGAAAATCAACCTGCTTCTGCAGGTTTCCCCCAGCTTTTAAATCGCATTTATGCACGGGATTTCCCCCATGTGATAAAGTCCATACTCAGGAATTCTGGAGGCACCTGTTGTTATTCTTGTCTTTAGTGCAGGTAAACAGAGAAATTGAGTCCACTTTAACTACCCTGACTCAGTGCTAGGGAATCATGGGAACTGTAGTTTATTTTGGCACCAGAGCTCTCTGACAGAGAAGGCTCAATGTCTCTGAAAAAAATACATTTCCCATGATTCCCTAGCACTGAACCAGGGTAGTTAAAGGGGACTCACTTTGCACTGTTTCTAGCAGTCTGCAAAGGCCCATAGTATGATCACTCTTTCCCAGCTCAAACTTTATTGCCTTGTTTACTATGAGGAAGATTTAAGAGTACTTTGTAAAAAGGAGCTTTGCTCTCAGAGATGTTGTTAATTGAGGTCTGCCAGTAAATTCAAATTTTAAAGTGCAAGTAGTTTTAGAAATATTTCATCAAATTATTTCAACTGATAATCCAACCCAAGGGTGTTGGTGCCTCATACTGTTTGGTGCGATCTGTTGAGGTAGCAAATAAGAAAAAATCCTATACATCTTTGCTTAGCCAAAAGTCCTACAACAGCAACAGAATTTCAGGATTGCAACCTTTAAAATCTAAATATGGAGATGTGATGTCCAGCCTTGACTGTTTAAATTCTCCCCTGTATTTTCTTTCATTAGTGTAGTTTTTAGTATGTTTGAGCATAGGAATGTTCTACTGTATTAGTTTCTGGGGGAAGCTGTAGGAATCCCCTGCATTTTTCTAGTTTTTGGTTTGCCCGTCCCAGCAAGCTCTGCTTCAGCTTGGGATTTTTAGTTTTTCTTAGGCAGGCTTGGCTTTATCTGTTTGGTGGCAAACAGGCACAGACAGAGGGATAGGGCATTTCTTACACCATTTAGCCAATTTATTTACCATTTAGCCAATTTATTTACCAGTTAGCCAATTTAATTACCACATTAGCCAATTTAGTTACCAGAAGCAGTTAATTCTATTAAACATCAACAATAAAGAAGTCAAGAGCACCAGAAGCTGAAAGACCCTGCACCAGCTTCATTGAGTAGGAGTTCAAACCCAGAATCAAACCCAGAGAGATGACAACCCTGAAGATTGCTGAAACCTAAACTGTAAAGTACCTTTTATTTTAAGCCTGTTAGAGCTGGGGAGGAGAAACCTTTTTCTTTTGTTTTTCAAAATAAATTTCCCCCTTTTGGACTTTACATTCAGCTTTGGAGCCTTTTTGGGTAAAAGAGTTTGATCTCACCAGGGTACTGGCGTTGCACACCCATATTTGCCACCAACTTTAGTTGAGTGTGTCTTCACAGTGTAAGAAAGCCTGGTGGCCTTGCCGCTCCCGCCTGTTAATAGAGAGCCCAGTGCACGGCCCTGCATTGAAGCATTTTTCCAAGACTTGCATAGAGGGAGAAGAGGCCTTTCTGTGGCTGTAAAAGGGGTGAAGGCAACTGTTGCTGTGTTAAATTAGCCTGTCTTGCTACAGCAGCCATTTTGAGTCTACTTCTTCCTGCAGAGTTCTGAGTACATGGTCGGCAGCCATTTTGAGTTTTATTAAGAGTTTTATTAAGAGAGTAATGTGTGTTTTATGTTTGTTCATGTTGCAAATTTGAAGATAGGAGCTAGAAGACTCTTCAACCGACTCCAGGTCTGGCTGTGCTGAAGTAGCATAGGAGTGGTGATAGCAGGAGAGCGGAGCAGTAGCAGGCTGTAAGTAGCCCTCTTCATCCTTGCTGAGTTGTTGCTTTGGCAACTAGGACCAGCCAGAATGGATAGGCTTTCTGAAAAGGCAGCACATGGACACACACACGACACTCGCTCCCTCAGAGACAGACACCCGACTGAGAAGGCCCTAGAACTGATGTTGGAGGAGGAAAGGCACTTAAGTGTGAAAGAACTGGAAGGCTGGAAGAGTTTGCAACATGCCATGTCCTTGCTGTCAGCAGTCTGTAGCTTGGAAGACATGCAAAAAAGAGAGCTTGCCCAGCAAACCAGTTTTCTACAGTGGAAAAAAGTGGTGAATAAAAGGCTCCAAACACTTCAGACCATTAACAATCCTGATGCGGAATCCAGACTAAAACAGTTCCTAGAAGAAGTTGCGGGTAAAGAAAAGGAGTATAGCGCAGTTTTGGACATAGTCAAGTTCCGGCTGCAAAGTTTGGAACTTAGTGAAGAGAGTGAGCAGTCCCCTGCCGGCAGTGCCAAGTCCAGCAGAGGAGTATACCCAGGGAAACCTCAAAGTGCAAAGAGCTCAAAAACTGGTCACACCAGCAAGTCTTCTTCGCACAGACATGGTTTCCGCTCTAGTAAAGGTTGTAGTAGCAGTTCTTCTTCCCATGCTAGCTGGAGTTCGTCTATGGCAGCCCAGCAGTTCAAGGAAGTAGAAAGAATGAAATTGAAGTCTGAAATATTGCATGCTGAAGCAGAAGCAGCAATGGCCAGTGAAGAACTAACCTTTTTTCATCAAGAGGCTGATTTAGAAAAGCAAAAGGCTGCCCTCAAAGCAGAGCAAGCTGCCCTCAAAGCAGAACAAGAAAGGCAAGAAGCTGCCCTCAAAGCAGAATGAGAAAAGCAAGAAGCTGCCCTCGAAGCAGAACAAGCTGCCCTCAAAGCAGAACGAGCAAAGCAAGGAGCTGCCCTCAAAGCAGAGCAAGAAAGGCAAGATCTTGCTATTCAGAATGAGAAAAACTTCTGCTCAAGGCTAAGGAGGCTGCAAAACTGTCCATAAAGGTCAAGATTTTAGCCAAGACTTTCCAGGATGATCTGAGTGAGGAAAACTTGAGGAAGCGCCCTACACAAGAGCCTAGAGACAGGATGTCTACCTTGTTTCTTGTGCGTGAGAGCTCCCCACAAAACCCAGAAGCTATGTCACCTCCTAACTTAGAGGCTAGCAAGACACATCCGCCTGCCGTTCCGAGGCTCCAGCCTACTGAGGAACCTGCTTACACAGAGAAGATTATCCCTCGTGACCATCTACCTATAAATATGCCAGTCAATGAATCCTTTAGAGACCAGAAACCCATGGTGGGGAGCCAAATTCCTAGCCATGCTAGTGTGGCCATCTAGCAAGCCCTGGCTGCTGAAGCTCCTAAGACTTATAGTTAAAAAAAGTCTTAGTATGACGATAAAAGTGGCAGTTTTACTTAGGTATTTACAGATTTTGATTCAGCAGATCAAACTGACTCAGAAAACCAATTGCCCTCAAGATCATAGAATCATAGAATCATAGAGTTGGAAGAGACCACAAGGGCCATCCAGTCCAACCCCCTGCCATGCAGGAACTCCCAATCAAAGCATCCCCGACAGATGGCCATCCAGCCTCTGCTTAAAGACCTCCAAAGAAGGAGACTCCACCACTCTCTGAGGGAGTGTGTTCCACTCTCGAACCGTCCTTACTGTCAGGAAGTTCCTCCTAATGTTGAGGTGGAATCTCTTTTCTTGCAGCTTGCATCCATTGTTTCGGGTCCTAGTCTCTGGAGCAGCAGAAAACAAGCTTGTTCCCTCCTCAATATGACATCCCTTCAAATATTTAAACACGGCTATCATATCACCTCTCAGCCTTCTCTTCTCCAGGCTAAACATCCCCAGCTCCCTAAGTCGTTCCTCATAGGGCTTGCTTTCCAGACCCTTCACCATTTTAGTTGCCCTCCTTTGGACACGCTCCAGTTTCTCCACATCCTTTTTGAATTGTGGTGCCCAGAACTGGACACAGTATTCCAGGTGAGGCCGGACCAAAGCAGAATATAGTGGCACTATTACTTCTCTTGATCTAGACACTATACTTCTACTGATGCAGCCTAAAATTGCATTGGCCTTTTTAGCTGCTGCATCGCACTGTTGACTCATGTTCAACTTGTGGTCCACCTGGATTCCTAGATCCCTTTCACACGTAGTCTCATTCAGTCAGGTGTCCCCCATCGTATATCTGTACTTTTCGTTTTTCCGCCCTAAGTGCAGTACCTTACATTTCTCTGTGTTGAATTTCATTTTGTTAGCTTTGGCCCAACTTTCTAGTCTGCTCAAGTCATTTTGAATTTTGATCCTGTCCTCTGGGGTATTAGCTACTCCTCCTAATTTGGTGTCATCTGCAAATTTGATAACTATGCCCCCAATACCGTCATCCAAGTCATTAATAAAGATATTGAATAGCACTGGGCCCAGGACAGAGCCCTGTGGCACCCCACTGGTCACTTCTTTCCAGGTTGAAAAGGAGCCATTGTTGAGCACCCTTTGTGTTCGACCAGATAACCAATTACAAATCCATGTAACAGTTACTTTGTCTAGCCCACATTTTACCAACTTGCTTGCAAGAATGTCATGGGGAACTTTGTCAAAGGCCTTACTGAAATCAAGATATACTATATCTACAGCATTCCCTTCATCTACCAAGCTGGTAATTTTATCAAAAAAAAGAGATCAGATTTGTCTGGCATGACCTGTTTCTCTGAAACCCATGTTGACTTTTTGTGATCATGAAATTATCTTCCAGATGTTCACAGACTCTCTGTTTAATGATCTGCTCCAGAATCTTTCCGGGTGCTCGAACATGGGTCAGCTCTTCCAGAATATTTACAACTTTGTGCCAATTAAACTTTGTACAAATGTGGAAGGCAAAATAATAAAAAAGGGTAAAAACATAACTCACAATTCTATTGCTATGCCATTAAAAGAAACTGTGTTGAATTTCTAATATGCAGCAAACTCCACTTGAAACAAAGGATAAACAGAAAGTAGAGTTCATGCAATTTGGAGGTGGGGAATATCACGGGATGTTTTGGCTTCTAAAACATCCCTGAATAGTCATCCCAGCCCCATGACTTCGGTTATTCTTCTCCCCCTTGATCCCTCCACTGAACTGAACTGAATGGAACTTTGCTGCCGTGATTGTTGAGATATGTTGATATATATATATTGTATTTTAACCTGTATATTTTAATATTTTTTGGTTTAATACTATTTTAAGGGGTGGGTGGGTTAGGGTATTGATATCCATATGTAATTATGGAATTTTAAACTGTAAGCCGCCCTGATTGCGTTGCAGGGGGGCGGGTTAGAAATAAATTATTATTATTATTATTATTATTATTATTTATTAAACATTTCTCAAAGCATTGTAGGTTTTTGTTTTTATTTTCTTAACATTTCTAAAAGGGACCTGCAAATTCCAAAATTATTTTGAAAAGTCGATCAAGCTAAGGGCCTTTACAGACTGCCAGAAATAATGCAGATTGAGGCCACTTTAACTGTCCTGGCTTAGTGCTAAGGAATCATGGGAACTGTAGTTTATTGTGGCACCAGAGCTCTCTGACAGAGAAGGCTCAGTGTCTCAGAAAAAAATACAATTCCCATGATTCCCTAGCACTGATCCAGGACAGTTAAAGTGACCTCAATCTGCATTATTTCTGGCAGTCTGTAAAGGCCCTAAGTCTTGAAAAATTATATGGTTGTCCCTCCATATCCATAGATTCTACATCCATGGATTCAACCATCCAAAAACATTTTAAAAAAACATTTTAAAAATAAAATCCCAAAAGCAAATGCTGATTTTGCCATTTTATATAAGGACAACATTTTATCACGCCACATTATATAAAGGGATGTGAGCATCCATGGATTTTAGTAACCATCAGGGTGAGGGTCCTGTAACCAAAGCAGATACCAGGGGCCCAATGTGATACCCCAAAGGCACCAAATCCTGTCTGACATTGGAAGCTAAACAGGGTAGGTCTTGGTTAGCATTTGGATGGGACACTGCCAACAAATACATACATATATGGGAAGGAACTGGCAAAACCACCTCCAAAGTATTCCTTGCCTGGGCTGACTAGATGTCAAACTGCAAAGGAGGAAAGGCACCACACAATGTAGGACATTCAAGAAAAATGCGAGCCATTACAAAAACAAAAACAAAAACCAAAAAACAAAATAACTATGAACACTCAATATAAATCCATGCTTCTTAGTCATGCTCCAGATGGAGGTCATTTTGGAATTCCTCCTGGACAGAAGGTTGAAATGTAGGACATGTCCTGAGAAAGGAGGACGTGTCTGGTCACCCTGCCCTTGCCTTATCAAAAGCCCTATGAAGTGAATGGGGACAGTCATGAGTGGAAAGGAGACTTGAAGGCAAACACACGCACACAGAGGGATTTAAAAAGAAGTCTGGGCAAGGGCCTTCGGTCTAATCTGCAGTGCAGAAATAGTCCAGTTTGACACCACTTTAACTGCAATGGCTCAATGCTAGGGAATTCTGGGATTTATAGTTTTGTTTGAGACATATATCCTTCTCTGTCAGAAAATTCTGGTGCCACAACAAACTACAAACCCCAGGATTTTGTAGCACTGAGCCACGGAAGTTAAAGCCGTGTCAAACTATAGTGCAGGTGAGATTTAAGAAAACCCTATGAAATGCCTGGGATTGCCCTAACCCACAAGTGATTTGAAGCCACGCGCATGCGCACAATCCTTTCTCATCCACAGGACCAGCAGGTGGAGACTTTTCCGCCTCCTGCTGCCCCCTGGAGGTGAACTGCGGCAAAGCCAAGCGTCAGCGTCGTCGTCGTCAGCTTGGCGCTTCGGCATGACGTCATCAACATATTTCCTCCCCCCCATCTTCGGGGGTAGCCGGCCATCTGTCGCCACTTCCGGGTCGAGAAGCCGTTGGAGCCTCCCGCGAGCCTTGCTTTCTTCGCCGCTGCAAGGGGGGAGGAGGAGGAGGAGGGGGAGGAGGAGGAGGAGGAGGATTCGGGGTCGGCCTGAGCGGTCCCTAGCTATAGAGGCCAGCGGAAAAGTTTAAAAGGAGGGGGAGGGGGTGTGTGTGGAAGAGCTTGGAAGGCCCCTTGGCTGGCTCGCGGCAGACGGAAAGGGACGGAGCATGCGCACTTGGTAGCCTTGTGTGAGCGCGCGACCCCCCCCTGCACGCGAGGGGAGCGTTTGGTCGTTGAAGGAGGGGGGGGAACCCAATAACAACCAACGGCCAGGTAACGGCAGCTCTTCTGTTTTCCCTGCTCTCCCCCCCCTCGAGGTTTGTGAAGGGCGGGGCCAGGAGGAGGAGGAGGAGGGAGGGAACATTATTTCAGGAGGAATTCTAAAATGCCTTCCATTTGGAGCAGGACTAAGAAGCTTGGGTTTAATATTTCTATTAAGTGTTTCTAGCTCTTATTTGGTCGTGGCCTACATTTTTCTTCAGTCTCCTTCACTTTGAGCATGACTGACAACCATGAATTTACATTTCTAGGAGTAGTTTTAGCTTTTATTTGATTACGTCCTCCATTTTTCTTCAGTGTCTTCCACTTTGAGCATGACTGACAAGCATGAATTTACATTTTTAGGAATGCTTTTAGATTTTATTTGATCGTGTCCTCCATTTTTCATCAGTGTCCTCCAGTTTTAAGCATGACTGAGAAGCAAGGATTTATAATTCTAGGAGTGCTTTTAGTTTTTATGTGGTTATGTCCTCCCGTTTTTCTTCAATGTCTTCCACTTTAACCAGTGTGCCACCAGGGCTCCTGGTGTACCTACTACCTGTACAGTACATGCTCTAGGGCAGGGGCAGGCAACCTTTCCTCTTTAAGGGACAAGGGACTTCAGCTCTCAGAAGCCTCAGCCATGTTGGCCAATAGTCCCATGTTGGCCAATAGCTCCTGGGATTCTGGGAGATGAAGTCCCTCGGCCCTTAAAGGGGAAAGGTTGCCTACCCCTGCTCTAGGGACCTGGCGCTCCCCCTCCCTCGTGTCATCTTTGTGCCCACTGACTAAAATTGTTTCTTCCTTTCTTGAGAACTTGATCTGGACTAGCAGCAAATGGCTCAGGGATCAGCACTCTCTTATGGGCCACCACTCTGAGTAGCACTGGCATAGACATAATATCAATATGATATGAAATGTTGTAACCTCTTCTGAACAAATCTTGCCAAGAAAAACACCCTTTCAGTGTTGTCTTAGGTTTGCCAAAAGTCAGAAATGACTTCAAAGTACACAACAACAGCAACAACATGTGGCTTAATGTGGTCAGTAATTCATATTGTTTGTTGGCCTGATGTAACAGGATTGTAATGAACATATCCAGAGGTAGCTGTGATGGCCATACAGAAAAGTACAATAAGATCTAAAATCCACAAATAGCAATACCTTTATTGGCCAATCAAAGTGCACAAAATACATGATGCAAGCTTTTGAAGCTCAGCTGGCTTCCTCATCAGGCAATGTGCTGCTAATGGGCTTTAAATTTTACTTCCTGGAGTTTACTATTTGTCTCCCAAAGCCCACATGGCCAAGGAGAAATAATGGCCTCTGCCTATATGATATTCTTCTGTACCATCTCAACTGAGAACAACTATAACAACATCCTGATACAATGACTCCACTGTTGTCATTTTTTCTTTCTCCTATTTGACTGTAAACACATTTGCCCGGTGAAGAAGCTAATTGAGCTATGAAAGCTTGCATCATATATTTTGTGCATTTTGGTTGGCCAATAAAGGTATTGCTGTTTTGTGGATTTTGGAGGATTGTAATTGTTAATTAAATCACAGCTCCTCCTCCTTAACATGATACTAATGTACATTCATCAAGCAAGAACATTTAACTTGTCTATCCATACATTCCTATCTTTTATCTTCTTGGTCCAGTTCTGTGCTCAAAATCAATAAACATGGGTCAGTTACTGTATGTGTCTTCCTCATGTGCAATTTATGTCAAAAACCGATTGAGGTTGTGACCAGGTAAATTAAAATATTATTCAAAAGAGGGAACAAATTATGTTTAGTGATAATGCTTAACATTCGTTTAGTACTTACAAGCATAACACTTCATAGGTATTACCAAGTTGTAATGTGTAACAATGATCTTATAAGATAATATTCAAAGAGAGTGTTGTGTTAGTCTGCTTTAGCATAAAAAAGGCATAAAAGCATCCACAAACACTTTTGAACTAACTGGGAAGAAAAAATGTAGCAAAAGGTGGACAGCAAAAGGTGGACATCCACTTCATCAGTTGCAACTTTTGGAACACAATTTATGACAAGCATAACAATCCCCATTCCATCTTGTCTCCCTTACTTACTGACACTTTTTTACTGTTCTTCATTTTAAGAGCATTTACAACTCTTAAAATGAAGAGTGGTAAGCAAGGGAATCCCAAGAACTGTGTGTAACCACGTGAATAATCTAAAATTAAGGGTGAGCAATAGGACTAAGTTTGCAGATGACAAAGGTATTCAAGATGGTGAAGTTGAAGATATAAAGAACTCTAGGCTGAGTGAATGGGGAACAATTATTCCTTCATCAAAATTTTAAAAAAGCTTTACAGACAAGGGTTGCTGAGATTACTGGACAGGAAAGAGACAATTATTGCAGTTTAGATTTGGAAAGAACTGTGGAGATAATTTAATCCTGTTCAGTCCAATCCCTGGCTAGCGGTGCGATCTTGTATCCTTGACAGATGACTCTTGCAGCTTAAATACATCCAGCAAAGTAGAACCCACAACCTCCTGAAGCAGTGTGGTCCACAGTTAAATAGCTCTTACTGGATACTGAGCTGAAATCTACTTTGCTGTAAGTTTGGCCCCATATGTCTAATCCTGGCTGGAGGTGAGGAAGCTTGGGGGGGAAACCTGGAAAATTTAAAGGTTTTTTTTCATTTCATTAGTTTCAAAAGGGGTTTTTCATTTCCCCTTCCCCATTAAAAAAACATTATTTTTCCAGAAAAAATGGGAGAGACTGTCTTATGAATAAAACATACAAGATAAAATGTTCACATATTTATTTTCCCTACATAATTTCTAAAAACAATAGCAGCTAAACTTATGTGGGACTATGTACTGCACTTTTACTCAATGTGGTGGTCTGTAGAACATTGGCTGTTTATTCATGTTGAGTTACCAGGGAATAATAAAACAGTTGTAGCTAGCAAGCACAAATGTGGTAGTGGTCCCAGGTGTATTAGGGGCTGGGACTGGTGGGACGAATTGCATTTACTCAGGTGAGAGCTGAATATTGTAATTATTGCATCAGACTTGCACTTTTTTACAGTTTGTATTATTTTTGAATGTTTTATCTGTATATGTGTGTGGGTGAGTCTCAGGAGAGTGAGGGAACGGATGTAATCTTAGGCAGAGGGAGGTTTGAAGTTGAGTACTGAACATGCCAAGGAAAGGCAGAATCGATACTTAAGATCTATCCCATGTTTCACTCCTTCCCCCATTCCTCAAGAATTTATTCAAGTGCAATATCATCCCAATTTAAGCGACCAGGAGAGAGGAGTTGTTGTCATTTGTAAGGATTCTATCCCTTCTACAAGGAAGCAAATCTTTCCCACATCATCCTCTGGGAACGATTAGAACCACAGCAAAGCAATGTCCCGAAGTCAGCCAAGCCACCTAGAAGGATGCTGTGGTCAGTGATAACAAATGCCACTGAAAGATCACAGGGGTAGGCAAACTGTCCCCTTTAAGGGCCGAAGGACTTCAGCTCGCAGAATCCCAGACTATTGGCCAACATGGCTGAGGCTTCTGGGAGCTGAAGTCCTTCGGCCCTTAAAGGGGACAGTTTGCCTACCCCTGATCTAGCATGATCAATAGGGACTCATTTACATTACTCAACTCCCAGTGTAGGTCACCCATTAAGGTGACCAAGGCTGTTTGTGTCCCAAAACTAGGTCTGAAACCAGATTGCAATGTATCCAGGTATTTTGTTTCTTTCAAGAAAGTGTGGAGTTGTATTGCCACCACTTTAGGACCTTGGTTAGAAAGGGGTGATTAGACACTAGGGAGGTGAGGGTCCAATGAAGTTTCCCCCCCCCAACATAGGTCTAACAATTGCTTCATGTGCAGGGGGCATAGATCCTAGAGTAAATACAACCGAAAATTGACAAAGATCCTTCATGGTGCCTACTGTGCTGCAGCGATATTGGCAAAAAGATTTCATTATGCTTCTACTGTTATATCCTCAACATGTCATCCGCTACAGCTATTCCAAGTGGTGAGGAGGCTTTTGGAATCGGGCTCAGAGCAACCAGGGTTACAATCCTTGGTTCCTACTGTGTTAAATTTGGTAGGCAGACTAAAGATGTGATGTCTCAAAGGTTTGTTGTTGTTGTTAACCACCCTCAAGCCAATTCCAATTCATGTTGATCCTGTGGATGAGACATCTCCAAGGCCCCCAGACTTGCACTGCTTTGCTCACTGCCTGCAGATTCATGTCCCTGACCTCCCTAATAGAGTCTATCCATCTGGCATATGGTCTTCCTCTCTTTCTGCTACTCTCTCCCCTTTCTAGCATTATTGTCTTTTCTAATGAGTTGTGCCTTCCCATGATGTGGCCAAAGTCTGACTGTTTCAGTTTGTTCTTCCAGGGAGATTACAGGTTTAATCTGTTCAAGGCCCCCATTTGTTTGTCTTTTTAGTGTCCATGGTATCCTTAGCACTCTTCTCTAGCACCACATCTCAAATGAATTAATTTTCTTACCCACTTTCTTCACTGTCCAGCTCTCGCATCTATAAATAGGGAATACAATGGCTTGGATGATTCTAACTTTAGTGTTCAGATGTATATTTTTACACTTTAATATATTTTCTAACTTCTTCATTGCTGTCCTTCCCATTCCTAGTCTTCTTCTGTCAGATGTATATTTTTACACTTTAAGATATTTTCTAACTTCTTCATCGCTGTCCTTCCCATTCCTAGTCTTCTTCTGATTTCTTAGCTGCAGTCTCCACTCTGGTCGAAGTTTGATCCAAGGTACAGGAACCATTTTACTATTTTGATTTCCTTATTGTCTAGATTGAGTGTGTTTAGATCCTCTGTAGCTATTTTTGTTTTCTTTATGTTCAGCATTAAGCCTGCCTTTGCACGTTCTTCTTTGACTAATAATTGTTCCAAATCTGTGATGTTTTCTGCTAGTAGTATGGCGGTATCTGCATATCTTGTTGATATTCCCTCCCCCTATCTTTACTCCTTCTCTTTCTGAGTCTAAGCCTGCTGTTCACTTGATATTTTCTGCATATAAGTTGAATAAGTAGAGGGATAAAATACAGCCTTTCTTGATCCCTTTGCCAATTGGGAACCATTCTGCTCCATGTTCTGTTCTAACAGTAGCCTCTTGTCCTAAGTAGAGATTTCTCGTGAGGGCTGTCAGATGTAGTGGCACTCCCATGTCCTTAAGAGCCATCCATAGTTTTTTGTGATCTATGCAGTCAAATGCTTTGCTGTAGTCTATAAAGCACATGCAAATGTTTTTTTGGACTTCCATTGTATGTTTGCAGTGTGATCCCATTGCCTCTTCATTTCCTGAACCTTATCTTTGGGATTTTTCTTTCCATGTGTGATTAGAGTCTATGGTGCAGAATTTTGATCATAATTTTGCTTGCATGTGAAATTAATGCTGTGGTCCTATAGTTGCTGCAGTCTTTTGTGTCTTTTGTGTGTGTGTGGATGGGGATGTATAGAGCATTTGCAGTCTGTTGGCCGTTGTTTGTTTTCCATATTTGTTATATATTGGTTAACACTAGAGTTGATTCTGTCTGTGTTGGTTGCAGCAGTTCGATTGGAATATCTGTTCCTGGTGATTTATTTTCCCAATTTTTCTTATTACAGCTTCCACCTCTCTTTTTAGAATTTGGGGTTCTTCACTCTGCTGTGTATTGTATCCAATGGCTTTTTATTGCTTCTTGATCTTGTAGTATGTTCTTTTTTTGTCATAGAGCATGCTGGTCCTTGATTTGAATTTCCCTTTGAGGTCCCAGATATTGTGGAAGATGTCTCCTTTTCTCCTTTTTGTGTTGTCTTTGTTTTCTCTGCATTGATCATTACAAACTTGTACAGTAGTTCTCTTTATCCTTGCAGACTAGTCATTGTACAGTTGTATTCATGATTCTAGTTTTGTTTCTGTCTCCCTTTCCTTTTGCTTTTCTTCTTTTACTGCTTCAAGTATTTTATCTGTTTCTCCTCTTTCCTTTTGCCAACTGTTAGTGTATTCCTGTCTTTCTTCCTTAATTATGTCCTTTGCTTCTGACCATAGTTCTTCTGGTTCTCAATGCAAATCTGTTTCTTATATTGTCAGTAATTCTGTTGAGATACTATTCAGATTATATTTTGGTATGATGACTGTTTTGTCTACCTCAGGGGTCGGCAACTTTTTTTGCCGGGGGGCCAGGAGAGTGGGGGGGAAATGGTGCTGGGGCTGGGTGGGCACGTGCGCCCTTGCCCCCCCGCGCACGCATGTGCACGACGCCTTATGTCATGCGCATGTGTGCGCGTGTGGGAGGCACCATTTTGGAATGCCCAACGGTGCCATGCGCATGCGCACGGCACTGTTGGGCCTTCCAAAATGGCGCCCGCCGCTGTGCGCATGCATACCTAAGCGCGGGCGCCATTTGGGATGCCAAAATGGCGCCCATGCTTGAGCGCGGCAGTGGCGGCGGCAGGACAGGCCATGGGCCGGTCCCAAGGCCTTCGCGGGCCGTACCTGGCCCGCAGAGGCCATAGGTTGCTGACCCCTGGTCTGCCTGGTCTAGATTTAGCTGCAAAAATAAAGTTTCTCCATCTTCTGCTTCCAATTATATAATTGTCTTGGTTTTTGTATTGGCCGTCTGGTGATGTCTTCAGCAGTTGTATGAAAAAGGTGTTTGTAATGAATAGATGGTTGACCTGCTTGTTTTAGCATTCCAGTCGCCTATGATTAGTTTGAAATCCTGTGTCGCTGTTTGTCAGTTTCTTCCTGTACTCCTTCATAGAATATCTCAATTTCTTCTTCTCTGCCTCTGTGGTTGGTGCATATGCTTATGGAGCCCAAGTGGTGCAGTGGTTAAATGTTGGTACTGCAGCCACAACATTGTAAGTTTGATCCTAGAGGAGGGCTCCAAGGTCCACTCAGCCTTTCAACCTTTCTTAAGTTGGTAAAATGAGTACCCAGCTTGTTGAGGGCAATATACATTATACATTATAAACCGTTTAGGGAGTTCTAGTTCACTGATAAACTGTATAGAAATGCACTTGCTATCACTTTTGCTATACTTGGATTATGGTGATGTTTATAGGTTTTGCCTGAAGCCTTATTGACATGATTTGGTCCAACTTTGCATTGTATCCTTTGACTGCTTTTGCCATATCTTTCCTTAGTATGAAAGCCACCCTGTCTTTTCATGTACAAGTATAAAATTTAAACATTATTCTCATTATTAGAAGTAGGCTAGGGATCTAAAAAAAAAGTTTCCTACATGATTGCCTTTCTTGCACTTGTGTTGTTGTGCTTGCTGAAGTTGATTCTCCCGCACCACTGATCCATGCTTTTTCTACTGAAAATGCACCCAAAAGTATTTTGATGTCCCACAGGTGCCATTTAATGCAATGATATTTTTTATGGACCAATATTTATGAAGGGGTATGGCATTACAAGCATTAAAATGGCATGAAAGAAAGATTCAGAAGTAATCCTTTCTATCATTCTCATCTGTATTTGGGCTCTCACTGCTATTTCTAATAATTAAACTCCGGGAGACATTACCAGAAGGCAAACATATTGTCTGGTCCAGGTCTGTGATATTATTGATAGAGGATTTCATTACTGTCTTTGGGGAAAGTATGTAATGTGCATATTGTAGCACCTTATTTATAGCTCTTCTGCCAACCCTTTCTCTTTAGATTGAAAGGAAGAATTATTCTTGCTGTCATGTTTTTGGAAGGGTAATAGCATTCATGTAGGTCTTGAGACTGACTTTATTTTATTTTTTTTAATTTTTGCTTTTTGTGTTTTTTCTGCAGGAATTATTTAGCCTACATGTGCTTCTGTACTTGGTGGAAGAATGACAGATGACAAAGATGTACTTAGAGATGTGTGGTTTGGGCGAATACCAACCTGTTTTACATTATATCAGGATGAGACTACTGAAAGAGAAGCTGAACCTTACTATGTAAGTCTTCTAAATACATATGGAGCAATAATATTTTAATGTTTAATCTTTCTCTGTACTTGAAGAACATGCTATGTTTTTGTGTTTGCCTTCAATGTGTGTTTGCTAACACCTTTCCTAACATAACAGCAGTGAAAATAGTTTGGCTCTCCATATATTTTTCAAACTGCAGTTCCCAGAATTGCTCAGCATTGGTTTTACTGTCCGTGGCTGCTGGGAGTCACAGTGGAGCACCATGTAGATGGCCACACAATTCCCAACTCTGACACAGGCTTTCATACTTGTAAAATTTGTTTTGCCCTCTCTTACCATTGAAAACATTCAGGGGTAGCTGTGTTGGCCATTTAGCAAATTAAAAAAAAAATCTATCAGTGATACCTTTATTGGCCAACCAAAATGCACAATATATTTGTTGCAAGTTTTCGAAGCTCCATGGTCGTCTTCATCAGGCAAGATGTTATAAACCAAACAGGAGAAAAACAATTGGAAATGTTAGTCATTTGCCTACATGTTTCAGTCTTTAGTTAAGATGGTATATGGTGGGGAGGATATCTTTTGTAGGTAGGCTCCTCCTCCTTCTGGCCCTGTGGCTATAGGGAGATTTGCAAAGTCCAGGAAATTTAAAATCCATTTGCATCTCAACAGGGACCCCTCTTTTGCAATCCAATATGTCTCTATTCCTGTGAGGCCATAGGCCTCTTTGTGGCCGAGAACAATGGATTCTTCAAGAAGTCTTCATGTGTTTGCATCAGGAATATATGGTGGATGTAGAGATGCAAATGGATGTAGCGACAAGTATATTGTACATTTTGGTTGGCCAATAAAGGTATCACTGATAGATTTTTGTTTGAATTTAATGGCCAACATTATCCCTGAATGTTTTCTGTATTGTGAGATACCGCATTGTAGCTGCAACAGGGGAACCAGGAAGAATAGCCTGTGGACTGGGAACTTCGATCAAGGTAAAACAATTTTTTTCTTCTTAAATTTGGACTGAATTCATATGTTTTACCTCTATCTACATCCACCAAAATATTCCTGTTGCAAACACATGGGACTTCTTGAGGAATCCATTGTTCTCTGCCACAAAGAGACCTATGGCCTCACTGGAATTTAGAATGTATTTCATTAGAGTTGAAGAGGCAATTGAATAGTTATAACATGCAGTTCTAGTAATCTCTCTTCTCCAAGCAAAAAGTAAAAGACAGTGTTTGGCAAGGAGATAACTGCTGGGGGCTCCTCTACTGGGGAAACTCTTTGTCCTTGGATAAGCTTCCATGCCTTTCTAATCTTGTAAACCCTTTTGGATGGTTTATGATGCAATGCTATACATTACTTAGAAGCAAGACCTGCTTTGTGAAGTCGAAGGCTTTCATGGCTGGCATCCATAGGTTTTTTTGGATTTTTCGGGCTATGAGGCTGTGTTCTAGAAGAATGTATTCCTGACATTTCACCTGCATCAGTAGCTGTTACCTTCAGAGAAGATGCCAGCCACAAATGCAGGCCAAATGTCAGGAATACATTATTCTAGAACGCGGCCTCACAGCCTGAAAAACCTATAAATCCCTGCTTTGTTTATTTACTCCCAGGCATACGAATATAGCTAGTGCAGCTTTAAAAACAATACAAAACAAAACACCCTTATAAAAATTCATTTGAATGTTAACATTTTTTTAAAAATTTTAATTTTTTAAAAAAGAGTTTTTGGTGTGTTTGTTCCTGTGCTACAACACTACTTCTCTTCTGTATCCTCTGCATTTTACTATTACTGGCTCTGCATAAGGCTAGTATTTTGGACATTTTGTTCTGAGAGAGTACCTGCACTTTTAAAAATGTAAGTGTGAAATTTTTACTACTTGCTAGTGACACATGGAAGGTATTTTACATTGAAGAAGCTTCACTTCAAGCAAAATGTTCTTTCCTTGTTGATATTGTCACTATAAGGAGCATCTCACTGGTTCATAGCAGGAATAGTTTCTTAGTCTAAAATTTAGAAATTCTCTTGTGAGATTGAAATTATCTTTGAAACTGTCTCTGAAACCCTATTCCTTATATTGCGTTTGAGCAGTAGGCGCGTCTAGTAGATTTTATCCTTGATTACTTTTTTAAAGCACCAGCCCTTGGCATGCTTAATGTGCATATATATTCCACCAAATTCAGTAGAACTTACTTGCAATTTTTTTAAAAAACGGTGTGTGTATGTGTGTCTGTGAGTAAAAGGCAAGTGTGAATCATGTAACATGTATTTTTCATAAAGATGTTCTCTGCCTCATGGAAGAATGATAGGTAGACAGAACTAGAAATTATAAAGGCACATTACAAGGGGTTATGTTCAGGCAGCAGATGGTACATTATAAAGCCTCTATCTGCAAATACCCAGTACATGAACCTTGTAGATCTGTAGCGATAGAAGAAATGCTGATGTGTTTCTGATGTGCAATAGTGGGAACAAAGTTTGTCCTTTCCTTGCCTCCCCCAATCTCAGTTTTCTAAACTGCTTCTAGTAATTCCAGATACAGGTTATGTCTCCCTTATCCTAAATGCTTGGCACCAGAAATGTTTTGAATTTCAGATTTTTTTGGGGGGGATTTTGGCATATTTGCAAGCGCATAATGAGATATCTTGACAGTGGGGCCCAAGTCTAAACATGAAGTTTATTTATATTTCATATACACATTATTCTGAAGGTAATTTTATACACAATATTTTAAATAATTTTGTACATAAAACAAAGTTTATGTACACTGAACTCAGAAAGCAAAAATGTCATCTCAGCCACCCATGTGGACCTTTTTTAGATTTTGGTGGATTTAGAATTTTGGAATTCCATGTTGAGTAATGGATTTACACATTTATGTTTTAAAAATTAAAACATGATTTAAAGCTCTGCATGCTAGGTATATAAAATGCAAAATCATTTTTTCACATCTCTTCATACAGCTGCTTTTACCAAGAATAAGCTACCTGACACTAGTAACAGACAAAGTGAAAAAACATTTTCAGAAGGTTATGAGACAAGAGGACATTGGGGAAATATGGTTTGAAAATGAGGGAACACCACTGAAATGGTAAGTTGTCCTGATTTGTATGCAGTGGGTCCTTGTTATCTGCTGGGTTCCAGGATCCCCCATGGATAACAAATCCCATGGATGCTCAAGTCCCATTAAATATAATGGCATAGCAAAATGGTGTTCCTTATATAAAATGGAAAATTAAGGTTTGCTATTTGGAATTTTTACTTGTTAAAAAATATTTTCTAGCCGTGGATGCTTTAATCTGTGGATAAAAAAATCTGTGGGTAAGGAGGGCTGACTGTATGTTGTATTGATATATATACTATATGTATAATATATTTGTTTTTCCTGGGAAGCCAGCATTTTCAAGCAAATAAAATAACATCTTTCCTCTAAATAATACTAAATTATTTTGTAAGGACTATTTTGAAATTTATAATAGTATTATTCCTAGTTATAAATAATTCTTAATTGCTAAATATACTTGCTGAACATACACTATTCTGTTACACAGCCAGGATTAGTGTATCAAAAGTGCTTTCTTCAGGTACATACAGAATGCAGATTGTAAACATTGTTGGTGATTATGAAATGATAAGTGCATTCTCCTTTTAGAACGATATGGATGTGTGTTTGGTATCATGCGTGGTCTTGGAGAATTGTATACACTTGAGTCATCAAGAGTTTTTCTTTCCATCAAATCAAACTGCTTTTTATGATTTTAAAATTTTCGTCTTTGCTCATTGTACAAGAGTAAAGATGCAGTGGACTTGTGCAGGCATATTTCTCTCATTCTTTAACTTAGAAGAGAGCTATGTCTCCTGACTTGGAATACATACAATGAGAGGTATGGATATGTTTCCTTAAAGAGGAGGTCAAGTACTACACTGATGGAAGTGTTAACTGGGATTAAGTAAAGTATTTTTACTTATGTAGGATTTTAAACTATCTTGGGCAGGAACTCTGGCTTGGTAAACCTTGACTGTAAAGGTAAAGGCTGTAGTCCTGTTGGAAAAACAGATTGAGACTGAATCCAGGCAAAACGGAGGTACTAACAGTCGTGGGCCCGAAACCAGGTCTGGGAATACAACTTCCAGTTCTGGATGGAGTCACACTCTCCTCCAAGGACTGTGTTCGCAATCTGGGGTACTCCTGGATTCATCGCTTCACATGACAAATCAAGTGAGTGCGATGGTCAGGAGTGCCTGCTATCAGCTTCGGCTGATACGCCAGCTGCGCCCTTTCCTGGAGATTAGGGATCTTGAAACTGTGGTACATGCTCTGGTAACCTCCCGTCTCGATTTCTGTAATGCACTCTACATGGGGCTACCCTTGTGCCTAACTCAGAAACTTCAATTAGTTCAAAACATGGCAGCCAGGTTAGTTACTAGAACATCTAGGAGAGAGCACATTACACCTGTGCTGAAATCTCTGCACTGGCTGCCTATTAGTTTCCGGGCACAGTACAAGGTGTTGATTATGACCTTTAAAGCCCTACATGGCTTGGGTCCAACTTATCTCCGGGACCGCCTCCTTCCATATGATCCTCCCCGTGCACTTTGGTCCTCTGGGAGGAACCTGTTACAGCCTATGAGAACTAGGTTGTCAGTGACTTCCCAGAGGACTTTCTCTGCCTCCGCTCCCAGATTATGGAATGGCCTGCTGGATGAGATCCGTCTCATTTCTACTCTTGACTGCTTCAAAAAAGCAATTAAGATGAATCTTTTCTGGCAGGCCTTCCCTGAATAATATCCCAGCCCAGAAGACAAAGACCTGGCCATTGCTCTCCTACCGCCTTGTTTATTAGCGCTGCGAATTTTGGTTGTATTTCTGTTTGTATTGCATGTTTTAGTCATTGGTATTTTAACTCTGGATTTAATATATTTTTAAGGGGTGGGCGGGTTTGGGAATGGGGTTTTGGATTTATTTTAACTTCTTGTGATGTTTTAAATCGTTGTACACCGCCCTGATTGCATTGCAGAGGGGCGGGATATAAATAATAATAATAATAATAATAACAATAATAATAATAGAATAGCAAAAAGAAAGCTGAGTCATAGTGGGAGAGTAACAGCTTTCTTTGTGCCTCTCTGCATGCTGTCGAAACACTTCCATTCTTTTCCTAAGGGAGACAGTCATAAAAGCGTATCTTTTGTCATGCTGGAAAAATCCATTTGGCAAAAGGCAAGCCTTTATGACTGTCTCTTTCAGGAAGGAGAACAAAAGTACGTAGTATGACAGCATGTCAAGTGGCAAGGAAAAAGCCACTTCTCACTCACTGCTTTCTCTTCTTGTGCAATAAGGCTCTTAAAACATTGAGTGCCTTCAAGTCGTTTCTGACTTATGGCAGTCATATGGTGAACCTATCATGCTGTTTTCTTGCCAAGATTTGTTCAGAGGAGGTTTGCCATTACCTCCCCTTGAGTCTGAGAGCATGTGACCTGCCCAGGGCCGCCTAGTGGGTTCCATAGCCAAGCAGGGAATTGAATCCTGGTTCCAGAGTCATAGTCTAGCACTCAAATTACTATACCATTCTGGCACTCTAAAACATTTGAGAAATAAGCATCCAAAGAAAATAGTCAGGCAAAATTACCAATAGAATGCAAACACAGCAAATATAAGAGTTCAAGGTCTGAAGCATTTTCAAAGTCACACTCTCTGAAATGCTAGCAAATTTGAAGTTCTACTACAGACTTCCAAGTGAGATGGATGAATTGGATGATGCCTTTCTAGACCAGATGACCACACACTCAGAAAGGAGAGATATAGTAGTGATGGGCGACTTCAACTATCCTGATATTTGCTGGAAGTCAAACTCAGCCAATAATTTATGGTCCAGCAAATTCTTCACTTGCCTGGCAAACAATTTCATTGTCCAAAAAGTGGAGGAGGCAATGAAGTAATCAGCTATTTTAGATCTGATCTTAACCAATAGGGATGACTTGGTTAATGGGGTGGAAGTGGCAGGGTCCTTAGGTGGGAATGATCATGTTCTCCTGAAGTTAGTTATACAGTGGAAAGGGGAAGTCAAGCATAGTCAGACACATATTCTAGATTTTAGGAAAGCTGATTTCAGTAAACCTAGGGAAATACTGGGTGTGATCCCATGGTCAGGAATAATAAAAGAGAAGGGAGTTCAGGATGGATAGGAGTTTCTCAAAAGGCAGAAGGCACAATTTCAAACAGTTCCAATGAGGAGGAAAAATGGGAGGTGTCTCAGTAAACCAGGATGGATAACTAAATAACTTTCAATTAAAATGAACATGTATAAGAAATAGAAAAAGGGGGAAATCACCAAAGAGGAATGCAAACAAATAGCACTCATAGGGGGACAATCAGAAAAGCTAAAGCGTAGAATGAGCTCAGGCTTACTAGAGAGGTTAAGAGCAATAAAAAAGGCTTCTAGGTGTAGCATATCTTGGTTTCAGTAAGGCCTTTGGCAGTATGTGGGCTAGACAGTACATCTGTTAGGTGGATTTGTAATTGGTTGACTGGCTGAACCCAAAGGGTACTCACCACTAAGAGGACCAACTTAGAGAGCTAGGTATGTTTAGAGGTGATATGATAGCCCTGTTTAATTATTTGAAGGGATGTCACATTGAGGATGCAGCAAGCTTTTTTCTACTGCTCCAGAGAATAGGACCTGGAGCCATGGATGCAAATGACAGGAAAAAAGATTCCACCTAAATCTCAGAACTGTTTTTCAGTGGAACACAATGCCTTGGGAGAGTGGTGGAGTCTCCTTCTCTGGAGGTTTATAAACATATGGTCCTCTGTTGGGGGTCATCTGTTGGGGGTGCTTTGATTGTGAGTTCCTGCATGGCATGAGGTTGGACTTGATGGCCCTTGAGGTTTCTTTCAACTCTGTGATTCTATGATTCTATGATTTCTTCATTAGTATTAACTGGGAATTAACTATAGTTTCCTGGTGCAGATAAAACAGGAAAATATGGTTTAACAGCCTTAGAACAAGCCTTGATGTTAAACCACAGTTTCAAGTTATTTTAATAATCTGGTTTGTCAGCATAAGCCCTACTCTAGGTTTTTGTGGGTGTTTCGGGCGGTGAGGCCATGTTCTAGAAGAATGTTTTCCTGACATTTCGCCTGCATCTGTGGCTGGCATCTTCAGAGAATAGCAGCATGGAAGTGTGGGGGTATATATACTGTGTGATCCTTGTTTAAGAGGATCGACATGTAAATCTGTGTATTGTTCTGTTGAGGCAAGGCCTCAGTGTGGGAGGATAGCGAGAAGGATTAGTGTCTAATTAATGGTCCGTTGTCTGCTGGGAATTAGCATGTAAATTAGCATGTAAATCTGTGTATTCTGTTGAGGCAAGGCCTCAGTGTGGGATAAGCCCTACTCTTAGGAATTGCAAGGCAATTGCCATGGGTAGATGATTCTGGAACCCATGAAAATTCTGCAGATCACAAATGATTAGTTATTTAAATCATTCTCACTGTATTTTCCCTGTCAGAAGAAAGCTGTTGTGAGATTTCCTGCTTTGTTTGCCAAAAAACATGGCTGACGTCAGGTACAGTGTATTTTGGCCTTGGAGAAGCAGGTAGGAATGCTTGTAGATGATGGAGCCCTGTGACTTGTTTCAGTGAAACTAATCTGTTTTGCTCCCTGATTAGGATGAACTGGTAAACTATAGATATCTGAAAATTTCATGTTTTTATTTGGTGACTTAGATAAAGTAAGAAATGTTCAACAGGGAAAATCTGAGATGCAATCAAAATCCAATATGGAAGATTTCTAACAATTTGCAGTTGTGCCCAGACTTATACAGGAGGTACCTTAGGACATTTCATAAATATCATTAGTACTTAGACTTATAAAGCCATGACCATAGATTTGAAATCCAAATTGTACTTACTACAGTGTTAATGACCATACGTTTAACTGAACTGCATTTACAATATGCTTAAAAATAAATCTGAGATGAGTTGGTTTATGTTTAAAATAGACATTGATCACTATGATTCTGTTTAAAATAGACATTGATCACTATGATTCTAGTGATCAACAAACATGCAATAGCTGTTTGTGATTAGATTTCAAATGTTTCTTCCTGTGTTTCTGGAAATTTGAACTCTTCTCACTGATCATATAAGGCAGAGTTGGCATAGTATAGTCCCCGGCATCTGTTTTGCAGCCTCTCAAGTTATCACCCTGATGCCCATAAAAAAAAAAAAAAAAGTGGGGTTAGAAAATGTCCCAAATGGTACCCAGATGTGGTGGTTTTTCTTTCTTCACACTCCACAACTTTTACTGCACCCCCAAGTTGGCTGGAAATTGAAAAGGTGTAAATTGGAAGTAGACTTTCAGGTTGCAGTAGCAGTCATTTTTCAGTTAAAAATGCAGCAGTGTCGCCCACTTGGAGCTGGTTTTGAAATTGGTCCCTAATGCAGTTCTGCACTCCAGTGTATGGGGTGCTGCTCCTAATTTAATATCTACAAAACAAAAATGAAAAGCAAGAAGGGTTACACAGTGACATTTCTTAAAATTTCTGTAACAAACTTTCAAGCAAAGGAAGTTCTGCAAATAAACACCGTATGAATATTAGATAACTATTTTTGTTCCTACATTTGTAACATCAGTGTTTGTGGAAATCAAGATTAAACTTCTGTAACAAACTGTTGTTTACAGAAACTTGTAAAATGTTTGTGGCTCCTTGAAACCGTCATTTCTTTTGCCTTTGCCTCTAGGGAGAAAGTTTATGAGGTTTTTCTTCCACTTGGCTCAAATACTTTCATAGTTTGATTTGAAATATGAAGTACATTCTTCCAAAACAAACTCTTAAAAGTTAGAAGTCTGTTTTCAGTGTTTCACTCTACATTTAATATTGCCCAATGATTCCAAACTTGTTTAAAACAATGATATGGTTTGTTTGTCTTTATTCCATCTGTCCTCCAATCTCTTAAAAGGCTGAAGTAAAAGAAAAAGCATGGCTTGGGCTTGTAAACATTTTGTATGATTTATGTAAGATGATTTCAGTAAATCAGGACTAAATTATTAACATTGTAGCTGTTAGTCTTCAAAGTGTTGAATGTTTTGTGTTTAGCTGTTACGGCTATCTTTCTGAGAGCTGAAAATACAATACTTAATGAAATTATTGCCCAGGCTTTGATAAGAGGCCACTGTATGGGTGTCTTGCTTGGAATTTATTTTCATCTTTTGAGAGGACTGACCTGCAGATGGAGCTAAATAACTACACAAAGTACAGTAGTTCCTCTTCATACATACTTGTACAACTTGTCCTTTTTGGTGGGTCATTTTGATCACATAAATTAAAACAACTTAAAATTGTAGCCTATTTTTAAGCCTGATGACATAATATCAAACTTATTCTCTAGAGCTAATATTGGACTCTAACATTAGAAATGAAGTCTGGCTTCTGTTTTGTTATCCAGACTTGTAGCTGAACACTTCTGGCATCTGTATTGACCATGTCAGCAATTACAGTATTACAGAGAAATTTATGGTTGTATTGTGGCCTTTGTGTTTAGTCATAATTTGTCTTTATAAGCCATGACTTGCTTTAATATGCCTTTAAAAATTTGCTAAAATCGTTTTTCCTCTTTTTCTGTTTAACCTTGTACATTTTGGCTTCTCCTGCACTAACATGATAGCAGATAGTAGTCTCAGAATACATTTGCTGGTATTCTGTACCAGTTGGGAAAATACTTTTGTACTTATGTCCATACCATTGGTATCTGTGCTTACATGGGTATCTGGTTGGGCCACTGATTGAACAGAATACTGGACTCATCTGGCCCATCTGTTTACTTTTTGTTAACAAGCTCTACAGTATTTTGTAACTAAAATTCTTGTAGGCTTAGTCAGAATATTCCTGTTCTGAAAATTCTTTGTCTGGCCATCCTTTGATGAAAGTACTGAATTGCTAAGCACACATATTTGCCTGAAATTTAACAAAGAAGATCAGTTTAAGTCTCTACTCACATAATTTTCAAAATTCTTTTACAGCTTCTACAAAAAATCGACAGCTTACAACTACTGCTAGAGTTACACCAAGTTATGTCATTGCAGTGATGTGATTGTGGAACATACAGTTTTTAGACTTGAGTATCAATGCTGTGATATACATGTTACACTGACTCTGATTTTACAACTATTTGCCCTTTTTTGGAATATAAAATTCACACATCCTGGGTAACACAGCCTTATGCTGCAACTTTTGCTGGGATGGTCGGTCATACAAAGAGCAGAATTAAGATGATTGCAAAGTAGTGTAACTGTGTGGCTTATAGCTTTAGGGAACCCATATCCCCACTCTGTCCGTTTAAGTACTCAGTACTTTCAGTTTCTGTCAGCAGCCTTGAAGTTTGACAAGAGCTACCAGTAAAACTGTCGAACATGAGGTTAGTTAGACATGGGTTGGGATTTCCCCACCACCACTTTCTCAATACCTAAAAGATATGTAGAGAGATCTTGTAACACCTTTGAGACTAACTGAAAGAAAGAAGTTGGCAGCATGAGCTTTGGTAGACTTCAGTCTACTTCTTCAGATGCTACCTAAAAGATAGTTTGACTTTTCGGTATAATGTCTCTGAAGACTGATTTATAGGAAGCCAATTTTCATGACTTGTGAACTTTGCCTTAAAATGACATGTGCCCATATCCTGTTGTTACTCCTGACCAGAATATACCCATTGAATCCTGTGTATTGGGTCCCTTTTGTAAACCTGTGTGTTGATTCTTCAGTAAACAATGAATTCAATTGGCCAGCTTAAGTTTGGGATAATCAACAGGATTCTGGCCATGGTTATTTTGTCAATATATCAATTCAAATTTTATATTGATTGTTCAAAAGCACACCAAGAATAGCTTCCCAAAATGCATTTCCAATATTCCTTTTCTGAATAACTGGATCCTTACATGAGGGCTTGCTGGTACTTGAGCTGCCACGTTGTTTTGAGAAAGGAAGTGATGTGATTCAAAGCACAAAAGAATACATAAGGGGTATAGATGAGAAGAACCTTTAGGTAATACCTTTATTTTTTATTTAATTTTTATTCATCACTATTATTCATTGTAGCAGTATAGAAAAAATACTCTCTGTATCATTAATTTAAAAAAAACCCACACCAATATAGGCATTCCCTTTATATTTTACATCATTATTTCCACTTAAAATTATACAGTTTAATCTAGATTTTTTTAAAAAAAAAATTCCTATATGTACATCCCTAAGTAATACCTTTAAACAGTTTACTGGCTGGCTATTTTTTCACAGTGGCTGATAGAAAGTTGAAGCAGAAGAAATATGGGATACTGGGAAAGCAGTAATCAGGAGATTATTTATATAATAAGCTTTGAAAAAGAAGAAAGAAAGGGAAGAAATAGAGAAAATACATAAAGTATTAAGGGAGAAGGAACAGGAATCAAAGAAACGACCAAACAATGTAAAACTCAAAAATGGATTACAAAAGATTAAAAAAAATCAACACAAGAAATTGTGGAGAAACTAGTGAAAGCAAAGCAAAGCAAAGCAAATATATTTTGAGCAGGGGAACAAACCGGGAAAATGGCTTTCTTATAAACTGAGAAAGGAAAAGGAAAAAAAAAGAGATAATATTAGAAATCCAGGATAAAGGAATCTCCTACACAAAACAGAACAAAATCAAGAATTTGTTTCTACAATTATGATTCAAAATTGTTCAAAAAACAAGGAGAAAACAAAATGGCAATTAAAAATCATTTACAGGGCGGAGGTATACAAAAAATCACGGATGGCCAACGGGAAGAAATGAACAGACCAATAATATTGCGAGAAATAAGAGAAGCAATAACCAAAATGAAATCGGGGAAGGACCGGACAACCTAACAGCTCAATATTACAAAATCTTCGCAGAAGAGTTAATTATCCTGCTTCATGAGACAATACAAAATATCTCCAAAGGCAAAATCCCAGAATCATGGCAAAATGCTCTAATCTCTCTGATACCAAAAGAAGGGCAAAATTCAAGGATTCCCACAAATTATAGACCAATTTCTTTGATGAATATTGATTACAAAGTATTTGTATCAGTACTTGTGAAGAGACTTAAGAGAGCATTAAGTAGTTGGATCCAGGAAGATCACACAGGATTTTTACCCAGCAGACAATGAAAAACACAAAACACAAGGACAGTACTGAATTTAATTGAATATTACACCGAACACAACGAAAATAAATTGGCTATAATTTTTTTAGATGCAACTAAAGCCTTCGATAATCTGTGATGGGCATACATGAAGCAAATGCTAATAGAAATGAATATAGATAACAATTTATTGAAATGGATCAGCAGTCTCTATAAAATACAAAATGCCCAGAGATTGGTAAATGGAGAGAAAACCAAGAAGTGCGAAATATCCAAAGGTACCCGACAAGGTTGCCCCCTATTCCCTCTGTTATTTATAATTGTTTTAGAAACCTTTATGAAGAAAATAGGGCAGACCCAACAATTAAAGGTCTGGAAATACAGGGTGAGTCATTCAAGCAGAAGGCTTTCACCAATGACTTAGCGATATTTCTGGATAACCTTAAAGAAAGTATATATTCAACCTAATGAAAACTGAGAGAATTTGGAGAAATATCAAGAATTACTGTGAATAAAACAAAAAGTCAGATTCTAACAAAAAATCTAAATAAGAATGAAGAAGAAATAAAAGATCTATCTGGCTTAAAAACAGTAGACAAAGTCAAATACCTTGGAGTGACTATAACAAAGAACAACTCCGAACTGTTTGTAAATAACTATGTAAAAGTCTGGAACTTAATTAGCAAAGCTCTGAAAAAATGGTCAAAATTGAATTTATCACTTTTAGGAAGACTATCATCTATCCAGATGATCATCTATCCAGATGAACGTACTACCAAAATTAATATTCCTGTTCCAGAACCTACCAATCATCACAAACGACAAACTTTTCAAACAATGGGAAAAATAAATCTCTAAATATATTGGGGGGGGGGGGGGAAGAAACCCAGGATTAAAAAGAAGGGCCTACAGAACCGAAAGGATAGAGGAAATCTAGGACTTCCAGACCTGAATTTGTATTATCATACTTGTGCACTAACGTGGATAAGAGATTAAATAGCACTGAAAAATAAAAGTCCATTAATGTTGGAAGGAGCAGATATCCTCTGGCTTTGCAGCGTTTCCATCTGCGGATTCAATTACTCGCAAATGGCAAGCCTCCCTCCCTTGTCTCCTTTTCCGCGCTGGCCTTTCATTGGCTGCATGGCTTTGCTTTATCCGGCACAGCTTTGCCTCAGGTTCGGAGGCAGCTGGTGCAGCCTTGCCTCTGCTCCAGAGGCTTGGAGGCGCCTCTGCCTCTGCCTCGGAGGCATGGAGGCGGCTAGCGCGGCCTTGCCTCATCCCCAGAGGCTTGGAGGGGGCCAGTGCAGCCATTTCTCTGCTGCACCAGCCTTCTTGGGTGGGAGGAAGAGGGAGGGAGGGAGGGAAAGAAATACTCAAGTCCCATTATCCCCAATGTCATGAAATTTCGAATTTGTGGGGGTGGGTGGGACCGGAACAGATCCCCTGCGAATTTGGAGGGATGACTATATACTTCAAGTGGCATACTTCCTTTGTTATAACAAATTAAATGCCAATAAGGAATTTTAACACTATATAAGGAAATCTTTGCTGAGGATTTGGTATAGATATCAGATTCCAAAAATCCCGACCTGGACTTCACCTCATGAGGCCTTTTTCAAAAAAAGAAAATCTCTAGAAAGGAAATTGGTTAACCTATAAGGTACTCTTGAAAAAGAAAAAGAGAAAAGGCGTATATAATCTAAAATCAAGAGAAGAACTGGCCTCAGAAGATATAAATTGCCAGTGATTTCTTTACTACCAAATAACACAAACTTTCAAAAGAGATAACAACTTAGGAATAGAGAACACCAAGATGAAACCATACAGCCTACTCCACTCAGACAATGAAAAGACAATATCAAAATTTTACAAACTACTAATGGATATGGAAACAGAGGAAGAAACAGTGGTCCTGTGTGCCCAGAATATAGGTGAAGTGATTGCATTTGACCAATGGGAAAAGGTTTGAAAGAAAAACTTAAAGTTCACAAAATGTAACTATTTAAAGGAGAATTTCTATAAACTTTTCTGTAAGTGGTATTTGACACCCTTCAAGATAGCCAAATTCAAAAAAGACCTGTGAAACACTTGTTGGAAATGTAAAAAAAAGCAATGGGCGCATTCTATCATACGTGGTGGCAATGCCCCAAAGCAAAGAAATTTTGTAAAGAAATTCATGGAAAAATAACTACAATGCTGAATATTAATTTATCACCCAAACTTTACCTGTTGAATATGCTAACAGAATTAGACGAATGAACAGAAAAGAAATATGGAAAAGTTCTCTAAATGGTGACATCAGCTCATATAATATATGCCAGAAAATGGAAAGAACAGAAGACCCCGACCACCAAAGATTGGATCAAAAATTAATGGAATTATCAAAAAGATCACAACTGATCTAAATAATTTTGTGCATAAATATAAGGAAGAATGGAAAGATGTAGCTAAGTTGTGGGAAACAAAATAATTTGATTCCCACACTAAGCGAAGAAAACCAACATGAACACTTCTATCAACAGGAAGTAGAAACTGAATTTATTATAATCTACAAAAAAGCTGAAAATTAATAAGACAATACGAATTATTGGATCATCAATCATAAAAAATGGTGAAGGATGGGTATATCACCAATACATAGGGATAAAACAAGACAGGACAACCCAACAGAAGCATAATCCACTTATAGTGACTGATGTTAGGAAGTTTAGAATGATAGAAGGATGGATGATAGAGTGTAAAGAAGAGAAAAGAAAGAATGAATTAAAGAATAAATAAGTACGGATGGATAACAAATCTTAAAATATGATGTTTATTCTTTATTGTAAAATTCTGTGTTAAGACTTGGGTGACTGGTATATATGATAGTTTCAATTAAAAAACAGAGAAAAAGAAAGAACTAAATTCAGTTGTGTTTAACTGAAAGTCAGCAGGACAGAGTTGAAGAGTTATCTCTCACAAAATAGTATTGGTAAATAACAATGGGTTTATTTCCACCACTGATTGATTATTCATATTCTTATGTTTTCCTCCTTCCATTAAAATCTGACACAGCATAACAACATTTGTTTGAGTCAGATGGTAGTTTAATTGTGAAACTGAATCTCTGTCATTTAGGTATGACAGTTGTAAAAGAACTTGAAGCTCCTGATGCAAGAGCTTTGAGATGTTCTTAAGATGGGAAACATGTCAGCTTAGCTGATGATTACAATGAAACCTTTTTAGTTCAATGTACGCTCTAGTATTGTTGATACAGCTATAGATCATGAAGAAAGTATGTTTTCCTGTCAGCCAAATGACACTAAGGGACAACATGGTTCAGCCAAGATGTGGCCAAAGCTGCTGCTTGCAGCTCCTTCCCTCATGCATATAAATCTCTGCTTATAGGAAGTTGTTGTGCCGTAGACTAAAGGGACCTATAGGGACTGTCATGACAAATATTCATTGATAGCTATTGCTGGTTCCACAGTTTTTTCTAAATAGGAAGGAGGCCTGATGGCGCAATGTTTAAATGCCAGTACTGCAGCCACAAGGTTGTGAGTTCAGTCCCAGGGAGCTCCAAAGTCCACTCAGCCTTCCATCCTTTCATAGGCTGGTAAAATGAGTACTCAGCTTGTTGAGGGCAATTGGCTACAGGTTGTAAAATGCTTAGAGAGTGCTGAGTTCACTGATGTGGTATAGAAATGTATATGCTAAATAGTCCAGCTCTGGACTCTCACTGAAAAGGATATATTTGTATTTGTTAAAAATCTTACTTGGTATTCAACTATTTCTTTGGAAGTGTGTATGTATGTGTACGTCTCTGTGGTGAATCCTTTTGCCACTTTGCACCTTAGCACTGAGTTTCTAAGATGGCAGTCCCGGTTTTTTTTTCCCACCCCCAAAAGCTTTAAAAGGTTAGTAGCACGGTTTGGTTTGAAAAGGTAGGCCAAGTGATGCTTAAAGGAGAATAAAAATTTATTTTAGAACAGAATGGAATAAATATAACTTGTATCAAAGCTTGTTATTATAGTTTCTCTTGGTTACATATAAACAATGTTTGTTTCCAATTTCCTTTTAATATTTCAGCCACACAGGCTAGCAATATCCCTCAGGATATAACACAACAGCAACTCCCTTCCTTAGAGTTCTGTATGTGTCCCGAGTCCCTCCCGTCTGGACTCCAACTAACAAAATTTTCAGTTCCCTCAGGAACTCCCAGAAATGCAGCCCTCTCTCTCTCTGGCTTAACTAGAACCCCCATTTTTCTGTCAACTCTCTCAAATCCCCAACTGCTCCCCGCTTGAATTCCCCGCTAAGGCCCGGCGGCCGGATGCGCCCTCCTGGGGCCCCAGGCCGGTCCTGCTGCTGCCCCTCCCCCGCCACCGCCGCTGCCCCCCATGATATTGATTATTGTTGTTATTACTTGTTCTGGGGTTTTCTTGGCAAAATCTCCAAGGCTTTTCTGGGGCTGAGAGAGAGTGCATGCATATTTATTTTATTTTAATTTTTTTAAAAAATATTTTTATTTATTTATTTATTTATTTATTTTTGGTGCTTCGGCCTCTCAATTGTCTGAGAGACAGCAACCCGGGCCCCGGCTCAGAAAGGCTGCCTACCCCTGGCTTACAGGTTGTAAAGTGCTTAGAGAGTGCTGAGTTTACTGATGTGGTATAGAAATGTGCAGGGATAGGCAACCTTTCCCCTTTAAGAGCCGAGGGACTTCAGCTCCCAGAATCCCAGGAGCTATTGGCCAACATGGGACTATTGACTAACATGGCTGAGGCTTCTGGGAGCTGAAGTCCCTCGGCCCTTAAAGGAAAAAGGTTGCCTACCCCTGTGCTAAACAGTCCAGCCCTGGACTTTCACTGGAAAGGATGTATTTGTATTTGTTAAAAATCTTACTTGGTGATCAATTATTTCCTTGAAAGTGTGTATGTGTGCGTCTCTGTGGCAGACATTTCTCAGATATCTCCTTCCCCCATATCAAGTTCCACCTTTGTTGAATGCACACTGTTAACAAAGTTTGAAGGTCTGCTGCCTGGCATGATTATTCAGTGCTTCACACAACACCTAGTTTTAATTTCCTGTAAGTATGGTGTCATCATTGTCTGATTGGTTTGTACATAGTGTCCCAGTCCCTAACCCTGCCAGGTAGCCAACAGCACCTGACGCACATTCAAGGTGAGTTGCCCTTTTCTTCTACTTAAAACTGTTTTTACCTGTTATAAAAGCCAAACTGGAAATATCAGAGAGGGTGTAAAGTTAGTTCTTTCTCATTTGCTCTCTTACCCATACCAGCTTCTGAGGTGCCAGAGTAGCCAGGATCTGTATGCTGACTTAGTCTGTTTTGGTTCTTAGAGAGACAAGAAGTACAGTGAGCTCTCAGTATCTGCCACTGCCGCAGATAGAGGGCAGATTTTACTTGCAGCCGTCGTTGCTATTTTAAGATGGGATAAAATTGGGACTGCAGCAGTAGACCTGGTCTAGCATTGCTTTCTAGTTAAATTTGAACTATTTTCATGATTACTTTTAGCTTTTAACTTTTTTCTTCCTACCTTTATACCTTTATACTATATAAACAGATTGGTGTTAAACAGATTGATGTTCAAGTTTTATGCCTGGAAATTAATTTCCAACCACATACCTATGTCTTTGTTCGGCCCATGCAACAAGGACTTGACCCATTTCTAAAATGGAAAGTTCTTTAAGAGAAGTTTGGGGTACACCATATCAAACATCTTCTAAAACTCTTTTTCAGGAGGATTTTCAGTAAGGTTTTATTCTGGATATATTTAGTTATAAGTTGTGCTGGTAGATTCATAAAGTTCAGAACTGTGGTCTAACTTTTGAAAATGTGTATTCAAGACTTCTGGCAATAGGAGTGGCATTCCATATGATTGTTTAAACAGTGTCTATATCCAGATACAGCACTAAACTATGTTGTAGTGTTTCATTTACAAGCTGTGTGCTCATGTGCTTTCCATTCATACCCTGCTCCTTCATCAGGAACCTTTCAATTCACTTTTGACTAAAGCATTTTCATTAAGTTCAACTGTAGACAAATGTTGTTTAGTTCTAACTGTATAATTTAAGACTGTTTCCCTAACTGGAGTCCTTCTAAATTTTTCATGAGTCCCAGGTAACTTGCCTAGTGATCAGGGAAAATGGGAATTATAGCAAAATCAATTGGAGTGATTCAGGTTGGGAAAGACTGGTTTAAGGAAATAATCTGACTTTAAATCAGCTAGGTTTCTGTCCTAAAATCATAGCTAAGATTAACCACAGTACCATGTTCAGACAGCAACAAACCATGGTGAAAACAGAAACAAAAGGTTTCCATCTTATTACAACTATACGAGAGAGAGAAATGCATAAGCCAAGACTAGGGCATGTACTGCTGAAGCATAGTTTAGAATTGTGTCTGAACCCACCTAATGTAGTGCAGCAGTATTCCTTTCCCTGGAATTTTGGGGCTTTTTTTATTTACAACAACATTTATGCTTGTAGGACTGAGGTTTCTGTATACCTGCAAAACGTATGAAAGATTGGTGTGCATTGACATGTCTCATACAGTTACTATTTATACAAACAGAAAAAAACCCTCAAGGATCATGGTCACAGTTCAGCAGTTATGTGCAGCTTTAGAAACTGGCTGTGCATGCACAGTGATCATTCATAGACCATTGTGCATGTTTTTCATTTTGTGTTGAATTTAAATGCAGCACAATGTCTTTGTTGAGAGCATAATCATACACTTGAACCTGAAGTGTTTACTATTGCAAGTAATTCCTGCCTCTTTTCTAGGCATCATCCCATTGGCTTGCTTTTTGACCTTCATGCATCAAATACAGCCCTTCCCTGGAACATCACAGTACACTTCAAGGTACGTTTACAGCAAGGATGGATCAAGGTTTGGGCAGCCACTTTCAGCACCGTGTGATCCTCAGCTGTCCACACCAAGAGTGTTGGCAGTGACCAGTAAGTGAGATTTCAAATGACCAGGGATCACTTCTAATCAGTTTTAAACATTTTTGGGAGGTGGGTAGTTTCTTTGCTGAGGGGACTCCCAACACAGCATTTATGAGTCAAAACAAGCCCCCTGACTAAAAAAAGTGTTGTTTGAACCAAAGTTTGGGGGGCATCCAGGGGATCTAAGACCTGCTTTGGTCCCTCACACAGGCTGCCTGAAGTTCATGGACCAGACAGTCCCCTTCTTGTTTACAACATATCTCTTTGTTTATAGTTCAAAACTGTTAAAATAAAAGCACATTTCAAAATTACACTTTTGAGAATGAATGTATGAATGAATAAAAGGTGTATGTGTGAAACGTTGGTAGATAGCAAGAAAGGATGTTTTCAATACTGTTGTTGTAAATTGCTTTGGTAATGAATTGCCTTTAAAGAGGGCAACTTAAGCACTGTTGTGTGTATGCAACAGTTTGTGTTTACAATATGTACCTTCCAACAATTGCAGAATTTAGATTAGAACTTGGCTTATTTCAAAAAGCTTCCTTGTAAGTTAGCAGGTAAAAGACCCCATGCTAAAGAGATTTAATTCTGGTATCTCAAAAGCTAGTCTTCCCTCTAGCTTATATTTTGTGACCATACCTTCTGCCCTGCCTTATGGTGAAAGGGTAAAGGGAAACGGTGCTTGAATAGATAGGGCATTATAGCATGAGCTGAGCCTGGGCTATCCTGCCCCCAGTGCTCACCTGGGTTAGTCCCTGGGTTGGCATAGTGACTGACAGGTGTTCACGCACCCCTCCCCACATCAACCCAGGACCTGGGGCCACTCTGTACCTTGCTGGCATGCGAACCATCTGAGAAGCCCCTCGGTCCCATCTCATGCAGAAACGGGGTGCCTGGCTGCAGGCACCATATTTCTGCAACAGACAGGGTGATGGGGCTTCTTAGATGGTTCACACGCCGGCAAGGTAAGGAACTGTGGAGTTTCTTAGAAACTCTGCACTCTGCACAAGGCTATTTTACCCTGGGTAAAGACTTTTTCCCTCAGAGTCAAACTGGATCCTCTGGATCAGCTGGGGGGAATTGGAGCTGACACTGCCACAAGGGTTTGGGTCTTCATCATCTAAACTAGATGATGCCAGACTGAGGGAAAGTCAAGTCATTCGAACTGTGTGGACAAGCCCTTATATTTCTGTCTGCTGAATCTTAGAATCATAGAATCATAGAGTTGGAAGAGACCACAAGGGCCATCCAGTCCAACCCCCTGCCATGCAGGAACTCCCAATTAAAGCATCCCTGACAGATGGCCATCCAGCCTCTGCTTAAAGACCTCCAAGGAAGGAGACTCCACCACACTCCGAGGGAGTGTGTTCCACTGTCAAACAGCCCTTACTGTCAGGAAGTTCCTCCCAATGTTGAGGAGGAATCTCTTTTCCTGGAGCTTGCACCCATTGTTCCGGGTCCTAGTTTCTGGGGCGGCAGAAAACAAACTTGTTCCCTCCTCAATATGACATTTAAAGATTTAAACAAGGCTATCATATCACCTCTTAACCTTCTCTTTTCCAGGTTTAACATTCCCAGCTCCCTAAGTCATTCCTCATAGGACTTGGTTTCCAGACCCTTCAATCTTGTTATTGAAGTAGATGTGATTTTTTTGTTGCTTGCCTTTCACTTATGGTGGAAAGGGGAATGTCTCATCTTCTTCAGTACAAAACAGTTCTAGCTGCAAGAAATTAAGTTTTATTATACATGTGGATATTACATCATAAAGCTGACATTGGTTGTTGCTCTTAATTTTTTCAGTCTCAAAAACATTGAGTCTAAGGTAGAAATTACATTGATGGACTGTTCCCTTTTGATGATTTTTTTTTTAACCTCTAGAACTTTCCTGAAAAAGATCTTCTACATTGTCCCTCTAAGGATGTAATTGAAGCCCATTTCATGGCTTGTATAAAAGAAGCAGATGCTTTGAAGCATAAGAGTCAAGTAATCAATGAAATGCAAAAAAAGGATCATAAACAACTTTGGATGGGATTACAAAATGGTAAGTGTGTTGTCTAAATGAAGTTACTGAATAATGGAAAAACATTTGCAGTTATGATACCAAAATGTTTGTCAGACCTTTAAAAATGAAGTTTTGATAGACCTAGATTCTCAAACTGTATCAAATATGACAAAGGTCTTACACCAGCAGTGGGGAATTTTAAATGAAATACTCCATTGTCCCTGGGGAAGGTGAATAGAGCGAATACCAAAAATAAACTGCCTTCTTGTATCTATGTCTGTCTTCTACTTTTATTTTTCCTGCCCCTATTTTTTCCCTCTCCTTGCCCCACTCACACATCTGTTCATCCACATCACCTTCTCTCCTTTGTATTTTACATACCATTCACACACACATACACACATACTCTTCCTTCTCTGTCTGCCATCTGAACAGGATCTTGCCTCCCCATTCCAGTTAGGGAAGGACATTGGATAATTGTCTTGGATTCACATCACATGAGGACCACAGTGCTGTTGTCAGAGGAAAAATGCCTTTGTGCTCCTTTACTTTGCTACAGTTGGGAAAATTCAGAGACTGGCAAAGTAATTGAACAAGAAAGTGCTGTAAATAGGTGCAAGGTTGGATACCTCACCTGGTGTGCAGTGGCAAGAGCATCTTCCCAAAAGATGCCCTAAGTACTGTGCTTTGTGGTCAGGCAACCAACTTCATGTACTTGTTTTTATGTACTCCGCTCTGGCATTGTCTTAGCTGAGAATTTATGAATATCCTTTGGAAGAATCCAGCACTTTGAAAATTGTTCAGTTACTTCTGAGCAGTGAAAAGTGGAGAAAGAGAAGCAGCTCACAGGAACATGTGGGCAGGCCAGTGGGGTTGTGCAAGGAGACTGGTGATGTTGATCACCCAGAAACAAAAACTAGATTCTTCAAGGTCATGTAAGGAAGGGATAGAGCCCAAAGGGAAAAAATGATGGGCTGCATAGATAGGTGGACCAGACTGACCCATCAATTATGGGTTCCACATGCTGACCTATACTTATTAGCAATGAATGGGATGCCACTATTTTTTAGGGCTAAATATTTATTTTTCTGGACTACATTTTCATTATATACTATTTACAACGTATGGGAGGAAAGTTAGTTGTTTCTTTGTCATTCACTATAAAGATTGGCACATTCACTCTGTTTAAGGGTTGAGATGTGTGACCTTTTTCATGAAAGGGATAAAGGAAGAAGTAGTAAACTTCCCTTCACAGCAGTGGGCATGCATTGGCATTTACAGTATTTTCTGGCGTATAAGACTACTTTTTAACCCGGGAAAATCTTCTCCAACGTCGGGGGTCGTCTTATATGCCGGGTGGGGGAGGAGGAAGAAGAAGGGGTGGTGCGGCGGGAGGTGGGAGGAGGAGGAAGAGAGGAAGTCCAGGTCAGAGGAGGAGGAGGAAGGGATGGCGTAGTGTGGCGTGAGGCAGGAGGAGGAAGCAGCAGCGGATAAGAGGTGAACCCCTATTCTGGGGTTTTCTTGGCAAAACTGGTTCAGAGGAGGTTTGCCATTGCCTTCCCGTGAGGCTAAGAGTGCGTGACTTGTCCAAGTTCATCCAGTGGGTTTATGGCAGAGTGGGGAATCAAACCCAGGTCTCCAGAGTGGTAGTCCAGCACTCAAACCACTACACTATGCTGGCTCCTATTCCCATGTATTGCCTATGAAACAGTTGCAGACTTTTTTGTTGTCTTGTGTGTCTTCAAGTCCTTTCCGACTTATGGCAACCCTAAGGCAATCTTATCATGGGGTTTTCTTGGTATGTTTCTTCAAAGGGGGGTTGCCATTACAATCCTCTGAGGCTGAGAGTGTGTGACATGCCCAGGGTCACTTGCTTGGCCGCAAATTGTACATACCCCAGAATGCATCACCTAGTATATTGGCAGTCCTTTCCCCCCAACACTTTCTAATTTTCTCCCGTTGGAAGAGGGGTCGTATTATACGGCGAGTATAACCTAAACTCTATATTTTAATTGGAAAAGTTGGGGGTCGTCTTATACGGCCAGTCGTCTTATGCGCCGGAAAATGTGGGTAGTTAAGATGGAGGAAAAACTCATTTCTGGACACAGAGAAGCTGCACTAGTAGTATAATCCCTAATGATCTACCTTCTACCAGAACGTACAGAATTTAAACATATATCTTCAAGTTTTCTCCAAGTGTTTTGAAGACTGCAGCAGGATTGTGTATGTGCCCAAGACATTAACTGCCCATGTTTCCATTTGATCCTGTTCCTTTAGGACAGGGGTAGGCAACCTTTTTACCATCTGGGCTGGTCCCCCAAAGTCCTCCTTTCCACTGGGCCGGGGGGGGAATGGCGGTGCGCGCGCACCCCCTCTGCCACACACGCTGCTGCCGCAGCATGCGCGGCCACTGCCGCTGCGACACTTGTCGCAGGCGCCATTTTGATTTTCAAAATGGCCACGGCGCACGCGGCCGGACGGAGGGGAAAACGCGCGGCGGCGGCAGGGGTCTGCCTGGGCCGGTAAGTCCGGCGACCTGGGGGCCGTAGGTTGCCGACCCCTGCTTTAGGAAGTCATACAGAGGTGGAGAAAAATGTTTGGATTAAATAATAATAATTTGGTAGTTGAACAGATAACAAAGTTAAGTTTGTGCTTAATCAGAAAAGAGTACATTTAGAGTAATTGCAGTAAGAATGACTAGGTAAGCTTCAAAGTGTGTTTCACTCTTAAGCAGAAGGTATTTTGTCTTGTTTGGGAGAATGTGGTAATCCAAGATAAGAGGTTGCCTAGAAATGCTGGTTGTATAGGTTTCACTGTGTGTCACTGGAAAATGCACCTGTGGAACCCAACAGATAATGTTTTGAAAGCTTTCAAATGCTAATTTTATATCTGAGTCCTTAGTAAAAGAGAAATAAGAAAAACGTATGAAACCAAGAGAACTTTTTAAAATACATGCTGTGTCTTTCAGTATGGCTTTCATTATGGTTTTCATTTTAGATGAGATGATTTTAAACCTCTCTGTGAAACAAAATTTATGACCACAAAAAAGAAAAGAAAGTAGCAGTTGTGATAACTGCCTCATAGTTAGTGATACATCTGCAAGTTGCTTTTTCTATGAAACATAATGTGTTTGTTTTCCTACTCTTAACAATTTTGGTTTAATTTACAGTTTGTTACAATGAAGCTTCTGCTAGTATCATATATACATATACTGTTGAAATGCAGTGTCTTTGAAAACATGAGACCAGAAAAGTAAAATTTGTGTCTTGTGATCTTAATTCTAAGAAGGCTAAACAAGGCTTTGAATTGGAAACAGTAAAGTTGTTTTTCTTGTAGCCGAATGAATTATGAGGTCTTCAGATTTTGAGATTAAATATAATTTGACATTCTTTCAACCAATGAATTTGATGATTAACCTCAAAACAGCAAGTGTTTTTTATATATCTGCTAATCACAAGTTCCTAACCTGAGGCCTTTATTTGTGAGTGCTGCCTCTAGAATGAAAGTTGGTAATTTACCTAATCCTTTATATAGTTTTCTATTCTCCTTGTTTGCTTTAGATCACTTTCAGCCTTTAAGCAAATTTCTTGCTATATTCCTATATTTTTAAAGGTCAATATTTGGGTTTTGTGACCAGAGGAGTCATAGATAAATAAGAAAGGAAATCAGCATGGAGTTGCAGGAGTCTTTCAAAGTCATCTATTCATCCCAATTTACAAATTACAATCTGGTTTACCATTAATTTACAGACCTAGCCATTGTTGAGCTGTAAGAAGGTGGAATCAACATAAAAATGGGAATACAGTTCAGTGCTTACACTTACACTTGCTTGAGTGACCACTTTGCTTCTCAAATGTCAATTCTGTCTTCCACTTACAAATGACTGAGGCAGACCCATGCTTAAAAATACTTATCTGTATATGTTAGTCTTCTATATATTGTTATTTTGTTGCTACTTGCCATCATGTCAGCTTTGACTAAGGTAACCCACATAACCCTCTGGACATGAAACCTTTTGAGATTTAATGAATAACAGCTTTCTCATGTAGTGCTCCTGAATATTCTTCCCTGACTGTATAGTTGGCCGAAAAACAAAATTGTTCAATCACTGCTTTTGGCATAGAAATGGGTGTAGCAAAGCATTTCCTAGTACCTTTCTCAGAAGTATTACCAGCATATAATTTTTTCTGCCTAACTTTTTCAGAATGCAGGCAAATATGTTTGTACAGCCTTTATAGCGTTACACACAGATGAGGTATTGAAAGCTCAAAATGGAAAATATCAGAATTGAAAATAGCTTTTAGTAAATGGATGCATTACTCTTCATTTTAGACTAAAGAAACACTGAGCAAAATATGTGCTTTCATTACAATAGCAAAAAAAAAGTAGTTACAAAATTTATTAGTCTACTTTAATGAAATGTGTTGATATAGATTACAGTGTGTCCATAGTGTATCCACACTGGAGTGTTGACTATATTTTATTAAATCCCACCTTTCTTCCAAAGTTTGCAGCTAGCATGCTTTTTCCCCCCTAATCCCTTATACTTGCAGAAATTCTGTGCTGAAAGTGAATGACTAGCCAAAAGTCATCCAGATTGTTCTGTGTCAAATAATTGCTTCTGATTTACCCAATATTTTTAATTATATAAGTAAAATATTTTATTTGTTCTTTGTTTTAAAGAGTCACTGCCCTTCTGAAACTTTTCCAAAGTTTTACAGAGTATAATTAAACAATAGTATAATAATATGCATATCTGTACAGACAAAACAAAATGGAAGAAGAGTATCAAGTAAAAAAAAAATCAAACTTGTATTTTAAAATGCCTAGGAAGGTATAGAGGTGCTGGAATAACAGTAAAACAGCAGCAAAACTGGCGAGTGTGTTGATACTAAAAGGGTGTAAACTTTGGTTGCTACCTACTTTATCTGATCTGGTGCTGGTGCCTAAAAGAGAGTCTCAGTTATGTCAGCACATGGGTAGGCTCATATAGAGATGGCCTCCTATTTAACCAACCATTACATTCTCTCATGTTGCCATTTGGTATTTTGAGATAGAGCAACCAGTTCTGAGCTGACTGATAAAGACATTTTAATGTGTTACATGTATTGCATAAATCTGATGGGGGAAGGTCATGTCAGGTAAAAAGTATCTCTTTGGTCAGTGAATTAAAAAAAATCTGGTCTAACTTTATTTGCATAGTCACAAAGAAAACTCATCTAACACTAATGTGTTGCAAAAAAAAGTCAGTACACATGATTCATGATTCATTCTACCAGTAACTGAGTCACTCACATACTGTTTTCATAGCTGAACGTGACTGTGGGCATCTTTGTTGTCTAATGCACAATGAACAGGCCTAAACAAATGTGCAAATTCTGTGTTTTTGTCTGTTTTCTTTCTAAATCAGACTCTCAGAGCCTCTTATGCTGCTTAACATTGAAACCTTCATTTCAGAATGTTGTCTAAAATCACTGCATAAAATAAAAAAGTCTCTTTCAGTAGATCCTAATTTAATATTGCTGAATATATTTGATAAAAACAACAAAACCAACTGCATAAAGAGCAAATTATATTTATGCTAGTATTAGCATGGCTAATTATTTCAATTATTTCAAGACCACTCATATTGTAAAGTCTGGTTTATTGCTTACAGAAAATTTAATTCATCAGATGAGCCTACTCAAAGGACAAAGCCACTCCTATCTGGTGATGAATTTCTGCTTGTGGAAATTCAACTGAACTGGGGGAGGAAATGATCTCCCTCCCTAATTAGCCTCCTGTGTACCCCCAGGACAACTCTAGAGAACTTGAAAAATTTCCAGAACAGTTTTAAGGAGGTACAGAGGCAGCAGGAGAAGACAAAGGTTCTGCAGGTTTTACCAGTCTAATGTTGCACTTAGCCTGATTTTGTTAACACCGTGTTGGTGAAGCTATGGCATGCCTGCCAGAGATGGCATGTGAATCTATTTTCCCTTGCACGCAGAGCAGGGAAGAGGAAGAAAAGGCACGGGCCTGTCCCTCTCCTCCTGGCTGTCCCAGCCCTTCAGTGCCTCTGGAGAGGCAGCTGAAAGCTCAGGAAGGTGCAGGGGGAGGAGAAGGCCCAGGAAGGCGTGGAGGGGAGAAACTCCCGCTTCTATAGGGTAGAAATCCCACCTTGGAAGTCCTGCTCCCCACAGAAGTCCTCCCTCCAGCACAGGGTAACACCTGGTGCTGGAAGGCCATTTAGTTTGGGCACTTGGTGCCTAAAAGGTTCACCATCACTGGGTTAACATTTGGCAAGCATTTATTTATTTTCAGTGTAAATTCATGGGTGGAACAGCTTCCATCTACACAATCAGAAGATAGGGTGATCTCCCATTACCATGGGAACTCCTTCCTCACCATACACTCCAAAACCTTCCAGAGCTCTGTTCCATACTGTCCCAAGGGGTTACTGAGCAGAGGGGAAGCCAAGATTGACTTGATAACTGGAAACGAAAGAAATCATCTAAAACATCCAGTGGGAGAAAGCAAAATCGTGGGGGGAGGGAAGCTCAGTGTGATCTTATTTTCATATATATATGATGTAATCTGAACGAAATACATTTACAAATTAGAGTGCCTTCTCTATGGTAAACTGCCAGCTTTGGAATGCCCTCTCAAAGGAGATACCATCAGAATAGGCCTTGTTTTCTTCTTAATGGCAAATTAAAGCAGTCTGCTTTGCTAGGCATTTTAATTTTACTTTCCATTTAGTGCTTTCAGTTGATAGTTGTGTTTTTCTTTATTGGCTGAAGAGTTTTTAATGCCTTAATTTATAATTGTACCCATTTGTGGGTGAAGGTGGGGTTATCAGTTTCAAAAATAAATATGTAGAACAAATAACTTTAAAAATAGCTGTAATTAAAACATTTAACTCCAGTCTTCTTAAACCTAATTTACATTTGATTTAGGCAGGTTTTTTTTTTATTTGAGTAATACATTTAGTATATAATTTGAGTAATAAATTCTTCAATACAGTGTTATTTCCATTTTTCCCCAGACAAATTTGACCAGTTTTGGGCCATAAATCGGAAACTCATGGAATACCCTCCAGAAGAAAATGGGTTTCGCTACATCCCATTTAGAATATATCAGGTAAGAAAATATATTTTTAAAAAGGGCAAAGAAGTTGCTCACTGTAGCCAACTTTGATATGTGAGACAACATAAAGATCAAGAAACGATATTATTTTTCTGTATAACTGCTAGAGACCAGGGGAAGGGCAACACATCCCCATCAGAGTTCATACTTGAAATTTCTTTTACTCAGAAAGGTCTCTCACACCTCTGGGGCACATGTGAGGAAATTTCTTCCCTTACTCAGCTGTTTTAGGCCCAGGAGGGGTCTTTTTATTATGCAGGGAGGGAGCCCAATTCTCCCTTAAAACAGCTTGAGAGGAACTTACCAAAATTACCACCATGGCCTGTATGGGTGTAAAAGACCTTAGATTTTTTAAAAAATGTATACAGATTGTAGGCATGGTGAGGGCTGCAAAATAGTGCTTGACTCTGCATGTGCATTTTGCTGATTTTTGCTATATATGTTGATACGTATTGCTAAAGGGAGAAGACAAAGGCACATACGGTATTAAACAAGCCACCACTTTATGAAAGATCATGGCATATATGCATCCACACTGTCCATTTTGGAGTGTACAGGAAATTTTCTTCCATAGACGTCTGTAAGTTAACTTAAATTAGGTCCAAGCCTTTTTTCTAACACTTGTCACTTATAGAGAAGGAAGCCATCTGTAACTATTTCTTATTATATCCTGACATTCCATTGGATCTCCCTTCAAAGTTGCTTTCTTTATTATTTCACTTTTACTATGTACTGGTATAAATAATGGTAACATGGAAGTTACTGGGTACAGTGCCAGATGAAGTTATATCAGCAACTTGTAAGTTTGCTCTTCAGGAGAGCAGAAAAATCAGAATGATGCTCATAGACCTTAGTTCACCTATCTGCATATTCTTTGCGACACTGTGCTAAAACTGTTGTAGTTGTCTATAAATGGTGTAGCCATTCTTGTTTGTGTTAAACATTATGGTAAGAATACAGGAAACTTGATTAAAGTACAATAACTTTAGTTTTTGGGTGGCATTTTGAAGGAAGGGTTCAAGATTTGTAAATGTCTGTGTGGGAATTCAGTCTAAACAGTTGTGATAATTAATCCATATTTCTTGAAATAATGCTGCTCTTAATTATATAGGAGAACAGAAAAGTTACATTTACTCCTTGTAGCACATCCTGCCAAATGAAAGGATGTGAGGAAGACATGGGTTGTTGCCCACATATGATTAGGCAAATTGCCCTTAAACTATTTGTGAGCAAAATCTTTTCAGTGTTATTGTCTAGACAAAACTGTAATAAACCTTACTGTATAAAAATAAATAAATCTAACTTCATTCCAGATGTGTATGTAATAGTAATGGCTTCCCTTAATTCAACCACAGTCTGAAGCATTCGTATTATTTAGGTTAAGTAGCACTGATGTTACTTTGATACTGTTATAGACATAATGATAACATTTTACTAAATAACAGACCATGACAACTAGAGGTTTCCTCTGTGGGTGTGCTACATGTGTATTTGTTTCAGATTCCTAAAAAGACTATGCAATTATTAGCTTTCAGCAAACAACAGTGCTTCAGAGTTACATAACATTAAAAAGAGGTATACATTATATATAGCATTAAAATAGTTATATGCAGTTTAGTTTTTTACAAACTATATGAACTCTGATTAATTTCAAAATTGAGATAAATGTACAGCAGAAAATGCTTTTATTGCCTATACTAAAGATACACATGCATATAATTGAACTGCCCCTCAATTTATTGACCAGTGTAGATGACTTTAAAGTGAATTGAACAAATTAATGGAAATAAGACTAGCAGTAGTCATGATGACTATATGGCATCACGCTGAGTCTTGCAGTTCTTTCAAGTTGGACAGTTAACTTGCAGTATTGATTGTAGAAGTAGTATTAGAGGATGAGACAGAAACTAACAGTGTGGTTATAGTATATATGTTTTCAGAAGCAGACTTGACATAACTTCATTTGTAGGTAAATTTCCTTTACCTTGTAAATATCTTGTCTGTCTGGGGTATTATTATTACTGGAGAGAGATAGGTTGCATCAAGTGCTGCATCTTACTGTATTGGATAGGTTGCTGCAGACTGTAGTAGGCTTGTGTGGCAGTTGAAGTGGTTGTGTGTTATATGCCATATTACAGCAGTAATGATTCTGAAACAGTGTTTTAACTGAATTCACTATATTAGAATTTGATGTATTCAGTTTGGCTCAGTAAACATTTAGGCTTGCAGAAATTTATCTTGACAAAACTGCTTATAAAACTGAATGGTCAGTCTGCTAGAAGTCATTGTAATTGTCAGGGAAATATTTTAGTAATTCTTTTAAAAAGATACTATGCCTGCACTCACCACTTTTGACAGTCTACATTTAGCGGGTGATAAAAAGGCATAAACAAACATTTTAGTGAGATGTAGGTTCATTTCGTCCTCTTCATCCTTGTGTAAGAATCACTGTCTTGTAGTGATGATGTGGCTGATGTAGGGAGAACTAGGCTGGGATCTCTAAGGGCCTTTGCAGACTGCCAGAAATAGTGCAAATTGAGTTCACTTTAACTGCCCTGACTCAGTGCTAGGGAATCATGGGAACTGTAGTTTATTGTGGCACCAGAGCTCTCTGACAGAGAAGGCTCAATGTCTCAGAAAAAAATACAACTCCCATGATTCCCTAGCACTGAGCCAGGACAGTTAAAGTGGACTCAATTTGCACTATTTCTGGTAGTCTGCAAAGGCCCTAACTTCGTCTTGCTTCATTTAGCCAAGCTGCCATCTCCATAATGGGATAGTTGGGACTGAGTATAGCAGGTCTGTGCTCATTGCTATGATAGGCAAGACCTTGTGTGTGTGTGTGTGTCTGTCTTGTCTGTGGGAGAGTGACAGAAATAGACTTTGTTCAAGGATTGGTTGATCTGTATTGTGCCAGGAACCTAGTCTTACCAGAGAGGTATTAACTGTAGCATTCCTTTAGCTTAAATAAGCACCAAGTTGAGGTCAAAGAACAAAGATTCACTTTGTTTCATTAACATATCACCTATGAAATGAGAAAGTGAAACTATTTTTCATTTATAAAAAACTTCTGAGATTTGTTAGAGGTGATATGATAGCCCTGTTTAATTATTTGAAGGGATGTCACATTGAGGATGGAGCAAGCTTTTTTCTACTGCTCCAGAGAATAGGACCTGGAGCCATGGATGCAAATGACAGGAAAAAAGATTCCACCTGAATCTCAGAGCTGTTTGACAGTGGAACACAATGCCTTGGGAGAGTGGTGGAGTCTCCTTCTCTGGAGGTTTATAAACAGGCTGGATGGTCATCTGTTGGGGGTGCTTTGATTGTGAGTTCTAGCATGGCAGGAGGTTGGACTTGGTGGCCCTTGAGGTTTCTTTCAACTCTGTGATTCTATGATTCTATGAAAGAATAAACTATAAAGGATTATTTCATTTGTTTTAAAGAACATTCAGTGGGTTTACACTATAAGAAATTAGTAACAATTCTGAAGATTTGGAGACAGTTAAACCAAGTACAGTCTATCCTCCTTATGGGCAGACTAGCCATCTGCGGATTTAACCATTTGCAGACAGCAAGCCCCCGTTTTGCTTAATGGTGGTGCGTGCATGCCACCATTAATTTTAATGGGGCTTGAGCATACATGGATTTTGATACCAAGGAGAGGGTCCAGAGTGGATCCCCTGCAAATACAGAAGTCTGACTGCATTAGGCAACGTAGAAGTACCATTGCTATCAGGTATTTTAATTATTCCATAGAAAATTGATGAAACTTTGGTCTCTCTATGCTGATATATGAAAGGAAACAACACAAGAGTAGCTATGGTTTTTAGACTGCTAAATTACATATGGAAATCATAAGATGATTGTAATGTGGGTTCAACATATAAGGTAATTTGCAGTGGTTTAAATACATTTAGGAAAGCCATTCTTTTATGTAGATGTAAAGACTGGTAAGTTTGTTGGTTTTCATTGTAAAGAATGATAATTTGTGGGTTGTGTGTTTTCATGTTATGATTACATCCTGTATAAACTGTTTAGCTAACTGGATTTTAAGGAGTATGTATAAGCCAATGTCTTAATTTACAAGGCTCAGTAATATTTAGATCATAGCTATGGAAAAAGCTATTAGCTAATTATGCGTGTTACTCTAGGGTAGTTCTACTGTGTTTAACTACTATATTTTTCTCAAGTTTGAACTCTAGATCTGACATAACCCTTCAGAGTAGATTGTGATTCTTTTGTTAGGAAACTTCAAAACAAGGCCATACCTTTCATTAATTACTGATATGAACTTTCTGAAGGTGCAGGATTATATGCAGTTTTTATACCTTTATAAACTTGAATATGCTTAAGGGTAGATGAATACTAAAGCTTTCCTTTTTCCCCTCTCTCTTCATCTTCCTTTTCACCTCCATTATCCGTTATGTTTGAGCATTAAAGTTCAACTTCTTCTGTATCTCTAAAATTCTGTTTGTAAAGTACTGAACACAGGGACATTCACATGCATAAGTGTCCCTTGTGCAGCGTAGATGTCCTTTCTCAGGTGCTGCAGAGGTCGATGTTCCTTTCCTCCCTGTACAGCATCCACAGCACCCCATAACTTCGTGTAAGGCCTTACAGGGCTTTTTTGTGCTTCATGGTAAGCCAGCAGGATTGGGGAAGCCTCTGCCTACCCCCATCCCCAAGCCAAGTGCACAATGATGTCATCAGAACTGAGATGGGTGGGGAGTATTCAGGGGTTCTCAGCACTTATGTAATCATTGTTCATCTGGTTATGGAGAGAGAGCCTCATGCTTCTGATTTTAGTAAACTTAGAGAAATACTGGGGGTGATCCCGTGGTCAGGAATACTAAAAGAGAAGGGAGTTCAAGATGGATGGGAGTTTCTCAAAAGGGAGATACTGAAGGCACAATTTCAAACAGTTCCAGTGAAGAAGAAAAATGGGAGGTGCCTCAAGAAACCAAGATGGATGACTAAGGAACTTTCATCTGAACTAAGTTTTAAACGGAGCATGTATAAGAAATGGAAAAACAGGGAAATCACCAAAGAGGAATTCAAACAAATAGCTAGCACGTGTAGGGGTAAAGTCAGAAAAGCTAAAGCGCAGAATGAACTCAGGCTTGCTAGAGAGGTTAAGAACAATAAAAAGGGCTTTTTTGGGTATGTCTGCAGCAAAAGGAAGAAGGAAATGGTAGGGCCACTGTGTGGAGAAGATGGCAAAAAGTTAACAGTGGACGGATAAAAAGCAGAATTACTGAACACCTTCTTTGCTTCAGTCTTCTCAGAAAAGGCAAAGGGTGCTCAACCTGAGGATAATGGAGCAGAGGACAGAATAGGAGAATTTCAGCACAGAATAAGTAAAGAAATAGTACAGGAATACCTGCTTAATCTAAATGAATATAAGTCTCCAGGACCAGATGAATTACACCCAAGGGTACTAAAAGAACTGGCAAATGTAATATCGGAACTATTGTCAATAATCTTTGAGAACTGCTGGAGAACAGGAGAAGTCCCATCGGACTGGAGGAGGGCAAACGTTGTCCCCATCTTCAAAAAGGGGGGAAAAAAGAGGATCCCAACAATTATCGTCCAGTTAGTCTGGCATCAATACCGGGAAAGATTCTGGAGCAGATCATTAAACAGAGAGTCTGTGAACACTTGGAAGGTAATTCCATGATCACAAAAAGTCAACATGGGTTTCAGAGAAACAAGTCATTCCAGACTAATCTGATCTCTTTTTTTGATAAAATTACCAGCTTGGTAGATGAAGGGAATGCTGTAGATATAGTATATCTTGATTTCAGTAAGGCCTTTGACAAGGTCCCCATGACATTCTTGCAAACAAGCTGGTAAAATATGGGGTAGACAAAATAACTGTTACATGGATTTGTAATTGGTTGACTGGCTGAACCCAAAGGGTGCTCAACAATGGCTCCTTTTCAACCTGGAAAGAAGTGATCAGTGGGGTGCCACAGGACTCTGTCCTTAGCCCAATGCTATTCAATGGATTAGATGAGGAAAGACAGATTGAAACTAAATCCAGACAAAACAGAGGTACTGACTGTTACAGGCCCAAAACCGGATTTGGGAATACAGTCTCCAGTCCTGGATGGAGTCACACTCTCCTCTAAGGACTGTGTTCGCAGTTTGGGGGTACTCCTTGATTCGTCGCTTCACATGACTAGTCAGGCGAATGCGACGGTCAGAAGTGCCTGTTATCAGCTTCAGCTGATACACCAACTGCACCCTTATCTGGACATGAGGGATCTGGACACTGTGGTACACGCTCTGGTAACCTCAAGTCTGGATTACTGTAACGCACTCTACATGGGGCTACCCACGTGGCTAGCCCGGAAACTTCAATTGGTACAAAACATGGCTGCCAGGCTAATTACTGGAACATCTAGGAGGGAGCATATAATGCCTGTGCTCAAATCCCTCCGCTGGCTGCTGATTGGTTTCTGGGCACAGTACAAGGTGTTGGTTTTAACCTTTAAAGCCTTACATGGCTTGGGCCCATCTTATCTCAGGGACTGCCTCTCCCCGTATGATCCCCCCCCCCCCCCCCCCGCGTACTTCGGTCCTCTGGGAGGAACCTGCTGCAGCCCATGAAGACCAGGCTCTCGCAGACCTCCCAGAGGGCCTTTTCTGCGACTGCTCCCAGACTATGGAATGGCCTGCCGGACGAGATCCGTCTTATTACCACTCTTGCTGCCTTTAAAAAGGCAGTAAAGACGGATCTCTTCCGGCAGTCCTTCCCGGAATAACCACCGGGCTAACTGGAGGTGATCTGCTACTACCCCTCTTGCCACCATGGCATGTCAGTCAAAACATTGATTTTATTGTATTTTATTTGTGCTAATCTGTTTTTAATTCCATTGCAGTTTAATCTAGTTTTAAGGGGTGGGAGGGCTAGGGTGTGGGATGAAGGAATATTTTAATTGTTGTCTTTTTAACCTTGCTGTACGCTGCCCCGATTGCCGAGCAGAGGGGCAGGTTACAAATAAAAATTTATTATTATTATTATTATTATTATTATTATTATTATTATTATTATTATTATATTATCATCATCATCTTTATCAATGACTTGGATGACAGTTTTGGGGGCATAGTTATCAAATTTGCAGATGACACCAAATTAGGAGGAGTAGCTAATACCCCAGAAGACAGGATCAAAATTCAAAATGACTTGAACAGACTAGAAAGCTAACAAAATGAAATTCAACACAGAGAAATGTAAGGTACTGCACTTAGGGCGGAAAAACGAAAAGCACAGATGTACGATGGGGGACACCTGGCTGAATGAGACTACGTGTGAAAGGGATCTAGGAATCCAGGTGGACCACAAGTTGAACATGAGTCAGCAGTGCAATGCAGCAGCTAAAAAGGCCAATGCAATTTTAGGCTGCATCAGTAGAAGTATAGTGTCTAGATCAAGAGAAGTAATAGTGCCACTCTATTCTGCTTTGGTCAGGCCTCACCTGGAATACTGTGTCCAGTTCTGGGCACCACAATTCAAAAAGGATGTGGAGAAACTGGAGCAACAAAAGGAGGGCAACTAAAATGGTGAAGGGTCTGGAAACCAAGCCCTATGAGGAACGATTTAGGGAGCTGGGGATGTTTAGCCTGGAGAATACAAGGTTAAGAGGTGATATGATAGCCTTGATTAAATATTTAAAGGGATGTCATATTGAGGAGGGAACAAGCTTGTTTTCTTCTGCTCCAGAAACTAGGACCCGGAATAATGGGTGTAAGCTCCAGGAAAAGAGATTCCATCTCAACATTAGGTGGAACTTCCTGACAGTAAGGGCTGTTAGACAGTGGAACACACTCCCTTGTTGTGTGGTGGAGTCTCCTTCCTTGGAGGTCTTTAAACAGAGGCTGGATGGCCATCTGTCGGGGATGCTTTAATTGGGAGTTCCTACATGGCAGGGGATTGGACTGGATGGCCCTTGTGGTCTCTTCCAATTCTATGATTCTCCAATCCTGATTGCTCACCATACATGGAATAGCTCTGCAAGGTGGCTTTTGGGTTTTGCAGTGTGTAGGAGGAGGGTGGGATATAGCTCAGCATAGTGAAGGTCTGCATGTGTACTGAGAGGATGTTGGATTCAGGTCATAGTGATACAAAACACTTTGTGGTAAAGGTTAGCATTTCTGTAACATACTGGACCTCCAAAAGGCTGAATTTTGTAAATTATTGGGACATAGTGAGCCACTGGAACCTACAGAGCCAGCTTGTTTGTAAAACTGTCGAATATCTGTTGGTTTTGTCCATAATAGTCTGTATACATGCCAATTCCATTTAGCTTAAAACAAACTTTTATTTTCAGGCAACAAGTGAGCGACCTTTTATACAGAAGTTGTTTCGTCCTGTTGCTGCAGATGGGCAGCCACATACACTGGGGGATCTTCTCAAAGATGTTTGCCCTGCTGCCATCAACTCAGAAGGTATTTGATGAAAATTCATGTTTCAAATGTGGCTATGAGTAGAATTTTCCTTGAGGGATGCTCCTACCTTCCCCAATTTCTCTCCCCCAAATATCTGTTCTTGTGTTTGGGGGGGGGATCCTCTGGATGGGTGGGGAGACTGCATCTTCTGCTACAGAAGCCTTTGTTGGATTGAAAGCTGTTTTGTGGAAGGAAGGGGCAGCTGAGATACAAGCTAATAGATTTTCAGCCTTCAAATATGTGTACAAACTAGATTAAATAGTAATAGAAATAATAATAATAATAATAATAATAATAATAATAATAATAATAATTTCTACCCCGCCCCTCTGAGCGCAATCGAGGTGGCTAACAAAATTTAAAATTACAAATTATATAATACATCCCAATACCCTCCCCCCTTAAACTGTATTAAATCAGACAAATATGTATGTTTGAAATGCAGATATACCCTTTGTGAACACAATCCAGAATTAATTCTGATATAATCCATATGCCAGTTGCCGTACAGAATGTGTTTTTCATGCCCAAGGGTTATTAATTGTAAAATTAAGGACTCCTTTTTGGGCCAATTTGCTATCAAATTGATTTGGATTTATGGGAACCCTATGAATGAGAGACTTCCAAGAATCCAGGTTAACAAGCAAATGTGGCTTCCTTGATTGAGTTAATCCAGCTGTATCATGGGCTCCCTCTTCTCCCACTGTCTTCCAACCTACCAAGCATTATCATATTTTCCAGTGAGTCACATGGTCTCATGATATGCCTAATGTATGACTATTCTCTTAACATATACAAAGCCTGGCTAAAGAATTGGATATGTGTACTTGTGTTACAGCCAGACATTATTCTCTGGATAGTACAGAGGAGCAATCTGTGTACTGTTGGGTTGTTCTCTGTGTGTCAGCTGGTGAGGCAGGAATCCAAAGTCCAAAGTTCTTTTTTTCAGTTGCAGCCATTGATTAAGTGGTGTCTGATCTTAGAAGCTAAGCAGAGTCAGCTCTGATTGGTACTTGGATGGGAAACTGCTAATGAATACCAGGTGCTGTAGGCTATATTTCAAAGGAAGGAAATGGTAAAATCATCTCTGAATATTCCTTGCATAAGAGAATCTTATGCAAAAAAAAAAAAAAAAGTTCATGGGATCTCTATAAGTGAACAGGCAACTTGAAGGCACACACAGAGCACCCAACCTTCCTGTTACAACAGTTGCACTGGCTACTAGTCTATTTCTGGGCACAATTCAAAGTTGGGTTTTGACCTATAAAGTTTTATATGGCTCAGGTACAAATTATTTGAAGGAGACTGTATTCTCTCTTATGAACTTGTCCATGGGGAGTCCCCACTCTCTGTCCCACCACTTTCACAGATGCATCTGGTGGAAATTTGAGAGAGGGCCTTCTCAGTGGTTCCCTCTCAGGTTCTAGAACTCCCTTCCCAAGAAGGCTGACTGGTGTCCTCCCTACTCTCTTTCCATAAACAACTGAAGATTTTTTCTATTTTGACAGGCCTTTGAGAACATAATGTTTAGGCAAGACAGGGCAGATCTTAAACAATGTGCTGGATTTTTATTTTTTATTGGATTTTGTGTTTTGTTTTTTGCTGTTGTGCTTTTTATGGCTCATATTTTAATTGGTTTTAGTTTTTTATAGTTTTAACACTTTTAAATTTTGTATTTTGTGAATTTAAAACAACCAACTATTGTAAGCTCCCTTGAGTCCCCACAGTGGCATCCCATGTTGGGTGTCACCTGGTGGGTGGGTGGGGCTTCCAGGGGGGCTGGCTGCTAAAAGGGCCTCCTGACCCTCCAGGCTTTGCCACAGCGTGCACCCCTCCTTCTTCTCCAGTCCTAGGCTTTTTTTCCTGGGAGGAAGCCCAGGCCAGAACAGCTGGCAAAGGTGTGTAATTCCTGCTCCTTCAGTCCCGGGTTGCTTGGGCCAGAGCAGCCAGCAAGGGCATGTGCACACCCCTCTTTCTCTTCTGGCCCTGGACTTTCTTGTAGGATGAAGTCTGGGCTGGAGCAGCTGGTAAGAGTACACACTTCCCTCCTGCTCCTCCTGTCTTGGATTTTCTCCCTGGGAGGAAGCCTGGGCCAAAGCAGCCAGCAAGGGCGTGCGCGTACCCTCCTGACCTGAAGCGGAGAGGAGGGCCCAACTGGGTGTCACCACTCTTCTGGTGTTAGCTGGTGCAGTCCACACCCCCTAGTGACGCTATTGAGTCCCCAACTGGAATAAAGGTGGGATATAAATTGTTGTTGTTGTTACTGAGGGTTGTTCAGTTGAATATTTTAACATCAACACATATGTTAATACTGTTTTTTAAATTGGATCCTGCTAACAAGTAGTGTCTGCTTTCAGCCACCGGAAGGCTTGTTTGTTACTTTGTGAGGTTAAAAGTGTGTAAGGCTTATCTATAAATTGGATAAAATTCTAATACTGAAACTTTGTCTCTTAGCCTAAGCCAGCCTTTGCCAACCTTGTTTCCTCAAAGTGTGTAATACAACTCCTATCATTCGCACCCAGTATATCCATTGGTTATGCTGGGAATATTGAGAGATATAGACAAACACATTCAATGACATCAGGATTGGGAGGGCTGAATTAGATACCCTTTGAGAGCTGGGTTGCCTTTTCATTTTTGTGATTCAGTGTCATAAAATGGAGTTACTTATAAGTTACTGTAGTAAGAAGGAACTAGAGAGCTGGGATATAGCTCTCTGCCACAGGCAAGAGAAGGAGTCTTGCTACTCCAGACAGCTACATTGATGGCTCTACTGTTACTTAGTTCAAGTTAGAAATGAAATACTTAAAAGTACAGTCCGGTAGGCCTTTTCATCTGACTATTTCAGTGTATCCAAGAGCTTCTTGAGAACTTGAGAATAAGTTGCCCTAGTCTTCCTGACAACCTTGACACCAGAGGCTAACAGAATGCTTGGTGTGACAAGCAGAACCTGAGCTTCTTGCCTGTAAATGCAAAAAGCAGCCCTTCAGTGGGTTGTTGTGATTGGAAACTGACTTAGATGAGGTTTTTTTCATATAATTTCTACATGTATATGAATCGGCTCTCAGTCTGAAATGTAGTTTCCTTATTGCCATTGTTTTATCTTTTCCAAATTCCTTTCTTGTACTCCAATTTATCAGTGTTGATGTGCCAACAGTTACGGTCTATTTAAAAGTATAATTCCAAGGTATGATAGGAATAAATTGGCATGTTATAACTTTTCATTTCACATGGAGTGCAAGCACAGAAGACATTTAAGTATTAGCCTCCACCCATAAACAGCACTCTCCTTCTGTTTGTGATCATGGGATAAAAGCTATCTAAACTTGTATATGTACTTTTTTACTACTACATCATGTAGGGTGCTCTTAAGATTGAGATCTCATTCCCCAGGAAGCATTTTCTGCCTAAGATTAATTGCCCTTTTAAAGTCAGTGTTTGATGTATTCTTTTTGGCTGGCTATATCCTGACTCAGTTTAACCCTCTTTGACCTGACCCCACTGACTGTTACCACCGTGGCTGAAGCAGAAATCTTTTAGCATGATGTATGCAGCACAGACACCAAGCTGATGGTTCCTCACAGCTTGGATTCAATTAGCCAGATTTTTACTATTTATTCCTCAAAGTAAAAAAGATTCAGTCAGTATTATCCATACTTTACAATTTTTGTCAAGCTTTGTATCATTACAAACATTAAAAGTTAAGAATGCAAAGCCATAACTATTTCCAGTTTTCTTTCCAGAATCTACTTATCAGCATCTACAAATCTCTTGTCTTAGTGAAGAAATATATATATTTACCTATACTATATCTTACTTTTCCTTCTCAGTTTCTAGAATTATGTTGAGTTTGTGTACAGTATTTATTAGGATGAAAACCATAACCAAATTCAAATCTCAGCTGTTGCCAGTAACAGCTTGCTCTTTGAAATGTGCTGGTAAAAAACATCTACCTTATAGAATTGTTCTAAGTATACTTAACCCATTCTAGATGATTTGAGCTAGCTTGGAAGGATTGGTGGCATGTACCAAGGGAATGGTAAATGCATCTTTGCATGATAGATTGTGGCCACCCCATTTTAATAGAGACATCACTACATCCAGTCTTGAAGAAGTAATCTGTCGATCCAGAGTACTCTTTCTTGGCTAAGATGATTGAGAAAGTAATGGCTCAGCAGCTGTAGACGTTCCTGGAAGGCATGAATTATTTAGACCCATTTCAGTTTAGGTCAATCGTGGTTTTAAACCAGTGCTTGCCATCCATAATGGACTAGATAAGGGCAATTGAAACTTAATCCAGATAAGACAGAGGTGCTCCTGGTTAGTCGGAAGGCAGATCAGGGAATAGGGATCAAGCTTGTGTTAGATGGGGTTACACTTCCCTTGAAGATACAGGTTTGTGTACTCCTGCACTCAGCTTTGAACCTAGAAGCCCAAGTTTTTGTGGTGGCCAGGAGTGCTTTTGCACATTTAAAGCTTGTGCACCAACTGCTCCCAATCCTTGAGACATTGGATCTAGTCACAGTGGTACATGCCTTTGCTATATCCCATTTGGACTACTGTAAAGTGTTTAACTTGGAGCTGCCTTTGCCGAATACTAGGAAACTTTGTCCAAAGAGCTACAGTATTGGCACAGGTTATAAAGACCATACTACACCCCTGTTACAATTCCACTGACTTCCAGTTTGTTTCCATGCACAATTTAAAGTTCTGGTTATGATCTATAAAACCTTATGTAGTAAGACATGTAATTATTTAGTATTTTTGCATATTGTACTACTTTTGACAGTGCGCTGGGTTGGATCCAGATTTCATACCTAGATGGTTGTTGTGTGCCTTGGCCATTTCAGTCAGCCCTAATGGGGTTTTCTTGCCAAGATTTGTTCAGAGTGGGTTTGCTTTTGCCTTCCTCTGAGGCTGAGAGAGTGTGACTTCTCCAAGCTCACCCAGTGGGTTTCCATGGCTGAGCAGGGATTTGAACCCAGAGTTGTAGTCCAGCACTCAAACCATTACTCCACACTAACTCACTCATATCAAGATTAGACCCATTGAAATCAGTAGGACTTAGATTAGTCATGAACCACCTAAAATATGCAGACAACACCATATTACTAGCAGAAAACAACAAAGACCTGTAACAGTTACAAAAGAAAGTCAAAGAAGAAACTGCTAAAGTAGGCTTAATGCTGAATATTAATAAAACAAAATTAATAACCTTAGAATTCATCCAAAATAACAATAAAGTAGAAATAGCCAAAGAATTCCCATACCTGGGATCAAACATTGACGAGTGGAGACTGCAGTCAAGAAATGAGAAGAAGGCTAGGACTGGGAAGGGTAGCTATGAAAGAAAGACAACATCCTAAAGTACAAAGTGCAAAATAACACTGAATACTAAAGTTAGGATTGTCCAAGCCATTGTATTCCACATGATTATGTATGGCTGTGAGAGCTAAACAATGAAAAAAGTGGATAAAAAGAAAATCAACTCATTTGAAATGTGGTGATGAAGAAGAGTGCTGAGGATACTGTGGACAGCCAAAAAGACAAACAGATGGGGGCCTTGAACAGATCAAGCCTGAACTCTCCCTGGTAACCAAGATGACTAAACTGAGGTTGTCATACTTTGGACACACCATGAGAAGGAAAGACTCATTTGAAAAGACAATGCTGATGGGGAAAGTGGAAGGCAGCATGTGGAGAGGAAGACCACACACCAGATGGATAGACTGAATCAGGGAGGGCACGGGTTTGAGTTTACAGGACCTAAGCAGAGCAGTGGAGTACAAGGAGCCTTGGAGGTGTCTCTTCTACAGGGTCAGCATGAGTCAGGGATGACTTGATGGCAGCTAATGAACAACTTACATCCTATTGATTTCTGCCAGTCTGTAAAACTAAATATGGATCTAGTGTACTGTATCCCCTAAGGCAGACATATGCAAACTGTCCAGCCTCTGATTTCCTGCTCCCATTATCCCTCACTATTGTCTGTGCTGAACCTGTAGTCCAAAACATCTGGAGGGCCATCCCTGCTCTACATCCCTGCTCTAAGGATTCCATTTCTTCTCACCCCCACCCTTTGTTATTTACTGTATTTTAATTGTTTTTAATTGCAGTTTTTGAAGTTAGACCTTTTGATTTAAGTTACATTCTAATTTACAATTACCGTATTTTTTGCCATATAAGGCGCTCCGGCATATAAGGCGCACCCAATTTTAAAGGAAGAAAATCTAGGAAAAAAGGATTCCTCCCTTTAGCCGGAGGCCGGTTGTTCAATGGGCTGGTGCTGGGATCGGAGAACTTCTCTGATCCCAGCACCAGCCCATTGAACTGAGGTCGCGGGGGGAAGGAGCCCTCTTTCCCCCGCGACCTCAGTCTTTGAATGGGCTGGTGCTGGGATCGAAGCGATCCCAGCGCCAGCCCATTGAAAGACTGAGGCCGCGGGGAGAAGGAGCCCTCTTTCCCCCGCGACCTCAGTCTTTGAATGGGCTGGTGCTGGGATCGAAGCGATCTCGGCACCAGCCCATTCAAAGACTGAGGTCGCGGGGGAAGGAGGGCTCCTTCTCCCCGCGGCCTCAGTCTTTCAATGGGCTGGTGCCGGGATCGCTTCGATCCCAGCACCAGCCCATTCAAAGACTGAGGTCGCGGGGGAAAGAGGGCTCCTTCTCCCCGCGGCCTCAGTCTTTCAATGGGCTGGTGCCGGGATCGAAGCGATCTCGGCACCAGCCCATTCAAAGACTGAGGTCGCGGGGGAAGGAGGGCTCCTTCTCCCCACGGCCTCAGTCTTTCAATGGGCTGGTGCCGGGATCGCTTCGATCCCAGCACCAGCCCATTCAAAGACTGAGGCCGCGGGGGGAAGGAGCCCTCCTTCTCCCGGCGGCCTCAGTCTTTCAATGGGCTGGTGCTGGGATCGCTTCGATCCCAGCTCCAGCCGATTAAAAGACTGAGGCCGAGGGGAGAAGGAGCCCTCCTTCTCCCCGCGGCCTCAGTCTTTCAATGGGCTGGTGCCGGGATCGCTTCGATCCCAGCACCAGCCCATTCAAAGACTGAGGTCACGGGGGAAGGAGGGCTCCTTCTCCCCGCGGCCTCAGTCTTTCAATGGGCTGGCGCTGGGATTGCTTCGATCCCAGCGCCAGCCGATTCAAAGACTGAGGCCGCGGGGAGAAGGAGCCCTCCTTCTCCCCGCGGCCTCAGTCTTTCAATGGGCTGGTGCTGGGATCGAAGGGATCCCAGCACCAGCCCATTGAAAGACTGAGGTTGCGGGGGGAAGGAGGGCTCCTTCTCCCCGCGGCCTCGGACCTTCGCCCTATAAGGCGCACTCACTTCCCCACGCACGTTTTGGGGAAGAAAAAGTGCGTGTTATAGGGCGAAAAATACGGTAATAAGTTTTCTAATTTAAGGCAGTTAGGCATTCAGTAACAACATATATCATGAGCAGAAATAAAATCTGTTTATAGCCTGCTGTGAATTAGTGGTACAAAAAGGAGACTGTCAACATTTCATTAATGATTTTATGATTATAATTATGGTTTATTGATCCATCTTCCTAAGAATGCTGTGGGGGTTTTTTTTAGTTCACTTGAATTCAAAGCTTTTTAGCTTTAACTTTCTCTTCGACAAAGTTTTTGGATATTTATCCAGTTAAAATACCCAATAGTAATCGAATAATCACAGCAAGGATTCTGCAGAATTTCACCATGAAATGAAACCATGTGCCTCATGTTCTAAATAAACATGTTTTAATCTGTGAACGTTTCTTAGTTGCCCTTCTTTTTGTTTTGTTTTGGAATTAGATGGTGAAAAGAAGACTCAAGTGGTGATTCATGGGATAGAACCAATGTTGGAGACACCGATACAGTGGCTAAGTGAACATATGAGTTATCCTGATAATTTTCTTCACATCAGTATTATTCCCCAACCTGCAGATTGAAGTGTCAGTTTGTATGTATTTTGGTCAGACTTTGATTGGAACAGCAACATCAGTTTGCTTGGTGAGGACGACCTGACCAGAAATCTTTGCTGCTACAAGCCAAACAGGAAGAAAGATCCTTCATGTGATAAAGAGCAGTTGGGCTGGCCTCAGTTTGTATCAGCCATGTTTTCCCACTGCTCTCATTAACTTCAAATATGACATGAGAAACTATGAGGCTGCTGCCAGTCTTTTGTTTTCTAGGTAAAATAAGAAGCTGAGAGCATGGACGCTGAGTGGAATATGTGCCACTTTGTATTTCATATTAATCAATAAACAGGGATATTTTCTAAAGTCGCAATGGCCTGTCTTTAGAGTGAAAACAATTGTTTATTCTAGCAAACTACATGCACAAGTTCTATTAACATTAACTTGTTGGAACTCTTTATAAAGATCTGAAATTATGCTAAACTCATTCAAGATTTCATATGCAAATTCTCTCTTTAAATTTTATACTAGGCATTTAAATTTTAAAATAACCATCACAGCATGTTTTGTATTTCACAAGCTACTTTGTAATCCTACGTAAATTCAGGAAATAAGTTTTACTGATGTTGGTATAGCACCAGAATAATATATTTCAGAATAATATATTTAGAACTGTTGCATAATTAATCTTCATATAATTACTTATTGTACTCAAAAATATATATGCCTTGTTCACCAAAACAGACACTGCTCATGGAGTGGATTTCCCCTCCACCTATACATGCCTTAAATCTGCTATGGAGGATTTAGGGGTATGTCAGGAGGGATGTTCCTTTGTATTTGTGCTCCTTATGAGATGTTGGATGGAGTTCATGCTGTGGGATACCTTTTATTGGAACATGTTTTTTCTTTTTAAAAATCCAGAAATACACTAGCCCAGGTTCAAACATCTTGGGTGCACCATTATGCTCATATCAGATTATCTGGTGTGATTGCAGGCTTGATGCTAGAGGCTTTACATGTGGCTGCATCAATCTTCAAAGAAGTGATGGAAGCCAGATAGCCCTGAAGTTCATAGCTCTAGCCACTTCTTCCCAGAAGCATCTCTTCATCTGCTCTGGTGGGGAGGGCAGCACTGGAAAAGTAGGCCTGTGTAATGGCCATGAAACAGGCAATAAGAAAGAATGATACTGTCATGCCATACTTATTCCACATAAGGCAGGAGTTGCTATTGCGGAGCTGGCTCTAGAACGTGACAAGATCTGGTGTTTGCCAAGCTTCCAGGATTCTGTTCTGATTCTTAACATTGGTGGCAACGTAACCAAATATTTGGTCTCTTGCCCTCTGGAAGGTAAAGTGCCTTTGCTGAAGGTTCTCAACTATTTATTTATTTATTTATTTTAAGCAAAATCCAGTTTTAGCCCCAAGAGTGCACCCACTGAAATGATCAGGGCTTACATATGTCCCATTTTCTTCAATGTTGCTACATTAACATTAACAGAAATTAATATTGCCCTAATATTTTAGCCCATCCATTAACTAACATTCTCTGCTCAGCGCACAAGTGCATTCAACTAGTGCCAATAATGGAGAGACGATGGATAGAAAATTCTGAAAATGAAAATGGAATATCTTATAATCGAAGGAAGAATCAAAACAAATCCATAAAGGAAAATAACATGTAAATGAATTGTTTTAAAATATTGAAGAAAGGGTGAGAGAAAGTGTTTTACAAGAACAAAAACAACTAAGAATAGAAAGGCAACATGCTATTCAACACTATTCAAATTGAAATCATGGAGCTATTTTGTAATGTGTGGATCACAAAGGTAGAAGTATCCATGTTAACTGTTTGGGAATCATAGTCTTCCATATGTTATAAGATTTCAACTTCCAGCGGTCTGAACAAACCTAGTCTGTCGTGAGGAGTGCTGGGTTTAGCAGTCGAAAGCAACTGGAGGAATGCATGCTTCCCATCCCTGATATACATGATTGTGGTTGGAAGGATTGGGGATTCTTCACACAATCCTGGCTAACACTTTCCCTGGCATTTTTCTTAGTGAAGACCAGAAAGACTCATATTTACAGGTGTAAATGGAAGATCTGTGAGCAATGGTAATCTTCCCCTCCCACCTGTTAACCAACAAGAAGCAATAAAAAGCGGAGTTTGGTAATGCGAATGTTAGAAAACAAATGTTACAACCAACTCGCACACTTGTTCTGTCCTACCCTGTACCTGCCTTCCAAAAGTTACTTTGCCTTTCCCCAAGGCCTTTAACTGTTCCTAAGTGTGTAAGCGTTCTTGAATATTGTTTCCTTTTTAGGTATTAAATCTTGTATGTATTTCAGAGTATAGTGTTTTGTTCCAAGTTTCAGTTTAACGTTGCTGCTAAAACAACTTGGATTTTGTTGATTAATAGAGAAATGATACTGGGCAATTGAACCCTTTCTCCATAGACTTATTTATAGAACTATAACAATTCTAATAACTGAAGAGAATAGTTAACTGTATGTGTATTATTATTTTTTACTACGTTGTATTTTAAACACAAGGCTGTGTTATGTGAGACGTTCTTGCTTCCCCACAGATCTGCTCTCTAGGATCTCTTTACCCTTCAGAGTAGTTTGGGACGCACCAGTGTAGTCCCCACCCCTGGTGTTCCCCAGTCCAGGGGGGTTCCCAGGTGGCGGCAGGGGCAAAAGGGCATGCTTGCCCTTCTCCTTTGCCATGATGGTCTATTATTCAGGAGGAAGCTGCTGCTGCTGCTGGAAAACCAGGAGGTGTTAAGGTTATTACTGGTTTTACTTCCGTCAGCAATAAACCTTATAGTCTTACCCTGTCTGTTCCCTTGAAAAAAATAACTTCTAGGGAGACAGAGGTTCACACAAGAACTTACTTTACTGTAAGTAGCAGAAAACATAACAGCACTAGCAGTCTTTCACCAAACAGAGGCTCAAGCAAAAAGAGAGCAAATGTCAGCATACCCGAATTATAGTAACAGAATTAGAGTGGCTCAAAAACTATTGGCCTGATGACTAATGAATAAAACAAGTATTCTATCCAGAGAAGAGGATTTTTGAGTCTTAACACACACACCTGTAAGTATGTAAGTAAAGTACAGAATACATACAAACAAAATCTCTAAAGGGAGGGGCATGTTCACCCCTTCTCACCCACAGCAGGAGGTAGGCCCAACTGGGTATCACTTTTCTTCTGAGGTGAAACCCAGTGTGTGCTCCACTCCCCACACCCTTCTAGTGATGCTACTGGGAAGCACTCTTATCGTGTGGGTAGGGTAATCCATTCTCACAACAATGTTCATTCTGGTGGCACATCCTCACCATTGCATTTTATTCACATAAGAGCCGGGGAGTTCTTGAAAGACTGTTTGATTCAGCAGAGGCTTCTGCCAGTGGAAGGTGGAGGAAGATGGCTTTTGGATATTCTCTATCCCCATTGCAGCCCCTTTTGCCTTTTTAAATCTGCTTCCCTGGCCAGTGTTTATTCCCCGAACTCAAGCTGTCTGTTCATGGAAATTGAACGTAGATATTATTATTATTATTATTATTATTATTATTATTATTATTTCTGTCCCACCTCTGCAGCGCAATATATGAGGTAGCACTAGAAAGGCAATTAAATAGGTTACTGAATCAGTAGGTTCAATTCAGATAGCATAGGAAACCATATTTTGACTAACCATAACTTACAAACTAAAACATACTTTGAATGTCTAAGCCAGGGGTAGGCAACCTTTCCCCTTTAAGGGCCGAGGGACTTCAACTCCCAGAATCCCAGGAGCTATTGGCCAACATGGCTGAGGCTTCTGGGAGCTGAAGTCCCTCGGCCCTTAAAGGGGAAAGGTTGCCTACCCCTGGTCTAAGCACACAATTAGCAAACCATCATTGTTAGCTGTTTCCTTATATTTTCTGTTTGCTCAGAACTCTTGTTTTATGGTAGCAACATCTTAAGGTAGCAAGGTTTATGAACTCAGATATCACACTAAACCGTGGTTAGTCTGAAAATTAACTTCAATCAACCTGAAATCAACTTCAAACTATTTTTCTGATTTTGTTTGCTTCCTGACTGCAAACAGTGTGTCCACAAAATAATGTCAATTGCCTCATTATTGTATGTGGCAAATAAATAAAGCAAATGGTAAAAATGGATATTTACTGCCTTCCACTTTCTCCTGTCATGTTCAGACCAGTATTTGTGTCCCATATCACACACAAGTGAGTGTCTCAGTCTGTCTCACACGTGCTCACACACAAAAACAAACACACAGAACAAAAACTATTAATTTAGGATAATTATATACTTGTTTTAAAGAAAAAGTTAATAAATAATAATAATAAAATTTGCCCAATCAGGGCGGTTTACAGCATAAAACACAATTACAATAAAGAACAATTCCCCCCCCCCTTAAAACATTATTAAACAACATAATTAAACAAATAACATAAAGTTGACAAAGTGATTCATTTTGTAAAATAATGGTTTGCATCAGTTCTCTAAACGATGTAAGATGATAAGCTATTTCAGTAGAGTAGGCTTATGGTGACCCCATGAATGTCATATGGTTTTCTTAGGGGGGTTGCAGACTGCCAGAAATAGTGCAAATTGAGTCCACTTTTAGGGTTAGGGTTAGTGCTAGGGAATCATGGGAACTGGGTTTTTTTCTGAGACATTGAGCCTTCTCTGTCAGAGAACTCTGGTGCCACAATAAAATACAGTTCCCATGATTCCTTAGCACTAACCCTAACCCTAAAAGTGGACTCAATTTGCACTATTTCTGGCAGTCTGCAACCCCCCTAAGGCAAGGAATAGTCTAAGGTGGTTTTGCCATTTCCTTTTTCTGAAATACAGTCAAAAGCACTTGGTATTCATTGCTCTCATCCAGGCCATAGTGTAAATGTTGCAATGGACAAGGTTCAGCAGAAGAGGGGAGATGGCTGCTATCCTTGAGGATGACTTTCCTGAAGAGAAGTCTACTGGATATAATATAGTTTGGCTTGTATTTTATTCACACTCAAGACACACAAGTCTGAATTTTTAAGGGTTCTAAGATGGTTTGCCATGCAGTGGCCCTGTGGGTGGTATGCTTTCTATGTGATGCTGTGCTTTCTGTTGTACACCCTCCAGTGAAGGGTGTGCAATTTGGATAGGGGGTATATTTGATGTAACCCCACCACAAGCTGCCACCTTGTGAAAAATAGAAAAATATGTTCACTTCCAGATTCCTCTCCCCACTGGCACACAAACACACACTAAAAAGGTCAGACTTGGCTAAAGCATGTCCCCGTGCTCCTGGAACTTTAATGAGTATTATTGTTTTGAATGAAAGATTTTAGTGGGATGTATGTCCAGGGGCCTGCAAGAATTGGGAGGGGGTCCATGTACTGTTCTAGCCTATATGCAGAAATTTCTCCTCTTAGATTCCTTAATAATAAAATCTTTAAAGTTAACTGATAAAGAGAAAATTGTGTTCCTTTAGGGTTTCCTGCCCCCCCTTTCATGAAACTAATAATGGACAAAGTCTCACTTTTCTAAGAATGAACATCATGCTTCTGTTTCATTGGAAAGACATGAACAGTGGCAGCATTTCCTGGTATCCTGAAAGCTTTCACAGGAACAGCTTGTTTATGGTTGAGTGTTCTTGGTATTGCTGTAGACTTTGGCTGTATAATTAATTAATTAATGCTTATGTTGAACATAAAACAAAAATAATGACCATGGAGAATCTACACAAATTCAGCCTAGACAATGAGGAAATAGAAATAGTAAAAGAGTTCTCATACCTGGGATCAAACATTGACCAGAACAGGGACTGCAGTCAAGAAATCAGAAGACGACTAAGAATGGAGAGGGCAGCTATAAAAGAACTAGAAAAGATAATAAAAATGAAGATATACAACCAAGCACAAAAGTTAGAATTGTACAAGCCAATGCATTCCCTATTACCATGTATGGATGTGAGAGCCAGACAGTTAAGAAAGTGGATAGAAAGAAAAATCATTTGAGATGTGCTGGAGAAGAGCGCTAAGGATTCTGTGGACAGCCAAAAAGACAAACAAATGGATCCTTGAACAATCAAGCCAGAAATCCTTGAAGGCCAAGATGATTAAATTGAGGCTGTCATACCTTGACCACATCAAGAAGGCATGACTCATTGGAAAAACAATAATGCTAGGAAGGATGGAGGAAGTAGAAAGAGAGGAAGGTCGCATGCTAGATGGATAGACTATTGAGCAGATTATGGGTATGAATTTACAGAAAATAAGTAGAGCAGTGGAGGACAGGGAGCCTTGGAGATGTCTCATCTACAGGGTCGTCATGAGTCGAGAATGACTCAAGGGTGCTTAACAACAAGTGTTCGAAAAATCATGACAGCATCCTGAAGAATCTCCTAATCTGGGAAAAACAAAACTAGCAAAGTGAGCGCTTAAACCATAGGCAGCTGTGAGCCCCTCAGATTTTTTTTTTACTACTAAGTAAAGCAGACTACTAAATAGAGACTACTAAGTAGATGCCCTAATCCCATTGCCTATAGTGGCTAGGGTTCATGAAAGTTATAGACAAGAAATATTTAGAGATCCATAGTTGACTACCCTGCCTTTAGCTGAATGCTTCTTATAATGAGCCAAATGTTGGCTATTTAGATGATGGCTATCCAAATAAATTATCAATTGATGAAAGGTGGCCTATGTTCAGTCCAGTCTGTTTCCTTTGCATCTGAGCAAGCACCAGAAACAACGGCCATAGGGTGTTAAGAGCAAGCCTAAGACAAGTCTGCAGGAGAAGCTAGAAGTCAGGTTTATATTGCTAATAAACGTAAGTTCTCTGGGTGTGTTTTGACTAGATGAGTTATTTGGTCACGGATATACATTTATACTTTCTTTGGAGGATATGGTATTAAATGCTCAAACACTTCCCAAAGCAGTGAGAAGTCCAGGGAAAAGAACCCAAATTGTTTTAAATTTTTGTTTTAAAGAGAAATGAGTACTAAAGTTTTATTGTGCCTTTTACACAAAGACAAGTAAGGGCATAATGGAAACACTTTTTGGCAAAGATCTATTTGGCAATTCCAGAATGAATCATGAAGGCGGCAGAATGAGGAATAGATATTATCTCTATGTTCTCAGCCACAGCACTGCATCTGTTAAAATTTGGGATCATGTAGGGAGAGGGAATTAAAATAATATGCAATTATTCAGTTTTCCAAAAGAGGGCATATTTGCCTCATCGGGGGGCCATTTAAATCAATCATAATTCTAAATAAATCACAAATTCACCCTTAAGTACACTGGGTCAGCAATATTAGGAATACAAAGCAAAGAATGTGCAACCTCTTACAGGAGGCTAGGAGACCTGGGGAACCACCAGATATTTGGTGCGGAAGGTGACATGGCCATTTGGGGAAAACTCCAGAAAGCCAGATTTGAAAATGGGGCTCTAGGAGGGATTTGACCCCCAGGCCTACATTTCCTCAGCATTTGTTTACAGGAAAAAAATCAGCCAGGATGGAAGCTATATACAGTGGGCCTTTGGTACTTGTGGGGTTTGGTTCTAGGAACTCTGGTGAATACCAAATTCTGTGGATGTTCAAGTCTCATTAAATACAATTATGTAATAAAATGATGTTCCTTATATAAAATGGCAAAATTATTTTGAAATTAGATTGTTTTAGGAATATTTTCAAGCTGTGGATGGTTGAATCTGGATGCAGAATCCGTGGGTATGGAGGGAAGACTGTATTTCACATTCTGTGAATTAAATGGGAAGAGGGGGGAGGCTGTTCCCTCTCCCGCCCCTGGCTGGCATTATGGTGAATTTTCATCTGACTTTTTTGTTTGGGAGGTTGGGGGAATTAAACAAGCAGGGAATTGAACTCTGATCTCCAGAATTGTAGTCCAGCACTCAAACCACCGACTGCATCATGCTGGCTCTCCAAAACTTGCTTACCTTGAACTAGGCTGACAGTGGAGTCGTCTTGTTCAGAAACCTAAATGAAAGAAAAACCATCTAGAAACAAAGGAGAGAACGGAAAATTCAAGAGACAATACAGTAACATTCTTGAATCTACTAATTTTTTCCTGGAGGAAAAAAATGATGCAGATCACACACTCTTGTTGTAACCTGTTTTCCCTCCTCTGATATTCCTTGACATAAAATGTATCACCTTTCTGATGATGAAACAATTCCTGCTTCATTGTTGATGAAATACATTTTTAAAAATACATTATAATCTTAAAGAGTAGCAATTTGGTTTAATCATTTGCCAGCACAGCTGAAAATTATTATTAATAAATAGGAAACACCAACTTCTAACTTCCTACACTCTCAGAATAAGTTTTCTTTTTCTGGGACATCTTTCATCTGGATTTTTGGATCTTTCAGATATTATATCATGTACGTAGCAAAGCCAAGGATGGTAGCAGTGAGGTATTTTTCAAACATACAATAAAGCATGTTTCACACATATAATTTTCTATTCACATTCAGAAATATCAGTTTTATCTTGTTGATTTTTAAATCCCTTTCATTTTTCGACTCCTACTGAAATACAGCAAGCTATGCCAACTCATGTATCAATTAAGAAGCAGCTTGTAGCTGGTCTGTCAAAAAAACCCAGCAAAAAGCACAGAACGTGTTTTTTTGTTTTGTTTTGTTAATTCTGATTTTGTCTCGGGCATCTAATGTTATGACTAGACAGTATGAGGTAACATTTCACAATTTGTAAATACAGCACATTTCAGAAACCATTTGAAGAGGGTATTTTAATCGAATACCCTATAACTCTGCATTTCCAGATTATCAGATGAAATTCCGATAAGGCTGAGGTTGGGTGGAAAGGAATTCTCTTTGACGGAGGAACCTATTGCTACACCATACGGAGCAGGGAAATGGTTGTGGCTGGTGTGTGGTTTCCTTTGAATAAATGGGAGGATGAATAATACACAGTTTGATTCGAACATCAAGGCACGGAAATGGTCTGACAAGTATGATGATTCCAGGAAGACTCATCGTAGAGATAGATTCTTATGGTGCAGTTTATCATGTCATGTAGCAGAAGTTGAACTTGCCCTCTTCAAGACTGCAAAAAGCCATCATATAATAATCCCAAAGTATTACCTAAATATCCTAAAGGCACCAGATCTCACCTGATCTTGGAAGCTAAGGTAGGTCAGCCCTGGTTAGTACTTGGATGGGACACCACTATAAATACCAGGTGCTGTAGGCTCTATTTGAGAGGATAGAAATGGCAAAACCACCTCTGAGGATTCCTTGTCTAAGAAACCTCTATGTAATTCATAGGACTGTCATACGTCAACAGGCAACTTTAAGACATGTACACACACAGGCAGGCTTGATGCTGAAATAAAACAAAACTAACAACCACGGAGGAACTACACAAATTCAACCTAGGCAATGGAGAACTCATAATAGTTAAAGACTTCCCATACATTGATGAGAATGGAGACTGCAGTCAGGAAATCAGAAGAAGACTAGGAATGGGAAGGGCAGCTTTGAAAAAAATAGACAAGATCCTAAAGTGTAAAGATATACAACTGAACACTACAGTTAGAATTGTCCAAGCCATTAAATTCCCCATCACCATGTACAGATGCAAGAGCTGGACAGTGAAGAAAGTGGATGAGAGGAAAATCAACTTTATTGTCTTTGTTTTAATTGACTTTTATTATTTTGCTTATTGTTTTACTTAGATTGTACGCCTCTGGCAGGTTTTATTCTGTTTATCCTTGATTGTCTTTTGTACAGCACTGAGTACACTGACAGCACTCTAGAAATAAACTTTAATCATCATCATCATCATCATCATCATCATCATCTCTTTTGAGATGTGCTGCTGGAGAAGAGTGCTGGGAATACTGTGGATGACCAAAAAGAAAATCAAATGGATCCTAGAACAGATCAAGCATGGACTATCCCTGGAAGCCAGGATTATCAAATTGAGGCTATTGTACTTTGGCCACATAATGAGAAGGCATATCTCACTGGGAAGGACAATAATGCTAGGAACGGTGGAGGGCAGCAGAAAGAGAGGGAGACCACATGCTAGATGGATAGACTCAATTAGGGACATCTACAAGACTTAAGCAGAGCAGTGGAGGATAGTAGGGCCTGGAGATTTCTTATCCACAGGATTGCCATGAGTCAGGGATGACTCAAAGGCAGTTAACAACAACAAGCAACAACATGCACAGGCAGAAAGTAAAACTGTAGCTCCTAATAGATCTTAGGGAGATTTGCAGCAACTTCTTCTTTTTTTTTTTAGACTCAACTGTTTTCTCCTAGCAGCGACAAGATGGCTTCCCACCCCACCCACCACGAACATTATCATCTGACATTAAGAAAGCCTAGAGTAATAGAGTGGATTTTTTCAGAGTGTGAGTTGCATTCAGTTCTGGTACTCAAAACTGGTATCTGGGCTCAGAATTCTTTAATTCTAAATGGGCACCAGGCTGTGGTTGCTTCTACTAAAAAGCAAATATTTCCCCCAAGCCTGACGTCTGCCCACCCTTGTGTCAGTCAACATCCAGGAATCATCTTAATCTGCTCTCAAAAAATGCATGCCAGTGCATGTTTGCCTTTCAGATCTCATAAGCCTCATGAGTATCGTCTAGGGAGAAATGGTAGAAAGGAACTAGGGGAAGTTTGGGGGGGGGGAAGCTCCAGTAAATCAGAGTATTTAATCATTCTTCAGAAGAATAGATAAGAAGTGGAAAAGGGAAAAGATGTAGCTACGGAGGTAATGGAGTATAACAAAGATGATGTGATTCATTTCTTTGATACAATAGAAAGTTGCTTGTGCAAATTTAATAAGGGCAATGTGAAAATTTAGCACAATTGTTCATAGGGTTGAGAGAGTTTATGATTTTAAATGACTTCAAGAATGTCCTCTTAAGGAAAGAGGACCTTCATGGCACATGCCTTTTATGTCATAGGAAATGACTCAGATGTCAAGAGCTATGGAAATTCATTCTTAATTTTCAGCACACTACTAATGTTGCTTACTAGTTCCCGCTTCCTTATTTGTGAAAAGCACCGAAATCACACCATTAATAACTGAATAGAGTCCCATAGCACATACACCCCTCATCCCTAACTGAAGCTTAGGGATATTCTGTATCATAGATCCCTGTTATTGGAAGACTGTTCCTTTCAAGAAAAGTAATACTTCTTTACAATCAAAATTATATTTTTTGCACTAAACAAAAATTATGAACTCACATGAAAGCTGGCAATAGGAAACTGAACATCATAAAGTTAGTTTTGGACTACCCCCAAATAATGCACCCATGCATCCAGGAGTGTATCTTTTGTTGTTGTGTGCCTTCAGGTCATTTCTGACTTATGGCAAACCTAAGGTGAACTTATTATGGATTTATTGGGGGGAGTGTGTTTCTTCAGTGGGGTTTGCCATTGCTATCCTCTGAGTCTGAGAAGAATGGCATACCCAAAGTCTTTTCCTGCTGCCACATAGCACAAATAAAGCAGTTTGACACCCATGGCTCAGTGCTATGGAATCCTGAGATGTGTAGTTTGTTCTGACATCAGAGCTTCTAACAGACAAATCTAAATATCTCACAAAATTACAAATTCCAGAATTCCATAGCATTGAGCCATGGCAGTTAAAGCAGTGTGTAACTCTATTTTAAATTCTGCAGTGTAGATGCAACCTAGGTCCAGTTATAGAGAGCCTTTCATAGAGTTTTCTTGACAAGATTTCCTCAGAGCTGATTTGCTGTCACCTTCCTTTAGGCTGAGAGAGTGCAGTTTGCCCAAGGTGACCTAGGGTATCCATGGCTGAATGGTGATTTGAGCCCTGGTCCTAGTCCGACTCTAGTCCATAAACCTCAGTGGGATCTTTCATAACTATTTTGGCTGAGCTCAGATAGATAGATAGATAGATAGATAGATAGATAGATAGATAATTATGACTAGAGTAGTGCCAAAATCCACTGGCACATCCCACTAATGCCCATGAGAAGGCCAAACATAGAAGAATTAAAAATGTGCACAGCCCTTCTTGCTGTGATGGGATGCAGGTCTAATCAACTACAAATGAAACATCCTCAGATTGAAAAAGATGAGAGACAATAATCAGTGATACCAAAATTATTCTTGTATGATTGCATAATCCATATCAAATTAGGATACAGTGCAATCTCATGCATGCCTATTTTTACTTTAAATGTAAGTTTACTTTAAGTTTCATGGGACTTACTGCCAGGAAAGTCTGCAAACATAAACTTGCAATCCTGCAATCCATCTACACACTAACCAATAAGTCCCATTGGGTTTCTGATTTCTGAGTAGAAATACAATGGGTTTGGTGCCATTTTTTCTGCATGCCAGTTGGTGGACAGACAAAAGCTGGAGTTACCTCTGGGATGAGTGTTTGTGTGTGTTGAAAAGGGGAAGGACATAAGGAAAAATGAATCATAAACATGACGAAAAGAAACTGAATTACTTAATGGCAACGTTCAAATGATCAGGATGTTGAAGGAACTTCACTTTCAACTAGTAGGATGTAACACCTCCTTACCAGTACATACTTGCTTCCCAAACCTGCCATTGTGGTTAGTCAAGCCACATAGCTATTATTTCATATTTATGTATTTCTATAGCTCATCCGTATGCAAGGAGCTGTGCAGAAAATCCAAAGGAGCTCAGTTCCCGCCCAGGGGAGATTATAACCTATGTGAGGCAAACAAGTAAACAGTATAGATGCGTCATCATCACAGCTGGCCATCATTTAGAGATTTTAATGTTTAGATTCTGGTTGCTCCCTTATGTTCACCTGCACTCAAAGACTGGAGGCTAGTCTTAATTATATGAGATAGTTTACTCCTTAGCTCTTTATCTGTTGAAAAAAACATACTTGCTTGTCTGCTGTACAGCAGCATTACATTCTCCACATCATATTACACTCTCTCTTCACTCTGTTGTTCTTTTCCCTTTTTAGTTTCCTGGCCTTTCCACTCCCATGTGCAATCCTCTCAAAAACAATATTTGTACAATATTGCAAGTATTGTACTGTAAATTCTTTTATTAGCCAAGGACTAACTTACAGCTAGGACTACAAGCTTGATCATGGTTGTGGATAAAGGTAGTGAGATCATTGTGGTAAGAATGAAAGAGGAAGAAATAGGTGTTAAGCTCAATACCTACTCAATAGGCTAAACAACCCACCCACAAAAGTGCGTGTTGGGCAAAGATGGTATGACCATAAGGTTTGCAGGATGTCGCAATGATGTTTTGCTACATCTGAGTTGTGAGTCAGCCTAAGGCAGGAAATCTATAAGATGCATCAAACCAATGACATAGATTTTAAACCAGAGTGTGTTTGTTGGGGAGGAGTTAGGTTTGAATGGTACCATTAAAGATTACCATGGCTGCCTTTTTTCTGATCTAAAATATGTGTCAGTGTGTGTGCACGCGCACACGTTTTTAACTTTCTGCTATTATTTTGGATTGCCTGCTGCTCGTTCCTGAATCCTTGCATTCTAATATCATACAAGGTCATAAGAAAAATCAGGTTCTTTGAGCCCTGAATATATAGATAAGCCACTTGTGTGGGTCAGAAGATTTAAAACAGTCACTTGTTAAATCTGACACATTCCACTGCAAGCTCTTTATTTTGGTTCTCGGCTAATAGGTGATTGAACTATTTGGAGAAGAGCCAATGGAATCTACTGACCAGAGTATGGCACTGATGACCAGAAATCAAAAATGTGGTGTCCTAAGGGCAGCAGAAAAACCTGAGGCACTCTTCAGGTAAACCAAGAACTAATTTTTGATTACGAAATTGTCTGAAAAGATTTGAAGCAGTTTTCTTATACTGGTGAAGGATACAGGCAAAACTACAGTCAAGATTTATGACCAGTTGTTTCACTGCTTGTTTATTTTTATTGTCCTATGCGGCATAGATGTAACAGAAGCCAAACATGTGTCTATATGCCTTCAAGTCACCTATTGACTTATGGTGACCCCATGAATTTCATAGAGTTATCCTAGGCAAGGAATTCTCACAGGTGGTTTCCCCAGTAACTTCCTTTGAAATATAGCACTTGTTGTTCATTGGCAGTCTCCCATCCAAGTCCTAACTAAGGCTGACTCTGCTTAACTTCCAAGATCAGATAGGATCTGGTGCTTTTAGGGGTATTTAGAGTTAGACCATGAAGCCAAATTTACTCAAACTTTAATAAAATTGCTTGAACTCATTTTCAGCATTGTGGCTGAAAAATGCTGCCCTTGCAAGGAGGTTACACCTGCACTCCTAGATTACTAGGTTAGCTAAATGACTTATAAAACAAACACATCCTTTCTTCCTTTGCAAATCATACTTTCTGTTTCAAAAAGGTGTAAAAAGATCAAAACTTTATTTATGGACTTTCATATGCAAAATACTTTAAACTACATATTTACTATATGTATACATTGCAGCTATGTGGGACTTTCAGTTTTCCATTTGAAAGGGTTGTTCACACCTATAGCCATTTCTGTACTCCTAGATCATCCTTGGAGTGTGATGACTCTATCACATAGATGACTGAATATTAGTAAGTTTTTTTGCACATTAATACTGTGAAGCTCTTTTTACTCCACCCTCCCATCCTTTGAAAGACCAGGGCTGCAGCCACACTACAGAAATAATCCAAGTTGACATCACTCTAACTGCCATGACTCATTGCTATGGAATTCTGGGAATTGTAGTTTTGTGAGACATTATCTTCTTTGTCAGAGAGCTCTGGTGCCACGATAAACTACAAATCCCAGAATTCCATAGCATTGAGCCATTACAATTAAAGTGGTGTCAGACTGGATTATTTTTGCAATGAAGATGCAACCCAGGTTCTTTCATGTATAACTGAGACCTTTCAATTAATATGTTTTCAGAATAAATCTGAAAGAAACAAAACAATTATCATTAGAATTCCATGATAATTTTAGAGGAGGCGTTGTACAACTACTTTGAATTTAAATTGCATAATGTCTTTGGTGTAACAAATTGTCACATGAGGTCTGTAGCACAGGAAATTAACATGTGATTTTAGAAATCATTCAGTAATGTAGCATTACAGCATGCTTTACAATGTATCCAAACATGGGTAGAATTAGTGGAGAGCATGCATGATGGAGTCACTAGTCCCAGCTTCTGCCAACCTAGCAGTTTGGAAGCATGCAAACGCAAGTAGAGAAATAGGTACCACTTTGGTGGGAAGGTAAACAGCGTTCTGTGCAATGATGCTGGCCACATGATCACAGAGTAGTCTATGACAATGCTGGCTCTTTTGCTTAGTAATGGAAATGAGCACTACCCTCTACGATCGGACACAACTTGACAACCTTGTCAACGGGGAATACCTTTCCCTGTACCTATGCTTACTATGCTTTTGGGGGGGGGAGGGGTTGTACCACCACGTCACATATTGAAACTTAATTGCAACAATTTTATATTAGGTATTGAGCTTACAGTGATATAGTGTGAGTATTCACAGAATCATAGACTTGTGATATTTAGACAGTCAGCCATCCCTATCCACAGATTCTTTATCCATGGATTCAAGCATCCATGGCTTGAAAATATTCAAAAAATATATACATTCCAAAAAGCCAACCCTGATTTTGCTGTTTTATGTAAGGAACACCATTTTATTGTCCATTGTATTTAATGAGGCTTGAACATCTGTGGATTTTGATATTCACAGGGTGTGCTAGAACCAAACCCCAGTGGATACCAAAGGCCTACTATAGTTCTTACATCTTGCAGTTTCTTAGACCTTAGATGGAGCTCCTACTCCATTCAAGCCCTGATCAATCCCATAGCCTCCTGATTTGTGACAGTGTTACAACAGCTTCCCAAACCATCCACTGATTCTAGAATCATATACCTCCAGGGCCTCAGCAAGAAGGGACATGACATGACAATCCTCTAGTACACTTACTGACTCAGTCTTCCTGAGCACCCTTAACATATGAGCTCATGTTTGCTTTAATGAGCCACAAAGAGCAAGAACAATCAGTCCATGACCCTTTGATTTTCTGCAAGACACAGAGATGTCGAAAATAAATCCTCAGTATCTTGAGCACAGGGGCAAGAGCAGCCTAACAAGACTTAACCAACTGCATCATGGCTAGAGTTATGGATGGGGTGAGGAATCTTTAGGTTTCAACTCCCAGCAGCCCCACCCAGTATGGTAAATGGTAGGGAAAGCCTAAGGGAGTTGTAGCTAAAAACAGCAGGAAGGCCAAAAGTTCTCCATTCCTGATCTATACATGCTATTACGTTTAAGACTTGTGCCAAAGGGAGAAGTCACATTAAACGGATTCACTGACATTATGTAGATGGCAGCTCTTTAATGGGCTCAATCTTGTTCCTTAGCTGGAATTTTCTGAATCAGGAAAACTGAACTATTCAGATTTGGAGAGGAAATATATGGTAGTCAAAATGGTTTCAAACTGTGTTAATTTTGTCATAGGAATAGACAATGGTGGCTTGTACTTGAATCAGACTGTTGCCAATTTAGTAGCCAAACAGCTATTTACACCAGAAGCGGTCAGGATACAGCTCATGTGCTGCATGCATACTTCTTGGACATTGTTTTTGCAATGCAACTCTGCCCCTCACACTTTCCCAAAATTTGTAAGGAGGGGAGAGTTGCATTGCAAATAGCCATTTTGATCCCTGTGATTTGCTGGTCTTTATTCTATGGGAGGAGATTCTGGCATCCTCCTGCATCACAGAAGAGAGCTGTTGCCATAGTTGCCACCAAATTTGGTAGTGATCATGATGGTGGTGAGAAGCTTGGTGGCAACCATCCAAAGTCTGGTGGTGCAGCCTCCAGTTTATTGAGGAGTCCAATGTTACCTCCTGGAAGATGTCCATCTTATCTACTCGCCACCTGGCAGTGCCCATCTATCAGGAGTCTATCTCTTTCCCACCCCTGCCTGCAGATGCCAGGGAATAGATCTGGGATTTTTTTTCTATGCAAACTATGGGCTCTACCAATAAGCTGTAGCCCACCCCACCCATGAAAATGGTATCAACAATACTTTATCTGGATGGGCTCCCATGATTTGGGCCAATTAGTGAAAGGCTTTGTGCCATAAATTTGGATTTAAAGGGGTAGCGGATGATATATTCAGCTGAGGATGATGTATTACAAGTATCACTCTTTTCACTGGTTGAGTCACTTGAGCAACACTAACTAGTTAGGTTTTAGTGGGTTTTTTGGGCTGTGAGGCCATGTTCTAGAATAATTTATTCCTGATGTTTCACCTGCATCTGTGGCTGTCATCTTCAGAAGATGCTCTGAAGATGCCAGCTACAGATGCAGGCAAAACATCAGGAATGCATTCTTTTCGAACACAGCCTCACAGCCTGAAAAATCCACAAAACCCTATGGATGCCGGCCGTGAAAGCCTTCGACTTCACACTAACTAGTTAATTCACACTAACTACTAGATCTGCTGGCTGCCAGGGTTTTAGCATGAAGCAAAGGCACTCCAGCACTGACAGAGAGAAGTTCAACCACAAGATATCATGGGGTAGGGCTTCCCGCATTAAACCTTCCTTTAGTCACTTCAAGCTCAGAATTTCAGCAGATGTAAATTCAGAGGAGACTGGTGCCTTCCATTTCAGGGGGATGGGTTTTAGTCCAAACTTTAAAAAGATATCCACATTGGTAGACTTGTCTCAGAGATAGGGTTCAGCACCGTAAATAGAGCCTTTAAAGTTTTGATTAAAATATAGACAGGATTCATTGACTTGCAGATGTTGACGTCATCAGATGCCATTGTATAAATGTATTGGCAGTTCTCAAAATGATGTAGTGGCTTGAGCATTTTGGAAAACAGGGTTCAAATCTCCGCTCAGACATGAAACCCACACTCTCTTAGCCTCAGAAGATGGCAATGGTAAATGCCCTCTGAAGAAACTTGCCAAAAAAAACCCTTGTGATAGGTTTGCCCTAGGGTCACCATAAGTCAGAAACTACTTGAAGGCACACAATAAGAAAGAGGACTAGTTTAGAAGTGACCCTGGATCAGCTTCTCCCAAGTCCCCCTCTTCTCTTGAGAAGCTCTAGAGCTGGATCCCTCAACACAGTTACCCTGAGGCTGGCATAGTCAATGTCATCTCACTGATTTCAGTGGGTGGATGATAAAAAAAACAATAACCAGAAATCCCCAGGAAAAGGAATGAGGAAAGTCTGGCATGATTCAGCAGGGCTTGGAAAGTTACAGATATTCTACCACACCATCACCGTCTTCCACTTGGAACTGCTGTCTCAAGCTTTTGTTAGTTATTTGGTGGGAGCAGATGCGATTGATGAGGCTACCTGCCTAATTGTAGGGGAGCCTTGACTCATTCTGAACCTCTTATGTGCTGCTACTCTAATCATCATCAGCAGCAAAAGGGATGTTGAAGGTGGCTTGCCCTTTTAAAAAATGTTACAGTTTAATACAATTACAATTTACTTTACAATTTAATAAGCAATTACTATCTTACACCGCTTTTGACACCTCAAAAAGGCTCGCGTGTTGAGATTTTTTTAAATGTTAAAGTGATTGAAATGATTATTTGATTACTCATATGGAAGAAAAGTGGCTCATTAGTGACAGCTCCTTGATATGATTGACAGGCTCAGAACAACACATTCCATCTGAGGACACGTAACCCTCATTACAGGTGTGTGTGTGTGTGTGTTTAAATGCACAAGATCAATGTGCATGAAGCAAAGGGAAAACAGAGAGGGTCACATGGTGACAGAATAATAGAAGGATTGTTGTGCCGTGCCTAAATGCCAAAGTGTGGCTGAAGGCACGAGGCAAAACACTCCCTAATTGTCAAGTTAATCATACATAGTAATATTCCCCGAGAAGGTCTAATTACTCCAGAATTGCTTACCCTGCTAGAAGGGTGTGTTGCAAAGCAGGCTGAACTGGGTGGGCAGCTCTATTTTAGGAGAAGGACAAGTTCAGGAGACTAATTAGGTGAGAGTACTCATCCTTCCTCCTAATCAGCTGTCAGGTACATTTGGGCTCCACACTTACCTCATGTGAGGAAATGGTCCACTGTCATATAACCAGTTTTGCTTTGCTTTCACCATAGGCTAATTAACCAAAAACCAAGGCACGCAAAAGAGGTGACTTCAATGCCATGTCACAGAGGGATGACAAGGGATAGCTAAGATATCATGTGGTAGGGCTTCCTGCTATGTGGTTGCTGATACATTTTGAATTAACGTAACGATGGGCCAGAATCTTGTTAGTGACATAAGCTTGTGTAAATGTGGGATGCACACGGGTATGTCTCCATTTAGAGACTATTCTCCCCCACCGATAAAATAAAAACCAGAGGCCTATTCTCCAGCCCACAGATTCCCAAATGTTAGTCCTCCAACTGTTTTGGATTTCAGTTCTCAGAAACTCCATTCATCTTGGACAACAGTCAGGAATTTGGGGATATGAAGTCCAAAACATCTGGAGGGCCAGGTCACTGCTCTAGTCCTTTGTTCCCCATTCAAAACTTCCTCCCCAAGCAGCTCTTCCCCAAGTAAAATTGCCCAGACATAAAGTGACTATTCTTGCTGCTGCTACCTATTGGTGAGGGAGGGAGGATACAACTCAGAGGAAGAGAAAGTGGCAGGTCTCGGCTTAGAGGGGAAGGGAAATGAGGGTACACATATCAGAGTCCCTGCCATTGTTTCTTTTCCCCTTGCAGCTACAACCAGCCACACCTTTTTCTCTGAGCTGCCTCCCATTTCCCTCATCCTATTGGTAAATAGCAGCAGAAGTAGAAGCAGCCTTCTCTTCCAAGGTTGACAGTTGCTGGGATGGGGAGGGCACATAACTATGTAGTTGAACTGTTCTGGTCCAGCCACTTGATCCAGGATCTTGGATATAATAATAGTGGTGATGTCTGTGTTTTCTGCCATATTTTTGAATACATAGCAAGAGTTGTAGTGGGGGTGGTCCTACCAAGTGGTAAGATTTCTCATATTTTCCACTTGGGTCATATGTATTAATAATCCATGGTAGAAAGACCATTTAGTCCTGAACCAGAAGTGCATTTTCAAGGCTGACTCAACTACTGGGCAGAGGGTGAGGCAACTGCCTCAAACAGAAGATGCTTGGAAGTGAGTGCAATGCATTGAGAGAGGAAGAAAGAGAGAGATGTGTGCTATGACACTTGCTCTATGCTGCTGCTCTCCCTGCCCCCTTCTAGCCTGCTGTCTTGGGTTGTATTAGAAGATGCTTTCCCATCACTAGTGCCATTTGGGGTAGAACTGTGCACTCAGTCTCTTCATTTAGAGTTTATTCTGTTTATACACTTCATTCTCTAATGCAGGAGTGAAGTGAGGCAGCAAGGCTAGGAGGAAGAATGATAGTGGAGCTGAATGGAGACAGGCTCACATGCCACATATTTGTACCCCTGCATCCTACTTCAGGTCAAGTTACAAGATAAACTAAATGAAACTAAATGTAGATAAATGAAAGGGGGGTCATTGCACCACTTGTATTCTTAACATCACTTTGCAAAGGCCTGGGGAAAGGATGGTTGGAGTTTCTTGATGTGGGTGTTTCTGGGAAAAGCCACCCTAAAGCCATGCACTTGAGATCACTTCATGTGGATTAGTTAGATCGTTTAACCACTTTAACCACCCTAACATGCTCTTGTTGTTGGGGTTATTCAGAAGTGGTTATAGAGTCTGTTTCCCTTCCCCTTTCAATAAATGCTTATGAGCAAAGCCAAGTAATGGTGTGAGCATGGAGCTCTTTCTGTATGTGCCTTCAGGTCTCCTGTCAATGTATGGGAACCCTGTGAATTTCATGAATTAGGCAAGGGATACACAGAAGAGGTTTACCATTGCCTTCCTGCGAAATACATCCTACTGCACCTAGTATTCCCTAGCTTTCTCCCATCCAAATGCTAACCCAGCTTGACCCTGCTTAGGTTCCAAGATGAGATCAGATCTGTTGCTTTAGTGAGTAATTACTAGAACAGAATGTGCACTTTTACATTTGCATTGCCAATCACAAATGCCTTATTTGCAGATAATTAGTTATTATTATTCATAATTTGTTGGCACAGGGAGGAAAGGGATCATTGAGGGTGAGGTGGGGAGAGCCAAAGCATTGTCCCTTCGAGTGAATACACAATTAATTGTATAGATTACTTTTAATAATAAAATATGGAATACATTGCTTTGCCGCTGTTCATGTCATATTTTATTTGAATTTCCTTCCCAAAGACCCAGGGTAGGTCTCATAGATAAATGCATTGAAACATTGTCCTATCATCTACATACATGAAAGGCTATTATATGACATTGTTTTGGTTCCTTTGACTCATGGAGGAAGGTCATTCCAAAGCTGCTGCACTGAGATTAAAATACCTCCACACCCTATTTATTCTTACCATTCAGGATGCATGGCTGCAGAGGAGGTTTTTAATAGTCACAATTACCTGAAGGACTGTACTCCCTCACACAAGGCTGCCTAGGCTTTGGGAGCTTCGAGGCTGGTCTTCTCTCAGTCCCACCACCCTCACAAGCAGTTTTAATGGGATAGTGAAATAGGTAGAAACATGAGACCTTCTTGATGCTCACTCCCAGGCTGTGGGACTCTCTTGCATAAAAGGCTAGGCTGGCCCTCCCTCTGTTATCCTTCCTTTTTGGTGGTTAAATTGGATTGCAGTTAAAGAGGCCAATAATCTTGGTTTCTTTTTACTGATTTGTTTTTAATGACTTTTAATGCCTTAATTAATCTTTTATGTTTTTAACTTGTACTTGTTTATTGTTTTTATTGTTAACCATCTTGAGTCTTATTCTTGGCTTGAAGTCTAATAAAGCTTAGAAATCTGATGAAATCATATATATATATATATATATATATAAAAACAAACCCTTGTGTCATTTAAAACTCTACCCAGGTCAAATAAAATGGTCTCACTTAGTTTTCACAGCAAGCTGGCCAAATGACATACAGGATGACTGGAGCTGAATCTCTGCCTTTTCATTGACTCAATCAGGGCTTGAATCTGGAGGGGAAAAGTGAGGATTTCATAGAGTCATAGAATCATAGAGTTGGAAGAGACCACAAGGGCCATTCAGTCCAACCCCCTGCCATGCAGGAATCTCAAAATCAAAACATCCCCAACAGATGGCCATCCAGCCTCTATTTAAAGACCTCCAAAGAAGGAGACTCCACCACTCTCCGAGGGAGTGTGTTCCACTGTTGAACAGCTCTCACTGTCAGGAAGTTTCTCCTAATGTTGAGGTGGAGTCTCCTTTCCTGTAGTTTGCATCCATTGTTCCGGGTCCTTTTCTCTGGAGCAGCAGAAAACAAGCTAGCTCCCTCTTCAATATGACACCCCTTCAAATAATTAAACATTTATCCTGGTTTTCTGGTTTCAAGCAGAAAATCCAGATATTTGCACGTACATGTGGAGTGTGCTCGACAGCGAAGTCAGGGTGAGGCTGAGGGTGGGAGAGGAATTCAGAACTGCATACATTTGCATGCATGAGGGGAAGGGGGAAATCCAGAGTAGCCATGGCTGTGTGGCCATGAATACTACAATTTATCAGACTGGAGTGAGTTCAACAGGGAGAACTATGTGTGGGCAGTTCTCCCAAACTGGCTTTGGTGTTTGTAGAGAAGCCCATGGTTATTGCAGATTAAGATAACCCAAAGGTAACCTGGATTTTCCTGTCAATGTAGATGTGCCTCTAGGTCTCCAATTTTACATATTTTGTTTGAGTAGGTTGTCCATAGATGGAATAGGGACAGGGAGGACTGCAACCATAATAATAGTACACATACCATTAAAATTAAGCCAGGTGCATGATTAATATGCATGTTTCAGATGTGAATAAATTAGCATTGTCTCTGTTTAGAAATGATTATGCATGTTGTTTTTTAAAAGAACAAAAACAACTCTTCAGTTTGGTTATATTATGTCAGGCAATTTCAAATAATGCAGAATGAAGCTTTCCTTTCATCGTCTTCTCTAAGAACTGTGCTATGATCTTTGGTCCTTGAAGAAAATGTAACTTTTTTTTATTTCTATGAGTGGTTTAAGATTTGAAGCAAGAACAAAGCTGAGTGTCCAATCCAATACCCATTTGTTCCTAAGTTATATGAAGTGATTGGCCACTTGGCTTCAGCTCATTTTTGAAGATTCCAGACCTCTAATGGTATAGAGTATTTCTGGCAGGAGATGAGAGATAATAAGTTTATCTGGGATGAGTTGTAGGACCAGCTGTATTTCTGATGTGAAGATAATGCATTTGTGAGTGGGGGTGGGGGTGGTAAGAGGGGGTGATAACAGTGTCTGTTTAAGCCTGGAGTCCACATGTCGAACTTTAAACAGATGAAAACTATTGGTTCACTCTAGGAGAGTCAAAATCCTCTCCAATATCCACTTTTACCATGGATTAAAAGACTGCTGAAGAGGTGCCAAGAATTCTAGTAGCAGTTGTTCATTACTGAACATCTTGTTCTCTAGTTGAGTAGTTGAATTCAGTTACTATTTGCATAAAAATTGAGTGCTAAATGCTAAGCTCTAGAAAAGGAAATTGCAAATTTTTCTTTCTGAAAGAAACAGTGGCATCATTAGGAAGGTGTGGGATGCGGACCACACCAAGTGACACCCCAGAAGGGTGTGACATCTGGTGGGCCCTCCTCTCACTGCAGGTGGTGCAGTTCTGACACCGGTGCCCATCCCTTCTTTGCTGCCATGGCTCTCTCCCCGAGGAGGAAGTGAAGGCAGTAGAAGAGGAGAGGTGGGCATACTCCTCTCAGCTTTGCCTTTCTGCTGCTCCCTCCTCAAGAGGAACCCACGTGTGGGTGAAGGAGGGGCGAGCCCGGCCTTCCTGGCTTTGCCTCTATGCAACTTCCTCATGAGAAGGGAGCCACAGAGAGTGAAGGAGGAGCAAGCCAGCCCAATGCTTTCACCTCCCCCTCTCACTTGCTCACTCTCTGGCATCCCCCGCACACTCACTGGGTGACACTAAGCCTGGGGATGCCACTGGGCACAAGTAGCAGTGTAGATTATCTTTAAAAGAAAATTGCTGATTTGCCTTAATATCTGCCACCATTTGACATTCCTGGAATGGTAACCCGGGGATCACTTCATTAAAGAACTGGATTATATTAGGAGTTTAGTTACTCCAATATTGCCAGTAGCACTAAATCCAATCTAAAATACACTAATAGCAATTACCAGCTTCTGTCACCTAGAATGAATACAGAGATGTCCAGGAGTCCTCATATCTTCTGCCCCTTCAAGACGTTTTAGATTTCATCTCCCCAAATCCATGACCATTGGCTGGCTGCAGTTTCTGGGAATTAAAGTCCAAAGCGTCTGGGGGACCAAAGGTAGAAAACCTCTATCTCTAGCCAAAGTTAGAGAACCTCTGTGCCAACCCTATGCAAAGCTGGCCTGGGCTCTTACCATGAGCCAAGTAGATGACCAAATCGATGTTTGTTCCCCTGTACTGTATAGGGCAGGGGTGGGCAAAAAGTGGCTCCAGGATTGGATGTGGCCCCCAGGGCTGATTTGTGGCTTCCAGGGTTAAAAAAAAGGATCTGCAGGGCCTGAAGAGGGCCAGCATGGTGTAGTGGTTTGAGTGTTGGACAATGACTCTCGAGAACAGGGTTTGAATCCCTACTCAACCATGAAAACCCACTGAGAGTCCTTGGGCAAGTCACACTCTCTCCACCTTGGAGGATGGTAATGGCAAACCCCCTCTGATGAAACCTGCCAAGAAAACCCCATGATAGATTCACCTTATGGCCATGTTGGCAAACCTATGGCACAAGGCATGCGAAGCTATTTTGGAGGGCATGCGGAGAGACGGGAGGGCGTGGGAAGAGGAGGAACAGGTACAAGCATACTCGACCTCTTCCCCTGCTCCCCTGTCACTTCAATTGCATTTCCAGAGACAGTTAAAGGCTTGGGAGGGCAGGGAAGAGGAGGAACAGGCGTGCACTTGTTCCTCCTCTTCTCCCTGCCCTCCCGGGCCTTCAGCTGACTCTCTCCCAGGCCCAGGTGGGGGGAAGAGGAGGTCCTTTCCCCTGGAAGGCAGAGGTCCTGCCCCCCAGAAGTCCAACCCCAGAAGCTCTCCCCCGGCACTGGGTAACACCCAGTGCCAGAACATCTTTAAATTTGGCCACTGCCTTAGGGTCACCATAAGTTGGAAATGACTTGAAAGCACACAACAACAACAACAACAAGGAGTGGGGGGCATTTCCACCATGTTTGGAACTCCACTGGACACCCCTGGGTCAAAATGAAACTTTGCAACATTTCCCAATGTTTTTTGCTTCAGGGCCTCTGACAGTTTAGAGGCCCTTTCCATAAGTGATCTTGTATTTTTCTGCTAAATGGTTTAAGACAGCACAGTGATTTATCATTGATCTGCCCTTTCTGAAACCTGCCTGCTCATTTCCCAAAATATTTTCATCCTCTAACCAGGAGGCTACTCTTTGATTTAAATAACTAGCATACAATTTGCCCATAACCGAAAGTAAACTAATGGGCCTATAGTTTGATGGCTCTTGTCTATCTCCTTTTTAAAAAATTGGTATGAGAATGGCCTCCAACCCGGCAAAAGGGAATTTACCTGAGTTGATTTGTTAGAAGGGGCTCCCACCAATCTATGTTCACCTTCAACATTTTCAGGAGAAAGGAGTCTATTCCCGGTACCTTACCTGATTTAAGACAACTTCTTATGGACTTATTTTGGTCTGGGAAACTGGATCCCATAAAGGGATATCATTTAAGTCTGTGGTAGAAGAACAAACCACTGTAACATCTGTAACATCTGCAAAAAGAGTGGAAAAATGCTGTTCCCAAATGTCTGATGGAATATTGCAGCTGAGCGCATTTGAAGAGGAGCCCAGGGCATTGGTGACTGATGCCTCAAAAAGTTTAGAATTTTTATTTAGTGAAGCTCCAATCAATGCATTCCAACCCTTCTGAAGTGCTTGTCTCTTTCTAGAAACTATCAAGGAATTATATTTCTTTTTAATTTTGTAATACTCCTGTGGTAAGGCATTTAGATTTTCCCTTCTGTAATGATTATATACCCCTCTCAGTTGTTTTTTGGCTATATAGTAGTCCCTATCAAACCATTTAGTGCCACTTGACTGCAAGGCTCCTGAAGGAGGCTGTTTTGGCATCAGAAGAGCATTCAGGGCATTGATCAAAGATGAGTAATTGTTTAATGCAGGGATGGCTCCAGAAGCTCCCATTACCAAATTTCTTAGGGCCTCTCCCACAGAAAAGCTAAGGAAACCGTAGTCTCTTATGTTAAAGACCTAGAGACTTATCATGAAACTGATGTTTATCACTCTCAAGCCTATCTACTACCATAAAATCAGATACCCCGCTGGATAAAGAATGCAAGATCAGCATATAATCCACCACACTACTTCTGTGCACAGAGACATAGGTGAATTCAGCACATTTATCAAAAGGGGAAAAGCTATTTAAAATTAAAAGGGTAAGGCGGCTTACCATTTGGGTCAAACAAATACCACCATAATTCACCTTAAGATTTTTAGAACTTCTGTCACAATTAAAGATAAAGATCTCATTATCTACTGCCCCCCCCATTTACTGGAGGAAAAATATATATTATTACTTGGTCCATGTCTCACATTGAAATCACCCATTATAATTAAATGAGCCCTGATTCTAACTCTATTATGTAGTTTTCCAAAACTTCCCAGGTCTATATTACTTTGTTCCTAGAAGAGGGGGGGATGTAAACATTAATTAACAAAAGGTGCTTTACTCCAAATTCTATGTAACCAGCCACTGCTATTTTCCCACAAGGGGGAATCCAGTTAGTTGGAGGGCCATAGATATCAATATTGCCAAATAATAATAATAATAATAATAATAATAATAATAATAATAAATTTTATTTTTACCCCGCCCAATGGAAACCCAATCCGGGCGGCTTACATATTAAAATCCATGAAATGGATCAATAAAACCCATACAATAAAAATAGAAAATACCCCCCTCCCCCTTAAAAAGTATTAAATAGTAATATATTAAAACAAATAATTAACAATTCAAATTAAAAGCCCAGTGCAATGATTATAAAAAGCCTGAACACCACGATCCTCACCATCAAATTTGATGGGGCCACGAGAGGATCGGCTTGGTGGGGCTATGTCCGAGGTGGGAGTCACTAGTCCGGAAAGGCCTGCCGGAAGAGATCTGTCTTGACCGCTTTTTTAAAGCTGTCCAAGGATGTTAAAAGACGGATCTCGTCCGGCAGGTCGTTCCAGAGTTTAGGGGCGACAACTGAGAAAGCCCTCCGGGAGGTAGCTGCAAGTCTCGACTTCTGAAGTTGCAGTAAATTTCTCCCGGAGGACCGAAGAGCGCGGGGAGGATTGTACGGGAGAAGGCGGTCCTTGAGATAGTTTGGACCCAAGCCATTTAGGGCTTTAAAGGTAATAACCAACACCTTGTACTGGGTCCGGAAACCAATAGGCAGCCAGTGGAGGGACCGCAGAACCGGAGTAATGTGGTCCCTCCGAGATGTTCCAGATACAAGTCTGGCCGCCATATTTTGTACCAATTGCAGTTTCCGGATCAAGCACGAGGGTAGCCCCATGTAGAGTGCATTGCAGAAATCGAGGCGTGAGGTTACCAACGCGTGCACCACAGTCTCGAGATCCCTTACTTCCAGAAAAGGGCGCAGCTGGCGTATCAGCCGAAGCTGATAGCAGGCGCTCCTGACCGTCGCATTGACCTGATTTGTCATCTCAAGCGACGAGTCAAGGAGCACCCCCAGACTGCGAACACAGTCACTGGAGGAGAGTGTGACCCCATCCAGGACTGGCCTTAGGACTGGCCAAACTGGCCTTAGGTCTCCTTTATTAGACTCAGCAGGGATATCATTTACCAAATACCCATTTAGATAGATTTTCTGGGTGGCCCAAGTTTCTTGAATAAAAATCACATTGTGGGCTCTTAGGTAATCGAAAACCTTGGGATTGTTATGCTTGGAGGCCCACCCTGCTGTATTCCATGAGACAAATTTAAGTGTACCACATGCCTTGGGCAAGGTTTTCTGTTTAACTAAGGGACAATGGTTAGGGAGAGTAGGAAAGGCATTACTTAGGGGACCATCTTGTTGAGAAGTTTGTCAATTTGACTCAATGATCTGGTTTAGCTCCTCGGTCTCATGCAGAAAGATGCACCCTGCTCCTTTCAGGAGGTTAACAAATTCAACCTTAACTGGTACAATTTGATATTTCAGCAATGGAGCAGATTGACCCAGTTCATCAAAGTGCAAATATTTCATCTGCAGCCATTTTGTGCTGGTCATTTGGTTCCCCAACAGTACATAAAAGTTATATTCTTGAGGGGGTGAATGGCACACTCCAAAGGTATTATCAGTTTTACTTAGACTGTCAGCTTCCTCTCTTTTACAATTAGATGATCTTGCCCAACTGCAAGTAGACCCTATGTCCCAGTCCTGAGGTCTAGCGTTCCTCCCTATACACTTAAGTGGCAAAGAACATCTTGTAGGGCTGAAAGTGCATCAATTATTTCCTCTTGTGATTGTGGAGGTAGAAGATTCACTTCATCTGAATCTAAGCCAGTTCTTAAGTCTTTTACACTTGGTTTATATTCTTTCTTTGGGCTCGGATTCAGCTTGTTATGATGAGCATTGCTTCAAGCATCCTCCATGATGATAGCCCGATCAACCCCATTGGGTCTTCTGTTGTGACTAGATTGTTTATGAAATAAGGCAATAGGAGCATTATTTTCAAAAAACCTGGCCACTGACAAGCCCACGTGAAGGAAATTATTTCTATCCTCGTATAGTATCTTAGCAATGGCCCAATTTCCAAATATCACCACAGTATGGAGACTATGATAATTATAGAACAAATATTCTATGTTAAGAATATTGTCAGTATTAAGGGACTCTGTAGCTATTTTGTTCAATAAATCCAAAAAATTGACTTTGCGTTGAGGGAGAGAAAGCATGCCTTTGGGTTTTGGGAAGTTGAGGAAAACCAGCTTCTAACAGTTTAATCTCGGACCCCATTTCTTGTGTGTTTGGGGTTTTGATTTTATTGATCTTGATTAAACTCTTGTAACTTATTCTTTGGACTTATACCTTCATCTGCTGCATATTGCCCTGGGTCTTGTATTATGCCAATTGGCGGTATTAATCCATTTTCCCCCTTCATAGAGACGGTTCATTACATAGCTCTTTGTCTGTTTGGGGAATGTCCTTCTCATCTCTTGATTTTGGTTTTGGAGACTCCGCTTTTTTGAATTTTTTGGGAGTCATCTTTGGAGAGTCATCTAATAGATTAAACAGTCTTTTAAAGTGCATTTTCTTCTGCTGTTTAGTTGTATTTAGACCTTTCCTGGAAGATTTGATGTTTTTACTCTTTTTCTGGGAGGCTTCCTTCCTCCTTTTTTTCATTCCCTTGCTAGAATTTTTATTTTCCTCTTTCTTTTGGAAATTGACAGCAGCATCTTCCTCCCTTAACTGAACTTCACTCTTGATATCGTTTTCTTTTGGAGTGAGAAGCCTCTCATCTTATAGAGTTCAACCAAAGTAAGTAATAATCCGTAGCTTGCCATCAGGAATTTCTTAATTAGGTCCAAATCTTTATTTATATAGTCCAGGTATTTTACCAGTGTAGTATCCTTTGAAGTTTGATTTTCCTGAGGTAAGGGTAAATCTCTAGGGACTGAATTGGAACATGAGGTTGAAATTGTAACATTTCCCTCTGGTTCACAACATGGATTTAAATTAACCTCAGACACTCTTTCCTCATCAGATTGGAAAGAGGGACTTTCAGAAACTGACCCAGGTGTGTCAGCTAGAGGAGGAAGGTCAGAACTTCTCCAGCTTCCAGTGATTGCTCCTGCTAGTAATTCAGCATGGGCAATTTCCATTTCCGGATCTATTGCTTGTTGTTCACTTTCTTCCAATTCAAAATCAAAACCAAGCCCCTTCCTTACATTACTTACAGTCCAGTCAAAGGGGCTGGTATAGTTATTTGGATCTTTCTCTTCCTTTCCTTCCTTAGTTTCCTTAGTTGAAAGCAAATAGTACAGAATTTTAGTATGCCTGGACCTTTTCCTCTGAGGATGACCTAGTCCCAGAGGGGAAGGGACCGGCAACTTCTTACATGCCTGCCTTATAAGAATCATAATGGAGAAGGTGATTTCCAACTAATAAAGGAGAGTTAGCATTCCAATATTTACTGCTATCATCCGAGGCTGATAGTACAATAAAGTTCACTCTCTTCCATTACTGTGAAAAGATGAAAAAAGGCAAAAATGCCCTTACCAGGGAGTCGAGTTGAACACATCAACAACACAAATGAAGAGGTAGTAAATCTTTTTCTTTCGTCAGCCTTTTGACCTTGAAAATTTCTTGCTGTTATCTTGTTGTTTTCTTTCTTCCAGCAAATAGCTTTCGTTATTGATAAGGTCTAACAGAATGAAAGCTTCTAGCATTCCTGCAGGTAGGGCGAGGAGCTTACTCCTGTGCATCTTCCTCAGTGCCATCTTGCCTCCCTTCCACCAAATGGCATTAATTGTGCAGTGTAAATGCAGCCAAAGCAAACCCTCTCTGAACAAATCTTACCAAGAAAACATCAAAGATTTGAAGGCCCACCACCACCACAACAAACAACGCCCTTTTTAAAAAGAGATCTCCTGCCTTTTAATTTGGTTTGAAGCTCTGTCTTCCCAGTTAATTACACTGTAGGCATTTTATTCTTTCTTGGTTTTATTGAATTTTAAATGTTTTTAATGTGTTCTAATTGTTCTCTTGTTGGCTGCTATGGAGCCTTTCCTAGGGCTGAAAAGTGAAATATAAATGTCTGTATTATCTGTATAGTTACAGCCAGGACTGAGTATTAGAGTGGGCAATTCTGGCATCTCAGCCCCAGTGAAACAGTTGTATCCTTTGCCTAGCTTGTTCTTTGTATTCATACTCTGGACTCCTGACATCTGGTTCCTGAATCATGACTACTCTTGCATAGTTTTATATCCCTCAGCCTTGACATTAAGCTAGCATCAGACCAAATCAATCAATCAATCAATCAATAAAAATCCAGCCATACTTGCAGGGCAACTTAATCTTTGTAAGACAAATGACTCTACTTCATAAAGGCACCAAACCACCCTGAAAACATCTCATTCTGTCCAGTTGCAGAAATTACACAGGGTTTGGTCTCATTAATACTTGGATGACAACCACCAGTTACATTCCTAAAAATACAACTTTTTCTAGGCTCTGAAGCTAATGAGTTTAGGGAATGGGTTTCTTCTCTTTGCAGCTATTGCTCTGGCAAAAATGGTCTCTCCCCAACCTAGACAATGAAGAAATAGAAATAGTAAAAGAATCCTCATACCTGGGATCAAACATTGATAAAAATGGGGACTGAAGTAAGGAAATCAGAAGAAGATTAAGAATGGGGAGGGCAGCCAAGAAAGAACTAGAAAAGATTCTAAAATGCAAAGATATACAACTCAGCACAAAAGTTAGAATCATACAAGCCATTTTATTCCCTATTACCATGTATAGATGTGAGAGCTGGACTGTTAAGAAAGATGATAGGAAGAAAATCAATGCATTTGAGATAATGTGGTGCTGGAGAAGAGTGCTGAGGATCCCATGGACACCTAAAAGGACAAACAAATGGGTCCTAGAACAGATCAAGCTGGAAACCTCCCTGGAAGCCAAGATGACCAAACTGCGACTGTCATATTTCGGACACATCATGAGAAGAGAGGACTCTTTGGACAAAACAATAATGCTGGGGAAAGTGGAGGGAAGTAGGAAGAGAGGAAGGCCACATGCCAGATGGATGGACTCTATTAAGAAGGTCACGGGTATTAAGGGTTGCAGGATTTAAGCAGAGCAGTGGAGGACAGAGGGTCTTGGAGGTGTCTCATCCATAAGGCCAGCATGAGTCGAGATCGACTCGAGGGCAGTTAACAACAAAGAAATAAAGCAGTTTAACACCACTTTGATGTTCATGACTCAATGCTATGGAATTCTGGGATTTGTAGTTTGATGGGGGCACCAGAGCTCCCTGATAATGATGGTTAAACATCTCACAAAATTACAAATCCCAGAATTCCATAGCATTGAGTCATGGCAGTTAAACTGGTGTCAAACTGCTTTATTTTTGCAGTGTAAACACCACCTTAATAAGGATTGACTTCTGCAGGAGGTAGTGCTTATCTGGTGGCACTGTTGAAGACACGTATCTACTTTGATGCACTACATGGAAGCCTAGCCAGCCTATTCATGTTGGTTTCTTGTTTTCATTCTTTCATATCAATCTGATTATAACTTGTCTGACACTTTAAGGATGTCATGTGGAGCCAGCACTAAACAATAGGCTGATCAAACACTTGATTTGAGATGCCAGCCTTAGGTCTCAGAACTGAGGTTTGGATGAATCACTGGGCTTGGATGAATCATTTTCCTTTAGCCTTTTCACCTCCACAGGATCAACTCCCTCTTGCTAAAGGACTGATTTGCATTTATGGAACATCAGCCCTCACTGAAGAGAAAGCAATATTGCGTCTATGCTGGAGAACATTAAATAAGGCTCCTGCCAAAATATGAGTAGAAAGCAATGTTCAGCAGAGTCACTTTTCCCTTCCTTTCAACAGGATAATCTCCGGCCTAAAATAGAAATGTCGTGTGATGTATCTGGGTTGTTATAACAGCCTTCCTCAAGCTGGTTTAAAAATAAATTAAGTTCAAAACACAAACTTTGATTTTGTCATTTTTATAAGGGACACCATTTTACTAGCCTATTGTATATAATAGGACTTGATCATCTATGGATTTTGATACTCACAGGAGGTCCTGGAACCAGATCTCAGCAGATACCAAGGACCCACTGTACATCGTAGAAGCCTTTTCCTCATGCTTTCAAGACCTCAGAACTGCAAAAAGGCATCACAGAAATGCAGGCATCCATTAATAGTAAGTCCACCTTATGCTAGTGGATTTATTTTTGGGAGGTGGGGTTTGCCAAGGTTGGTATTCTCTTCTTCCCTCCACATTGTCCAACCCACCCACCCACCCAGCCCCCACCCCCAGGACTCACTGTTGTGCTGTGATATCCCTTTCCTCTCATTCTGTTGCTGGTGAATAGATGATGTGTTTTGCCAAGATCGACTGGGGTCCTCCAGAGGTCTCAGTGGCTGATGTCCTTAGTCTGGCTATTGGATTAACCAGATGCTTCTCTCCTCCCTTCCATTCTCCACCAGCAATGGAATGGCAGTGCAAGCAGAGAGGGATATCACAGTGCAGCAATGAGTCCTGTTGGTGGTGACAAGGGGACTTGTACCTGACTTCCAAGGGCATCAGTAGGAGGTGTGGACTGCAATAGGTGACAACTCAATGAGGGGATGTCACCCAGTGCAGTGGTGGAAATGGGTGCCTTTAGGTCTGGTGGCATTGCTGGCCAGGAGGAAAAGCAATTCTCCCTTTCATGCCCAACCAGAAGCTCTGCTAGACCTGGAAAGACTGCAGGGTGGTGGCAGCAGCCTACTCCCACCAGCAGCCACTGGTGGGAAAGGGTGCCTTCCAGGTCTGGTGGCTTTACTGGCTCTGCGGGAAAGCAAGTGGCCTCCCTTTCCTACCTGGCCAGCAGCTTCACCCAACTTGGAAAAGGCTGTTGAGGAGAGGAGGGGGATCGTTGTTGTTCCCCACCTCGAGGCATGGGGAATGGCCAGTAAGAATTATGATTATGATTATGATTATTATTTTTAAAATGATCCACACCAGGTGTCAAATATATTAGGTGTGCCACTGCTGACTTCTACATGAGGAAATTGTATGCTATGCTCAGCTGTGTAAGAAGACTGGAACACTCTTTTGCACATAAAGCCAGATCATCACTATGCTGGCTAGGGGATTCTGAAACTTGTAATCCAAATAAAGGACTGTTTCCAAGCTCTGGGCATGACTGGCTTCTGGAGTGTTCTCTCTTGGCAAGGAGGGGAAGCTGTCACTTCTGAAATCTGGTGCTTGACTGGTTGCCTGACTCTGGTTAATGGTAGGGCCAACCTTTGCTATGGTTTGCAGGATGAGGTCCCAATCTGTGACCATTCAAGTTTGTTATTCATTTCTTTGTGCACACAAAATAAGCCTGACCATTTTAAATCAATGGGGCTGTATGCATATATTTCTGAGAGAGACCTCTGGGTGTATCCCATTCCCCCCTCCCCTTTAACATATTTATATCATGCCCTGTACCTTGTGGTAGCTCAGGATGGGGTACATTTAGCTCTCCATATCCACATATTTTTCATCTACAGATTCAACCATCTACAGCTTGAAAATATTTCAAAAAGATATACATTCCAAAAAGCAAACTATGATTTTGCTCTTTTATATAAGGGATACCATTTCATTATAATTACTATTACTATTACTATTACTATTGTTGTTGTTACATTTATTTATATCCCACTTTCCCTCCTCAAAGTTGGAACTCAAAGCGGCTTACAATTTAAAAGAATACAATTAAAAACATACAAAAGTGAACAGTAAATTATAATTAAACTGAGTATTAAAACATACATATTTACCATTGTATTTAATGGGACCTGAGCATCCACAGGTTTTGGTATCCATGGAGGGTCCTGGAACCCAACCCCAGTGGATACCAAGGGCCAGCCATACAATTAAACAACATAAACATCTTAAAACTATTCCAGATTTTAAACAACAAAGAAAGGAACAGGGTAAAACTTATTAAACAATTTAACAAGTTAAAACAGCTGAAAAGACAAAACCATGTACATGTGTATTTCAAAGTAAATAGGGCCCTAAAACATTAAAAGTGGTGTGGTGACTCGATGCAGTAAAGAAACCAGCCTTAGTACCAAATGGACGTCCAAGTGGATGGCATTCTGGGAATGGGATGCCAGAACTTAGAAGGCCTTGTCTCACATCCTCCTGCAATTTATTGCTCCCAGTAGAGGAACATACAGGAGGGCCCTCACAGCAGATCATAGAATCATAGAATCAAGGAGTTGGAAGAGACCAGAAGGGCCATCCAGTCCAACACCCTGCCATGCAGGAACTCCCAATCAAAGCATCCCCAACAGATGGCCATCCAGCCTCTGTTTAAAAACTTCTAACGAAGGAGACTCCATCACCCTCTGAGGAAGTGTGTTCCACTGTTGAACAGCTCTTACTGTCAGGAAGTTCTTCCGAATATTGAGGTGAAATATCTTTTCCTCCAATTTGAATCCATTGCTATGGGTCCTACTCTATGCAGCTAGAGAAAATAAGCTTGCTCCAGCCTCAATATATCACCCTTTCAAATACTTAAACAGCCCATGCCATGGCCCCGTTCCTCCCTTTTGCCACCCCTAAAAGAGCAGCAAAATGCTGCTCCTTTTAGGGGTGGCAAAATGCCACCCTAAGAGCAGACGAATGGCTCTTCTTCACCCTTTCCGGCTCAGCGCATCAGAACGCTTCACTGGGAGGGCATCCTGGTGCCGCGCACTGTGCATAATGACGTGCGGTGTCAGGACAGCATCAGCCTGGGGTTGGGGCGGCTGGCGTGTGGCTCCCCCACCCCATCTCTGCCTCCAGGCTGGCCTTTTGGTCCGTTCTGCAGAGGCCCTGAGTCTCTCTTCATAAGTCATGGTTTCCAAACCCTTCATCATTTTGGTCACCCTCTTCTGGACTTGCTTCAGCTTCTCAACATCCTTTTTGAATTGTGATGCCCAGAACTGGCCACAGTATTCTAGGTGAGACCTCACCAAAGCAGAATAGACCTCACCACTATTACTTTCCTTGATCTAGATACTATAAGTCTATTGAGGCAGCCTAGAATTGCATTGGTCTTTTTAGGTGCCACATCATACTGTTGACTCATGCTCAACTTGTGGTCTAGACTCCTAGATTCTTTTCATATGTAATCTCATTAAGCCAGGTATTCACCATCTTATATCTTTTCATTTCTTTTTTTCTACCTAAGTGTAGTACCTTACATTTCACCATGTGGAAATTAATTTTGTTACTTTTGGCCCAGCTTTCGAATCTATTCAGGTCATTTTGAATTTTGACCCTCTCCTCTGAGGTATTAGCTACTCCTCCTAATTTGGTGTGATCTTCAAATTTGATAAGCATGCCCTCCATTCCTTCTCAGTCTTTGGGCAAGCACCTGAAGCAGTTTGGGGGCTAGGAAGATCATCACCAGCACCTTGAAAGCAGACCAGAAGCACCAGCTACTGCAATTCTTTCCAGGCCAGTGTTATATTGTGTCTATACAGAACTCCAGTCAGCCATCTATATGTTGCATAGCTGTAACTAGCAGTCTTCAAGGGGAGGCCCACACAGAACACATTACAGTAATCTGATAATGGATTTCTTTGGCAAAATTGATCTTTGTCCAGGAAAGGCTGGCATACCAGTCAAAGCTGGCACCAAGCACTCTGAACATGGAGTTCACCTGGGCCTCCAGTGAGAAAGATGGATATAGGAGTATTCCCAAACAATATGCCTTCTTCTTCAGAGAAAGTGCTACCCCATTCAGAACATTTACTCAATGCCTTTGCAGACTGCTAGAAATAGTGCAAATTGAGTCCACTTTAACTGCCCTGGCTCAGTGCTAGGGAATCATGGGAATTATATTTTTTTCTGAGACATTGAGCCTTCTCTGTCAGAGAGCTCTGGAGCCACAATAAACTACAGTTCCCATGATTCCCTAGCACTGAGTCAGGGCAGTTAAAGTGGACTCAGTTTGCACTATTTCTGGCAGTCTGCAAAGGCAACTAGTTTCCATATACAGGAACTGGCAAGCCACAGCATATCTGTTTTATTGGGAGCTAGCCTCAGTTTATTGCCCCTTCTCCTGCCCATTATAACACCCATTATAACGTTGAGCACCTCCACACTCCAGCCAGTTTTGATGACAAGGAGAAATAGAGATGAGTGCCATTGGCATACTGATGGCACCACGCCCAATTAATGACCAAATGGAAAATGTGCACTGCTGGAAAAGCCTTTGTGAGAACAACAGTACAGTGGATCTGTGGTCAAACAACCAAAGGCTGCTTGCTAATGAGGGGCTGGGCCAGGAAATATGTTATAATGTTGGAATCTCAGAGGTCCATCCCACATTGCACGAGCAGACTTTGGCTCATTGTACAGCAGGACCTTCACTTTGTTTTCTGTAGCACCCTTCCAGATCCCCAGATCTTCTCCAGAGAGTCCCTGCCTCTCTGGAACAGAAGTGAAGAGTGTGTGGAAGGCCCTATATGGAGAAGGGTTGTAATTCTGCTACTGGTTTCTGTTTCACTGGTAGATAGGGGACCATACTGACTTCAACCCTGTTTAAAGGATATGCTGATGATGTCTTTTGACAAATTTGCAGAACACCATTTTTCTATGGACACTAAATTCTGAAAAGAGTTTTGGGGGATTCTGCAACTTAAGCATGCTGATCCTTCAGAAAAACAGATACATGTCTGTGATAGTTTATTGTTTAATGACCCCTTCAATTTCCTTCTTCTCTAAGAGCACACTTCTTTTTTGTCTCTGGAGGAATCTCCATTATGTTCCTTCTTCTCCTTTTGTTCCCTGACCGGAGCAGCATGACTTTCTAGCATGTTGATAAGAAACTTTCTCTGCAAGCATGTAGACTATTTTTACCTCATTTTTTCTCTGCAGCAAGAAGCTTTACATGTGTATGAATAAGCACATGATTTTGTAAGTAAATTTATCTTTTTATATTACTCTAAGAACTTTGTCTTAGTTCTTAACTGGAAGACACATGGGGGCTGGAGATTAAAAGTGCACTAGTTTATTTTTCCTGCTCATGCACTTTCTGCTGTGTTCACTTTGCTGGTGAGATTAAACCAATCTCTCCTATTTTCCTGGGCTTTCTAGCGAATCTCAAGAAAAAATCCATCAAAGAGCATTCTTAGGCCCAGCTCCCAGAACGCTGCACCTAGACAAACCCACTGAGGGTTTGGGGTAGGTGGGCAGGGAGTGTAGGGCTAAATAAAACACTACCCTTACTCTCTAGTAGGTACTTAGCGAGGAAAAGTAGAATATTTCTGGACATTTGGAAGGAAAAATGAAGGGGGGAAAAGAACACTCCCATCTCCTTTTGCTATTATACCAAGACTTTGTCTTTTAGGGGCAGTTCTGGCAAGGCCCTTGACTTCATTTGCTCATTTCATTTCATTTTTGTAAAAGGTACTTCTTTTAAAAGGTTTTGCTGGTTTCTGGGCAGGTCTGGGATGAGGTCACGGCATCAATATTTTGTTGTGGTAAGTCAAGCGCCAATTGTCCTCATGTATCTGAAGGCAAATCAAAATGAAACCTGCCAGTAGAGCCAACAAAGATATTTCACACCCACAGAGAGAGCCTGCACTCATTTTTGTAAGAAAGGCTAGAACATGAGCCTCATGCTCTATCTCTAAGGTCCTGCAAAAGCAATTTTCCATATGACTATGCTCAGAGTGTTATTTTTTTAAACCTCATGACCACACAGTGTTTAAGCTGCTTATTAATAAGGCCAGTTTTCACTTTTTTTAATGCACCCCTTGACCTTTCAAACTTGCTGACATTTGAGAGACTATTTTTCTTCTATCTGGGCCAGATCAAATGTTACTCTATGAGACTGTCTAAATGTGTCTCAGAATATAAATGGGGTGGAAGGAATGAGGGAGGGGGAATTATTATTGAGACCAAATATTTGCGAATCTTAATGGATACTTCAGCCTTTACTTGACCCATTTTGCATTGGCCATTTTCAGGGTTGGCTTAAGATATTATGTCACTGTGAAAGAACCACAACAAGCTTCTACCTTCCTATACTATACAACCCAACACAGGTGAACGACAATTTAATAATAAACTCAAGCTTCAAAAATACTTTGTAGAAACAGCAAGGATAAGACCACAACAAACTGCTTATACACGTTTCAATATACATCAGGGATATTGAATCCATCGATTCATGGAAGATCTTACATTACCTGAGGCAGAACAGTAAATGGCATCTCCCATCCTTGGGAAAGTATACTCATCCCTCCACATTTGTTGGGATTAGGGGCACAGGACCCTTGTGAATGTGGAAAAATGAAAATAATGAAAACATTATGTTTTTACCTGAGAGAACACCTCTCTAGGAATCTCTAGGTCCTCCAGGGCAACTCTGTGGTCAACGTCTTGCAGACATTGACCACAGAATTGTGTTGGAGGAGCTACAAATGCCTAGTGGTGTGTTCTCTCCAGGAATCTCTAGGTCCTTCAGTGTGTCTTTTGGTTAAAGTTGACTATAGAGTTGCGCTGGAGGACCTAGATATTCCTAGAGAGAATATATCAATAAAATCCATGAATAATCAAATCCTCAGATGTCAAAGCCTCAAATGTGGAGGGATGAGTGTATATATCTAACACCAAAGTTATACTAGGACCTGAGGCAGAAAAGTCTGCCAGTGCCCCTTTTCCTCCTTGGCAGTAGCAATAGAGGAGGAGGATGAATGAATAGAACCAACCATTTGCTACCTTTTTGCAGCATTTTAAATCCATGGAAGCTATAAAGGCAAGATCATTCTATGGACAAACATTTCTTGTGAGGTGCAGAAAGAAGGAAAAACAAGGAGCAAAGTGCTTATGGTGGAAATGAGGCAGTTTAGGCATTGTAGGAAATGTAGGCATTGTTGCTATTTAATTGTATAAAATGAAAAGTGGCAGGTTTTATTTCAATATTCTCAGAGGCTACTTTGAATTATCCTCCATAAGACATCTATGAAAATACCAAATATGGTGGGCTACCATCTTCTTGAGTTTTAGTCCAACACTCAAACCACTGCATCATTCTGGGTCTCAGGAAGCATCTTATCGGCTCACAATTCTCAGGGGTGCATCTAATGGGGAGCAGGGAGATGAGGCCATTGCCTTCTCAAATAAGAATTCTGTCCACCCCAATGAAATTTTCCTTCAGTCCTCAAATGCTTAGCATTCTAGTGTTGTTATTTATTTACTTCATTTATATGCTAGCTTTCTCCCAAGATGGGACCCAAGGCAGCTTCCAAAAAATAGTACATTAAAAATGTTCACAATAAAAAATTTAAACACAGTTTTAAAATCCCCACATTAAACACCATAAAATCATTTAAAAGCCACGCAAAAGTTAAAAACACATAAAACATACACATAACTTGTGCTTTAATAATTTAAACCTGCATTTTAGAAATACAGTTCATGTACCACCACCACCTCCCAAAAAAGGCAGGCAAAGTTACCAAGACAATGTGAACACAGCAAATATAAGAGACTTAGGTGTGAGTGATTTTCAATGTCTCTCTGTAATGCTAGAAATTTGGAGACTGAAGGAAAACATCATTGGGAGGGGGTTCTTATATGGGGGAAACAGTGACCTCATGGCTACAGCCCTGACAGTTCCAGAGTCGTCTTCTTGCTAGGCATGGCAGATAGCGTTATAACAGAGAACGTGGCTTCCCCAAGAGTTGTAGATACCTTTCAATAGTGATTCCCAATATGGACAGTATGCCCCTCTGGGAGCGGTGGAAAGTGTGTGTGTGTGGGGAGATTAGTCAAAAGCGTGCAGCAGGGGAGCAGTGAGGGAAAAGGAGATAGCGGGGGGAGGACTACAGTCAAAGTATTGGTGCACAAGAAAGACAAGAGGAACCAACAGCCTTTAGGTAGTGGTGGGGAGAAGCAGTGGCAAAAAGGAGCTTTCACATTTGGCACCCTGCTCAAGTTTTGTGTTTTGCTGGCAGGTTGGAGCTGCGCTGCTGTTCCTGCTTTCTTTCCTTGGACAATCTGAGAGAAGAGGTGGCAGAAGAAACAATGTTTGTGTATGTGTGTGTGCGTGTGTGGGAGAGGACAAGTTGAAGCTGTGTGGGGAAGGCACATTTCTTGGGGAAGGAAGGGGAAGAGTATCCAGGGTTGATTCTTCAAAAGTGTATTTTGCTTCTCTTGGTTTGAGAATGCCTCCTCACTGGGAAGAAAAATGGGAAACCATCTGTGCCCCCTCTCTGCCCCAATGAAGAAGGACTGAGTCTTTCCTCAGCAGGGAGAAGGTTCTCCCTTTGAGCTTGGTCATCTTGGAAGCAGCAACCAAGTAGCCTACTACCAACAAGCCTCTCGTCTGCACCGGCCTTTGCTGCAAGGCTGGCATGAGTGAGAGGCTTCTCAGTTGCTGCTCCCAAGGTGACCAGCTACTCGGTCACTGCTCTCTTTGTACCAATCACCCTGGGAGCAGCAACCGAGCAGCCGGCCTTCCTTTTGCTGTAAGGCTGGTGTAGGTGAAAGAGAGGAGCAGGCCTATGTGACGGCCAATGCCACTTTCACATATGAGAGGCTGAGGCAGAGGAGGCAGCAGTGGCCAGCTGGATGTGGCTGTAGTAGACACTGCTGGCCAGCTGGCTGCTGCACAAATTAATATCAAGAAATTAATATCAAGAAATAGGCATGGGAGCCCCCTAGGATTTTCACCCAAGAGGAAAAGGAGTGGTAGCCCAAAGTAGTTTGGGGACCACTGCCTTTCAGCCATGTTAAAAGACTATCTGTAATGCCTTAGCTTTACTTTTATTGGAGGTAGTTATGACTTGTACTATGTGTTTCTTTCCCTGTCTAACATCCCATTAATGTTCTTCTTTAATCTTAAAACTCCAGTAGGTTTGTCAGTGCTTTCTGAGGAGGATTTGCTTCACTTCTGCCAAAACAACAAAAGCAGCAGCAGCTGCTGGAACCATCACAGCTTGAGATTGCCGGTTCTAATGTGCTTTGCTTTTTGACTGTAATGTGTTTTATGAAACATCTTCTAAAGCTTACAAGTGACCTTGGACCATAAACTCTCCATCACAAAAGTCTTACCTTGCCAAGTATAGGAATAATTTATGATGGTAACGGTTAATCTAAGGTGTGTGCATATGTGTGTGTGTGTATGTGTGTGCATGGTTGTTGGGTTGTGTGTGTGATTTTTTTTTAAAACAAAATCAGCACTCTGTAAAATATAGGAGTATGACATGCACCATTTGGCACATTTACGACAAAGGTGCTCTGGCTTTCTTAACTCCACAGTTCTACGTTGGCAGTTTTTCAAGTTCTTCAGACAGATGTTTAAATGAATCTAAAAGGACAGAGAAATACTTTTAAAACATCATATAGAGTTGTGACCCTCAATATAAAATGGACTTTTTTTTCTTGCTATCAGTTCAGATAGAAAAGGATGCCACATGGCCTAGCCTGTTTTAGATCCATTGTTAATGACAGAAATAGCAAATGATGAAATTAGCTTTGTGAGAGAAGTCCAGTTTATTATTTAATTGTGGCTGATGCAAGGAGAAGGGGAAGATGAGAAAGCTTCTTTACTCTTCTAGAGTTAGCATGCATTCACATCTGCTTTCTTTAAAAGGTACCAGGACTTGTCTGTCATGCCTCAAATCCAGTCATTACTGTTCAGGCAAAGTTCAGAAAGGACCTAAGGTATGCAATACAAGATCTTCCAAATGTACTTTGCATGGAATTGAAGGAAAGCTAGGCATGCTTAAAACATACAGGAATTTCAGTGGTTTGAGCACATGAAGTATACAAATCTGTTGGTGGACATGGGGACAGAAATGAATTTGTGTTTATCCAGACTGAACCCTGCAATTGTTATGGACAACTGCAATGATGGTGGGGCACTGTACCACAGATGTCTGAGAAATAAATAAGTCCCACAAAATATACTGAGAAGCTGACTGTTGCTGGGGGCGGGTGGGTGGGGGATTGTTAATGTCAACATTATAAAACAGCTTTTTCTGAATATTAAGCATGTTTTCACTATCTCATGGAGACTATAGCAATAACAATGGCAAGTATATTTCTATACTGCTTATCAGTGCACTTAACCACTGTGCATTTAACCACTGTGCCACCAGGACTTATATAATGGTGGATATGAATAAAATTACGGAGTAGCTTGGTGGTAACACTTTCACAGACAGAAACAGAACTTCTGCAGGTAAAGACTAAAATCTAGTCCCATTACTGGGACCCAGTGAAAGCTTAAGTGCTTACGGGCATGTGTACATTTTATGTATTATAATGAAATAATATTATATTTTGATTGTAGGAACAAACCAGACTCTGTCCTTGATGTACATATTTCATTTTTGAGGGCTTGGAAAGTGACTAGAAGCTGGAAATAAATACCAGCCATTATCTAATAAACGGACAGGAGTCGTCAGTAAAGCAATGAACATTTTATATTTAATTTACATTTTGACATTTTTGCACATAAATAACAATGTAAACCAATACGTAAACATAGGATAGTTTGTTCTAGCAAAGTAAAAAGCCTGTTAACTTTGGTCAGAGCCTGTTCTTTAAAAAAAGAAGAAGAAACACTGATTGTTGCTACATTCACATGTGAAGTTCCTAAATGGAGAGAAGATTCAACAGAGAAAAAGCAAATTTTAAAGCTGATGCATATAAATCTTTGTAAAATTTGTATTAAATACAAGAAAGCACTACAGGCAATTATTAAAAGCAAGTGTGTGTCCAGTGACAGGGGTAGTGGTGCTTTGGTTTCTCCTACAGCAAAATCCTACATTTATGAAACATTGCTACATTTAAATATATTTGCCTCACAATTTATGGGAGCAGAAATGTAACGAACTGTAATCCTTCCTTCAAAAGCTATATTTAAAGTTTTCCTTGGGCTTTTAGACCATAGATATGTTTGGTGATTTAAATAAGAAGGCATTTAAGAATGGTATCATTTCTGAAATGGTCTAATTCTTTAAGACTATTATGTGATACAAATATATATACACAACACAGTGGAAAAGAGTGTAATAACACTGGCTCTTCTTCTCTTGTTACTTATTACTGTATGCATATCCTGCCTTTCTCCTGGCACAGGACCTCATTACATGTGATCATGCAAACTTCTTCCAAGCAGAGGAAATATGGTAGACTTAATAACTCACCTTACTCTTTACCATACACATAGGTGAGTGAGAACAAGGGCTGTTTGTTTTTCAGTAAAGGAAAACAAATCTGAATTGTGTGTTTTCCACCCTTAGGCAAAAGTCTGCAGCAGGAATATGGCAGGGTATAGAACTCATATGAAAAATATTCACAGAATTCTTTAGAGATATTAGAAATAATGGTCAGAATCCTGTATGGAATTTACTAATACATAAGCACTGTAACCATGGTGCTACTCAGTGAATCCTAGCCCAATCCTCACTTATGGGGAAGCATCTGCTGTGATCAGTGGATCGCCAGTGTTACAGGTAGAATCAGGGTCTCTGTCACAATTCTGCCTCATGCTAGAGACGGCTCATGTAAGGGAGATGGGAACAGCAGCCATTTGCTTCCCAATCGATATGAGAACAGACCTCTGTAGCCCGCAGCAGCTGGTAAGTGGACATTGGAGGACTTTCATAGTCCCTACATAGCCGCTAAACTAGTGCTGATTCATGTATGGACCCTGGATACGTAACAGTCATGTGTGCATAACGCCAGCTTATGCATTTGTTAACTGTCATAAAGAATTCCAGCCAATATGTGGATAAACTTGTTTGTGTAATAGTATGCAGTAATCAAGTGTCACTAAAAGTTGCTGTGCATATATACTGATGACTGACTGACTAGTACAGTATTATGGTTCTGAAACTGATAATTTAACTCTTTGGTAAGGTGAAACAAGCTAGGTAAAACAGATTTTCTTATATGGTTTTGGCTCACAAACATTAAGTGGTATAAAAATAAATGTGCGCGCGTGCACACACAGGGTACATTGGTATAAATATTCATAAATATACATGTATTCTTTGCTACACCTTGTATGCCGACATGGTATCTTTGGGCTTAGCACAATAAAACAATTTACAAAAAGAAAAGAAAAAAAGGCATGCTAAATATTTCCTCTGCACATTTTGGTTTGTACTCTAAAGTAGCAAAGCATGAGATAAAACAGCATTTTCTGCACCACTGGACACACTCAATGAGGTAACTGTTGTTCAGCAATTTTGCAATGCCCTCTTCATCTTTAATTAAATTAACCACAAAATGTACTAATTACAAATACTGAGAGAAATCTTAAGTCATACAGAGAAAAAAAAAGGGAAGGGGACAAGACACCAGTTAGGTTTGATAAGAAAAAGCTTTGTCACCAGGGAAGGAAAGCAGAGTGGGCAAGGGTGGAGAGTTGATAGAAAAGAAGTCCCACAAGTCTTTCCCAAAGAATCTAAAAAAATCAGATTTGCTCATAGCACCCCACTGGCAAAAACTGCAGCAATACTGTTCTTTGTGGACAAAAAAAAGTCATTTGGTTGTAAAACTCTTACTCAAAGTTTCATGATATCCAACTGCTGGTATGAAAAATGATTTTTTTCAACTTTCACTTTTTTCCTTGTTTTATGCATTATTTCTGACAGAGAATTTCCTATTCATCTTAGGTGTGAAGCACTACCAATGAAAATCTCTCATCTGTCTCTATACCAGTATGACTTACTCTCTGCAACTGCTGTATACATTTTGGGGGGATTTCACATTTCTAACCACCTTGTCCAATTACAAAATACTGCTGCATCTACAGGGACTTCCAGGATTTACCTTTGGCAAAACAAAAACCTAATTTCTGAAATAGGTATATAATGTCCCTCCCCCCACCTGCAGTCTTTTGGTTTGTTGAACAGATGTGCAGGAATAATTTCTACAAAGAATGGCCACAGGACAACAGGAAGGGGGGAAAAAAGAACACTTGTATTTCACTTACAATGAAAGTTACCATCATTGTAAATATTTTCTAACTATTGCTTTTTGAATGGTAAATTGCATAATAAATTATGAAATACAATTACTAGAAAATGATTATGGATAAAAGATTGTCTTTTTTGGAAGCAGGGGAGGCAATAAACAGTCCTTGCCTCCTTTCATGCCCTGAGAATACAACTTTGGAGTTCCTTCTTAACAACTGGAGTTAGAGGAAACTACTGTAAGCCAAGATTGCTTTGCAGCATTGACACTATGTACAAGCAATTGCTACAGGCACCCTGACTTGCCAAGTCATAAATTAAAAAAACCATTTCTTTGTCTCACACACAAATGCATCAGTATGCACATGTGCACATACACATATGCACACTCTCACCCGTACACATTCAGTCCATGCACATCCCACAGCATTTAAAGGTCCATCGGTTCAACTGTTTCTTGCTTGACCTTTACAGGTACTGGAGGTAGTGAATGACCATGAGGCAACTTCACAATTGACATATCGGACGAGTCATAAAGATTACATCCTGAGGAGATGAGCCCATTTCCCAGGTTTCTCTGCAATGTCGTTTTCAGTGTGGCTCCTTCTATCTCTCTTCTAAGCACAGTGAGGATTTCCTTCTCCACCACAGATGCCATGTCAACATTGTCCTCAACATCATCTAACCTGTCTGCACTGTCACTAATGTCAAACTTCTCAATCTCTTCATTGATCCGATTGAGGTCCTCTGCAGAAAGGTCGGAGGCAGGGACGGCAGGACAGTTGCCTTTTAGGTGGACCTTGAGGCTACAAAGGTGGATATAGCTCTTATGGCAGTGGATGCACTTGTGGGGACGCTCTCTGGTGTGGAGCCGTTTGTGCAGTTTCAGGTGCACAAATTGGGTGAATTTAGCAGTACAGAGCTTGCACTGGTAAGGCTTCTCTCCAGAATGGAGCCGCAGATGGGTCTTCAGGTTGCTTGTGCTGCTGAATCGCTTATGGCAGACCTAATTAAGGGGGAACAGATAAGAATGTTAGGATGAGAATTGTGTTTGGTGGATTTTTTAATGTATGAAATCCAAAAGCATGACTCCAAAAACACAATCCATCCTCAGTCAGCCCTTAGTCTTCTCAATTAAAATCATACAATTCCTGTATTTTTTTTTTAATTTCCACACAAATAATGTGTAGGCTAAGACTGATTGGAACATTATGACTGCCAGCCTTTTAACAGCTGAGGTTTAAACACAACATTTGCAACTTTCCACAAACATGTAATCAGAACTTGCAAACATCAACACTCTTTGTTTACATCTGCCAAGAGAAACCAAGCTTTTCTAAAAGTGAAAAGCAGTTTGTCTCTTCAACAGTGGTATCAACCAGTGCTCCAGTTATGCCTCAACTCTGCATCATGTGCACAAAATGCTTCTTGTACTAAAATCAGGATTTCATTCTACACAAATTGTTACCTACCTGACATTCATGGGGCTTTTCTCCTGTATGTACCAGATAGTGCTTTTGGAGGTGAGCCAGTTGAGTAAACCCCTTATTGCAAGTAGTACATTTGAACGGTCTTTCTCCACTGTGTACTCGAAGGTGAACCTTTACAAAACAAGAACATGTATTGTTAGTCATACAACAGGGCCAATATTACTATTTGCCTACTCAATATCAAATATACCAGGCATCGTAAAAGAGTGATAAAACAGAAATGTTGGAATACTTAAATTAGGAAGTCTTTAATTTCCCTGCCCCTACTTTTTATTAATGCAATAAAATAATGCAACTTTTTGCCAGGCTTTTAGGGCTGTTCAACAATTTCTAACTTGTAGAATTTATTTTATTTTATTTTATTTTAATTTATTTTAATTTAACTTTATTTTATATGCTGCCTTTTTCCATAGTGGGATCCAAAGCAGTTCAAAGATAAAATTAGTTAAAATGTACCAATACAGTTTTAAAATCAATTAAAATCATTTCATGTAACCAGTGTAAAATTATGATTAAAAATTACAAAAGTTAAAAACACAGCACACATCCCAATAAAAAACCTCCCTCAGAGTGATTACATATTAAAAGCCTTCTGGAATCCTGAACAAAAAGGTCTTAATCAGGTCATTACTAATTTATGCAAAAGCTGGCCTCAACCTGGGGAGAATTATCACTTTTGTAGTCACATGGTTATAATCTAAAGTATTATAGATTAGTCAACAGATGAATATCCTTCCTTCCTTGATCGTTAAGATTTTCAGGTGACAGAGACATGTTTCTCAGGTGAATGAAGAGAACCTGTGCATCATGGTGGCTTTCTTGCCTCAGTAACTGTGTAAGACCATTTCTGCTGCTCAGGCTGCAGCCCTCAATGGCAATATAGATATTGAGGTAATGAGCCACACAGCCGAGATTGGTTTTAACTGCTATCTTGCCATATACACCAGTGAGCTCCCACAGCTCCTCTTCTGACTTTTTAGTCACTTAGTTCTCAGATAGTAAATTCTTCCCTACATACATTACTTGGTACCACTAGCTGTTGAGCTGCTGCTGCTGCTGCAGTTCCTCCTTTTCCTCAGCATGCCATGTCTGTTTTTACATCTGAATGGTTTAACCAAGAATGTGTTCACTTTGTAGTATAGTTAACAAAATCTCACACAGCAGAACAGAGAGCACTCATGAGTGAAAGTGATAGGGTGATGCCCACTTCATATTACACCCAACTTGCTCAACTGTTGCATATAAATATTATTGAAGCCATCTATAGAAAATATGCTCTTTGACACCCCCCCCCCCAGTTTTCGAAGCTTTAAAGGTGCAGCGATATAGACATTACATACAGGGAAAATGTATTACATCTTTATCCCAATATAATAATAAAAGATAGGCCAGTAACTAACCTGGAAGAAAATAGGTTAACCTATGTATCACATTAAAGAAATATAGCCCTTCCTAAGAAAGCAACAAGCTTTTTGTTGTTATTTGTAAACAGAGTAGTTGAGAAATAATGCTTCTTTTAAAGACCTACCTTCAGGTTAGAGAGTTGGCCAAAAGTTTTGGAGCAGACATTGCATTCATACTTTATTTTGCCATTCTGTTTCTTCAGTGGGTATGGGAGGGTTTTGTAACCAGTCATGTTTCTCTTGGTCTTGATGAGATTCATGGCTTCTTCACTGCTGCTGGCAGCCAACACTGCTGAGGTAGGTTTAGGTTGCATTATATGTTCTGAAGTGGCTGCTGTGCCTGCTGTGGGCGATCCACTGGTGGGGCTACATGGCTTGTCCTTCATGCTGGCGGCAGCTCCTGTGACGGAGAAGGCACTGTTATGTGCAGGGATGAGGAAGTCTCGTGGATGGTCAGGTTGCAAAAGCTGGCGGCTACCATCAGATGGTAAGGAACTTGGAAGGGCAGATGAGTTCAACATATGATTAGAAATGCTTCCTCCACTGAGGAGGCTGCTGTAGAAAGGATACATCCTTGGAAACAGATTGAAATTGTTGATGCCCATGCCATATGGTGGTAAAAGGAATTTGGAATAGGGGAAGGCTTGTGAAAGATGGCTCGAGGGTGCATATCCAGGATATGACCCCAATCCTTCTGAGTTATAGAGTCCATTCAAGTATGGATAAGGTTCTCTGTGCTCTTGAGTCATAGAAGCTAGGGGGGATACTGTAACTCCCGGACTGCTATGAGGGCTTGAGCTTTTCAAACTTTGGTCTGGGCTACTCCTGGCTGAGGGACTTGGTGTGGTAGAAGACTGGATAGGTGAATGGGCAATGTAACTAGGCCTTTCAATCCCATAAACAAAAGAAGCCTTCAGGTAATCATCTGGAATGTGAGGTCGGATTGGGTAGACAATTCGAGGATAGAAAGGCCTTTCAGGGCTACAATTTTTTCTTAAGCTCGCCAAGTCTTTTTCTTGAGTACGTGAAGAGATGTGGCTATAGAATAAGTCCCTTCCTCTAGGATTACTGGAATCAGTTTTCAGGATTTCCTTCACACTATGTTCTCTTCGAGGAACATTTTTCTGATGAAGTTCATCTTTGTCATTAGCTTGCTGCTTTGGATTAATATCGCTTTGTGCTGAAATAATAATAATAATAATAATAATAATAATAATAATAATAATAGCAACAACAACAACAACAACCACCACCACAGATACATAAATACAGATATTTAACTTAAAGGATTTATGAACACTTTACACACACAACTAAAACAGGGTAAAAAAAAGCTCTTGTCAAAGAGAAACCTTTTGAAGTCACTTTGATTGTTATCCCCTTTCTTAAAAAAGAGAGACATTTGCATATTGTGGGATGACTACCCTTGCATTAACTTGAAAGGAGCTTAATTAATGGCCACACGTTAAATAATGGATGGTCATGATGAGCCATTCTGTATACCCTTGCTACATTTGGTCTAGGCAGTACTTCTATATTTGCATTCTTGACCATGAGATTAAATTTCTTATGGAAAAAACTGATCTGTTTTAAATGATCAAAACAGCATCTGGTCACAAGGGAAATCTTGTGGGGAAAAATTACATTCTCATAGTAACCATCTCTTTTCCTGGTCTCCAACCCAATTTATGCCAGACCTCATTTCCCATATAGCTGCACCTTATCTCAACTTATCTCAACTCAATGGCATTACATGCCATAACCCAGGGGTCGGTAACCTTATTTTACCTGGGGCCGGTCGCTGGTCCCTGGGTCTTCCAGCGGGCTGGGGGGGGGAATGGCGGCACGCACACGCACACCCCACCACCACCATGCGCAGCGTGGCCGCCATTTTGTTTGCAAAAATGGCAGCCACGACTCATTTGCGCATGGCCACACGTTAAATAATGGATGGTCATGATGAGCCATTCTGTATACCCTTGCTACATTTGGTCTAGGCAGTACTTCTATATTTGCATTCTTGACCATGAGAAGCCATTTTGGCAAACAAAACGAGTTGCAGAAGCCATTTTGGCAAACAAAATGGCGGCCGCGACGCACGCGGAAGCGGAGGCGGGGGTCGGCAGCAGTGGTGGTTGGCGGGGGCCTGTCGGCGGGCCGGGTGCAGCCTGCGGACCGTAGGTTGCCAACCCCTGCCATAACCAAATCTTTGAACAGTTACTCTTTTGGACTATAATTCCTAGAATCATCCAGTCAGCATAGTTCCATAACATAGTACAAGCAATTCTTCAGTGTACTCCGCTCTGAAAATGTGGCCTGGGAAGGAATACTAGCCACTGATATCACACACTGAATCCAATGTCCCCTCTGCCTCAGTTATGTGAATTAATATATTTCCAATGTACCATTTTCAAAGGAAGAGTAACTTTGAAGAACCTGAATGGTAGTCCTTTCCTCCAGGTGGTAAAGCTTATTACTTGGTTTGGTAATTTTTATTACACTTGCTATTAACTAAAGATTTTCAGTGGTTTCCATGTGTATGAAAAACACATGAAAAACAGTGGTTTCCATGTGTATGAAAAACAGCATGTTCACTGTTCATACGTGTACTGCATGGTATCATTACACAAACATTCACATCTTGCAACACTTGTAATGATCTTGATGTGCAGTGTCAATCTTGCACACATACTGAGAATCTTTTATACTTTGTACAAAATGAACATTTGTTCATGTTTCTGCCTTAATTTAATTTTCAGGGGGTTTTTTGTTTTAAAATTTCTTTAGTAATGTTCTATTTTATTTGTTAATGCTGAAGATTCTTCTTCAACCATTCCAGTCAGCATAAAAGACCTTTCCTTAAAATGATTACAAAAGGAACATACTCTTCACTGTTTCTGTTGGATTAATTCATTCATCACATGAAATGGAACCTCTCCTCCTTTTTTCCACTCCTTCTTGTACTAGGTCAATAAACCTAATTTAATATGCCTCTGTTTTAAGCACACCTTCACATTTATGGTAGAAATGGAGATACGTAACATTCAGCAAATATCTGTTTCTATCCTGTAATACATCAACCCTAAACATTTTTTTCCTACCACACATACACTGATAAAACACTGTTGGCTGTTATGACTGGCCTCAGCTCCCTGAAGTGTGTGGTATGTTATGACTGGTTCTAACTTCATAAAGTGTGTTTCTGTGGCATATACATGGTGAAAAAACATGACCTATAGCCTCCTCATGTACACCATATTCCATATGGACCTGATTCTGCTATATTGTATGTCATGGTTAGGATGTAGTTTTAAGTGTTAAAGAAAAGCAATTAATCTCTTTTCCTTTTTAAAGCTTTAAATCACATGCATACTGAGGATGCAATATTATAATATAAAAATAAAAGACTCTTCATAGAACTTGCACATTACACATGTATTCTGTTGCTAGCATGGGTCTTCTGAATGTTCACAAAACACCAATCTGCTTTTCTAATATGCTAGTAGCTATCAGCACCGTGGAACCATTCAATGAAAACATAGTAAAACCTGATGCTCTGATATAAAGATAGACAGGCAGCCTCCTAAATGTCTTAATAAGGAAACAGATTTGTACCCTTCACTCCCTTGACTACTTCTAACAAGCAAACATCACTCTAAAAGGAGAATGAGTGCCTTGCTGGCACGTGTGGACAACAGGACTATGAAGACGACTTACACAGGATTCCTCTGTAATCCAAAACTTAACATCTTGGAATGTTCTTTCATATCCTTGCTTTTCTTAATTTGTGATTGTAACAGCTGCCTGCTGAGCAGCTATTACAATTGGGTCACCTTACTTGTTGCTAACAGAGGAATCTGAAAAATAGTGTGCAACTTTTCAGCACTATGAGCAATGGACAACAGAGTGTTAGGACTGGGCCTAGGGAGACCTGTTCAGCAAGAAGCTTCATGGGTGAGAGTGTGTACTTAGGCAAGTAATTTTTCTTTCAGTCTCAAGTATGGCACAAAGATGTTGAAGGAAGTTAATGTGATGTATATATGGCAACTTTAAGCTCTTGAGCATGAGGGGGGTGGGGTGGGTGGGTTGTCAGATGATTGACAGCATGAGAAAGAGAGGCTACACAGAACCAGGAAGTCACACCCGATATTTTTAGGGTAACTTCACACAATGTATTGTGTGCAAGAAAAGTATGTCTGAAAACAAATGCATCATAGTAGGTGAATTCACTGGGATCCATTACTGGCTGCAACTTCCTATCTATTAATTGTGCACTTGCTTTCAAACCCAGTTTTATTTCTGTGTAATGTGTGAAACAACCATTGGAGCAGAGCTGGAGAAAATGCAGCCTGTGGGCTACGCGTGTCCACAGTTCTCACCTTTGTGTCTCCCTGAAGTCTTTCACCACCCCCCCAAAGTCCCTGAATCCTCAATTTTTTTAAAAAAGAATAATTCTCGAGTGAAAATCACCCCAAGATCATATCTAAAGCACTTCCAAAGTGTGGAAACATGCCAGAACCCCCTCAGAACTATGCAGCCCCTCTCAAATATATTCTTCTCTTTTTCTACTTCAAAATGGTGACAGAAGTGGCATAATGTCACTTTCAGTTGTCATTTTGAAGGCAAAACAGGGGGAAAAGGATAGTTGGCACACAGGAGTGGGTGGGAGGGTGGCCCTCAGGTGGGCTGAGGAATTGTCCCCTGCCTCTGTACAGCTTCCCACCACTACTTTAGTGTATATGGGAAGTTACTGAGTCAGGAAATGTGTTAAGTTCCTTACTTTCCTGGAAGAAACTAAAAGCGAAGTCTCCCCCCCCCCCCACAAAATTTTTCACAAAATATGTGAAGTTACTGAATTCTTCAATAAAACAACCAGCACAAAATAAGGTTGTACATTCCGCCTCACATATCCATATGTCTCATGAGTACAAGTCCCATCTATAAAAACTATCTGCCTCCTTTTTTTGTGGTAGGCAGATTGTATGGTCTCCTTTGTGCAGGGGCAAAAATGCTGTGTCTAAGGAATATAAAACATACACAGGAACCTCTGTATCTTCTTATCCAAATCTAGGTTAAAGAACATCCATGTATTCCCTGTTAGCTGCCTGAGAGATGTTATTTTAATTCTTTCCCCTGAGACCTCAAAAAATAGCTGTGGGTGTATGAAGTCATTTCTAGAGTAAAAGCTGCTGAACATTTTCAGTGATGAATTTTAATAATGCTGAATCACATTTTTGTTCTAAATAAGATGTCTGTTTTGCTAGAAGAAAAAGAACCTAGAAGTTCTGAGGTAAAAAGTTTTCCACAGAAGGTAGGAGTGGAGACTAATCATTACCATTACATTAGTTCATAAATTATTTTAAAGTGGGTCATGAATGAATGCTCTTCAGGCAATTCTGCTGAGGTCCTTGGCCATGACCCAGAAGAACCATGGTTTATTCAAGTGGCTTACTAGTGGTGTAATGGGAAATCAAAGCTCCACGATGGCAACAGGAGATTTGATATTCTGTAGTGAACAAAAGGAAACCCCCTGATTCCTTTAATACTTTGTGGACCTTGTCGTGACACCAGTTAATTGAACTATAGTCTATTAAATCGCACAAGTTTACATCCTCATATTTCAAATTTTAGTTGATTCTGGAATAGGCTGGCAGTAAGCAATAAGCTTCCCTCTCTGTTAATTTCAGTGCTATCCTGTCCTTTCTCTAAAGAACTGAAGGGTGGCATTTTAGACAGTAGAACCCCAAAGGTTCTAACCCAATTTGTCACAAGACCAATTTGGCCAAACAAACTATCTGGAATCCCCCACCTATTTAATATTTAAGCCAGCAATGTTAAAAGTGTCAAATGAAGGCACCAAAAAAAGCTAGGTTGCTTTAAAACATTCAAATTTACTTGATACTATAAATTAGGTTGCTATCCTATGCATGACACTAAGCCCATGCCTAACAGACTGAGATAACATTTTTATGTTTAACAAGTAGGAAATTCCAGGATGACCTGCTTGGTGAAAGAATTGCCTATTATTCCCTTCCCTCTACTTACCTTTTGCCAGTAGGCAAAGATTTTTTTTTATTTAAACAGGCGTTTAATATATACAGTAATCATTTCCAGGGAGGTTTTATACGAGGTGTGTGCTCTATTCATGTTTTTAACTTTTGTATGTTTTATGTGATTTTACATGGTTTTAGCATGATGGTTTTAATTGTTTCCCTTTCCAGGATGGATAAATAAATAAATAAATAAGGGCAGAAGGTGACTGGGCTGGCAAAGAGGGACAGAGTGTTCTTCTTCATCAGCCCAATTGGCTTCCATACTGGGGTAGAGAATAAGTTTCCCAAAAAGCCAATGAAGGAGGTAGCTTTCAGAGTGTCTAGCATGTTAGTCAAAGAACCTGGCAGGCAATGTGGGATTCCCCACACAAATACATCCTCTAACCTTAAATTACTTTATATCTCTCACCTTAAATTAATTTATACCTCTCTATCTTTGCATCTTGAAAGGTTTTTCAACCTCCCTATGACATTTCTTTGTTGACTAATTGTTCACTTTGTTGTTCTTTTTTAAGTAATGAGTTTAAGAGTGTCTGGATTTTTAACTTATTCTGACCTGCCCCTTCCAGTCCAAAAAGAACTCTATAATAAGTAGCATAATTATATCCTGTTTGCATAACTAGATAACTTCTTTTCTTTGCTGTACCAAGTAAAAAACAAACATATTTTCATTTTCCATCACAAGATCTTACATGGCCATTGAAAGTAACTAAAAAAAAAAAATCCAAAAAAAATAATAATCCTGGGTGCACATATATTAATATGTAACAGTCTTGAAAGCCACCATGAAATTGTGAGACACTATCAGTCTCATAATGATGTGTACAATGGTTTCCCCAGCAGCTCCAAAACTCTGTTGCCAAGATACAAGAGTTATGCTATCCTTTACTCAACTTTAGTACAGGTTCTGACAGCCCAATGCTCCAAGAGTTACATTACCAGGATGAGCCCCAAATGCATACAGCCTCACAAAGTCACACAGATGAATATACAGATGTCACACAACTGAAAACACACAAGTGAATGTCCTGTATCTACTTTTTTTTTTAACACTCAAATAGACACTTAGTGCTTGTTAACACTAAGCTGTTGATGTGTGTCTTCAAATCGTTTCTGACTTATGGGGACCCTAAGGTGAAACTATCATGGATTTTCTGGGGTTGAGAGTGTGATTCACACAAAGTGAGTCCTTCCTACCTACTCAGTGGGTTCCCATGGCCGAGTGTGAAATCAAACCCTGATCTTCAGATTTGTATTCCAGCACTCAAACTACTACACCACTCTGGCTCTGTTGTTAAGCTAGGTTGCTTTAAATAAAACAAGAAAACAGCATCTTTTTTCCCCAAAATGCTTTCCACTGTAAATTTATGTTAGAGATGAATCACTCATATGGTTATGCATATCATTAAGACCCCATTGTCAGCAAGTGTGTTGCAAATATACTTACTGATATTCATCAACATCAGGTCTCCAGTGGAAGGATAGTGCAACCTCTCTGCAAAGTCCCGGCAATACCACACGAGCAGTTCCTGACCTGGGGGGATGGGTTTAATGGTATAAAAGTAGATGTTCATTCCATTCTGACAAGCAGCCAGGTTCTGATCCTGAACAGAATGGGCAGGGTTAACATAACGCATCCAATTGCTCTTTTCCTCATTAAATCCATCAATGAAGTGTAGAAGCTCGCCCCCAGAATAGATCTGTCGAAATGAGGATAAGAAAGATATAATGGAGACAAACTTTTTTGAAGAGAGTAAAATATAATGATACATAGAAAGTTTCTCCACCTTATTTTCTAAACAGGAGGCTACCACTGTACACAGAACAGAAATTCCTAGTTAAATAGTTGTTCCAAATTAAAAATGCCTTATAACCTTTTTGATGCTTATTTATTTAATGCTTTGCTTTGCTATAGCATTCAAATGGAAACACTGTTCAAAGGTGATCATTCAACGACTCTGCTTTAAGAAGCTACTTTAGGATTGCCGGTCAACAAGTGGATGGTATTATTGACTTAAGGTCTGACTGTGTGCTAGCAATAATGCAGTGAGTCACTTTGGTAAAGACTGATTAGCGTAGTTATGTCACAACCTACTCTTTGTCTCCCTCTACCCCGCCACCACTACAGCTTCTGAACTTGCCATTTCTTACCACCACCACCAGGTTTTAAGCAAAACAAATATCCCCCACCCCATGTCTTAAAGTAACACTTGTTCATACTTGGAACGCAAGCCTTTTGTTGAAGGACTGGGTGTGGTAAGGTGAAGTGTAAGTGTTGTTAACTAAATGGAGACCTGGAAGAAAGCCAGACCTTGCAATAAGAGAAATACTTTCTCCCCTGAAAAGGTTAAGTTTACAAAAAACAGGACTGCATCAGGTAGCAGATGAACAAATAATGAAGTGATTCTGGATATCTTTTGTTTTCCAGAGTGCTTCAGATTATGAAAATAAGCAAAGATAACTCTTTGCAGTCTTGTATCCATGGAATGATCATTTGTTGTTTTCTGAAGGAATTGCTCTATGGGAGATAGGCTGGCACATTATAGCCAGAACCCTCAAAGGTTATTTAGTTCCCAAATCATCATGGTCAAAATAGAAATGATTTATTCAGATCTATTTCCTGCCTCGTTCCAAGGGCTCTGATAAATGGCAATATACATCCTTGTTTCATTTTATTTTCAGCAGTTAGTCAGGTGATTTCCAGAAGGCCACCCAGTTGGATGTCACAGCTGAGAAAGGATTTGAGCTTGGCTCTCCCATGTACAAATGTAACATTGAACCATTCCCCCCGTGCTTTTTTTTAACATGAGTTTCATCTGAATGCTGTTTGATGTAAGGATCAACCAAGAAGTCATTTAAAAAAAAAGGGGGGGGGGGAATAGCAACAAAGCTGGCCTTTTAACACAGGCAGTAAACACCAGAATCACTTTCTTACTTCCTGTCATTTGAGGCTGAGGAAATACATGTGGCTTCATCAAAGAAGCTTGAGCGATTTTGCGGTGTTTTTGTTATGAGAGGGATGGAACAAAGCCTGAAGAATCATGTTCTCAAGAGGAGTTTGTTAGCTCCGATTTGCAGACTTCCAGGAACTCAAGCGTTCCATTGCTGTGCACTTCTGTTACAGATAGAAGGTACTTTTTGAGGTTAGATCAAGTGACTTCCAGTCACCTTTCCAATGCTAGTACAATTTACTGTATGTTTTCCGCAACACACACACACAACTGCAGCAAGTCTCATGGCCTCGTAAAACTTTATTTTGCCACCTCACCAGATATTTCTGTGTCACATAAGGAAGATTAAAATATGCTGAGTCACATATGCAGCAATTACAAGAAACGACATCACCTTGGAGTTTTGCACAGCCTATGTGTACCTTCTGTTTTTAGAAGGCATAATTTGAAAGTAGCACTTATACTTCATACAACAGATGTTCCTGCTCCTGCCAGCCACATCAGGATGCCTTTCATATGACATATGGGGAATTATCTCCCTCAGTTTCCTTTGCATGTGCAGGGCTGCATTTTCAAGCCCTTAGGAAAGAACCTTCTCTACTTGAGGCTGTGTGACTCTAAAGAGTCAACACAATCATTTACTAAGACATTTGCAACTAACGCGAGCATGATGTCAGCTTTTTCACTGAAAGTCTAGAACAACATCCTGTTAGGTAGTCAGAATCCTATTCCAAGATTTTCTGAATTATTTCAGTGATCTAATGACTGGCCAGCTGTGGGTTATAGTGAATTATGCTGGCTAGTTAATATAAGACAGGCACACTAGTTTTAACAAGGCAGCCTCAGAAATCCAGTAAGAGCTGTGTTTATAGACCACAGCTACAGCATGCACCTTGATGCACAGAGGTAAACCTCAGGTCCTTTCTCACCATATGTAAAACAGTTATGGGCACTAGACTATTTATATATAATCCTTTGGAATATGCATTAAAACGGAGAAGAATAGGTGACAACCTTCTCCTTGATATGTTAGCATTTTAGGGGCAGGGACTTCCTCAACCTTTGGACTGACAAAGCAGTCTAAATATTTTATGGTGCGTTTGAGTCAATTATGTTTGTACAGATACTTACTTTTATTTCTACAAGGAAACCCATAAATAATGCCATGACACATTACAGCATAAACAGTGCAATGTTACTTAAAGTCCCTGAGTATTTTCTCTATGCAAAACATTTGTACATTAATCTTTGTTTAAAGACATTTTTAAAGTCACAACGAACTCATAAGGCAAATTAAGTTGAGAGATAACTACCCAACGAATGAGTGTTCAAACCCAACATTAAGTGCTATTTCCCTCTGTCACCATTATTGTGAAGGGGTATCCTGAGACAGCAGGCTTGGCAGCATTTTAGGAAGTGGCCCTAACAATTTCTGTAATTGAAATTGGGCTCAAGGTAAATAGTCTTTTGCAACAGTGTGGCATCTCAAAAAGTAATTAGTCATTTAATCAACTGCAGAGCAAGAGATTGAGAAATACTGCTAATTAGTTTTAGAACTGTTCTTGGGCAAAGGTCATGGCAGTAGGAAATGAAGTGGTACATGATGAAAAAAATGATTTGCATTGTACAAAAATAGAAGCCATATGGTTTTCTTGTTTGATTGTTTTAAATCTGATATAGTGGAAGTTCAAATTAAAAATATGATATAGTGGAAGTTCAATCTGATATAGTGGAATTTCAAATTGTGTATTTTTAGCTATATTGTATTTTGTAAAAGGTGTATGCCATGGAGTATAAATTAAATAAACTAAATTATAATAATTTATTTATTATGAAATAAAGGATGTCGCTCCCCCTACCATTCTCCATCTGTACACTTCTTTCCAGTTGTATTGTATTTCAGTTAGCACTGGCTGTATTTTGGCATGCAACGTCACATGTGATGGTGAGAACAGGGCAGGCCTGCTACCACATTTTCTTTTACTCATTTATCAAATTATTTCTGTCCCAGCCTTTATAATGGGACCACAGGGCATCACACAAATAAATCAATATTTAAAAAATTAAAAACAAATCCAGATTAAAATAATAAAAGTTTAATCTGGATAAAAGCATATTAAACAAGTCAACTAGTTAAAACAGCTTAAAAGACTATGATAATATAAAAACATGTGCGTGCGTGTGCAATCAAAAGTAAATTGGTCCCCAAAGGCTACAATAAAAAGCCATGTTTTGACTTGGATCCATAAAGACACCAATATCAGCGCCAACTGGACCTCCAAGGGGATGGCATTCCAGAAATGGGGTGTCAGAATGGAGAAGGCCCTCTCTCATATCCTCCTCCATATATATTGTGGAACACAGAGGAGACCCACTCTAGCAGATCTCAATCCTCCAGCAGCATATATAGGGAGAGGTTCTCCTTTAAATATCAAGGTCCTAAAACAATCGGACTTCCAAGGGAAGGGCATGCTAGAAATGTGGTGTCAGAACAGAAGATGCCCTCTCTCAGGTCCTTCTGTAATATATTGCTCTTGCTGGTCAGACAAAGAGGAAGACTGAACCTACAGATCTCAGTCCTCAGGCATGTTTAGGTAGGGAGAGACTTTCCTTCAGGTATTACAATCACAAGCTGTACAGGGCATTTTATTATAATTGCCACCACTCTGAATTCAAACCAGGAGCAAATTGGCAGCCACATCCCAATCACCTCTTCTTCAACACTGTCTATAATCGGGAGATGGGAAGATCTAAAGTGGGAAACCAAGGGGGGAAGCAGACGAGAGGCTCTGGGACGCTGTGGGACAGTGCGCCACGGGACCAAGGCATCCTCAACACGGTGCACCGTCGGGGTCCCTGAAAGGAGCGCTAAATCAGTGCTCCTTTTATACGTCGCCGAAAGTGCGCCCCAAAAGCATGGGGCGCACTTTTGGCGACCCTTCCGCCGCAGCGTGTGCGGATGCTGTGGCAGGAGGTTGCCCTCGGAGCACCGGCCATGTGGAGGGCCGGCGGCTCCAAGGATGACCTCGGGAGGAGGAAGGGGCGCCGAGCGTGCGGCTGACCCTCCTCTTCCCTGCCTCGGAGACGGCGCAATTAGCCGTCTGCCGAGGCCCCAACTCTACTTGGGTAGATTCCCTACTTCAGACCTTGTCAATCAATCTCTAATACGTGGAAGACAGCAGGACTGGGAAATGTGCCGGGAACAGAAGGAAGGAGACCTTCCTGTCCTCCATTTGTAGCTGTATTAGGAAGAACTTCTAAATCATTCTCCACCTATTTCCTCTACTCAAATAAATTTCAAAAGAGAAATATGGTGTTCTCTTATTGGTGCTTACTTAGTGACACATTTGCACAAAGACTAAGCAACCCATATCACATGCATGTCCTTAGCCATTCCTCAAGTGGCCTAGGAGAGCCCCATCCACCTTTGTGACAGTAAAAGATCCTTGTTATGCTGCTGGTATTCCTGGCTACTAACTGTGGCTAAAAAGCACCAAACACTCCCGAGGTCACTGGAAAGACACTTGCTGGAGGGACCCTTCATGAGTTTGTGCTTCTCTATCAATATTACAATATTCTTGCTGCCAAGAGAAATCCAGCAATCTCCCCTCTCTCCTCTGTCCAAGTGGCCCATGATTTGCAGCCCTTGGGGTAAAAAGGCTGGCTGCCCAACCATGATTTATATGAAACTCTTACTTACCCGCCAAAAATATTTTCTGCTTGCATCCTTAGGAACTGTGTCATTGGTATAGATTTCACCAACCAGGGGTCCAAAGCGTGTTCCTTTGGGGATAATATCTTTGCTAATAACACCAATAACCTGGAAAAAGAACAACCCAGCATTAGACTATTTAAAGAAAATTCACGCATTCAAAAATAGACCATTTAAAAGATGTAGAAGAAACTGTGATTTAAAAAAGCAACTGATCTTAACTTTTTGGGGGGGGGGGGGGAATAGGATATGTTACTGGGAACCCAAGAAAGTGAAAAGTAGCTATTCCCTCTTTCTTTGGATCTAGATTGGCATGTATTTCAATATGCTATAGACTGAAAATAGCATGGAAAGTTGAATAAGGTTTGATCAGTTTAATTTGCTTTGTTTCTGTAATAATATTTAGCAGTTCAGACTACAGTTCCATTGGAATATAAATTATACCAGTAATTATACCAGGACACCCTGTGAATATTGAAATCTGTGGATGCTCAAGTCCCATTAAATAAAGTAGCATAATTAAATACAGTAACATATATAAAATGGCAAAATCAAGGTTTGCTTTTGGAAATTTATGTATTTTAAAAATATTTCAAGTCATGCCTGATTGAATCCGTGGATAAAGAATCCATGGATATGGAGGGCTGACTGTACTACCTAAAAACTGGGGTTTGAATTCCCAACCTCTTGCCTCTGCTGCCAAAAAGTGAGCTAAATTTTAGTTTGCTCTAAATACTGTACAAACAACAGAGTATCTTAGTAAACCAGAAAACATGAATAAGGGCTTTAAAAGACTAATGTCTGCAGCTTAAGTGGAAAGTGGGGGATGAACAGAAGACATTTGTTCCACAGACTTAGTAAACATTCATGTTAAAGCTAATGAGTCATGTTCTTCTCACACTACTGACTAGTTTCATTATGCCTGCCAAAATAATAAGAGGATACAATTACATTATGGAGCCATTCTCCTTAGTCTGAAAATAAAGAGTATTAACTAAAAACATCACAGGGCCTCCTCTCTTTATTCAAGTATATTTATAATAGTGTAGAGCTCAACTATTAGTGAGTAAAGCTCAAGAAATATTTTATAAGAATATAGTGCTATATAGTGCCATAGTAACCAGTTACATCTTTTAATGATTACACTGGAGGCGACTCTTCAATTTTATTTTTCGAAAGCATTATTGCTTCATAGGCAAGAATTGGTAGGGAGAGTTAGTGACATTTAACCATATGCATCCCTGTCATTCTTTTAACTTTCCTTTGTCTGGTGTCTGGATACCGTCTTCAGGACCATGAGCATTTCATAGCTCCAAGTATGTCAAGCTTGTGCCCATTATTTAAAAGGATGCCACCTAGATTGCCTGAGTCTGCAGTCAGTTTTACTGACCTCACTGAATCCCAGCCCAATCCCCTGCCTGTTGTAATTCCTTTGGCTACACAACACTCAAAAATAGTCTAGCAGATACATTTCTTGAGGCTCTATCTCTAGTAAAAACACATTATTATGATTTCCCCCAAAGAATCCTTGAAGTTGTAGATGTGTTTCTCTGTCAAACAGCCTTTTCCTTCCCACAAGCTATAACTCCTAGTGTTCTTTGGGGAAGGGTTAAGTTTAACAAGTTTAAGTTGGTAGGGTGGAGAAATTCTTAATGGAACACAGGTTAACACTGAAATCTAAGACTCTGTCTCCCATCAGTATGACTGGTAACTCTGCTGCAATTGTTTCATAGGTGTACTTGAAAGCCTTTTTTTTAAAGAAAGAAAAGGGTTTAAAAAAAAAAGAAAAAAGAAAACAGTGCATCTGTACTGAAGAGGGACTTTCAGAAACAAGTACGAACAAATAGCAACATGTCCAATGGCTGTGCTTTTTTTTTGTTACTCTTGTACATTTTTCATAGAGAGGTGAAAAAGGCAGATGTTCTTCTAGCTTTTTCCATTTACCTTCATTTACATTCTGTTAAACTTTCAAGAAAAGTTCACAAATAGTATATGAAGTGTACTTGCAGTCTGACCGTAAAGTACATTTTTGCTCTTACATAGTTTTAAACATAAAGAGAGCAAGCAAGAGACCACAATATTTAATGCTTAATTCAAACGTATGCTGAAGTTTAAAGAACATCTAGGAATCAGTATGACTTGGAACTTGTCAAATAGAAACAGTTAGGGGATTTTTGTACAATCATTCAAAGCATACTCCAACAGTATTTTATCCTCTAAACAGAGTGTTTTGGAAGATTATAATGTAATATCTTATTTCCATGAAGTACAGTGTGTGCATGAGTGGGAAGATGGAACAGGTGGCAAAAAGGTATGTTAGCATACTGGAGGCCTAAGAGAGTGGATGACATGCAACTTCCAGGCGTGATGTGCTTTCTCTTTACCAGCATCAACCATATGGCTTGACTTGCTGGTTTTTTCTCGCTCTCTCTCATTCTGTTGTGCCTGATGAATGCACACTTACACAGTTGTTAGAGTTAACAGTTTTCCAAGATTCTTTTTTAAAATGTCATACAAATTTCACAAATTGTAAGACTATGGGGGGGGGGGGGGGAAACGACAATGTGAGCACAATCAGTGGGGGATAAAGAAAAGGCTGTGTTGCTTGTTACCAATCATTTTACAAACAGCCAACAAATGCCTCAGAGAACTACATAACTTAGGGCCTTTGCAGACTGCTAGAAATAGTGCAAATTGAGTCCACTTTAAGGGTTAGGGTTAGGGAATCATGGGAACTGTATTTTATTGTGGCACCACAATAGAGAAGTGTGGCACCACACTGACAGAGAAGGCTCAATGTCTCAGGAAAAAAAAACAATTCCCATGATTCCCTAGCACTAACCCTAACCCTTAAAGTGGACTCAATTTGTACTATTTCTGGCAGTCTGCAAAGGTCCATAGTCCAAGACAACACAGTCCAAGTCATCCAGAGAGATGCCCATTATTGTCTGTTCAAATGAAAACATGAATCCAGTGGCACCTTAAATATCTAGTCAGCAGAAGCCTGAAGTTTTATTCCAAGTTACAGGTTTTATAATACTGGGTGTGGTTTATGAGGGGGAAAACTACAACACAGGGACAAAATCCACACACATCCAGGTGACTGGGAAGATATATACTGGAAGTTCAGTTTTTAGGGAAAATATTTAGACTATGTGCACCAAACATTAAAAACCTCTAGAACAGAAAGGGCCTTCCTTGTTTGGCCTCTGTGACACAGCATTGCTCTGACACTTACTGTAAACAGCACACAACTCTTTCACAACATGTTGAGATATTCCTGTACTTCATAAACAGTAATTAAGTGGATGCTTTAATAAATATATTTTAGAGTGGTTGTATCTAAATTGTACTTCCAGTGACTTATCTATGAGGCAAAACCAAATAGCAATGAAACAGAAATCCTTAACATTACAAAAGTTCAGTACAATCTTGAGTTTTAGCTCGAACCAGAAAGAGACTAGTTAGTAGGATTCACAACCTAGAGCAGAATTATTCTTATCATTATGAATTGGTAATATTGTATTACCATGCTTTTTTGTGTGTGATCCTAATGGCCTTCGGTTGTACACAAAGTTTAAGAGAAATTACTGCAAGTCTCAAAACAGAATTGTGGTTGGTTACTGAAATACAGGCATAAATTGACATTTCAGACTTGTCCACAAGGTGTCATTAAGCACACCTGCTTTGTAATAATTCTGTAGGAAGTTAGAACATCTAGCTAACATACTGCAAACTCTCTAAGACTAACAGGAGCTCTTATGAATGTTAGGAGTGCCACTTTAGTATCTCTTTTCTTTCAAATTTTCACATCAATATTTTAAGGAAGCTTTTGAAATAATTCCTGCAGGTGGTATGTTAAAGTTACATGCATAAAACTGGTAAAAATTATGGACATACCAATAGATTTTCCACACTAAAGGTACACAAGTGTAGAATTAATAATGCATTCTTACTCTTATTTCATCCCATGGAAATACCAGTTTGGGTTGTACAGTAATTTTCCCTTCATATATTAAACTTACAAACCTGAGGTATACAAAACCACTGATGGGAATTATTTTTCTGTTCCTTACAAAGTGAGTTGCATTTTCACTTGATATGAAATGACACTGATTTCATCCTCTCTCAACCTGTTGAAAAGCCAGCTACCAGCATATAGAAAAGTGAAGGGTAGCTGTTGTTTTCTTGACTAATAGAAAGGAGCAAGAGTGGTTTTTTGGTGTGTACTTAGTGTAATAGTTACAAAACGCTTCTCTGCTGAAGTTATAGATTACTCTTCTACTACTGCATTGGAATCACGTTGTGCCTACACTCCACTGTGTGATGAAATTTGTTATTCAGATCCCCTTCAATCTATTTTCAGGCCTGGTTTTGCGACAAGGACTGGGTAGAGGGAGTTCAATGCTTCTGCTGGGCCTCTCAGGGGCAGACCATATTCTTGAGCATCATATTCTTCCGGAGCTGAGAATGGGATTGAGAGACACTACTCTGTAGTATGAAAAGGGGGAGGAAAGAAAAAGGAGTTGTGTGGTATTTTTTAAAATGAACCACAATTTTGTAGTTTAAGTTTTCATGAATTACAACTCATTCTCTATACACTTTCTGTCCCTGGGGTAAGTTATCCAGAGTTGGAAGATTACCATCAATATGGTGATAATACTTAGTTCCTTCTATCTACCTTCTTCTCACTGGATGCCAAACAAGCTGTTAAAGTCTTGGATTGCTATGTGGATGGAGTCAAACTGGAAGTGAGTATATGAACTGGGGATCAATCCAGAGAGTTCAACGCCTTGTGGGTCACTAGGCAAACTCACCCCAAAGTGGAAGTACAATCAGTTCTCACCAGTGGCATCATGGAGGTGGGGGGAGTGAGGGCTGTGTCCCAGTGACACTTGGTGGGGTTCTCCTTCCACTGAAGGCTGAGAAGGCCCAGTGTGCCCCTTCTGGCTTTGCCACAGTGGAAGAGGTCTCCTCATGAGGAGACCTCAAATGCAGCAAAGAAGAGTGCCAAGGCCACCACCCCCAGCAGCCCCCCCAAACACTGGGTGGGGATTCCCCTGGTTCTCAATTCCTCTGAGGGATCAGGTTTGCAGCTTGGGAGTGTTCCTGGATCTAATACTGGGGTTGCAAGGCCAAGTGATGACAGTGGGCAGGACTGTCTTTACCTAGTTTTGTTTGGCATGTCAGCTGTAGACTTTAGTAGTCTCTCATCTGCACTACCAAAATGTGTTCTAAATGGTTCTACCCTTGGAAGTTGTTCAGAACTTATAGCATGCACAAAATGCAGCAGACAGATTTGTTTAGTGTAGATGTTATATTTTACATAGCACCAGCCATGTATCAGCTTCCCTGCATTCCAGCTTGTTTCTGAGGCCAATTGAAGGGGCTAATTTTTTACATTTAAAGCCTGAAGGGCTTGGGATCATGTTATTTGAAGGACTTCCTCCTCCTGTATGAACTTCCCTATTATCTGGGAATGCTAATATCCAATCACCTCGAGAGTTTAGGTTGGCAAATAAAAGAAACATGGCCTTTTCCACAGCTGCACCCTGATAGTTGATGTCTCTTAGGGCCTAAGCAGACTGGCAGAAATAGTGCACATTAAATTGAGGCACTGCCCTGGCTCAGTGCTAGGGAGTCATGGGAATTGTATTTTTTTCTGGGACATTGAGCCTTCTCTGTCAGAGAGCTCTGGTGCCACAATAAATTACAGTTCCCATGATTCCCTAGCACTGAGCCAGGGCAGTGCCTCAATTTAATGTGCACTATTTCTGCCAGTCTGCTTAGGCCCTTAGAGAGGTTACATCAGCCTCCTCTTTACCATGGACCTGCCATTTAGTGTGCAAAGACGGTATTGTTTGGTTAAGCTTTTATTTCAATGCTCACTTTGGTTGATCCTAAAAAATCTCTCTATTTCTGTTTTCAGTTCACTGTTTCAATGTATTTGTGTTTTTAAATTTATTATCATTGTTACTGTTTTATCTAACTTATCACCTTGAATATCCATGGGTTGGTTGAGACAGTTTGTAAATATCTAAAGCAGGGGTAGGCAACCTTTCCCCTTTAAGGGCCGAGGGACTTCAGCTCCCAGAAGCCTCAGCCATGTTGGCCAATAGTCCCATGTTGGCCAATAGCTCCTGGGATTCTGGGAGATGAAGTCCCTCGGCCCTTAAAGGGGAAAGGTTGCCTACCCCTGATCTAAAGGAATAAAGGAAGGCAGCTTTTAAAAGACACCATGTTTGCGAACGCTAGGAAGAAAACTGTTGGATCTAACCAAGAGTCCTAATGAATTATTGCTGGAGCATAGCTACTGTAGGCTTTCTATAAACAGGGCTGAAAGATTCAACACTCCTATGCTTCAGCTGTCCCTACAGAAGCTACTTCGCTAGACGCTTTATGGGCATCACCGATCTTCTGGCTGTTTCACCACATTTGTCTTTGACTAGACAGTCACTAGACTGTCACCGATCACACCCTGACAAGTTGCAGCCTCTAGATAAGAAACAGTATTCCACAGTTATTATTATTATTATTTTAAAAAGAGACTATGGGTATCTGATATCTAATAAGGTTTCTTATTAGAAGGACAACATGCACAAGATGGAGGTAGTTAAATTCACATGCTGTTACTTCTTGTAGTGGGTACTGATATAACACTAAAAAAGCAAACCCTTAGACAAGTAGGAACTGGATTCAGGGCCAGGTGTTGGAGCAAGAATGATTTAATTTTAGCTCCCTGTTAATTTAACCTCCACTTCCCCACTGTTACCATGATGCCTTGTTCTGAGCTTTTTGTTTTGAACAATATACACTTTCATTCCTTTGTTTTTCAACAACACTCAGAGAAAGAATGATGTAGCTGAAAAGATGGTTTACATCCTATAATTTATTATTTTTAAAAGGGTGGAGTGAGAGGAAATGTTTTCATATTGTTTCCTTCATCCATATAAGCAGCAACAAAATTAACAGCTGGCTTTTATATATAGAGAAGATATGTAAATGTGTAGCTGATGGGGCAACATATTTTGTCTGAATGCTTGTACTGCTTATGTTGATCTTCCTTTGGATAGGATGGATGGTTTACACATTATTAAAAATGATGACTATTTGAAATTATTATACTAGTTCCTTAAGTGTAGCTCTAATAATGAGAAGTGTATTGTATGTGGGTTGATTTTGAAGACAGCTCTCAGCTTCTACAGCTAGGTTAGTAATTGGGCCTGCACATATCTCACCAAATCATACAATAACCAATGAGTTTCCAGGTTGAATTCAACGCTTTTTAAAGCTCTTAAATAAATGGAACCAGGCTATGTCAAAGAGCCAGTGTGGTATAGTAGCAGTTTGAGCATCAGACTACAATTCTGGAAATCAGATTTCAAAACCCTGCTCAGCCATGGAAACCCACTAGATGACCTTGGGGAAATCAGCTGCAGAGGAAGGCAATGGCAAATCTCCTCTGAACAAATCTTGCTAGAAATGTTACTCTAATGTTTTTTATTGCATACAATATTCTGTACAGGTACTGCATTCGAAGAAGTGGGTTTAGTGATGCAAAAATAAAAACCATTTAGTCATAAAGGTGCTGCTACATTCCTTTCCCCCCATCTCCATCCTTTCCTACTTCTTTGAAACCTATAAAGGATTGTTATTTTAAATGGAAAATAGTTTGGGAGGTTCAGCTACATAATGGTATAGAAACATTCAAATAAATAAATATTATTCTAAATTATTTACAGTATAGATCAATTGCCTGTTGGTGGTCTGTACTTTACTTATTTCAATAGAAAGAAATGGTTTAGCTGTGAAAAGTGAATCAAAGACATGCACATATCACAGAATGAATGCCCACAACAAATAAACATCAAACAATAAGAAGTGAAAAGTAGCTTTAAAATCATGCCAACTCATTTTGTAACTACCTAACTAAAAACAGCTTCTTAGGATAATCAACAACAAAAGCCATCCACTTGACATTCTGTGGTGTGTCTTGCCTTTTCAATAAAAGGTGGGGTTGAAGGCTTAGCAAAGCAATAAAACCCCACCTTTTATTAGAAAAGCCAAAACCCAGGCACACGAAGGTGTACATACAGAATACAAGGAAGATCTTCAGGCTTCTGGAAACATTACTCTAAATACAGTGCTTAATGACATCAATCATATTTCATAAGCATGTTTTTCTCTGTAAAAACAGCTCATTGCTTGTGTCATTACATGTGAGGTGGATTGAGTAATCGTAACCAAACCAAAAAAAAAAAAAAAAAAAGAGTTCAGCTGTCAGAATTTACTAAAAATTTTTAGCCTCAACCTGGGCTTCAAATGTTCAGATCAGAACACATTTCTTTGTTCATCAGCATGAGAATTATTGAGTTAGATCAGCATTATACTACATAGGGAAACAAAGCAAATTTCTACTGCTACTTCCCTATTAGTGGGAAGAACCAGTGTCAGTCAACTGAAAACCTGGATTCTGACCCAGGACATCTGTTCAATATAATCTAGCCATGAGAAGTGGCTTTGAACAGCTCACAATCTTCCTGCCCATTTATTCCTCCTCCATCAAAGATTGGTACTACCCAACATTTTCTAGGGAATGTTGCAAGACAGAAACAATACAAAGCTGGTAAAGCATGGTTAGGTCATGGTTATAATGAACAGATTTATAGATATCCTGATAAAAGATACAGAATCAAGTAAGAATAAATATTTTCTTTCCACTTTGCAAAAGAGAACAGAAAGAAAACCAAATGAAGGACATTGTCTATCCAGAGGTTTCCTTGATACATTTCATATATTTAACACTTGATGAGAAACAGCAAGTGCTATTCCCAAACTCAAAGCCCTCCACATTTGAGGCTTTGACTTTTGCAGATTTGATTATTTGTGGATTTGATTAATATGCTCTCTGTAGGAATCTCTAGAGAAATTTTGCTGGAAGTTGACCATAGAGTTGCACTGGAGGACCTGAAGATTCCTAGAGAAAACACTTTTCTAAGCATTTGTAGGTCCTGCAACATGATTCTATGGTCAAATTTCTGGCAGATGTTGACCACCGAATCTGCTGGAGGACTTAGAAATTCCTAGAGAGCTGTTCTCAGTTTTAAAAGGTACTGTTTATTTATCTGCATTTTTTTCACTTTCACAGGGGTCCTGTGCCCCTAACCTCAGGGAATGTGGAGGGACAAGTGTATTTGAAACAATCTTGTCAATTGTTGCAAGAAGAATGCTATAATGTAAAAAGACTCATTATACACAGAAATTTGTCAACATGGAGCAAGCAGGTTTTTTTTTAAAAAAAATAACTTTGCTTGTGATGTAGCAATTAATTTAAACCAAACAAAGGAACTGTTTACACACACACACACACACACACAATATATATATATATATATATATATATATATATAGCTTCATATGAGTTTGTGCTTGAGCTGATCAGTTAAGTGCTAAGTATATTTCACATAATAGTACAGCTTCATCGCCTGTTACAGTTTTTTCTTAGTATACCTGAGTCATTTTTAAAACTTTATTTCCTTTGGCCTGTTGGCTGGGATAACTAGCCTTGTACAAATTTCCTGGGAGCTCCAGCAACAGTGATAACAGGGTACTGATTTATATCAGCTGAAGGTCTGGTCCTAGTTCTGCATGTGAGCCTTTCCATGTTATTTGTTTTATAATACTTTTAATAACTATACAGAAGGTATGAATTTACACCCTTCCTTAGCACCGTGGTCAGTTTATTTAGCCACAGCAGATGCACAGGTTATAGCAGTTCTACCACAAGTTACAGGACAGGGACAAAAATGCTGGGCTGTCCCTACCATTATTAACCAGCTGAACATCACGCCTAGCTATAATAGCTACTCTATATGAAGGAAGGAATAAACAGGCAACCAATTGCTCATCCAGGCTAAATTTTTTCCCCAGCTCTTTTGAAACAACAACAATGAATGCACCTACTCTAGAGACATGGACTGAAATATACTTGTGTGTCCAGCTACAAATAAAGACATTCTGCCCTAGATAAAGAAGTCACATAAACACAGGGTACTGACAGAATGATCTGGCCAAAGTTTCATCATCATAAAAGACCAAAAAGATACAAAAAAATGATCAAAAACCTCAGCTCATTTTAATATATATATATATATATATATATATATATATATATATATATATATATATATCTCAACTCATTTTAATACTGTATTAATACAGCAGAATATAGTGAACTATACTAATTAGTTCACTGTCTAACCCAACAACTAAGAAATACATACGTAAGATAATCATTCAGGTATGCATATCTGGATCGTTAACTAAAAGGGTTTATTCTAAGCTAGTCTGGGATGAAATTTTTGGAATACCATCATTTTAAGTAATTTAGGGATAAACACAGACAGACATACATATATCAAAGACAGGAGCTACGTGTCAGTCAGAAAGTGTTTGAACTTTCCTAATACAGGATACTAGAAATTAAAAGTTATCAATTGCTAGAATTTCTCCCAAATTTTTAATGTGATCCTGGATAACTGGTGGTGCCCAAGTACGAAAGAAGAAATTCAAAGGACGTTCCCACTTCCAAGAAGCATGTGATCTGGGTGGATTAGGTTGCACTCATCCTTAATGAACCCATTCTTACCTCTTTGCCATTTTCAGCATATTTGAAAATCAAGTTCCTTGGCAAGGAAGACTCAGCCTGTGTTATAGGGCACCCTTCTGTGCCGGGCTCCGTGAGATGATCGTTTACAATATATGTACATTTGTCTTCAAATTCAGCTTCTGTCCATAGAGTCATGTCAGCATCCTTCATGTCCATTTTCATTATCAACTTTGTCCCTTTTCTTAGTGCTCTGTGATTCACAATATATGATCTACACAATGTGGCAGCCTGGAAAAGAAAATCACATTTATTTCTCATTCTCTTCTCAGTATCTTTAGCAGTGTGTTCTAAATGGCTACTTGGTGTCACATTGAGGGCATTGGAGGGATCAGGAAAAGAACAGCCTGAACTGCTGTATATATTGAGATGCTTTCCCTGAAGTAATAGTTTCAAAAGTTGGGGGCTGGCAATCACAACCTCCACCACCAAAATAATGCCAAATTTTTACATGTGTGCACTTATGAACAGGACCTTCCCTAAATATCTGAAGGGGAGGAGAGGTAAGAAAATGGAAAACACAAGACTTCTGTGTGCTAGAGAATCTGAGGAAAATCTCCCTCAGAAAAGTGTCACAAACAAGGAAAGGAAAAGGAAGGAACTGCTGTCTGCGTCTGAATGAGCTAAAAATGGAAAGTGCAGGCTGGAAGAGCGGAACTCAGCCTAGCCTTTTCCAAATGGGGAAGGCTGAACTTTCCCACCAGCTTCCAACACACAAACAACTTTAAAAAACAACATCCCCCCCCCCCCGACATCCTCTTATCCTCTGGCATGGAAAGCTAAGGGAGATTGCATCCTGTCAGCATCACTCCAGAAACAGCCTTCTGAAATAACTAGAAACATTCATCAGGAAAACCCCACACCACAAAAGAATTGTGTTTTCTTCTCCATAATGAAAAACAAAATTCTTAATTTTGAAGAAATGAAGCTCCCTGATAATTCTGTTTGGTGGCAAGTTCACAGGATGGACCAAAAGGCCCCTTGGTTCAAAGTCAGCTATGTCATATACTAAATATCCAAAGTCAAACAATTCTCTCTCAGCCTTGGTCCTTCCTCTACAGGTCCAATGACAAAAGTCTACCTTAAAGGGTTGCTGTAAATGTTACTACTTATTATTCCTATTTGTCTCTCACTTTGAAAAAAATCCCCATTGCCATTTAAATAAAGCAGCATAGCAGTATTCTTTTTTTTTGGAGGGGGGGAGTCTAAAATAGAACAGTGTAGCAGTATTCTAAGAAAAATAAATAAACACAACATTCAGTCTTAAAGCTAGCTCATCTGAGTATCAGCAAACTTGCCCATTAGAAAGATAATGGTAACCTATCACTTTGTTTTCCTTGGCATAAAGTTACTGGATTAAATAACAACCATTCCAACCCAAACGGTTAAGCTCCAGCCCTGGGTTACTAATTCTATCAAAGTTTTTTGTTTGGACTGAAATATAAAGTAGGATCAGATTTAAAAACTAAAAGAAATATTTCATACAAGGCAGAGTGTTTGAAAGAATAAAGTCAATTTAATTCCACGCTTCTTCACATCTTGCAACTTTGGCAGCTTCAGTCATTCCTCACACAGCACTTACGGGCTTGATGAGACTGATTCCACATACTCTGGAAAGATTTGAACAAGACTTAACCTTTTGTAGGCTTGGAGGAAGAAGTAATACTGAAACCCAGTGAACTGGCAGTTGCCACTACCAGTGAAAAGAATTACTCATCAGAAAAACAAAGTCCCTTAAGCTTGAGAGGCAGCCTCCAAGAAAAAACGTTTCCCATTTTCAACATGTTCGGTGCCATATTCATTCAGAAAAGTGATAAAAGCATCTGACTCCTGGATTCAGAAGGGAGAAGAAAATTGCTTACCAAGGTACAGTCCATAAATATTTCCAACCAACAGCACGGCGTTTCAGGTAAGTCTCAAACATATCTACAGAGTAAACATTTCTCCTGCTTTCCACTTGTTCGGTTCAAGTAATACTGACTCACACTCTTAGAAAGGTAACTCTTTTTCTTGTGCTTGCCTCCCTTGGTCTTTCCCTCTCTCCTGTCAGACAGGTGCTGCTGCACTTACTGCTTTAACTTCTTTGAAACACTGGAGGGCTGAATGTTACAATACTTTCAGTCTGTGTTAACCAAACAGACTCTTCCTTTCTCCTCCCTGTTTCAGGTTTCCTATTAGCCACTCATCTCTGATTTACTCATAGTCACAGCTGCCAACAACCAAGGGGGTGTGGCTATACCTGTAACTCACACAGAGATTATCCAATGAAACTCTGATCCAGGCAGAAGGAATTTTTCCTTTCTACAGATCACCCCAATACATATTTTCCTGTTACATATAGGCGTGTTAATATTCTGCCTGCACCTAACTTCGCCTCTGTTGAAGGGGAAACGTTTGGTGGTGCAAATTATGGTATAACCTTTGTGTCTTCTAAGAAATCTACTTGCTACATAGAACCACTGGACTTAGAAGAAAACAACACAATTGTTGTGTGTGTCTTTTATTTCTATCTCTGAAGTACTTAGAAGACTAAAAAAAAACCAAAACACATTTAAGATTTTAATAGTACTAATACTAATTCTAATATAATACTGTTATCCAGTTTTACCCAGTTTGTCTAATTTTTATACCTTTCCTGCATGTTTTTTTTACATGCTAGGAATTTAATTTATAATGTAATTCTATACATGTCTACTCAGAAATAAGACCCAGTTAAATTCAGAGGGACTTATTTCCAGGAAAATTAAGTATAGAAATGCAACGGTGACTTTGTGCTATTCTTTTAAAATAAAAAGAAACCCCAAAAAGTGTTAGCCTACCCGTGCTTTTCCAAAGAAGGACTCATACATTAAACCAGGGGTAGGCAACCTTTCCCCTTTAAGGGCCGAGGGACTTCAGCTCCCAGAAGCCTCAGCCATGTTGGCCAATAGTCCCATGTTGGCCAATAGCTCCTGGGATTCTGGGAGCTGAAGTCCCTCGGCCCTTAAATGGGAAAGGTTGCCTACCCCTGCATTAAACAGCTGTGAAAGAAAAGCTCCATCATTAAAATGTGTATCAAACATGATTGCTTAAAGCTCACATTGTTAATGAAAAAATATTGGTGGGTAGTAATTAGAGGGACATGCACTCTTGTCATTTCTTTTTCCTCCTGTCCATGTTAGTATGCTGTCTTAAGGAAGGACATCCTGTGATGATGGCATACAATGTCCTGTTTGTTTATTATGAAGCACATAGACCTTGCATTCCTACTTCTCATTACCAAACAAACCAGATGCTTAACTTCCTTCAGTGGTCCTGGCTCTTTGCTGAGAAATCCTTCAGCTCACAACAAGTTGTAAGGATACATAGCTCCATTTATAGTCACTCACAATATTACAAACACCAGTCGGTTCACCGGAGGACAAGTCTCCTACTTTTCCTTTTTACATCACATCTGCAGACATGTTTTTATCATGCCTTTCCTCTTACGTAGGCAGAAACTTGTTTTGACTTGCTATAAAAAATACAATAACACAAGTACCTGTTTATGTGAGAATTTATATTACTCAGAAAAATCATTGCTTCTTTTATTCCGTGAAGTTAAAGACCATTAACCCTGACACATTTACCGTGCCATCACCCACCTAAGTCTTAGAGAAGAAGGTGAAAGGGATTATTTGTCATTCTAGGTGACATGGTACTGAAAATAGTACATATCTGTGTAAAGACCTTTGGCATCTTCTAATAGAGAAGTACTCATACCATTGGACATAAGTAGGACAACAGAGCCAAACAAGTGTCCTGGCTTAACTGTTACTGGTACATAATGCCACAAGAAAGGTGGTAAGGGCATCATGCTGATGGGTATAAAGGTAATTGGATATGTACTAGGAAGAAACATTCATTTAAAGCAAAGAAATCCAGCCACCTTGACTTGGGTAATTAACTGATGCTGACAAGAGAGTCGCATGACTATTAACCACAGAGTGGCTGCTTAAAAACTTTTTTCTGTGTTGGCACAGAAACACATTCCTTCACCAGTCAGAAATCTGGGGGTCTCATGGTAGGGAGAATCTTGGTTAGATTCAGTTCCATCACACAGCTCAAACCAACCCACGACCTCTTCTCCATGTTATCACCTTAAATCAAAATGGCAAGCATGAAGCCACTGGCTCTTTGGATGCAACCCCATAAATCAGTATGGCCAAGGATGCTTCTGTGCATTGCTCCACTAACACTTGTATGAACAAATTGTGCAGACTGTTTCCCTGAACTGGATGCTTCTCATAGCAGTGTTACTGATCTCCTGTGGTAGGACAATGTTAACAATGTTGAAACCAACCATGTAACTCAACCTACATGACATCCACCTACCTATATTGCTGCTAATCATGGGAAGCTGCCCTACAGAGGCAGTGAATAAGGAAGGCATTAAGGTAACAGGAACTGGCCCCAGTGGGGTAGAAAAGCATTGCAGTTAGTCATACTGAAGCCACCTCTTTCTCCCCACACATGTACCAAGATGTAAGTCTCGTTTTGACATGAATAGGTCTCAGAGGTGTCATGGTTTCTGAAAATTTTGTAATAGATGTCATTAAGTAAGTAACATCATTCAAAAGTTGCAAGAATTGTATGAAAACATTGTGGCTGTTCGGAAGACAAAGAAGTGTTCTAGTTATATTTATCCAATATCACTAGTGATATTTTATAGCTATGTAAGTCTTATCTAATCAGAGTTTTAGGGCACAATACCCTGTGCCTTGAAACTAAAGCAAAGATCAGCATGAATACATCAGAAATAGGTTAGTCCTATGGTAGCAAATACCATGAGATTTTTTGCCCTTTGCATATCCATATAAATATTGGCTGCCCAAGTGTTCTGCATATATTTACATACACACTTTTCTCAAGTCATGTGTCTACAGAAAAGTGTTCAGCGATTAGCAGTTTGTTGTTTTTGCAGCCAGAGTCGTTCATTGCTGCAGGCGCTATCATCTGGAATTTGCAGTCTCACTGTGGTTCATTTCAGAAAGAGGACTTTTTAATCATGTTTTCATTTTTCCCTCTGTTCACAGAAACCTCAACTACCTTATTAGTCAGCATTTCTCTCTTCGCAGTAACCCAACAGCAAATCATGAATGGCTGTGTATGGCTGTGATGTCAGAAACTCTCTCCTCACCCCAACCCCACTTCCTTTGATGCTATCGGAGCACGTTGATGCTATTCAAGCTTCAGCAGCAGCAGCTTTTTTTTTTTATTTGCCTTCTGCCTTTGCATAAATGTCAGCTTTAAAATGGGGACAGAAAAGGAGATATTCTGCAATGAAACTAGTTTCAACTGATGAAGTTTCATTAAGATCTTGTGGAGGTGTTAAAGTGCAAAAGTGATTAAAGCACAGCCATTTTCACATCCTCCCCTTCCTTACACAAACAGTGCCAGGGACTGACTGACCACATCAATCCCAGCAACAAATCCCTTCATTTTTCTCCCACTTCCTCCATATACGGTAAGTACCTTTATGATTATAAACATTTGGGGAGCATCTCTGGGAATGAACTCAACAAGGAAGAGACAGCTTCACTTTGCCTAAATTCAAAGTATTCCATCTTTATTACTGCAAAGCATGATATAAGTCTGATGGGGTGGGAGAGGGAAATAATGCTGCAGGTAAGAACTATGCTCCACAAAGGAAAATGTAAAGGCCCCAGTCAGGGATTCAAAGGATTTCAAAAACAAACTGCAGATTTCAAATGTCATTTTAAGAATGCTATGATCAAGGTGATGTATTGTGATAGACATTTCCCTCTTAAAGGAAAAGTAGCAACACATTTAGAATTTATCAGAAATGTAATAATTGTTTAACAACACAAATATTTAGAGTTTATAAACCTCATAGCTAGAGATTTCTAAATTAGTATAGCCAACTTTCAGTACCTTCTTTTAATTATAGAGCATACTGGATTACTTGATCATACCACTTCCAACTTTATTTTGGCTATGCTTTGCTACACCATGTGTAGCTCTTACAATGTTCTCAAACAGTATGATTCTGATGCGCACGTTATTTAAATATGCATAGTGCCACATTTATTCACCTCATAGGTTGAAACCAAAGATGTCTTCCTATGTAGAAGGACTATCCCAATCAATTAAAACATCTAGTATAAGAAGTGTGATATGAGTTAACTGACATTACAATCTTACATTTGTCTACTCAAAAGTGAGCCTCATTAAATTCAGTGGGACTCACTTCCAGGTATAAGACTGTACAAGACTGCAGCCTAAATCATGCAATGTAAACGTGTTTGTGGAACGATGCCAGCAGGTATCACCTTCCATTCATAATCCAATAGATCCAGCACTTGTAACGATGACCCAAAACACACTGTAGAAATAATCCAGTTTGAGACCGCTTTAACTGCCCTGGCTCAATGCTAGGGAATTCTGGGAACTGTAGTTTTGTGAGACATTTAGCCTTCTCTGTCAGAGAGCTCTGGTGCCACAATAAACTACAGTTCCCCAGATTCCCTAGCACTGAGCCACAGCACTTAAAATGGTCCCAAACTAGATTATTTCTGCAGTGTGTTTTGGACCTATATCCCTTAGATGTAACAACCCAGGACAGTATGTAGCTCTGGCGTGCATATATGCTATTTATATGCTACCTTTATTTCACAATTCCATTAAGAAAAAGTTATATAAAATCTATTGAACTATTTCAATGCTGAGAAGTCCTGTCTAGTTTATGAATGCCCATGTCTAAATAAATGCTCAGAGCAGTAACTTAGAAGTTCTATGCTAGAACTGCATAAGTCCCACTTGAATAGACACTACAGATTTAAACCACTTGGAAACTTGGAAACAGGAGTTTTGCAAGAGTAGCTAGAAATTTCTAACTGAACGTTTTTAGGTGGATCAGTTACCTAGGTGTTAATAAATATGGACAAAGTCTATCATTGATAGTGCTTCCATTTCCTTTCTTCACCTAGATGACTAGCTGAACCAGCAGTTAGTATGGCTTGGAGATACTAATACCACAGCTGCATAATTAGTATTAATAATATTGTAGTCATTTTCCAGAGGTATCCAGTTTTTGTTGTGTTTTTAAAAATCTGATCACTGGTTCTTCATATTTCATGAAGAATCATGGTTGGCAAGCAGCGGCTTTGCCAATGCTTCCTTCCAAGTCAATCCATAAAGTGTAATTTGAACCCATGTCAAACCCAGTGTTTGTATCTTCATTTAATTCAATGCTGTACACTTTCATTATGCTTTAAAACAAGGTATGTGTGTGTGAGAGAGAAAGAGACAAGCAGACACAAAGCTTTCTTAGAAGTGAGGTGGACTGATAGTTAAAGATGTGTGGCTCTCATACATTTAAAGATGAGCAATAAGAGATCACCTTAGATGCAAGGTTGTGCAACTGCTACTGGTTTTTAAGTAAATGCCATTAGGGAGAAATGCTATAATGCCCAAATGACATGTATAATCATTATTCATTCCAAAATCTGATTCTTGACTTTAAGCAGAATAAAATCTAAGCCATATTTAGAAAATATCTGTTTTAGACTCATTTCCCTTCATCATATCCACATGTCATAGGGACTTTCTTTCTTGTCCCCTGGAAGGTAGATCTTAATTTCTGGCAGTGATGGCTGAATCCTTTTCCAGCCAGTGAAGCTGCATGCATAAATATGATAAATTAATCTGTTCTTAAATAGCTGACACCTTATCCTCCTTTCCAAATGTTTAAATGTTTGTTTTGCAAAAGCCAGGAAAGCTTTTAAAACAAAGAGAACTAGGAGATCCCCCCAGAACTATGCATTCTTTCTTATCTTCTCCTTTATCAACAGGCTATTGTTTTGCCAATGGGGCTCACTGAGGAGGAGGTTAATGTTCAAATAGGTGTTTCTCAGTTCCACTAAAGAAATACAGGTTGCTGACAGAAAACCTTCAGAGTCTTGAGCTACTTCCTTAGGAAGACAATACGTCAAAAGGGGAGGGGGGAGAAAGAGTGTTATGTGACCTTCTGTGTTAGAAATAAAGATTGAAGCTGCTTTTCTTTTTCTTTTTGTTGCTTTTCCTCCTTGCATATCCCCAAACAATAACTTTTAAAGAAAGACAGTGTCCCCTGGAAGAGATAATCCCACAATGGAGAGTCCATTAGAGGTATTAAGACACTGGCACCAGCCTGATCTACAAGAGCAGCTCTGTCCTGACAATAGACAATTAAAGCTGATAAATCTGAACTACTTGTTGCTGTTCTAATTCCTTGTAATTGTGTGCTGCTTGCCCTGCCTCCTGCACACAGGGATGAAGCATGCTTCCTTAATCTCTGGAGTACCTGACCTAGTTACTATGTGGTCTTTTCAGGACCTGTCTTCTTCCCATCTGGACCTCTTTTCTCTCCCCCGCCCCACTCCACCTTCCTCCAAAGCACTAAGGACGGCTAGTGTAAAGAGGAAGAGAAGACATAACAACTCAGTGCCTCGGTCAATATTTCTTGAAATCCAAGCAATACACGGATCTACAAATAACAGCCAGTCATGGTCAACCCTAGTGATTAAACTGCACTTTTTCATCATTAAGGGCTCAAGTAGTAGAACTGATAGACAGTGACAAGTCAAATTGCTGTATTGGTACTGGCTGTCTAACCGGCATTGTCATTGCTCATGCAAACACATTCTTGTATATTTGCATACCCAGGGGCTAGTACACACAGAGTGTACAACATTTTTAGATGTTTGTTGTATTACTTTTCTCAGTGCCTTTCAAAGTAGGGTATTTTTAATTAAACACTTTTTGATCTGTCTACCTATCCATTCATCCATACACTCTCATTTTGATGGTGACCCAACATGCTGTAGTGGTTTAAGTGTTGGACCATGATTCTGAAGACCAGGGTTTGAATTCTGGGTGGACCATGGAAACCCACTGGATGAACTTAGCGAAGTCACACTCTCTCAACCTCAGAGGAAGGCAAATCCCCTTGTAACAAATCTCGCCAAGAAAATCCTGTGATAGGTTCATCTTAGGGTCATCATAAGTCAGAAACAACTTGAAGGCAAACAACAACAACAAACTCATATTGATAATGCTCCCTTGTACTTTAATTGTCTGAATCTCAACTTGTGCAATCTCCAAATCATCAACTTAATCCTGGTTCATATCTAGCTTTTACAAGACAGACCATTATTTATGTTTGTTAATATGAATAATAAGAGTGGAAATTTTGAATATCTGGGTTTAACCAGATTCAAAACAGAATATTTAATCCTCTTGTAGAGACTGATTAATAATTTCAGGATGCTTGGGTTTGCAACCCAGGAGATCAGAGAAGATGATCATAACAATGCCCTTCTGCCTTTAAAAAAAAAATCTATAACATTTTTGTTTCAGAATATTCCTTGGACAACAAGTATGTAATTACTATATATTTTGCAGTTAGCAGTATTCTTTCTTGGTTGTTATTAGAACTGCACTGTGTCCCATGCACTCTGTTTTATCATGCCAGGAATTTTTTTTAATTTTTTTTACAAAATATATTTTATTTTTTAGAAAAGTGCCACACGATATAGCCAACATTTTCTGGGTTATCACAGGCTTCTCTACACTTAAAGTTTTACCACAATTTCTTCAGTGTGCTGAGGTGAAACTTGTATCACACACACGCAGCCCAGCGCCCAGTGGTGCTGTTTCCTGGTATCTTTCTGTTGTTAGACTCAGATTGTCTGTCTTGAATGGTAGGAAAGTATCACTCCTCAACTAATGTTTTTACTACTTATTTTTTTTTTAAAGTCCACAGTCTCCCTTCTGCAAAGAGCTTCTGTGGGGATCATTCTAAGTATCGTTTTGATTTTTTTTCTTATAGTTTCATATCAGTGTAATCCCCCCACCCTACTAATAACATTTCTTTTATAACAAGACACATCATTCTAGAGACCAATGAGGACACTCCAAATGACATTTCAGCTTATCTTTCAGCATATGGAGCTATAGCTCACTAAATAAATGGAGAACTGCTTTGCTGTAAAAAGGAGGGAACAGATTGTTATAAAGAATGCCCTGAATCTTTTGTTTCCATTTAGGGTAACAACTGGGCTTTGCAAAGAAAAGACAACAGGTCAGTTCATACTAAATTGGACCTGCCAACTGCTAGTTAGAATATTGCAAATAATTTACTTTCCATGATAAAAGCAAAAGCAAGCAGCACCCAGCAGGAGCCCAGCTGATAAAACTGTGTCAAAACTCAAACCATTTGTCAACTAGGAAGGAAAGGAGCAAGCTGAAAGATGGACTCAGGAAACAGAATTATCTGGAGCAACACATTAACTAGTATAAATACTGGTGGGGGGAAAAAGTAAACACATTTATTCAGCAGTATCTCCAACTAGCCAGGAAAAATCACTCATGTAACTTACTTGCCCGTGCCACCCAAACACTCATTTGTCAGAGAACAGTAGCATTTTCTCCACTGTGTATTAATGTAGTGTTATTTGATGCACAGCATTGAAAGGTTTTAGCAACACATAAAGAAGTGTAATTAAACCAACCAAGATGTAAATTCATGTTAGTCTTCCAGCAATAAAAAATACCTTCTCGTCATAAACACACAAGATAACACCTATTAAAACTCCATCTATGTTGTACAGTTTTGTTTACTGATATTTTTATCAGGTGAAAAATGGTTTTATAGGATGATGCCAAAGCATGGGGAAACTCTGCAATGCTACCTGGAGGAGTAGATTGTGAATATATCAGAATATTCAAGGCAAAAAAGAAAGGGGGGGAAAAAAAAGAAAGAAAAAATAAAAAAAAAATAAAAAAGCTGGCTTCTTCATTATAAGCATGTTAGTTTTAAACATTAACTTATTTCTGCTACAAAACAATGTTGTTGTTTTTAAAACAATAAGACAAACATGGGGTGCCAAAATGACTGAAATATGGAGTGCCACAGCGACTGAAAGATAAATGCATGAGTAGTATTTAAAATCATCATGGGGGCATCACATAAAAGTAAAACGTATTGTGACATACAAAATATTTAAATTGCACCATGGAAAAGCTGCCACTAACTAATGCACACATAAATCTATTGCATTATGATATTTACCATTACCTTTGATTAGCCATATAGGACAGGTTTCTAGTCTTCCTTTACACATCCCAAGGTTTTAGTCCATATGTCTGTTGTCATTCACTCACACCATACACCCATGCACACACCATGCACCCATGCATCCACGAATACACACCACACATGCTTTCTGCCGCTCACTCTGACACTCTCATCTAACTAACCCTGCCTGGAACAGAGTCTCTTGGATTTTAGAATTTCCTCCTCTGAGAATCCTCCCTCCCCTTTCTTTCTACTCCACCCCATTTAGTAATTAGGCTTAACGAGAGCAATTAACAAAATAAACGCTGCTTAGACTGGTGTCCTGATAATTCTGATTACCCAAATGTTTGAAAAATAAGCAAAAATATTTATCTTAAAACAAAATTAAAAAACTAACTAGGACCATCCTTTCATCTGATTTACTCTTCCATTATACAATCAATATGATATTTAAAGCACAAATTTAGATTTTTAAAAGTACAATATATTTATTTTTATTTATTAAATATTATACAACTACTGTGTATTAAAGATATTATGATATAAATAATAAAGGTAAAGTTTTCCTGGCATAGGTTCTGTACATCTTATATATAATAAATATCCTCTTGAGTTGTCTAAAATGTATATTGCTAGAATTAAATTGGAAATTACTTTCCTACTCACTGTTAGACCACTTTAACATTAATGACAGATATTTTAAAAAACCTTCAAATAGCCCTCATATTTACAACACAAATACATCACAAGTGCTATCTATCTATGCACACATTTTTTCTGTAACACACTGTGTCTAAAACATAATAGTCCTAATCCACAGAAATATCATAACAGCAGAAAGGTATGTGGACACTGCTACACTTACACTTGAAGAGCATTAACTTAATTGTTGCTGGTACATTTGCACTTAGACAGTAATATAAGTGCTGTTTTTGTATATCCACACTGTGATTTTCTCCAAAAATAAATATTAGTTTGCCTATCTATCAGAACATTTGCAATATTACTTTTCCATGTTCATTGTTTATTGGATGGAGCAGAAGATTTATCCTTTCTCATGAACACCACAGAAGATAATCCAAACCATCAGAGCTGTCATAACAGGGAGGGTGGGATAATAAATAAATAAATAAATAAATAAATAAATAAATAAATAAATAAATCTGATATGTGGATACACACACACACCCTTCTGATGTACTAAAACAACTGGGGGTGCATACTGAGGGAACTTTTAGTCTTAAATTTATGCAAACTCCATTTGGAGGACATGATAATTACAATTTTTCTCTTTCTACCTTGGCTTCCTACCCAATGCACCATCCCATCCTTTAAATCCAAGAAGATTTACAGCAATGATGCATATACACTATTACTTCTGTACTGTGGACAGACTCATGAGATAGAATAATAGTATGTAATTATTTAGGCTTATAATTTGGTATATAAATGAAAAGTGCAGTGGTTCATGGGGGGGGTTTGCAGTGATGCAGCTTGCACTGGGTGACACCTCAGAATGGGTGACACCCGCTTGGGTCCTCCCCCTGTGCTCTCCTGCGCTGTCCCCCCCATGCTTCTATCCCCCCCCCACTGTCCCTGCGCACCCCCATATGCATTCTCACCACCGTGCTGTTCCTGCACTCCCCACGCTATCCCCACACTCCCCTGTGCACACACACACACCCTTGTGCTGTCGCCGCACTGTCCCATGCATGCTCCCACCCCCTGCACTGTCTCTGCACTCCCTCCATGTGCACTTCCACCCCCTGCACTGTCCCATCTTTTTCCTCATCAGGAAAAGGGTACCCCCCAATCCTGAGTTATAACTGGTGTAGGGATGCCACTGGAAATGTGTATACTGAATGCCCAAGCAATTGCTCAGTAATTAATCTTCACACCCTCTTTAGACTATACCAGTATAACTCAAACTATCTGGTGTGGGGGGCAAGGACCCCCCCCCCCATGCTTGGGACTGGTATTGTATTTGTACCCATTGGCTACAACTGTTTCTTTCTCTCCTGGTAATGTGTTAGGGATTGGTAGCCAATAGCTCAGAGACTGGCACCAATCCAAGCAAAAATCTGTGATGTGACAGCGAGGCTGACAAGACTTGTCAAGCCTACTGACCATTACCCCTTCCTCTTGGTCCATGTGGGAACCAATGATACTGCAAGGCACTGTCTTCAGAATATCAGAAAGGATTATGAGGCTTTGGGTAGGAAGTTGAAAGAGCTAGATGCACAAGTTGTTATTTCATCTCTTCTCCCAGTTGAAGGGCATGGTCCAGGAAGGGAGAGGAAGATAGCAGATGTGAATAATTGGTTCCATAGATGGTGCCACCAAGAACGATTTGGATTCTTAGATCATGGACTGTGGTTCCATGAAGGTCGACTTCTAGCAAGAGATGGGCAGCAAAAAAATGAAATGCATAGATATGAGGTGGGGGACACCTGGCCTAACAAGACTACGTGTGAAAGGGATCTAGGAGTCCTAGTAGACCTCAAGTTGAACATGAGTCAACAGTATGATGCCACAGCTAAAAAGGCCAATGCAATTTTAGGCTGCATTAATAGAAATATAGTATCTAGATCAAGGGAAGTAATAGTGCCACTGTATTCTTCATTGGTCAGGCCCCACCTGGAATACTGTGTCCAGTTCTGGGCACCACAATTCAAAAAGGATGCGTGTCCAGAGGAGGGCAACTAAAATGGTGAAGGGTCTGGAAACCATGCCCTACGAGGAATGACTTAGAGAACTTGGTAAATTTAGCCTGGAGAAGAGACAGTTAAGAGGGGATATGATAGCCCTCTTTAAATATTTGAAGGGGTGTCATACTGAGGAGGACGCTAGCTTGTTTTCTGCTGCTCCAGAGAATAGGACCTGGAATAAAGGATGCAAGCTACAGGAAAAGAGATTCCACCTCAACATTAGGAGGAACTTCCTTACAGTGAGAGCTGTTTGACAGTGGAACACATGCCCTCGGAGTGTGGTAGAGTCTCCTTCTTTGGAGGTCTTTAAACAGAGCTGGATGGCCATCTGTCGGGATGCTTTGATTTTGAGTTCCTGCATGGCAGGGAGTTGGACTGGATGGTCCTTGTGGTCTTTTCCAACTCTATGATTCTATGAATCCATGGACCACCATTTTGAGTAGCACTGATCTAAGCTAAGTAAATATATTACCAAAATACCCCCATCCCACATATTAAGAGTGTAGTACTTATTTTGAGTGACAAACCAAACAGAAATATTTTAAATGTTATAGCTAGTCATATCATGCTTCTGCTTCTCTGAATAAAAGTAAGCTATAATGACAGTTATAGAATATAGAGAATGTATTATCCCCAACTAGAGGATATTATATGTGATGCTCCAGCTAAGGCCATGTAGTATAAAGTTTTAAGTCTATGGCCAAGACCCTGTTAACAGCTGGATTGGCTCAATGCTCCACTGACTCCATGGGGTTATGGAGAGAATTCACATTGTCACATTGGTGTGATGATGGAGGACATGTGCTGATGTGTGGTTTCAGGTGTAGTATGGCCTATTGGATCAGCCAGGGGAACACTTGCCTAAGGTAGTAAAATGAACTATCTGCACAAATGGCTGCTTAGACAAGTATAAAGCCCCAGCATAATCCTAGGTCAATGATTCCCAAACTTTGGTCCTCTAGATGTTTTGGACTTTAGGTCCCAGAATTCCTGGCTATTGGCCAAGCTGGCTAGGGCATCTGGGAACTAAAGTCCAAAACACCTGGAGGACCAAAGTTTTGGGAACTCCTGTCCTAGGCTATAAATCTGGTAGTTCTCCCTTTTCTCTAATGTACTTGTACCTAATGGTATTTCAGTTCCAATCACTGTGATGTTTAAATTGAAATGTCTAGCCAATTGTTATTTTCTTATTAGGATTACAGACTTGTGCCTCCTGAAGCATGTGGATGTCACCTATATATTGTAGATGGCATTCTGGAATGTCTGTTCTCAAGCATATAAATTAGGCCTGCAAGCAGTATTCTATTTAACATACCGTACATGGCCACAGTGCTCTTAAAGGTCATGGTAATCTTGACATACACTGGTGGGCCATGTATCTTTGACATGTGATGTAGTAAAATGGCTTTGTTTTTACCATAAGCTAAGTTTTCATTGTTGTTGTGTGCCCTCAAGTTGTTTCAAACTTATGGTGGCTCTAACATGGGATTTTTCTTGGCAAGATTTTTTCAGAGGGGATTTGCCTTTGTCTTTATTTGGGGGTAGAATATGGTTTGCTCAAGGTTACCCAGTGGGTTTCCATGGTTGAGCAGAGATTTGAATCCTGGTCTCCAGAGTCATAGTCCAACACTCATACCACTACCCTATGCTGGCTCTGAGTTCTGTTTTACCATAATTCAATATACAAAAAGGCTGTCCCTGTGATTGCTTTATTACGTGAGACAATAGGAAATCCTTGGTGTTTGTCTAGGACAATTTTCAGTAATTCATCAGCTATCTTCTTTAGAAGCAGCTCAAAGTGATCTATGATCTTAATGATGTTGGCCATACCCTATTTCACCTTCTTAATTATAATTGCATAACTAAGTAACACCCCATGGCTCAACTCCACCAAGCCTACTTTAATTGCCAGCAGCCACTAACAGTAGGTTGTTAAGGGAATTTGGGGGGCAGGGGTTGGACCAGGAAACATTACTTAGTCATGCATTTATATTTAAGAAGGTAATCATTTATGGTCATGACAATGGTGATACTGATTTTTCAGAGGGGATTTGCCTTTGTCTTTATTTGAGGGTAGAATATGGTTTGCCCAATACAGTATTAGTGTATATAGGGTTCCCGTATGTCCTGGAGCGCTGGAAAATCCCAGATTCAAGGGACTTCAAAATGCCCTAGTTGGCTGAGCCAGTTGAAGCAATAAATCCTGGATTTCTCCTTCACTGAAGCCTATTGGAAAGGTTAATGTGGCAGTTGCAATGAAGCAGGAAACTGCAAGAAGACTGGCACTGGTGGGAGTCTCCTGCCCTTCAGGCTTCAGTTGCTATTGCACTGGGTTAGCACTCTTCCTCCCCACTTCCCCCACAGGTCCAGAAGGTGGGAAAGGAGGCAAGCAGAGATGGTCTTGTGTTGTGTGGTGATTGTGTCAGACGCTTGAGCTTAAGGCTAGGCAGCACAGTAGAAATTCATGCTTGGAAGTCTCCTTCTCCTGACATCAGCTTGGGGGGGGGGGAGAAGGGAAAAAAGCTCTTAGCTTGGTACTGGTACTGGGCTTGAAACATAATGGTAGAAAAAGTGAAATGATCAATGTGTTGAATTTGCATAACCAGAATGCAAATTAGCAACATGCATAATTATAATAATTTGCATAATATGCAAATTAGATGATTCTATGACATGAGGGACTGGAATATGGCAATCCTACATGCATACAAAAGTTACGGATCTGTAACTCTAGGTTACTGCAATACAGGGTGCCAGACATTGTTATGTGGATGTGTAAGGTATTAATGATAAAATCATTTAGTTCTCTGGTGTTGTCTTTGTCTGAAACTTTGCATATTTTTTGTCATTCTTTTCGGCTTTCTGCTGCATATTTAGTACCATGACAGCATCTCCTTGTTAGCAATCTCTATAAGAATATCTATTTGCATCTGGAGATGTCTTTTTTTTTTTTTTACTTCAGTTTTACTTCTTTTCAAAGATTATCAAAGGTAGGTGTGATGTTTATGGTACTGTTACATGGTAAGAAAAAGATGTCCAGGGCTCAATTTCTGTTGTATTAAGATGTTCAAGTCTTTGGTGGCTGAAACAATAATAATGGATCTCTTCTGTTCATATTGTCCTTGAAATGATCATGGAAACTGCATCCTTTTTCAAATGCTTTGAGATCACTCTTAGATCATAGAATCATAGAGTTGGAAGAGACCTGGTACAATATTGTGTTCCTTTGGTGTTAGGCAGAAGTTACATTTTTGTACAGTAGTTTAGTTTACCAATTACATTCTTTTTTCCTTTCTTTAAGAGTGCAATAATACTAAAATATTTCCACTGATATTCTCCTTCAAGCTAGGTGGGCGCAAGGAAGTCTGCTTGTATAATTAATTGTTCTAAACACCCACTATCCTGAAGATAGTCACTTCCCTTCCACAGTCCACTTCAATCATTTCAAGTAGGCCACACTTTCCCCCCAAATGAGTTAAGAGTCTTTCCTGATATAAAAGGATCTTTTGAAAAGGGGGGGAAACACTGGTAATGTGTGGGAAGACTGCAAAATTGGCACCACCCTCTACAAAGCACATCAGCAAAACCACACAGATGCCTAGGCTTTGTAACAAAGGATTGCCTTGGGCTGAAAGCCTCTCATCTTCAACTGAGTCAAAGTTTAGAGTAGCTTCCTAACAGAGCTTGGGAAGTCCATGTTGGCTGGAGCAATGTAAGAGTTTCTAAAAAGAGGTATCCTCTCTCCCCCATATATGTTATCTGTTATATGTAATGAACATTTAATTGTACTTCGACTTTTGTATTATATACCCCATAATCTTCTACAATTACCTCCTGACACAGACTCTACTTTTCACCACCTCACACTACTCAGTTTTCGTCTATCTCCTAATAAGTCAAGAGGCAATATATACATGCGCCCCTTGTTGCTGAATAAACAGGGTGTTTATTCACTACTAAATGTATTAAGAGATGACATCCAAAGGAGTAAGAAAAACTTTGCATGTTTTGTAGCAGTCTTTTATAAAAAAATCTTTAGAAGAAAGCCTGACTGATGGAACCAAGTAAAAGTCAAGCATACACACATACACACTGCACAGAACAGCATCACATTTTCTTGTATATGGATCCCACACAGTGAGAGAAAGAAGATGTGACCATCATGATGTATAAAAATTGTACAAGCATCTTCTACAGTTCCTACATGTGAATGGAAGTACAGCTGTCCCTCCCTATTTGCAGACTTCGAGTCCGCGGTCTGGCTCTTTGCGGGGAGGGACAAGTGGATATATGTTAAATGGCCATGTGTATGCCGCAGGCATGCACGCCATTAGTTTCAATGGGGCTCGAATATTAGCGAGCCGCCATTTTCGTGGGGGTAGGGTGTCTGGAACAGATCCCCCACAAATTGGGAGGGGCAACTATAATTACTCATAAATGAGTAAACAGGCTTCTCAAATTTAGTGCCTTGCAAATATGTTGGGCTATACTTCCCATCAGGCCCAGCCAACATTTCAAGGAGAATCTGCAATGTGTGGTTATTAGCAGAAGCCCACAAAGATATTTTTATTGCTTAGCCTCTCACCTTGTTCTTCTATCAGAACAAATAGGGCAAATCAATTAGCTTTCCAGTCATTTAGATACAACTAAGGATGAGTGTTAATAGTTACCTGCATCTATTGTTTTGAAGAGTGTACAATAGCTACCAAGCTCTTTGAATGAACTTTGATGCTGACTATGGAAGTCTTTTTGTGCCCACCCACACAATTTCAGACTTTCTGATTAAAAAGGACCAAAAGGTAACCTATGGTTAACTGTCAAAAAAGGATCAAGCACATATCTTACAAAAGAGTAATGCTATTCAGCAATAGATTAATTAACTGAAAGTGTGCTACAAATAAGACGGTGTGGGGGAAGATTTTATATTATGCTAGTGGATTTAAATCTCAGGCCATGTACTTAGGGAACATGGCAGAGTCTGTGTCCCAGTGCACCACAACAATGGGAGTGCAATGTGCAGCTCCTTGCCCAGCTTCTGGATGGCTGGGAGGATGCACCCCAGCTTCTTCTGGCTGTTCTTGAGCACAGAGAGAAGAAGAAGCAACCTTAAAGGTCAAAAGGAGCTGGAACATATCCTCAAGAGTATCACTGGCCAGAATGCATCTCCATGGTCAAGTAGTGACTGAGAAGACTGAACTGTGCCTCAGTGTGAACGCACATGTGTGTGCGCGCACACACACACTCACCTACCCCTCAGCTGTGGAAGCACACTGGGATAGGGCCTTGTTGAAGAAAATACTTCACCTCTTAAAAAGTACATACAGAAGTGTTACCCAAAATTATATCTGCACGTGTCATTAACAGGATGCCAGCCACAGATTGCTGGACATTTCATATAATTTAGTAAAAACAAAACCAACAAAATACATAGAATGAATGGCATCATCCTTATTTCTTGAGGCATGAGATTTTTAAGGAACAACTTATATTGTAAAATATTTATATAAGAAAAGGCCTGTTCACATATCTCAGTAGTGTAGGTTGAACATGTGGCCACTACCTGAAATACTACCAAGTACAGAAGCTTGAATGCAAACTGGAACCCTGCAGCATGCAGGTAGTCATGCTAATGTTCTATCCATTGCAAACTCTAAAATAAAAATATACTCTGTATGTGTTTGTGTGTATCTTTTATTGCATGAGAGGAGAGCTGGCTTTTACTATGGGGTACATGGCTGAAATTCTATAGCATGCACAATTCTACAGCAAATTCTAAAGCAAACACAATTCTGTGTCCCTCACACCCTTGAAATCTCAGGAGCTGCTACTCCTTGTTTACCAGTAGGGATGGGAGAACAGGTGCAATTCAAAGATGGCCTAAAAAGAGGGTGCACCCATAGAATAAGTGTATCCTCTTTTTCCTTCCCCTGGGAGGCCAAAGCAGCTGCATCCTAATTGTTTAAATTGCTGCTCCTACTTCATTCCCTTCCCTAACCACTGGTCAGCAGCAGGAGGGGTCCAACAGCAGGACTGCAGAGGGCTAGAAAATAGCTCCCTGAATCCTCTACAAAAAGAGACATGTGTACACATAAGCCATACTTACACATGTGCATATTACCAACATGGTGCCACCCTATGTGTGATGGGGGTGCTACACAAGTCCAAGAAACCTACCTATGAATAAGACCATGTAATCAACTCACGATTCTGAAACAGAAGGTTGAGTAAGTACAGTAGGGAAACCTCAGAAACTAGAATGTATGTTTCTGCTTCTTCTGTATAGTTCTTGCAGATAAAAATTATTATATTTCTGCAGGAGCTACAGACAAGTGATTTCTCATTAGCTGATCGCCAGCCAGACTCCCCTTCACCCCAAGAAGCAGGAGGCACAGGCACTGACAGCCAGAGGTTCCACACTACCAGCAGTCAGCTCAGTCAGCTGTCTACTTTGTCAATGTCTGGCTCTTTGGCAGGGGCAGGAGCAACGAGATAAATTGCCTATGTGCAGGCAAGTGGGCACACAAGATGGACATGAGCTGCTGAGTTATACTCAGGGCTTGGGAGAGCTCTTCCTCATCCTCTGCCCCTGTACAAGCTTATGCAGAAGTAAACCTTTCATTCCTATTCATAAAATAAGACAGCAAACAAATGAACCCAACCATACTCTCTCTAATCTCTCTCTCTTAATGAAAGTGCCAAGGGCCTCTAGGCTGCCCTGTGAGCCTTTGTGAAGGACAACACAGGGCCAACAAATGAAAAAAAAAAAAAAACTCAGAAAACACTACCTGAATGTTAAGTAATCTGAATGTGAGGCCTTGTATGACAGAATCATCGTTGTTGTATACCGCCAATTCGCTCCAACTTATGGTGACCCTTATGGTTTCTTGGCAAGATTTCTTCAGAAGGGGTTTGCCATTGCCTTCCTCTGAGACTGAGAGTGTGTGACAAGGTCACCCATTGGGTTCCCATGGCTGAGCAGTGATTTGAACCCTGGTCTCCAGAGTCATAATCCAATGTTTAAACCACTACACCATACTGGTCCTCCTCAGAGTTGATTATCAAGTTCATTAAAACGTCTAAGCAGGACATGATGCACTACATTTTAAGACTCGTTTATAAAATACATTCAGTAACAAGTTACTATATGCTGATTTTCAAACTTTATTATTTACTAGTTTTAGGAAACGGTTAAAATGTGTGTGTTCCCTTATCTAAAGATCCCTTATCATCAGGAAGAATTTGGCAGCACTTTCAAAAGCCTACCATGCTTTCAATTACATTATATTTGTCAATTAGTCTTAAAGAAAATAACACCTCCATTAATCATTTCAATTAACAGCAAGCACCACATGACACCAGCACCACAGCCCATATGTTGTGCTCCAATCACCCAAATATTAAAGCCTTTTTAATTGATTTATCTAAAGAACATTCAACAGACTCAAGGTGGCAGCCAGCCAGGAAATCCTAAAAGAAGATGACAAAAAAGGTGGGGGTGTTAAACCCGTTTCCCAATTTGTTTTTACTCTTTCTCCTGGGTTCACTGTTAATCCAATCACAGCCCATAAAGCTCCCTTTTAATAAAATAAATAAATAGATAAGGGAACACACACATGTCACCTCTTTATCTGCTTGGAGAAGCCCCCTCTGCTACAGCCATCTATCCCGTCAAGAAAGGGCTGTGTCCAACAAGCACATTTTTTATCCAGCTGAAATATTTAGCTTGGCCACCCGCCAAGGAATGCTGGAAGAATAGAATGAATTAGGGGATTTACCTTCCACGAGTTTGGCACGCGTCACTGGAGAGCTTGTTTCTTTCTCTCCCCCTCCCATCCCACTCCTTCCTTTTATCAAATATTGGCTACAGTGAAAAATCACAAACTGTGAAGTGACATTGATACATTCCTTGGTTCTTGGCACAGTGACACTGTTCTGTAGAAGGCAAATACATGTATGCTCCCTTGCTTTCAAAATACAGTCTTTACACTGAAAAAAACCCTGGGGTGTCTTAATCTCCGTGAATTTAATATGAGCCTTTTTGTTTTTGTTTTGTTTTTTTAAAGGGACTGATCATTTTATGGGAAGATTTTTGCCACAGGGGAACTATTTTTTAAAGTGTATTCCCAGCAGACATTAATATGCTAAACTTAGTACTGTACATATAAACAAGGTGGATTGTTCTGTCCTGTGACTTCAGTGTGTTTATATGGGCTTTCCTTTGTTGTTCTTTTATGACATTTCCCAATTCCTTGACTGGACTGATCTTATTTATATTGGCAAGTAATAGAGAAAGACTTTAAAAGAAGACTATTACTTCATTCAGTCCATTTCTCAGCGAATGAGCTCTTAATTTGAGATGCAAGGACAATGTTTTACAACAGATGGTGCTACTATACATATTGTACAGAGATAAAAGAAGGCTTTGCCAGCATTATAAAGGGGAGCACCAAACCAGCTACATTTAATTCAGTACAATTCATATATCATTCCTGTATTTACACCTGATGCCATCTAGCATTTGATAAAATATAGATATGCCTTAGTCAGGGGTAGGCAACCTTTCCCCTTTAAGGGCCGAGGGACTTCAGCTCCCAGAATCCCAGGAGCTATTGGCCAACATGGGACTATTGGCCAACATGGCTGAGGCTTCTGGGAGCTGAAGTCCCTCGGCCCTTAAAGGGGAAAGGTTGCCTACCCCTGGCCTTAGTTAAATGAACAAGGGGGTCACAATAAAGTAGACATTTGAGTGGATGTGATGGTACTTCATATGAAAATTTCTCAACTGAGATCTGCAACCCCCATCTGGCCCACGTTTACTTCAAGATACAGATCAGAAAACACACTTAGGACTAGTGTTAACAATATGGTGCAAAAATGTTGGTGTGAGTGGGTGAGTGATAGAAAGGGATAACATGGTCCAACTAGCTGGTTCTTCTGTAATTGTCTGTTCCTGGGTCTCCTCTCCAGTGTTGAGCAGTGATTTAAAGTGGGTGGTGGTGGAGAGGAAGAAAGAATGAAATCCCTAACTGGATCAGCAGTTATATTGCTTTCTCAAGCAAATATGATATAATAGGCATCACTGAAACCTGGTGGGATGAGTCTCATGATTGGAATGTAAAAATACAGGGGTATAACCTCTTCAAGAGAAACAGGCCAAACAGGAGAGGAGGAGGAATAGCATTATATGTCAGGGATATTTACACCAGTGAAGAAATCCAGGACAACAATCCTGGAAGCCAGGTGGAGAGCATTTGGATAAAAATTAAAGGGGAAAGAAACAACAGGGATGTTATTGTGGGAGTCTACTACAGACCCCCGACTCAGGCAGAAGAACTGGATGATGCCTTTCTAGAACAGATGACCACACACTCAGAAAGGAGAAATATAGTAGTGATGGGTGACTTCAACTTTCCTGATATTTGCTGGAAGTCAAACTCAGCAAAATCCTCAAGGTCTAGCAAATTCCTCACTTGCCTCGAAGACAATTTCATTGTCCAAAAGGTGGAAGAGGCAACGAGGGAGTCAGCTATTTTAGATCTGATCCTAACTAACAGGGAAGACCTAGTTAATGGGGTGCAAGTGGTTGGATCCTTAGGCGGGAGTGATCATGTCCTCCTCGAGTTTATTATACAGTGGAAAGGAGAAGCCAGGCATAGCCAGACACGCATCCTAGACTTTAGGAAAGCTAATTTTACTAGACTTAGAGAAATACTGGGGGTGATCCCATGGACAGGAATACTAAAAGAGAAGGGAGTTCAAGACGGATGGGAGTTTCTCAAAAGGGAGATACTGAAGGCACAATTTCAAACCGTGCCAACGAGGAGGAAAAATGGGAGGTGTCTCAAGAAACCAGGATGGATGACTAAGGAACTTGCAAGTGAACTATGTTTTAAACGGAACATGTATAAGAAATGGAAAAATGGGGAAATCACCAAAGAGGAATTCAAACAAATAGCTAGCACGTGTAGGGATAAAGTCAGAAAAGCTAAAGCACAGAATGAGCTCAGGCTTGCTAAAGGCGTTAAGGACAATAAAAAGGGCTTTTGGGGGTATGTCCATAGCAAAAGAAAGAAGAAGGAAATGATAGGGCCACTGTGCAGAGAAGATGGAGAAATTCTAACAGGGGACAAAGAAAAGGCAGAATTACTCAACACCTTCTTTGCTTCAGTCTTCTCAGAAAAGACAAAGGGTGCTCAACCTGAGGATAATGGAGCAGAGGACAGAATAGGAGAATTTCAGCACAGAATAAGCAAAGAGATAGTACAGAAACATCTGGTTAATCTAAATGAATATAAGTCTCCAGGACCAGATGAATTACATCCAAGGGTATTAAAAGAACTGGCAAATGTAATATCGGAACCATTGGCAATAATCTTTGAGAACTCCTGGAAAACAGGAGAAGTCCCAGTGGACTGGAGGAGGGCAAATGTTGTCCCCATCTTCAAAAAGGGGAAAAAAGAGGATCCCAACAATTATCGTCCAGTTAGTCTGACATCAATACCAGGAAAGATTCTGGAGCAGATCATTAAACAGAGAGTCTGTGAACATCTGGAAAGTAATTTCATAATAACAAAAAGTCAACATGGGTTTCAGAGAAACAGGTCATGCCAGACAAATCTGATCTCTTTTTTTGATAAAATTACCAGCTTGGTAGATGAAGGGAATGCTGTGGATATAGTATATCTTGATTTCAGTAAGGCTTTTGACAAGGTTCCCCATGACATTCTTGCAAACAAGCTGGTAAAATGTGGGCTGGACAAAGTAACTGTTACATGGATTTGTAATTGGTTGACTGGCCGAACGCAAAGGGTGCTCAACAATGGCTCCTTTTCAACTTGGAAAGAAGTGACCAGTGGGGTGCCACAGGGCTCTGTCCTGGGCCCAGTGCTATTCAATCTCTTTATCAATGACTTGGATGACGGTATTGGGGGCATAGTTATCAAATTTGCAGACGACACTAAATTAGCAGGAGTAGCTAATACTCCAGAGGACAGGATCAAAATTCAAAATGAATTGAATAGACTAGAAAGCTGGGCCGAAGCTAACAAAATGAAATTCAATGCGGAGAAATGTAAGGTACTGCACTTAGGGCGGAAAAATGAAAAGTACAGATATACGATGGGGAACACCTGGCTGAAGAAGACTACGTGTGAAAGGGATCTAGGAGTCCAGGTAGACCACAAGTTGAACATGAGTCAACAGTGCGATGCAGCAGCTAAAAAGGCCAATGCAATTTTAGGCTGCATCAGTAGAAGTATAGTGTCTAGATCAAGAGAAGTAATAGTGCCACTCTATTCTGCTTTGGTCAGGCCTCACCTGGAATACTGTGTCCAGTTCTGGACACCACAATTCAAAAAGGATGTGGAGAAACTGGAGCGTGTCCAAAGGAGGGCAACTAAAATGGTGAAAGGTCTGGAAACCAAGCCCTACGAGGAACGACTTAGGGAGCTGGGGATGTTTAGCCTGGAGAAGAGAAGACTGAGAGGTGATATGATAGCCGTGTTTAAATATTTGAAGGGATGTCATATTGAGGAGGGAACAAGCTTGTTTTCTGCTGCTCCAGAGACTAGGACCCGAAACAATGGATGCAAGCTGCAAGAAAAGAGATTCCACCTCAACATTAGGAGGAACTTCCTGACAGTAAGGGCTGTTCGACAGTGGAACACACTCCCTCGGAGAGTAGTGGAGTCTTCTTCCTTGGAGGTCTTTAAGCAGCGGCTGGATGGTCATCTGTCGGGGATGCTTTGATTGGGAGTTCCTGCATGGCGGGGGGTTGGACTGGATGGCCCTTGTGGTCTCTTCCAACTCTATGATTCTATGATTCTATGATCTCTAGATCAGGGCCTACAGCCAATGCTGTGAATGCAGACAACCACTAATTGTTAGGATGAAGGAAATTTCCTCCCTCGCCTGTTCCCTGCAACCCTCTATGTTGCTGGCTTTACTCTGAGCTGTTTCTGGTGGTTGACTAGGATGGTAAAGTACGGTGCTGTGTAAAAGAGCCATGCCATGGATTTCTCCCATATACTGGACATTCTTTCAACATCATCAAAGCATCTCAGGAGTGGTCAGTGATGCTAAGGCTCTGATATTCCTAGGTTTCTCAAATTCTATTTCTAGTAAATCTTGGTTGCATTTTGCAGAAATATGTGCACTAGCAACTACCACTGGAGATCATTCTGCATGAAATCCAAAGTTTGATAAAACCACAATGCAGCTTTGATACTTTTAATTGGCAAAACAAAATGCACAAAATACATGATGTGAGCTTTTGAAGCTCCGCTGGCTTCTTCATCAGGTAAACATGGTAAGAATCATATGGGAGAGAAAAATTATAAAATGATGATGTTAATCACAGGCTTACATTTTCTCAAGGTGTTGTTGTTGTTCTTTAGAGGGATATCTATGGAAGTGGATCCCTCCTTCTTCTGGCCATGAAGGTGTTACTGTTTTATGGATTTTGGAAGTTATCGTGCTTTGCTATATGGCCAACACAGCTACCCACGAATATGAATGCAACTCTGACATAGACATATAATATTTGGCATAGACATATCACATTCAGCAAGGTTGGATGGGTAACTCTAATTACACTGACACATAATCACTTGACAAGAAAGCATAGCTTTCAGGATAAGCATACAAATAACTTTACCAGGGGCCTAAATACTGTAATGGTAACGGGTTCAGTCTGATCTTAGAAGCTAACCAGGGTCGCCCTGGTTAGTATAGGGTGGGAACCCACCAACAAAGATCAAACATTGTAAGCTATGTATATTTCAGAGGAAGGAACTGGCAAAACCACCTCTGAGTATTCCTTGCCTACAAAAACCCTATGAAATCCATGGGGACTTGAAGGCACAGACACAGAACTTTGGTGACAATATTGTAATTAAAAGTGACATGTTCCCAGCTGCTTTAAAGTCCTGGCTGAATCTGACAATGTCTCCTATTCAATATTAGTTCTGCTTACATTGTACTTATGTCCTCTCTTGTTATTAAATAGCATACACAATCTTAAATTAATAACATTCATTTGCTTTCTTGGGTACTTACAATCAACTGGATCCTTCATTCCTGACCCCTATCCAGACCCTGGAAAGCAAGTCCTTAAGACAAAAAGTATGGTTGACCTATCCATTTGGCAGGATACTATAGCAAGATTAAATAATTGCTGGTTTTCCTATGTGTGTTTTCAGTTCAATATTTTTTTGCAGTTAATTGATTCCCCCCTCCCCATGATTCTGGATGTTCAAGGCTGCACTCAACCTTCAGCAGCATTAGCATCTGTTGCAGATAATCCATCAATGATTTTTAAGTCGTTGAATGAAAAACCAAAGAAAAAAATGGAAATTAAAAAGAATACTTATCATTCTGATATACAGATTGGTGGTTATTTTTTTTATTGGCAATAATGACTAGGTTAATGCAAAGGTCAGCATGTTTTAGAGTAAGCCACTACCTCAGAGGAAGTATACTATTGTAAATAAATAACCAAGTTGCTATATCTAGGCCCTGGCTAAATGCATATATATTATACACAGACACACACACAGAGGATACATGACTCCAAAAATACTAATGGACTTGTGCCCATTATAGTTTTATGTTCATTGTATCAAATCTGTACCAGACAAAATCATGAATGACAATTATACCTACTTTCCATATAAAATGGCTGAAATCTGTAATCTTAATGGTTATATCATCATTCAAATAATATAAGAGGACAATGTTTATTTAATCCTAGAGGTAAAACAAATATTCAAAATAAAGCAAGATCTAGTAATCAAATTTTAAACCTGCATTTGAAATGTTACTACAGATTCCTCTTTTTAAAAGGAAACAAAATCCATGTATTTTAACTCCCTCAATGAAATGTACATATTTAAAATAATAAACTGTTTATATCTGTGAAAACAACAACGAGAAGCATGCCTTCTTTTAGAGCAGCAGGAATATGCTTGTTTTTTTATAATGAAAGCTACTGAATCACAATGCAGTAAATTGTCCTTCCACAAACCTGCCTTCTTCATTAAAATCTTATTTGCTTGGTAATCTCCTTTGATCGCTAAAGTTATAAGAAGCCCCCTCCTTTCCTTTTGATACTATCAGTGTAGCTTTTGACCACAGAGCGTGATGAATTAAATGTATGACAGATATGACAGGTGAGGAGTGCTTGGAGGGGGCTTAAACAGCAGGGATAAGACAAAGCCCCCTTTTAAGAACAAAACCCCCACCCGATGACTAGGCCATTAATGACCAACCACAGAATCACTCTATTTGCCCTGTTGGACGAAGAGCAAGCTGATACTACAGACAAAGCTTTGTTAGCCACAGGGCAGTTGTTCAATCAGGCCACACAGCCAACTAATTGAAAAGTCCGTTCCTCCATCTCTGCTCCCTTGGTATTTGATACACAGGACTTCCCTAGGCAAAGATTTCCTAGGTAAACTGCTCCCTTCCTATAATGTTGTATTAGTCATCAGCCACAATTTTACAGCTGGACTAAGTGGTATTACAGTTTATAAACCTGAAAATCTATCTGCAGGGAATCCAGCTAAGCCTCAGAGAGAAACAAGTCCAGTATTACAAATCCAAGGAATTTTGGAAGTCAATCCATTAGGATTATTTGGGCAGGCCTTTGATTTTGGAAGTCATGGGCTCAAAAACACAGAAGCAGCAAACTATTTCAATCTCTACTTTAACCTCTTATATGAAGGCTTACTGACTGATTTTATAAACACATACATATAGATGAAATCATATTCATTTCAATAATATTTGCAAGAGTTTACTGTCTAATATCTGCCAGGACCTGTTAATTTAAAATTTGTGCACAAGTGTTAGTTCACAACTCTTCATCTTTATGCATACTATGTAATTATCTTTAAAAGCATACACATGCACATAATAAATATTTAGAGAGATATATGTCATAGATAGATAGAACAGACAGACTACTGAACAGACCAAAATGATGGAAGCAGAATATGCCAAGCTATTATGGTGTGGACTATAAAAAGCATGGGGCAGGTAGTCAAAGAACCCTTTGTTAATGCTGCATGGGGAGTTGTCAATAGGCATTTTGCAATGTCGTAAAATGTGTGTGTGTGTGATAGCAACCAATCTGAGATTGCGACTTTTTCTAAGGGTCAGTCCTACCATTAAAGAGAATGAGGCAGACATCTGAGGCAGCGGGCCCAGTTGTCTCAAGAGGCAGGGTGAAGATGATATGATATGAAGTGATATGATAGCCACGTTTAAGTATCTGAGGGGGCGTCATACTGAGGATAAGCTTTTTTTCTATTGCTCCAGAGAATAGGACATGGAACAATGGATGCAGGCTACAGGAAAAGAGATTCTACCTAAACATTAGGAGGAACTTTCTGACAGTAAGAGCTGTTCAACCATGGAACACACTCCCTTGGAGAGAGGTGGAGTCTTCTTCTTTGGAGGTCTTTAAACAGAGGCTGGATGGCTATCTATTGGGGGTGCTTTGATTGTATATTCCTGCATGACAGGGGGTTGGACTGGTGGCCCTTGTGGTCTCTTCCAACACTGTGATTCTATGAGTGACAGCCACCTCACTGGAGGGCTCTCTATTACCAGTGTGGAGTGCCTCGGTGGCTAACCTCTGATTAAGAAAAATGTCACAGCCAGCAAGCAGAGGGACAAATGAAGTGGAAAGGTTTAAAACTGCTTATCATGTAGCTTTCCCTCCACAGTTCAGACTACAAACGCCTTGGTCTAAAGTCTCCTCAGGTCAAAATATTGTGGGGGGGGGGGGGGCAGTAGCAGTCCCCCTGTATTACAAACGTAGTTTTACCAATCTGATTCATACTACTACATCACAGATGAAAGCCCAAATTAAATTGGTCAAGAGACATGCATCTTTTCATTGTCTTTTTTTTTTCCAAAAGAGGATTGTTGTGATTTTTTTTAACCTCAGGTGTTAATTCAGCAGATAATAGTCTAGGGGAAAAATTTCATCCTGTGGTGAACCGTTGTGCTCTCACTGTTATAGATGTAAATGTCACTTCTTAATGCAAACCATGTCTCTCTTGTGACCCCTGGATCACTAGTTTAGATTTCCAGCCAGAGATGTATAACAGCTTGCATCCAAAATACAGCTGTAGAGTTCTCACTGTTCCATCTCCAAAACCAGTCAAAGGGCCTGGACTATGTCTGTCCACAGCTCTGTGTACATAGAGAACATTTGATAGAAGGGCAGGGAAGACATTCAGGAAAACTGCTTTCAGACCTTATCTAAGCAGCAATAGTCAACTTTCACCACCTAGGGATGGCTTCCGGAGAGAAAACAATCACAGAATTTGTCTCTTCTTGGGCATTTCCGATTAAATAAGCCTCCAGCTGATGCTAAATATTTTTTTTTAAAAAAAAAACCTTTTTGTCAAAACAGCCAATCTTCTATTCTTTCATATCTTTTTCTCAGTATTAACCAATGTGCATGCTTTATTTTAGGCAAAACTGAAAATGGTAGCATTGGAATTATGACTTTTGTAAAATGCTTGGAACACAAATGACTGCAAATTCAGGTATTCCAAAAAGTTCCTGAAATAACTTTTAAAATTAAAAGGAACCATGGACCTTTTTACTTCCTCAAAATAAAATTTTGTTTTTAATTTAAATGTATACTGCTAGAACAATTGTTTTCAATTTGTAGCATATTATGTATAATTACCATTTCACTTTCAATATTCTCTTTTTCTCATGAAATGAATTATTTGTTCAAAGAAAAGGCTAAGATTTATTTTTCTAGTTCTTCATAGAATTTATGTTCCAGTAAACTCATTTTATGGTCTCATTTAACATTCAGAATTATTAAAATTAGGTAACTATTAAAATTAGGAATTCCTTATCTGAATTGGGAATTTCTTATCCAGAATTCTAAAATCCAAAATATCCCCAAAACCAAAACTTTTTTCATGGGTAGCTGACATAGTGAAAACTTTGTAGTTCATTGTACACAAATGATGGTTCTGATGATTCATTCTACACAAACTTTGTTTCATGTACAAAATTATTAAAAATACAGTTAATGATTACCTTCAGGCCATGTTTATTAAGGCTTACATGAAACATTAATGAATTTGATGTTTACACTTACACCCCATCTCCAAGGTACATTATGTACATATATGCAAATGCAGGCATTCCAAAATCCCTCAAAATTCAAAATCCAAACACTTCTGGTCCCAAGCATTTTGGATAAGGGAGACTCAACATTTATATTTATTTGGCAGTTTTATAATTCACCATTACTCTTTTTTTTTTTGTTACTGGGTTTCTATATTAGAATCAAAACAAATGCTGCTGAATACCTTGTCCCTGCTACAGCATAAACCATTCTGCCACATCACCTTTCTTTTCTGTTGTTGCTGTTTTCAACTGCCTTCAAGTCAACCCCAACTCATGGTGACCCTGTAGATGAGACATCTCCAAGAGTCCCTGTCCTCCACTGCTCTGCTTAAGTCCTGTAAATTCAGACTCGTGACCTCCCTAATAGACCTCTAGCATACAGTCTTCCTCTCTATTGCATACAGTCTTCATGTCTATGTAGTTATACTGGATCAGCTTCAATCGGTGAGTACCGAGGACGTGGACAAGCTGCTTGGTATGGTGAGGAAGATGACCTGCCCTCTTGATCCTTGCCCATCATGGCTGGCCGTCCGGGGGGGGGGATGCACTGAAGAGATTCCTTGTGGATATCATCGATGCATCCTTTAGGGAAGGATATGTACCATCCTGTTTGAAAGAAGTGGCTGTTAGGCCGCTTCTGAAAAAACCTTCCCTGGACCCCCTGGATATGAGAAATTACAGGCCGGTGTCATTGCTGCCATTTTTGAGCAAGGTAATTGAGAGGGAGGTTGCTCTTCAGCTCCAGGCGGTCGTGGATGAAACCGATTATCTAGACCCATTTCAAACCGGCTTCAGGACAGGCATTGGGGTGGAGACTGCCATGGTTGCCTTGACCGATGATCTGCGTCTGAGCATCGACAGGGGTAGTGTGACTCTGTTGGTGCTCTTAGACCTCTCAGCGGCTTTTGACACAATAGATCATGGCATCCTCTTGGGCCGCCTGAGGGAGTTAGGTATTGGGGGCACTGCTCTGCAGTGGTTCCGGTCCTTCCTCTCGGGTCGGTCCCAGAGGGTGCTGCTTGGGGACTGTAGCTCCAGTAAGAGGGACCTCACTTGTGGGGTTCCTCAGGGGGCTATTTTGTCCCCGATGTTATTTAACATCTATATGAAGCCGCTGGGTGAGATTATACGGAGTTATGGTGCTGGGTGTTATCAGTACGCTGATGACACTCAAATCTATTTCTCCGTGTCTCGTTCGTCGGCCACAAATTCCAATGGCATCTCCTCTCTCAATGAATGTCTTCAGGCGGTAATGGGCTGGATGAGGAAAAACAAATTGAAGCTGAATCCAGACAAGACGGAGGTGCTCACGGTAGCGGCCCCGAAACCAAGAATTGGGTTGCAACCTCCAGTCCTGGATGGGGTTGCACTCTCCTCCAGTGACTGTGTTCGCAGTCTGGGGGTGCTCCTTGATTCGTCGCTCCTGATGACAAATCAGGTTAATGCGACAATCAGGAGCGCCTGTTATCAGCTTCAGCTGATACGCCAGCTGCGCCCTTTTCTGGAAGTAAGGGATCTCGAGACTGTTGTGCACGCACTGGTAACCTCCCGCCTTGACTTCTGTAATACGCTCTACATGGGGCTACCCTCGTGCCAGGTTCGGAAGCTACAATTAGTTCAAAATATGGCAGCCAGGCTTGTTTCTGAAACATCTAGGAGGGACTACATCACTCTGATTTTGAGGGCCCTCCACTGGCTGCCTATTCACTTCCGGACCCAGTACAAGGTGTTGGTTATTACCTTTAAAGCCCTAAATGGCTTGGGTCCAAGTTATATCAGAGACCACCTCCTCCCATACAACCCCCCCCCCCGTGCACTCCATTCCTGTGGGAGGAAATTCTTGGAGCTGAGAAGAGCTAGGTTCTCTGCAACCTCCCAGAGGGCCTTTTCTGTATTTGCCCCCAGACTCTGGAACGACCTGCCGGACGAGATCCATCAGTTAACATCCTTGGACAGTTTTAAAAAAGCTGTAAAGACGGATCTCTTCCGGCAGGCCTTTCCAGACTAAATAGCCAGCCTCGGGCTGTCTCTACATCTAGGATATTACGTGGCACCTGGCTCCCCACTGTGTAAAATCGAAAACATCTTATGGGGTTATTGAAATTGTAATTATTTGATTTTTAATGTAATTCATATATTGATTTTAATTTGTAATTGTTTAATACTGTTTTAAGGGTGGGAGGGATATATTTTCTATTGTATTTTATGCTGTTAACTGCCCGGATTGGGAAACCATTGGGCGGTATACAAATAATTTATTATTATTATTATTATTATTATTATTATTATTATTATTATTATTATTGTCCTCCACCTTTTCTAGCATTATTGTCTTTTCTAATGAGTCATGCCTTCTCATGATATGTCCAAAGTACAAAAGCTTCAGTTTGATCATCTTGGCTTTCAGGGAGATTTCAGGCTTGATCTGCTCAAGGACCCATTTGTTTATATTTTTGGCCATCCACAATATCCTCAGCACTCTTCTCCAACACCACATCTCAAATGAGTTGGTTTTCCACTTATCCACTTTCTTCACTGTCCAGCTCTCATGGTGATGGGGAACACAATGGCTTGGATGATTCAAACTTTAGTGCTCAGTTGTATATCTTTATTCTTTAGGATTTACGATATATATTTAGGTTATATCTTTAGCATTCTTTAACTGGCTCAATAATCAAAAGCTGTGGGATTAAGTCAATTGACTGAATGTGAAGACTTAAGAAATATATGAGATGCCAAATGACTATTTCTTAATTTTTCACACTTAACTTTATTTTTCTTTTTTTAAAAATATTTAAAATGGAACTGCCAAAGTATGTCATATTCTTAGCACAATCACACAACATTCTTTACCCATATTTATAATGTGAAGTAATCACCATGTTCACTTCTTAAACATACAATGGGAAAGCTATAAGTATTTTGCACCTATAGACCAAAACTAATGGAAGTCATGATTACTGCATCTACTCTACTATAAATCAACCTCATGTATAAGTCGAGGGCAGGGTTTGGGGCCAAAATCATGGATTTTGATATAAGTCGAAAGGAAAACTTAAGGCTCTGTAACAAAGGATCTAAAGGATGAAGCAAAGGAAAACAATGCCAAAAAGCTTACAAAATTCCAGCAGGCATAACTGTTTGCATAATCCTAAAGAATGGATGGAGGACAGAACCAGGGTGGTCAGTGCTTCCAGGACAAATTACGCTCTTGACATTCACCAGGGTATGATTCTTTTTTTTTAATAGAAGTTAAAGTACAGTACTTACATTGACCTCTGGATAAGTCAACATGGGGGGGGGGTTGGGTCAATTTTTGAGTAAAAGTTCTAGACGTACACATGCATAATACATTATATCTTGCATGGCAGGGAGTTGGGCTTAATGACCCTGATGATCTTGTCCAACTCTATGATTCTATGATAGTTAATGGGCAGTTAAAGGGTGCATTTCCACTGGATAATATCCAATAGTGTGCTTCTAATCTCCACTAGCCAAAAACTGTTTTTGCTGGGGGGGGGGGGGAGCCTTTCCTTTCCTGTAGCTTCCTTCCAGTACTCTAAACACCTGTTCAGGGTGACTAAGGTTGCATCACAGAAATAATCCATGTTATTTCTGCTATGGATTTTTGCAAGTTGTAGTTTGTTGTGGCACCAGAGCTCTCTGAAAGAGAAGGCTAAATCTCCTACAGAACTACAATTCCCAGAATGCCATGGCAGTTAAAGTGCTGTCAACCTCAGAAACGTTCTGGAACAAACTTTTCACACCACATAGGGCTTCTGAGAAAGGGAAGAAGGTCTTGGTGCTGTCACCAGCACCCTGATTAATATATTCCTTACTGGAATATACAACTTAATTTTCAGTACATACAGAGGAGCATTAATTTGACCGCTCCTATATGATAAAACAGAAGATTTAATAAAGAAATTTACAGGTGTCCCTCCCGATTCATGGAGGATCCATTCTGGATCACCCCCACCCTCATGAATCTGGAAAAACACAAATATTCAAATTGCCATTGGTTACAATGGCCCCGCGCACACCTCAGGCACATGCACCATTTTATCCCTCCCCGCTTGCCATCCGCGAAGGACAAAGACCGTGACTCCAAGTCTGTGAACAGGAAGGGCCAAGTGTATTTTATTTTAATTCTGCCTTTGTCTCAATAAGGGACCCAAGGGGTTTGTCTTTTTGTCACCTTTTTCCAATATTTTTTTCCAATTATGCCACTGTTTCTTTTTGCCGATCATGTACAGCATACATCCTATACAGTGCTCCATCACAATAGTTCAAAAGTAAGCTGTTGTCACATTTCTTATATAGATAATTAATCATTTCCTCTTACTCTTGAGAGTTAAACACACATAACTACTACTCAGGAAGAAGGGCTTTTCAGTTATATCCCAACTAATTTTACAAAAAAACCAACAAAAAACAATTGACTCATAATATAACAGTTTTGCTATTCCCTCATTCCAGTCAAAAATTCTGAGTTCACTTTTCAATGACCTCTGACTGACCCACAGGCAAAGTTTTAAAAAGACTCTCTGGCTGTGTCATAGTCACCCCCAGGAAACTGATCTTCTGGAAATGTCCTTTGAAAAAACATTACAAAGACCAGCAACAGCTGATGTGACCCTTCAGGAGTCAATACTCCATATCCCTGTGCAGAAGAACCCTCTTCACCCTTTTAACATTTCATCCATCTTCATTTGCTTTTCCTTGCTGTCATTTCCTCTGGCTTTCTAAATACAAGTCAGAGGAATTCTATTTTCCCTCTTCTGTGCTCTTCACTTTTGGAGTAAGTCACTGCTTCCCTTTGGTTGTACAAAGAAAGCCTATTACTAACATGTTCGCAGGTTTCCCCTGCTTACAGAAAGAAAATCACAGAATCACAAAGACTGTCTAGTTCAGCTCTGATCTGATACAGAAAAACCAGAACTAATGCATCCCTAAACAGCCAGCCCTCCACCAATGGGAGAATACTTCCCATTGCAAACATTAACTTCAAAGAACCAACTTTCATCATGGCTGAGACAGGGGCTGGAAGGATTAAATTTCCTCTCTCTACTTGACAGGGTTGGCTGGTTTAAACCAAGTGACTTAAAAAACACCCCAACACTCCTGTTTTTCTAAATTGATTTTGTGTGCGTGTGCGTATACTCTTTCACACACACACACACACACACAATTTTACAACCCTCTAACAGTTTGAATTTAAACATTGTAACTTTAACAGTTTATTGTACATTGTTAGAACAGTATCCAGAGTCAGCTGCTTCTTTTTAATCACTTTATTTTAAAGTGCAGAAAATGCCATTCAGAAACAAATCCTTAGAAAGAGCACTTTTTAAAGAACAATTATTACTTAAGCTGGTTGAACTGCATAACAACTGAACTGCATTTTGCCACTTAATTTTCTGATTTGCCTATATCGGTGTTAATTACATATTAATGCAAAACTAAAAACAAAACAAAACAAGAACAAACAAAAAACTAGTTTAATCCCAAATTTTCAACCCTGCTATTTGATGTGTTATCAGTAATGTCCACCACCTATTTCCCCCCTACATATGCTACTTATATTTTAAAAGCTGTGTACTTTAAAATAATCTATTAATGTTTAATTTTATATCATGTTTAGTTAGACCCTAAACTAGTTCTGATTATAAAATGTGCATGTTTCTTTCCAAAACATGATCAGGATGATGATGATTGGTTCTATCATTGGTGATAATGATGACAATGATGATCATCAATATTGTTATCCACCCTGTGCCCAGAGGCTTACAATCTAAATAGCACCCGAAATGCTATTTAGGAAAGGGGAACAGAGACAGAATATGCAGAACATGTAAAATTTTCCTTTTTTAAAAATGTAGTACATAAAAATATTAACGCAGCAAAGCTTAAGAGAAAAGTCTAACTTAAGAGAAATAAAATAGAGGCAGACAGCAAGAGAAAGTCGATCCCAGCCACAGAGAGAAAAGGGTAGAACAAAAACAAATCAAAAAAAGTGAAAAAGCAAAGAGATGACCAAAGGAAAAGCAAACAAAACAGAAGAGCAATAGACAGCAGTAAAGAAAGGTAATGACTTGGCCCCCTCACAATCTTGTGCTAAAGGGCAATACTGAAGGCCACAGGCAAGTCTTTGCTGGAAAGGCAGCTGTTTGGGGGTCTCACCTTCCTGGCTCCTCTGGACATGATATTCACTTTTGGGCACTGAGAAGGGCTGGAAGTTCATATACTGGGGTTTCACATGACATGCAGCAGCATGTCAGCTAGTACATAACATGTACTGTGTTGTTATACAGTTCCTACATTCCTTATAAAAACATCTGAAGTTACATTTTGAAAATAAACCACACTTATCAACCATGCCAGCAGAATGCTTGGCAAAATTATTTAAGAGCTGTTAAGGGGGATGTGGTGGCTTAGTGGTTAAGACGCCAATTCTGACGCTTGTAAGATCGGAAGGTTGGCCATTCAAGGCCTGAGTAGTGCATGTTGGGGTGAGCTCCTGTCACTAGTCCTGGCTTCTGCCAACCTAGCAGTTCGAAACTGTGCAAATGCAAATAGATAAACAGGTACCACTTCGGTGGGAAGGTAACACTGTTCAATACAGTCATGCTGGCCACATGACCATGGGAGTTGTCTTTGGACAACTTTGGCTTAGTTACGGAGATGAGCACCGCCCTCTACAGCCGGTTACAACTAGACATTCATGTCAACCTTTACCTTTACCTTTAAGGGGATTCTAGGAGTTGTAATATAAAAAAAATTCCCCAAACTCTGGGTGGGACAGAGTAGAGTACTGATGAGCATCTTGAGGTGTGTAGACATAGGGGGAAAATTACTAGAGCAACCTCACAGGTTCCTCACACATGCCTAAGACTTTCAGAAATAGAAGTTAATACATAATGTGCCTTCAAGGAAAGAGAAGTGGAGCTGCTAACCCTTACTTAGGAGCCTAGGTGGAACAGCTCACATAACAAGTGGGAGAGCTGGAGAACAGCATCCTACTTCTCTGACATTAGCCTGTGCTAGGATAGGGAGTTAGGATATTCTGTGGACCTTTAGTAATACCATGGTTGTAGATTTTTAATTATGTTTTGCCCTAGTATAGTCCACCATAATCTCTCTTCTTTCTTCTTTCTAGCGTGGGTACTTTAAGCAATTGATGTCTTTGCAGACTTCTTTGACTGAGTAGTGAAAATTATAGAGAGGTTCTCAAAATCAAACCCTAGATAATTATAAAGTAAATAAACTACATATTCTCAGTATCAAGATAATCTTTAAGCAATTTCTCACACTCCTAAATGCATTCATCTTATGTAAAACAGATGTATGTCTTTGGGGTAGGATTGTTCTTTCATTCATGCACTGTGAAAGTTCCTTGTAATTAAAGGAGGAAATACACATTTCCTTGTCTAGTTCTAAGGATAAACCCTAGCAATGTAGAGACTTGTCGGGGAAGGGAAATTTGGAGAAATGTGGGAAATACCTGTTTTTTCTGAAAAGAAAAAAATTGAAATATTGAAGAAAATTGAATAATAAATACCTATTGAAGCAGAATTAAAAAAATAATAATGTTACTCAAGTTACACAGTTACAAATCTCTTAGGGTGCATCTACACTGTAGAAATAATGCAGTTTAACACCACTTTATGTGTCGGAATCCTTGGATTTGTAGTTTTGCAAGATCTTTAGCCTTCTCTGTTAAAGTACTAGTGCCTCACAAAACTACAAATCCCAGAGTTCTGTAAGCGGATTCTGTGGGTGCCAGACTGCATTATTTCTACAGTGTAGATGCCCCTTAGATTCAACATTTAAATCACCTCATTGCACACGGGATTTAGTAATTTTTGGCTCCACTTGCAAGTGAAAGCTACTAAATTAATCGGGGGTGGGGAGGAGAAGGAATTTACTGTTATGAGTCTGAATCCAGGTTTGAAGTATCTTGCTTGGCTTGGCATCTTATATGGATATGGTCAATGGTCTGCTGTATATGATAACACTGTTCAGCATTTAGGATCAGCATTGGACTATATAGTTGATATACACTACTCTGTTTTTTAACTCATCCACCCATAAACATGGTTGTAACAACATTGGCTCTGTCAGCTGGAATGCCTTTCCTTGACCTATAGCAGGGGTAGGCAACTTTCCCCTTTAAGGGCTGAGGGACTTCAGCTCCCAGAAGCCTCAACCATGTTGGCCAATAGCTCCTGGGATTCTGGGAACTGAAGTCCCTCGGCCCTTAAAGGGGAAAGGTTTCCTACCCCTGACCTATAGTATACTTAATTTATATTAGCAGGTTTCAAACAGATTTCCCTCATGAAATAAGAACCAAGTTAGAAAGAATTTGTATCCCATCTGTTCGTGCTGTTACCTCCCATCTTTCAACCCCCCTGTGGATGGGGTACTGCCCAGACAACAACTGCCCACCCCCACCCCCCACAGTACAGTCTCAATAAACAACAAATGAAACAGCAATGATCTTCATCCTTTATCACCCCGATTGTGCTGCCTCTGACTCTTTTCTTGGCTTAACATTCTATGGGTAAATAGGGTAGACAAGCATGGGCTATTCAGTTTTTGACACATTCACTGGGAGTTTAAAGGACAAACAATTTGGACAGCTCCATGGTTGTTTGGACTTGGTGTCTGCTGAATGGACCAGAAGAAACCAATTTTCACACTTGTCAAGAATAGATTAATAACCTTGCTAATTGCTCTTTAGGAATGGCCAATTAGTTCTAGTTAAACAGCTGGGGGAGGGGACTTGGTATTGTCACTAGCACTCATTGTTCCACTGAATAGATCTGTGTTAGAAGTGATGTGCACCTCAGGCATTACACTGGATCCCCTGCTGTACACCACAACAGTAATGTCACTCTCCTGTTTAATGTGTCTATTTAATAATGATTGGGTTAGAAGCACTGACAATCTTATCTAAAACAAAAGCACATTCCAACTATAAAACAGTATGATTTAGACTACCTTTCAAATTACAACCCTCCACTGCTAAAAAAAAAAAAAAAAAAAAAAAAAAGTAATAGAAAGTCGCTCTTTTGGACACCAACTGAAAGAAGAAAAAACTACAATTTATGATGAATACGGGGGAATAAACCCACCAGGATTAAGTAAAGTCCTGACCTTGACCACTGACAACTGAAATATCAACACCACCTATGGAATATCTACAAATTAAAGTCAGGGCCCAAGGGTTATTCTCATGATAAGTTTGTAAACATAGCAGGAGGGTTAGTTAATAAACACCAACTAAACCCTTCAATTACAGCAATAAATTGTTCAATTGGTTAAATGTCCACAGTTTTTGCTCCAAACTCTACAGTGAACTGTTTAATCAGCAAACTGTTGCATCACTCAACAAACAGATATTGGCAGTCTCTGGGAGACATGAAGCGGCCCCTGAAGAATTATGCCTTAGTTAACCAGCCTACTTTCCTCAGAATTTGAAACCGAGGGGGGAAATTAGCTAAAAATGAATACAAGCTACAATTTCCTTTCAACAGCAACACAACTCTTTTCTTCAAAAGCTACATGAGTTTTCCATTTGGACACAATGTTTTTCATTTGAGTTGCCTGAATTCTATCAATGTAAGATCTGACTGGGATCAGCCCAATAATGTGATCACAAATGCCTTAGAGATGTGAAATATACATTTTAGAAATTTGAAATGACAGTAGAGTAAATATTCATCATTATTTGTTTTGCCTCCCCCCTTCAATTTATATGCCATATTTACTGGCCAAAAAGGCTATGAATCCAGCTATGCATCCTCGTGCACCCTCTCTAACACAATATTAACATCGAAGGCAACTGTATACTGAATTTCTCCTCAAATGACAGCTATCATTCAGGGCACTGTTGTGTGCCTCCAAGATATTTCCTTCATATAGTAATTGTATTAGGGGTGTTTCTAGGCAAGATTGTTCAGAGGAGGTTTGTTTTTGCCTTCCTCGGAGGCTGAGTGAATGTGACTTGCCCAAGGTCACCCAATGTGTTTCCATCGCTGAGCACGGATTTGCACCCTGGTCTTCAAAGTCATAGTCCAAGGCTCAAACCACTACACCACATTGGCTTTCCCAATCAGGGCCCAGAATTCCCTATTTCATAAGGAACACCCTCTGGCCTTCTATTCAGCATACTTTAAAACCTATAGTTCATAACCTTTGTACTCCAGACAGTCTTTAGCATTAATTCTCCAGCTATGAGTGTTTGAGATTTTGTGTGTACTTTCCACCCAAGCACAGCATTGTAAATATTTGGAAGTACATTGAAACTGATAAAATTGTCATAAAAGTGTTAGAAAAGAAACTTATTTTCACCCCCAAATGATTATCACAGATAATCTAAACTTTGTTCTTTGTAAGCAAAAGCATGATGGTTCTTACGCAAAACAGTGTTGTGGGCAGTCAGTCAAAAATTCCATTGGTCTTTGGATCCTGCCTAAAGTAGTTTGAGCCAAAAAGACATCTTGCCCAAGATGAAAGGCTCTCCTACCTGAACAAGGCTGCTAAAGTCCCAATTTCCCTACCTTTTTGCAAAGTGAATGAAATAAACCACTTATTTAATAGAATTTCTTTATGGGGGGGATATAGTGCACTAGTTCATTTCAGCATTTTGGTGTTTCCGCTACTTTCATGGTCCTGTCTTTTGCACCAATTCATTTTTTAGGATGACAGGACACAGAACATGGGTGCTCAAAACAAAAATGCAACACGATCTAAACACAGTTCAGTAACCTGCATAGGAGCATGAGGCTTCACAAAGGAAGGAGATATGCTGGATTCCAAGGAAACATCTTCTTTTGTTTGCAAATGGACATTACATTTCTTTGGCTTGCAAAATTTTCCAGTGACCACATGGCCAAAGGGGGACAAGCCAGCTTGCAGATAGCCTTCCTGTAACATCTGAACTGAGATCCGAAACAGAAAATACAGGCCTAAGACTAACATCTTCAATTTTTTCTCTCCTGTTTGCCTGATGAAGAAGCCAGTGTGACTTTGAAAGCTTGCAACATGTAATTGTGCATTTTGGTTGGCCCAATAAAAGTATTATTGTTTGGATGTTACTAGTCATACACACAAATTCTGCATATATGTGTGTACAATTGGCCTCCATATCCATGGATTTTTCATCCACAGATTCAACCATACACGGCATGAAAATATACTAATAAGCAAACCTTGATTTTGCCATTTTATATAAGGGACACTAGTTTACTATGCCACTGTGTTGAATGAACTTGAGCATCCACAGATTTTGGTATCCACAGGGTAGGACATGGAACCATACCAAGGGCCCACTGGGCCCACTGGGTATGTGCCTTTAAAATCACCGGTTGACTAATGGTGACCTCATTAATTTCATAAAGATTTCTTAGGCATCACCTTCCTCTAAAACAGGGGTTGGCAAGTTTTCCTTACCTGGGGCCGGTCTGCTGGGGCCGAGGGGGGGGGGAATGGCACCGCGCGCACTCATGCACGTGCGCATGCACAGTACACCGGAAGTACTGTGCATGTGTGAGCGAGTCGCGGCCGCCATTTTGTTTTCCAAAATGGCGGCCGCAACTCGTCTGCACATGAGCCGAGTACTGCTCATGCGCAAACGAGTTGCGGCCACCATTTTGGAAAACAAAATGGTGCGGCAGCAGCGTGTGTGGCGGCGGCAGGGGTTGGCGGTGGTGGCGGCAGGACTGGCCTGGGCCCGGTCCAAAGGCCTCAGGGGGCCGGATTCGGCCCCTGGGCTGTAGGTTGCTGACCCCTGCTCTAAAATTTAGCTTACAGCAATTAGTCTTCCCTGGTAGTTTCCCATCTGTATTGTATCTTAAAAAGTAGTTAGTTACACTTAAGAGAACGCTGTAGTAATGCAGCCTAGGTGCAAGCATGTCATGAATATATAAGGAGGAAGTAAACTGAAGTCTACAAAAGCTCATGCTGCCAACTTATTTCTTTCTCTTAGGGGGGATGCAGACGAGGGCGTCCAAGACGCCCTGGTCCGCAGCGCCGCGGGGCCAAGGCAGCCTCACCGCGGCGCTTCCCCGCCGAATCTAAAAGGAGCGCCAAATTGGCGCTCCTTTTAGATTTAAGGGAAAGTGCGCCCCAAAAGCGGCGGGCGCACTTTCCCTGACTCAAATGTTGCGGCGAGTGCGGTCGCCGCGGCGTGAGGTCAACCCGGAAGTGCCGGCCATGCAGATGGCTGGCGCTTCCAGGGGCAACCTCAGGAAGAGGAAGGGGTGCCGAACGTGAGGCTGCCCCTCCTCTTCCGGGCCCGGAAGACGACCCAATTAGTCGTCTGCCGAAGCCCTTAGTCTCAAAGGTGCTGCTACAAGATCTCTCTATATAAGGAGGCCATTTGATATCATTTAATTTTATTCACATTTTCATCTACAACTACTGCAATAAAGAGTACTTTAACCCCAGCTGAATCACTGAATGAATACGAGGAATGCTGCTATGGTACCTGTGGATGTGTAGCCTTCTATCATGTTCATGGTTGTAATAATAATAATAATAATAATAATAATAATACAATATAAATTCCCCAAAGGTCAAAACCCACCCACCCCTTAAAAAAGTATTGAACCAGAAAGTATTAAAACATCTTCGTTAAAATGATATGGCATAAAATCAAATCATAAAAAACAATGATATAATAAAACAAGCAGAGAAACAGCAGCATCCAAATTGGGAAAAGGCAGATAAGGGGGTTATAGATCTCAGGCAAACTCTTGTATAAAAGATCAAACCAGTCACACTCCTGATTAAAAAATGCAAACACAGAACAGATTCATAAGTCACAATTCTGATTTATCTGTTCTGTTGTTTTTCTAAGACTACAAAGTTGGAATCTTCATTTACTTGGACTACATCAAGGACATGCCAGAACATCTTTATAAATTAGAGGGGCACCTTAATCTGAATGCAATGGTCAAAATCCTGCTGGTGCACTATACTGGAAAAACTATGCTAGCATAGGTGAGGGTGGCAGGAAGAAAAAGGCCATGGATGCAATGGCTGTGAAGGAAATAAAACACTGGAGAACAAAGCTGCTCATTGGAGCTGGCAGATTTTGTCTCTCTCTCCTTGCCACTGCTACACGAACCTTGGAAAAGTGCAACCACTGACATAGGATTCTAGTGAATTTTATGCAGTGAAGCAAGCAGTTACCACAAATGGCAAGATGGTTTTGCATGTGGAAGGAAATGTCCATTAATGGGATGATCCTTTCCATAAATTAAAAACCTTTTTCTATGAAAGAAATTGCCAATGGTAAACATTTAGAATCCAAGTCCATAACTGTTTCTAGGCTATTTAAGCTCTTAGCTATTTGAGCATTCAATACCATTCTTGATACAACAAGCTGAATTCATTAACTTGCCATCCCCTTTCCTAAAAGGCTTCCACACTTATTAGGAGTGAGATTTATTAAGGTTTCCCCCCTATAAAATATATGGTGTGTAATGGTGGGCAATGACTCTACAAAGAGCATTTCACATGGTGGTCCCCCATTTTGGAATGACCTTCTCAAGGATGTCTGTCTGGCACCTCACAGCTATTAACATTTAACTGTGAGTAAGCAAAAAATACTACTACTACTACTACTACTAATAATAATAATAATAATAATAAAAAAAATAAAAAATATAAAATATGTTTTTCTTTACTTTTAAGAACTGCTAGCATTAGTATTCTTAAACCTGGTACAGTGTGGATCTCTACTGACTATCTGAATAATTGTGACTGTTGTAGTTTGTATCCTTTTTAAAATACCTTTAGATTTATGTACTATAATACAATAATACAAGCTGCCCTCAGAAGAATAATTTACGTGAAGGATATAAAATATGTAGACTTCAGGGTAATAGTTTACCTGGTAAATATTTGTCTGGGTTGGGTTTTTTATATAATCTGTATATCCTATAAATACCCCAATATCTATTTTTATAAATATCAAGTATTAGCAAATATATCAGATATCTGTTTTCAAGCTGATGAAATAACTGCTTTTTAAGCATGCTCTGCAGACCTTGAATCCACCTTACCTATGAGATTTTTAATCTTCTATAAAGAAAAGTGTAGCATTCCAACACCATATTGTCCCTTCAGTCATTGACATCAACAGTGACTCCCAACACAAACTATGTACTTGACCATCTTTTTTCACCTTTTTGCCCCCTGAAGTGTGAAAACAAAGGTATGTAAGCTATCCCAAGCAGCTTCATTCAGCATCAGCACCTGCTCAGGCAATAGTCAGTTAAACAAGCAAAACAACAGCTGGATAAGTCAGGTCACCTACCCTATGAACTTCCAAGACATATACCCTGAAGACCTCACCACACTATCCTTATTTCTTTATATGGAAATAGCAAGTTCTAGTAATGTGATGCCTCCTATATGCATTTGAAGGGATAGTGAAAGACTTCTGGTCCACTGCTGCTGGTTTCTCTTTCTCTTTCAAAAGATGGCAGCTACATAACCTGCACTGTCTGCAAGGGAGATAACAGCCCAGGCCATACAACACTTGAGCAATGTTTGCTTTAGGAATGCAGGTTCAACAGAAAACATTAATGCTAACTAGGCCTCCTTGGGAGTCAAATTTCTCTTGCAATGCATAATATGTTTGCATGTTTTCAAAGTCCTCGGTGGCTTCACTGCTGCCATTTGCCATTCTTATTCATTCTCTCATTAAAGTGCTTGCTTATACAGGTAGCTGCATAGTGAGGAAAGTAAACTGAAGTGGCTTTTATGTAGAATTTCTATCTTGTTAAGCCATTTACTATCCAGTCCTTTTTTAAATGGCATAACCAGATGTAATGTCAGAGAATTGCCTCCAAAACCCAGCAAATTTGGATTGAATTCTGCCCACAACATACAGAATTGAGTGAGATGAGGGCTGGTTCTTCCCCTAAGGACCTGTGTTCTGCTAATGCTGAAGAGATCTACTGATCTCCCCTCACACAACCCCCATCTAAAGAATCAGTAACATATCATTAACATTGTGCGAACTGGCAGTCTTGGTTCTAAGAAGCTCCTGATTACTACTCAAGTTTCTAAATCTAATGAGTACCTAATGCTATACTGATGAGTAATCCTGATTCAATGTATCTCAAATGATCAGAATCAATAAGCACAAAACTATATCCTTTTAAGTAGAATCTGCACTGGTTTTCAGAGACCTGGACTACGGCCAGTAGACATAATGCTTTGAAAATTACATTAACAGGATTTAAATACACGAGAAGTGCTGAAATGCCATTGACTTCAAATGGAATTATATGCACAGTCCTCCTTATGAACTGCACCAAGCATGTTTTGTATATTTACCAGGAACAAAAGGTTTTGTTCATAAAGAACATATGTAAGCTGCATCCATTAATAGGGAATAATCACTTCTAAATTATTCTAGCAGAACTTTAGCATATGTCTGAGTCAGATCATAACTGAGTGCTTTTGGACAGAAGCCTAAGCCATAACTTAAAGGCAAGTGGGGTTCAGCATTCCAACACAAACATACCAATACTTGCCCTGGTGTCGCAGTGGTTAAAATGCCTGTATTGCAGCCGTTTGCTCACAAACCACAAGGATGTGAGTTCAATACCACCCAGGGGCTCAGGATCGACTCAGCCTTGAATCCTTCTGTAGGTCACTAAAATGAATCCCCAGCTTGTTGGGGGCAATTAGCTTAAAAACACATTATAAACCATTTAGGGAGTGCCTAAGTGCACTGATAAGTGGTATAGAAATGTATTTGCTATCGCAGACACTAGTATTTTTCTGGCCAGTTCATTTCATTGTGGAGCAAAAAGTACTATAAAATATCCAAATTATGTTGTGTGCCATGTGCCCCATCCTGCAAGTTGTTGTGGTTATTTTCCAACCACATTTTGGCTTCCTGTCACAAACCATATGTCAGACTATATTCGCAGATCATGAGAAATCAAAGAAGGGAATACTTGCTTTATTTGTAAAAGACACCAGATTTAAGTCCTGGCATCTTCAAGGAGGGTTGGGAAAAATCTTTTACTGAATCCTTAAGAAACAAGGGTCAGCCAACATAGACAATACAGTATGGAAGTAAATGGACCAAAGATTGGACTCCATGAAAGACTATTAGCTATATCTCTAAGATATGATGGCATATTTGCACTAGGACCTGACAAGTGAAAGCAGAAAGAATGTTTAAAAAAGTCATCTTTTTCATATTAATGACATTCTGAATATGCATTTTTTTTAAAAAACAGTTCCATCAATGACTCAGAAGAAGGCAAAACAAGATTCTACCTGAAACTGATCTAAAAAGAATTCTTTATATAACAAGAATGGAGAACATCAGCATACTCTACTCCCCAAGCACCCTCTGAAATAAAAGTTTGTAATATACTTATTTTCACATATATTTTTCTCTTGCTCTGTTCTTCTGACCCTTGTACATTCAATAAAACCTGTTTCTCTACTGATAAAACTCTCTACTGACCAAACATGCCCCCTTACAGCTGGGTTCAGTATTTAAACCAAAGACACCTTGACTGCTTCAAGGATATCTGTATCAGCTGAGCTGAAACTGCCATAAAACTGGGGAAGTTAGGGGGGAAAGATAGGAACTCTGATTGTTTGAAATGTTAGAAATGTTCCCATTTTTGTCAGGAGCTCAGATTAGACGGGATGCAAAGATGTGAGAGGAGCACAGCGGGGAAGAGAAATGGAATGAACCACCATCCAAACAATGGTCTTTTCAAGTTGGAGCTCCCAAACATACTTTCTTTGAATTCAGGCAATAAGAAAGAAAAATGTGTACTAAATTAAGCCCTTATATAATTCAGATTTTCAAAATATATTTCAGGAGTATACATTAATTCTACTTTCTTTCAAGGAAATTATTTCAGATTGGTTAGGCAGATATATCACAGAAAATCTAATTACTCTTTTTAAAATAGTACTTCTAATGATTACAGCCTAAGACATAGCTCAACCATTATGGCAGTCAAGCCATTTGTAAGTTTGTACTACTAATTGTTGTTGTGTGCCTTCAAGTTGTTTCCAAGTTGTGACAACCCTAAGGTGAATCTATCATGGGTTTTTCTTGGCAAGTTTCTTCAGGGGATTTGTCACTGCCATCCTCTGTGACTAGCCCAAGAACACCTTGTGGGTTTACATGGCCAAGTTGGGATTTGAACTCTAGTCTCCAGAGGAGTTCAATGTTCTGGCCACTACACTATACTGGCTCTCATACTATTACTAAATATAAGCATTATTTATTAATGTACTTATCCCAGTCAAGATTTTGAATATGTCACAATGGAATGTCAGGCTATTTCTAGATGTGTAATGCTAGAACTCACCAGGGTTAGTTTTTCTGTACTTTACATCTTCATTATAAATGAATAAGCTGTCACTTGCATTCCTGGGTTGTGGGATTAATCACGTTATCAGAAACAGCCATCATGACTATGATTGCCATGCAGTTAAAGGCCCCGCTACACTGGCAAAAAGTCCTGTTAGCATAGATGTACCCAGAAAAGACAACAAAAAAGTTGTACTAGAATATAGTAACAATGAAAGAATGAATGTCAAGATTCCCAGGAAAACAAAACAAAACCAAAAAAAAAAAAAAAAAGGGGGGGGAAGGAAGAAAGAAGGGAAGGAAGATCTGCTTGGTTTTGAATATGTGCACAACAACAGAATTCCACCAAATGATCGGCTTCCTACACAGATGATCACTGGTGGTGTAAAACGGCTGAAATGAAACACAGGCTTTGACAGTGGAGCTTATCACTTGGGGTTTTAAACCAAATCAAGCCTTCTGAGCTGCACCCAAGAGGCAGGATGGTGGGGGGGGTTATTGCATGCTAAATTGCAGCCCCGGTCCCAGCCGGGCTCAGCTGGCACTTTTTAGAAATCGGAACGCGATTCGCTGGTGATTTAGCATGCAATAATCCCCACCTCCCGGCTGCAGCCCAAGAGGCTTGATTCAGTTTAAAACCCCAAGCAACAAGCTCCAGTATGATCATCTACAAACTGGAGATCTGCAGGACACAAATTATCCTGTGCACAATTAGACCAGTTTTGGTAATCTAGTCGAATATTTGGAGGAAGGGGACCTGGTTAGTATTTGAATGGGTGACTGCAAGGAATACCAGGTGCAAAAGGGTATGGGTTCAGTGGAAGGCACCCCTAAGTTGAATCTATCATGGAGTTTTCTTGGCAAGATTTGATCCGAAGGGTTTGCCTTCCTCTGAGACTGAGAAAGTCTGGTTTGCCCAAGTTCACTCAGTGGGTTTCCATGGCTTGAGTGGGTCTCCAAAGTCATAGTCCAGTGTTCAAATCAATGCACCACTCATGTTGCTTTCTTTTTATACTTAATGCCCTGCACTTAACTTTCACTAGAAAAAGCATCATTTAAAGAAAAATAATAATCCTTCCTTTCTAAAAAACAAATGCAGTTTTTAACAATCTAATCTTGCTAAAAATATAATAAAACTGGCTGCCATCATTACAGAAGTAATTTAAAACAGTACAAATACCTGTCCTTTGTCTTTCATTCTTCAAGTTGTGCTACGCTGTAACACACCCCATGCATATAAATAAGACTCTTGTTTATCAGCATTTAGCAATGCTACAATTACATTTTACAAAGAGAAGTACTCATATCAGACCATATCTAGTTTGAAAATTTCCTTCTCATCATTTTTGCACCAGTGTTTTATTTGCACTTCACTATAACATGCACTACATGAGTGTCAGGGAACAAATCATTTCCAGCTTTTATTTATATATATCTGTAACAATATCTATCTGTCTATTTTTAAAGCATACCACTAGCACAATCATGTGCACATGTCCTATGCATCCCTCAGTCTTTATTCCCATATCAGTAAGCATAGGACTCCAATCTGGGGGAAGAAAATATAAAACTCTTTAATTTGAACTGTCCCCTAGAACAGCAGGAAGCTGTTAGTCCCTCACACCTTTTATCAAATTACATAGAGCAATCACTTCTCTCTGCCCATCCCTATACCCAATGGATAATACATTAAATAAATACTCACTGTAAATACTTTTCTCCCTCACAAAGCTTCAGAACAATATGTGAACTCCAGCTCATTGAGAAGTATACACTTGAGCAATGCTCTTCTCAGCACAGTGGCCACTCACTCTTCAGCCACTCTAAAATGTGGATCTGAAAGTCTCCTGTGTCAATAGCAAAATAAGAAAGGGTCACATGACACAACCCTTTCTCTCTCTCTCTCTCTCTCTTGACAGTGTGTCAGTGGTCATGGCCAATGATTAAGACAGGGAAGTTGCAAACTGATGAAAAATGTTGATCTGTATTGCAGCTATCAAAGCAGTAAGAAAGTTCATCCCACACTTTCTTTTAAAGCAGAACTGGGTACCTGCGCTACTGTCTGAACCAATGATTCAGTAGATGTACAGGTTATTTTAAAGTTGAACAAAGAATTTTATTTAAAAATAATGTTCTTGACCACAGATACATGTATTCCTAACAGTCTGAACATCTGGAGCTTCAGTTCCACTAATATATAGCAGAAACTCTGAACTACTGTAAGTATGTCCACCACTAAGGCCTACAATCAGCCTAACAAGTCTTAACTAAATGAAAAATGTTTCTGAAAGGACTTGATTAGATTCCAGTCAAGGATTCACTTGTGAACATAATTATATGTTGGCAGCAATGAAACAGTATTCTCACAATGAAATATGCATTTATTTTTTCCTAATTCATTAAGAAATGGGAACATTCAATTCAGTAGTAAGACGTTCAGTTCTGACTATAATATATTAATCTTTAGCCAAACTTTATTTGTTCTGTCAAGATTAGGAAAACATCTTTTCCCATTATTTTGTTTTAATAGTCCTTGATTTAGAGTAAAACAAAGTATCTTCTAGCCCATTCAGACAAAAGTAGGCAAGTGAACATTGGATGCAAACCAGATTTCTCAGTTGTTTTGTACTGTATTTGGCTCACTCTCATAGACAGCATGATACCAAACAGTGAAAATTATATTTATCCTCAATAATAATAATAATAATAATAATAATAAATTTTATTTGTATCCCGCCCCTCTGTCACGCAATCGAGGTGGCTTACAACAGTTCAAGTCATTTTGCTGCCAGAGGTGGAGCAGTTATTAGCACCCCTATCTACACAAGTCAGTTAGGTAAATTTATTTTACCATGAGGCAGAATGTCTCACATGCATCATGCCTCATCTCAGAAATATTATTGTTGCTTATTCATGACATCTGAAATCTTCCGTCTGATAGCCAGTCCTTTTGCTCCTAGTTCAAAAATGTTAATTCTACCATCCATATAACATAACTGAGTACTATAACAAAATGCTAACAGGTGGAAAACCTGCAGATATTTGAGCCACTTTCAGCATGTTTGCTTAAATGTCTGTATATCAGCAGAGAGAAAAAGGTTGGCTGTTGCTTACATTATTCATCTTACATTGGCATTGTTGCTTATTCCAAAGCAAAGCAAAAAAATTATGCTAAACAGAACTTGGAAATAATGCATTAAAAATAACAAGGCCTGAAACAGTTGGGCCAAATAACCTGGCTTCTGGCTGCGTTCAGGGTGTAGCATTTAGATGACACCAAGGTTTTGTCTTTGCTGAAGAACTGGGCCAAAAAGTTGTCAGACCAATTCAAAACCATGGCGGTAGCTCAAATTGGGACTGAGCCCATGCAGTTGCCATGGCCCTGGCATGATTGGTGCCAGAGCAGCCATGGCCCACTTTATTGGGCTCGTCTGTTTTGACCCTACGTTATTCAGGAGTATAATAACATCCCTTCTCTCAATTTAATGTTAATGGCAATGTGTCATGGGTTTGGGGATACTGAATAAGATTAATATTTCACAAATATCACTTTAAAGAGTTAAGTGGAATCTCAGCTGACCATTTTCTACTTTTAAGGGATTTATTTGAAATATAAAAAAATTAATTAGGAAATTAATATGTTCTCAAAAAATGTTAAGGAAACAACTACCACTGACATACTACAAATTTTAACTAGTCTTTCCAAGCTATGCTTTGGAAACTGTATTTGGCTATATTTAACTATATCCGTATCTAGTCAAAATGCTGGTTTCATCGTCAATGAGCAGGATGTAAAGAAATGACAACAAAGAGAAAGATCATCGAAGTCCTACTGTGTATGAAATGAATCTAAATAAATATTGTGATTCAATTATTTCCCCCTATTGGCAGAAACACATACTGGTCAAACATGCACGTGTGGGGTGTGTTGCTGATTTCTAGCTGGCCACAGATAGGGTCAGGGACCCTACAAACAATGTTCAGTGCAGCAGGTCACCATGAGTACAGTGGAAGAAGAAATAAGTGGGAACTCTACCTGGACAAGAAATTCACTTGTGGCAGATAGATCTTTTGATCCAAGTGCAGGTAAATCAAAATCTGATATATTAAATAAGGAAACAGGGGGAGCTGGAAAAGATTTTGGTGTGCTTGACCTTCATGTTCCTTCTCTTCTTTCATTAACTGTCTGCTGAGGTGATCTGGCCAAATACAGGCAATTCAGGGCCTGTCAAAGAATTACAAGATGAATTAGGGACTGCTACTACAAATTTATAGCTACCAAGGTCTTTGCTGATTAAATTTTCCAGACTTGAAAGTAATTTCAGTGTCAACACTCTTTATTTAACTCCCAATCAACATCAGGACAAATGAGGAAGGGGGTGATGGTAGAGGTAGCTTAGCACTTTTCCCTTCAAATTATCGCATGACTTGATTAGTGCTATCTTTCTTTCATTTTGAATGACAAGTAAATAAGTGTTAACTAAAGAGAAGCTAAGTCAACCTGAGGGTTACACCATAGAAAGGAAAGAAAACTGCCAGAGCCAGCCTAGGTAGTCTGCATTACCTTGTATAGCTACGTGTTCATTAATATTCAGCTTTATTTTTTCTAATTTCTTTTCTTCTCAAGTTTATATACTGGTCTCTGATGCTTAAATAATACTTCAGCCCAATTATTTTTGTCTTCATAATTCTCTTTGAATGACAGTTTTGTGAATAAAGTAATATACGAACTAGCAGTACTTGGCTAAACCTTGCAGTCATTTCCACAATCATTGACTCAAATAGAAATGGCCCTGCATACTGTGGCATAGCAGGAATTTGAATGTGAGTTTTCCCTACCAAAAGCCAGCCTGTCCATAATTTATTCTACCCAATGCAACAATATCAGCTTTATATTTGTTTGGGAGGAAGTGCCACTGAATGTAGTAAGACTTATTTTTGTGAAGACATTTATAGTATTTTGCTGTAAGAATTCATTTTTTAAAAATCAATTATTTCCAGCAACATTTGTTTTTAAAGACAAAAGTTTGTTTTCAATACCACTATGATATCCACTTCTCTGAGGTGCATATACATATGATCAGCACCTTAGTGCTACTTCAGGTAATGGTTACATAGTTAATAGTTTTATTTCATTTGTATTACATTAAATACATTTTTAAAAATCCAGATGTGCAAGTGAAACAATGTTTGATGGCATATGATGAAAGGATATGATTATTTAGATCAGAAAGATAGTACAAATCAGTATAAATACAGTTAAATTTATGCAATGGTGACACGTTTGTTTCATAAAATAATAAAATATTCATTTAAGCCAGTAAGGATTAAATGTGAGAGTGTGTGAACAATATTTTCAATATTATACTACATTTATGAATATGGGAATAAACACCTTACTTAAAAGAGAAAATATTTTTGAGGGTTAAATATAACAAACAAACATACATGCTTGAACATTACACTGTTCTCTCATGGTAATCTGTGTATTGGGGCTTAAATGTAATTTCCAAGTTCCAACAAAAGTAGACTTTTTGAAGCAACTGCTGAATAATAAATCAACAATGATATAAATCCCATTGATTCAGCTGATCTGCTACAGTTGGGACTAGTCATTGGATTTATGCCTTCACTGCCACTGGACTCTGGTATAAAGCAATTATACCAAATACCAATAAACCTTGATATTAGCAAACTCAGGCCTGTGTATTTTAAAATAAATAAATAAATGCTTCCTTTTTCATGAATTCGTTTTTTAAACCCAGACTTACTATAATGGCTTTTGTTGTTATTGTGTGCCTTCAAGTCATTTTCAATTCATAGTGACCCTAAGTCATGGGATTTTATTGGCAAGATTTGTTCAGAGAAGGTTTATCATTGCCTTCCCTTGGCTGACAGCATGTGACTTGCCCAAGATCACTCAGGGGGAATGCAGATGGGTGGCCCTGGGCCGCCCTGGGAAGCAGAGGATTGGGGCCGCTGCTACCACACATAGCGGCCCCGATTCTCCCATTTGCCACCTCTTAAAAGAGCGGCAAAATGCCGCTCCTATTAGAGGTGGCAAAAGGCCACCCCAAAAGCCTCCACGTGGCTCTTCTCTGCCTCTTCTGGCATAGCACATGAGGACGCTACGCCGGGAGGATGTCCTGACACCACACACCGTGCGTAAGGGCAAGTGGCGTCAGGACGTCTTCGGGGAGGGGTCGGGGCGGCCGGTGTGTGGCTGCCCTTCCCCTTCCCTGCCTCCAACATGCCGCAAAAGGCCTGTCTGCAAAGGCCCTCAGTGGGTTTCATGACCAAACAGAAACTGAACCCTGGTGTTCAGAGTCGTAATCCAACACTCAGATCACTATGCCACGCTGGCTTTTTATACATCATCAATATGAAACACTATTTTAAATTTCACATATTGTAAAAGTGCAAGAAAACCTAGCTGGATGAAGCTGGGGTGGCTAATCTCTCCCAGCTTTTTCCACCAGGGTTCTCCGTATAGTAGCAGGCGAGGGCTGGGGGGTGGGGAGGTGGAGTTGCAGTGGTCTATCGGGATTCCATCTCCCTCACTAGGTGCCCTGTCCAACAATCTACGGGGTATCAGTGGGTGGCTATTAAAAGGTGGGTGGCTGAGAGAGAATAGTGTTCTGCTGGTGTACTGTCCACCCTACTGCTCAACAGCCTGCCTTCCTGAGCTGGCTGAGTTGGTCTCAGCAGTGGTGTTGGAGTCTCCACAGCTGGTTGTGCTGGGGGACTTCAACATCCATATGGAGACTGCTTTGTCAGGAGTGGCTCAGGTCTTCATGTCTGCCATGACAACCATGGGGCTGTCCCAAGTAATATCCAGTGCCACCCATGTTGCTGGACACACTTTAGACTAGTTTTCTGTGCAGGACAGGATGTTCATGATCTGGATATGGAGGAGCTCTCAGTAGTTCCATTGTCATGGACAGATCATTACCTAGTGGAACTCAAAGCCTCTGCAGGGGTGGCGGGCCGATTAAGATGGTCCACCCCAGAAGGCTTATGGATCCAGATGGATTCCTGATGGCTCTTGAAGACTTTCCTGTTGCCTTGGAAGGTGATCCTGTTGAAACCTTGGCTGAATTCTGGAATAGGGAAATGGCCAGGTGGTGGACATGATTGCTCCTAAGTGTCCCCTCCCATGGAGTGGAACCAAGCAAGCACCCTGGTTTAGCAGGTAGCTGATGGTGATAAAACGAGTGGGACGGAGACTAGAGCAATGATGCGAAAGCCTGCTATGAAGAGTTTGCACAGCACTTTGTGGATAAAATCGCTCAGATCTGCTCCAACTTTGATGCAGCTCTGATACAGGTCTGATGGGTATAACCTTGGCACCTGCTTGTCCAGTGTTATGGGATACGTTTCAATTTGTGTAACCTGAGGATGTGGACAGAATCTTTGGAGAGGTGAGAGCCACCACATGCATACTGGACCGATGCCCATCTTGGTTGTTGAAAGCAGCCAGAGGGACTGGCTGACTGGGTAAGGGAAGTAGTGAATGCCTCACTACAGTAAGTCAGGTTTACAGCTTGCCTAAAAGAAGCTGTGGTGAGGCCACCACTGAAAAAATCCTCCCTAGATCCCACCAGATTGGAGAACTATCAGCCAGTCTCAAATATCCCCTTTTTGGGCAAAGTGTTGGAATGTGTGGTGGCCTCCTAACTCGAGGGGTTCTATGAAACTGATTATCTAGATCCATTTCAATCTGGGTTCAGACCTGGCTATGGGACAGAGACAGATTTGGTCACCTTGGTGGATAATCTACACAGGCAACTGGACAGGATGAGTGTGTCCCACATCCTCAGGTTGGTCCTGCTGGATCTCTCAATGGCTTTCAATACTATTGACCATGGTATCCTTCTGGGCCATCTCTCTAGGATGGGATTTGGGTGCACTATTATGCACTGGTTACGGTCTTTCTTGGAATGGCCAGGGCAGTGGACAGTTCTTCAGAACTCAGAAGCTGGTGTTGGAGGACTCCTGTTCGACTCCTTGGCCGCTGACCTGAGGAGTCCCTCAGGGTTCTGTTATGCCCCCCATGTTATTCAACATCTACATGAAACTGCTGGGAGAGGTCATACTTGACAACCAACTCTATCTCTCCTTCCCATTAGTTTCCAAGGAAGCTGTCTCCATACTGAACCAGTGTCTGCTATCAGTAATGGACTGGATGAGGGCAAACAAATTGAAACTTAATCCAAACAAGACAGAGGTGCTCCTGGTCAGTCATAAGGCAGATCAGGAATAGGAGTTCAGCCTGTGCTGGATGGGGTTACACTCCCTCTGAAATCTCAGGCTCACGGCTTGGGTGTGCTCCTGGATTCCACTTTGAGCCTGGATGCCCAGGTTTCAGCAGTGGCCAGGAGTGCATTTGCACAGCTAAAACTTGTGCCCAGCCCTGTTCCTTGAGACACCAGATCTGGCTATGGTGACACACACCTTGGTTACATCCTGTTTGAACTATTGTAATGTGCTCTATGTGGGGCTGCCCTTGGAAACTGTTCGGAAACTGCAGCAGGTGCAAAATGCTGTGGCCAGGCTGTTGACTGGGACTGGCTACAGGGATCATGTCACTCCCTTGCTGAACCAGCTACACTGGCTACAGGTCTGTTTCTGAGCAGAATTCAAGGTGCTGGTTTTGACCTTTAAAGCCCTAAATAGCTTGGGTCCAGACTATCTGAAGGACCATATCTCCCTATACAAGCCAGCCTGAGCACTAAGATCAGCAGGAGAGGGCTTTCTCTCAATTCCACCACCTTCGCAAGTGCGGCTGGTGAGGACTCGGGAGAGAGCCTTCTCTTTGGCTGCTCCCAGATTGTGAAACTCCCTGCCATGGGAAATCAGGTTCGCCCCCTCCCTGCTCTCTTTCTGCCAGCAAGCTGAAGCTATATTTATTTATTTATTTATTTATATTAAAAAGTACCTATTACATTCGTATATCTTAACTCATCAATGTCCTATACACACACACACACACACACACACACACACATTATATACAGTTGACTTTCCATGTACATCCATTTTGTATTCAACTATTCTCATTTTATTATTATTGTCTTCACTTTAAATGTAATATTTAATAGATCCTCTGTGTGTAATACCAACGGCTTATTTTTTTGATCATTTCTAATAAATTCTTAAATAAAACTTTTACAAAATAAATCTTCCCTTCTTACAGTATTGCAGTATTGGGTTCCAGTCTTGCTCAACTTCTTCTATGTTTTGTTTGTTTAGCCTAGCAGTAAGTACATTCATACTCATCATTTCTATAGCTTTAAGAAGCCATTCACCAATTGAGGGTATTTCATTCAATTTCCATTTTTTTGCAAAAGGTACTCTTGCCGCTGTTATCAAATATAATAGGATTCTTCCATGTTTTTTTCCAATCTCTCTTGGAATCTTATTTAGCATATTTAATAAGTATGTCTCAGGAATCATGTCATAACTTATTCTCAGTGCTTCACATATTGTTGCATGAACATTTTCCCAGTATGCTCTGACTACTTTGCAATTCCACATGTGAAACCAGCCTCCAGTAGCTTGATTACACTTCCAACATTTATGCTGTTTTTATTTATGTTTTAATGTTAGTAGTATCTAATTCATTTTTTATCTTTTGTACTCAATGTTTCACAAAACATTGTAAGGGGTGTGTAAACCCCCTCCTCCCCACCTAGAAAACCCTACGAGGAGACATTGAAAGTGTCACACAGGCAGGACAAGAGCACTAACAGGGAGAGAGATAGAAACTAAAGGAAAACACACTTACAAGAGCAGCTAAGGGCAGCCAAAATGACAAAGCAAGCAGTAAACACTGTCAGAAAGACAAACCCCATTGGAAGCAGCATCACACATAAGATAGGAACATGGAATGTGAGAAGCATGAGCCAAGGGAAGCTAGAAATAGTGAAAATGGAAATGCAATGCATGAACATAGCAGTACTGGGGGTGAGTGAGTTAAAATGGACAGGAATGGGCCACTACTCAGGGAATGAAAAGATAAGAAGAAACGGGATGGCTTTCATATTAAGAAAAGATGTTCAAAAGCAGTCAGAGGATACAATGAAAAATCAGACTGAATCATCTCAATATGGCTCCATGGGAAACCTATGAATATCACCATAATTCAAGTATATGCACCAACCACTGAGGCAAAACAAGAAGAAGTTGATAGATTTTATGAAGAAATACAGGACGAAACAGACAACACACCAACACAAGATGTCAAGCTGATCACTGGAGACTGGGACGCAAAGGTTGGAAACAAAGAAGAATAAAAAATGGTAGGCAGATTTGGACTAGGCAAAAGGAATGAAGCAGGTGAGCATCTGATATATTTTTGTGATGTCAACAACCTATTCACGGCAAACAAATTTTTCATACAGCCAGAGTAAAGGTTATACACATGGACATTACCAGATAGCCAACACAAAAAACAAATGGATTACATAACTGGAAGTAAAAGATGGAGAAGCTCCATACTGGTGGCCAAGACTAGACCAGGTGCTGATTGTGGCACAGATCATGAACTATTCATTTCAAAAATAAAAGTAAAACTCAAGGAGAGAACAAAACCAGTCATCATGCCAAAATATGATTTAAACAACATTTCCACAGAATTCATTGACAATATAAGGAACAGATTTGCAGTACTAAGAATAATAGATCGTGAACCGGATGAGCTTTGGTCTGAAGCCAGGGACATAATAAAAGAAGAATGCATAAAGACACTCCCAGCAGACAAAAGGAAAGTGAAGAAACCATGGATGACAGATAAAACACTACAAGCAATAAAGTAAAGAAGAGAAACAAAACAAAAAGGAGTTAGGAATAAACTAAGAAACATGAACACAACAGTACAATGGCTACTGTGCAAAGATAAGGAAAATTACCACGACAAATGTAGAGAAATAGAAGACAACAACAAAAAGGGAAGAATGAGAGATTTATTTCACAAGATTCAAGAAATTAAGGGAAAGTTCAAACCAAGAAACCGGGATGCTCTACGATAATAAAATAACATAATTCAAGACCAGGAAGGAATAAAAAGACATTGGATGCAATACACAGAAGAATTATACAAAAGAGATGAAAAAATGAAGGACACATGGAACAAAGAGCCATATGAAGATGAACCCCAAATTCTAAAAACTGAGGTGGAATCTGCAATAAAAGAAATGGGCAAAAAATATGACTCCAGGAACAGATGATATACCAAAAGAACTGTTGCAATCCACAGTGACAGAGTTAACTCTAGTGCTAACTAACTTATGTCAACAGACATGGAAAACAAAATGATGGCCAACAGATTGGAAGCAATCAATACACATCCCCATCCACAAAAAAGGAGACACAAGAAACTGCAGCAATTATAAAACCATAACACTAATCTCCCATGCAAGCAAAATTATGCTCAAAATACTGCAACACAGACTCCAACCACACACGGAGAGAGAAATCCCAGAGGTTCAAGCAGGGTTCAGGAAAGGAAGAGACACCAGGGATCACATTGCAAATATACGATGGCTATGGAGCATAGCAGGGAGGTCCAAAAGAAAATCAGCATGTGCTGTGTATTCCATAGCCTTTCACTGCATGAAAGCCTTTCACTGCATGAAGTATGCAGTGAAAGGCTATGGAATACCCTTAAAGACATGGGAGTGCCAATACATCTGATAGTCCTAAAGAGGAATCTCTACTCAGGACAAGAGACTACTGTCAGAACACAGAGAAACAGAATGGTTCCCAATTTGCAAAGGAGTCAGACAAGGCTGCATCCTATCACCCTACCTATTCAACCTATATACAGAACATACTGTAAGGAAAGGAGGCTTGGACATGGAAGAGGGAGGACTGAAAATAGGAGGAAGAAATATCAACAGTCTGAGATATGCTGGTGACACCATAATACTAGTAGAAAACCTCACAGACCTGGAACACCTACTAAAGAAGATCAAAGAAGAAAGTGCAAAGGCAGACTTACTGTTGAACATAAAGAAAACAAAAAATAATGATCACAGAGAACTTACACACATTTAAACTAGACAATGAGGAAATAGAAATAGTAAAAGAGTTCTCATATCTGGGATCAAACACTGACTGGAATGGAGACTGCAGCCAGGAAATCAAGAGAAGATTAAGAATGGAGAGGGCAGCTATGAAAAAAACTAGAAAAGATCCTGGAATGCAAAGACTTACAACTCAGCACAAAAGTCAGAATCATATAAACCATCGTATTCCCTATTACCATGTATGGAAGTGAGAGTTGGACAGTCAAGAAAGAAGATAGGAGGAAAATCAACTCCTTTGAGATGTGGTGCTGCAGAAGAATGCTAAGGATTCCATGGACAGCCAAAAGGACAAACAAATGGGTCCTAGAACAGATCAAGCCAGATATATCCCTAGAAGCCAAGATGGCAAGACTTAGACTATCCCTTTGGACACATCATGAGAAGGTATGAATCATTGGAAAAGTCAATAATGTTAGGAAAAGTGGAAGAAATAGAAAGAGAGGAAGGCCACATGCGAGATGGATGGACTTTATTAAAGAGACCACAAATATGAGTTTGCAGAAGCTGGGCAGATTAGTAGAGGACAGGGGGCCCTGGAGATGTCTCATCCATAAGGTCATAATGGGTCAAGATTGACGCGAAGGCAGTTAACAAACAAAACAAAACACAATGTTTTAGCTTTGTAGTTTTTAATGTGTTGTAGCTACCTTGAATCCCACTGTGGGAGAAAAGGTAACGATAAAGATATTCCCACTGACAAGGTTGTCAAGTCATGTTCGACCATAGGGGGTGGTGCTCATCTCTGTTACTAAATCCAAGAGCCAGAGTTGTCAGAGTCTATTGTGTGATCATGTGGCCAGCATGACTGCACAGAATGCTGTTTACCTTCTCACCGAAGTGGTACCTATTTTATCTACTTGCATTTGCATGCTTTCGAACTGGTAGGTTGGCAGAAACTGGGACTAGTGACAGGAGCTCACGCCATCATGCAGCATGCAGGCCTTGAACTGCCAACCTGCCGATCTTGCAATCAACAGAATCAGCATCTTAACCACTTGAGCCACTTCATTCCTACTGTGGGAGAAAGGTGGGATATAAATCCTGGAAATAAATAATGAAATAGCACCGTGTAGCACTGAAAATGTCCCATTGCAAAGATCTAAAATTTGTTATAGTGCAATCTAATACACAGCAATAAAAATATAAATTCCACTGCAGGGAATGTGGGTTAGTCCTAGGTTAGCGCAGACAGGACTGCTGCCTTCTTCTTTGCTTCAGCAGAAGCACATGTCACCAACAAACCTCACCTTCTACATAGGTCAAGACATAGGCTACTGCATATAAGTGGCCAACAACTACTACAGGTGTGAATAAGGGCAGGTCGTTTTCACACTGAGCTGCTTGCAAGCGGATGAGAGTCTTTATCTAGCGAGAAAGTAGAACAGAAGCAGAGTACATCTTTTAAGCAGGATATTTATGAGCCTCCTCAATCCTTTTACCAGACACACAAATGCAACTCAGATAACTTTTTTTAACTACTTAAAATGTTAAACCTCCCACTGAACTAGTTGGAAAAGTCTTAGAAAGGGGCGGAGTGAGGGAAATCAGTCCAACAGGTCACCTTTCAGCCACCTATGACATCAGACTGCTGCCCTGATTCCTTCATTAATACATTTGAGCTGAAGACAATGGGCCTGCCATTAAGCACCACACAGTGCTAGATAAGAAAGCCTTAAGTAGATAATAATCGGTGCATTTAGTTGGATTTTAAACATTCAGCTGCTTAATCATTTCTTCCTCACTCTGTGCTGCTGCCTAAACATATAGGGAATGGTTTAGATGCCTTTAGGCTAAGCAAGGGAGGGAGGGAAGGAAGAGAAAGAGCTTACTTGAGCACTGCAAGTACTGAGGCTGAGAAGCAGTACATACAGCAAAGGGATTTCATGGGCAAGGAAATTGTCACTAGATAACCTATTATTTTTAATTGCCATTAAGAAAATAGCTCAAACATAAGGTTGGGAAACCTCTAGCAAACAGATGATAAGAAATGACCATGGAAGTGCACTTATTTATTTCCATTATGCAACACAGCATGGGATTTGTTCTAGCTTTTACCAAATGGGCTTAGCTCACCTTTCACTGTGTGTTCTCAGCCATGCAGGGAATGTTGGCTAGGTTTCCAATCAGTCATTGTTCAGGTGACAAAACACAGCCATATTCACTAATTTCACCGGATTTCTTGACTTTGTTTGCAAGAACCTGTAGCTGCAGGCTGTATGATGGTCCATGAAAAAGCTACTAAAAATGTTGCATTATATACGGCAAAGAATAGCAATCATAGAATCAGCAATGTGATTTTACCAGACTGGCAATAGTGATTATTGTAATAGGTGTACATTTTGGAACTGTTTTTTCCCCTTTTTAAACCAGGGGTAGGCAACCTTTCCCCTTTAAGGGCCAAGGGACTTCAGCTCCCATAAGCCTCAGCCATGTTGGCCAATAGTCCCATGTTGGCCAATAGCTCCTGGGATTCTGGGAGCTGAAGTCCCTCGGCCCTTAAAGGGGAAAGGTTGCCTACCCCTGTTTTAAACAGAAAATACTTTTACATTGCTAGAAAAAAAGAGATTTAGGGCCTTTACAGACTGCCAGAAATAATGCAGCTTGAGGCCACTTTAACTGACCTGGCTCAGTGCTAAGGAATCATGGGAACCGTAGTTTATTGTGGCACCAGAGCTCTCTGACAGAGAAGGCTAAATGTCCCAGAAAAAATACAATTCCCATGATTCCGTAGCACTGAGCCAGGACAGTCAAAGTGGCCTCAAGCTGCGTTATTTCTGGCAGTCTGTAAAGGCCCTTAGATTTCCCTGAATGCTTATTAAAATACATGTCACTGCATTATCATCCTTTTTACAGCCAGAAAAAGAAATATCTGCTTCCTATTTCTGTCCTAAAATCCTTATTCTTCAAAACTGTTAGCATCACATTTCATGATTGGTTTATTGATAAAGATTAAATGAAATATTATCCAAAATTGTGCTGGATCTTTAAACACACTTAATTTCAAGTATGTCCAGTAGAAAATCAGCATATAGTACCTACTGTTAAATTGCAAAACAAAGAACACTGAATAGATTTTCCCTTTTTAAAAGATAAACACTAAAAATTACAAGATCCTATTCCCTGCCTTCTAATATAAACATTTTTTTTTGGTAAAGGAAATGGAAACCCACCTTGGGCAAGTCACACACACTCAGCTTCAGTAAACTTCATGACAGATTTGCCTTAGGGTTGCCATAAGTCGGAAATGTGCACAACAATAAAGAAAAGAAACAGAAAGTGGAATATAACCAACTTCATTATGGTAGCAGCAATATTTCATATTGATATATATTAAAGCTGACCCTCCATATCCACAGTTTTTTTATCCACAGATTCAGCCATCCACAGCTTGAAAATATTGCAAAAAACTATAAATTCCAAAAAGCAAACTCTGATTTTGCCATTTCTTATAATGGACACCATTTTATTAAGGCATTGTATTTAATGCGATATGAGCATCCACAGATTTTGGTATCCACAGGGGTCCTGGAATTAAATCATGGTGGATAACAAGGGCCCACTATATATTCATATTTTTTTTTCTGGGTCACCCACATACATATTGACTGAATGTAGAGATCACGTTCCAGTCTTCCAAACCATTGCTTTGAAGAACCATCCCAGTGTCAGCATCTAGGCCAGAGTATGCAAGGTCTAGATGACCTATTTGTTTAAAATAGTGGGGCTTTTTACTTCTTCTACTTCTTGTTAAAGCCTGGAATTCCAAAGTGTTGGTGTGTGTGCGTGTGTGTGCCTGCACCTGCCCCCTTCACCTCACCTGTGGTGTAAGCTTCTAATAGACAACAGGCAAGCCGTGCTGAGGGCTCCCTCAAACTAGATGGAAGAACAAGAGGAATACTCCCCTGCTGAGAAACAGGAAACATGACATGGGCTCTCTTCATTTGTCCTTCTCTCTTTTGTGCATCAGCTGTCTCTTCTTGATCTTGTTTTACTCTAGCCATAGCTTAAATCTGAATAGGGGTAAACTGTTGTTTATGCTAAATTTATAGTTATGTCTTCAAAATGGGTTTTCATAAAAGGTTACACAGTTCCAACAACAAGGTAAGCTACGGTTAGACTAAACTTCAAAACTGAGGGATTAACATATATAGACGCACTGAGGAAGAGGAATAAGCCTGCAAGTCTATATTACATTTCCAGTTCTCAAAAATTACTGTATGCTGCATAAGCTACGCTGCTTTACATCAAAGAACTAGAAACATGCTCCTGTTAAGAGGGAAAAAGTAACAAAGATATTGCTGTATTTTAAACAGGGTGTTTATGTACGTGTATGTGTCCATGCGGTGAATGACTCAGATTCCATGCTGTAACCATAAATCATTACAGATTTTTAAAAAATTATTTGCCTTTATAATTCCTCCTCCTCTCTTTTCCCTGCCTCTTACCATCTTGTATGTTGTACAATGAAACAAAGGAGAGAACCTCTTTGTTATAATGGAGTGTTCCACATGAAGGAAAAATAACCTCAACACCCAATATTTATCCATTATGTCTGAAATCATGCTTGGTGCAGATCGTAAGTGTTTGAATGAATTAAAAGCAATGGGCAACCTGAAGTGGAGATTATTTCTAACGTGGAAAATATGTTATTCTGGAAAATATATTTCCTCTGAAATAATTACTTGTCAATAGCATGGTACATATATAGTTTTGTAGCCATCTTTTTCAAAAACAACAACACAGTTATTTCTGATAGACCAATTATTCTTAAGTGGCTCAGGTTATACCCCCAATGGAGCAACTCTGCTGAGCCAAAATAATCTAGTACTTTGTAAAACAAAAAGTATTTGTCAAGCTACTTATTTGTAAAGGTGACTAAAAACAGTTTTTCCTTCTCAACTCTGTTTTTTTATACAACTAAAAAAAGTAGCTTAAGGTTACATGACTATAAAGCATCAATATATAACTTGCTTGGAGTTGTAGACTTTTTTAAAAAAAACTTCTTTTGGTTACCATAAACCTTTCAAACTTTAATTCTCCCTCCCTGCCCAATTTGCATGGAGTAGTCTATTTTACAACTTTATCCATGTAATGGTCTCACAGGCCTCTCCTTCATGCCAAAAAACCTCTTTGAAGTTTGCCCCCCCATTAGTGCTTCAGTGTAGGCATTCAAACTGATCACACAAGCACAACTAAACTCCAGAACTGTCCATGTTCTGTCAGATACAGTTGTTTCATGTTGTCTGTGATTTACAATCTTAATTACTGCTCAAAAGAAGAAGAGCACATCTTTGGTGGAGCTTCCCCCTCTTTCCTCATTTTTTATTTTTCCCCTTTTCTTTCTTTTTTTCTTCTAACAAAACAGTGCTCTCAGGGTTTTGTTGGACATTGTGCAGGATGTCTTTTGCCAAGCTGAATGGAACACACTTAATACTTCTCCTTTATAACCTTTGTAATAAATCAGCTGTCACTCCATTTGCACAAGTGCAGCCATTAGTGTCCTGTCCCCTCCTCCCCAGCACTTCCCGAATTTTAAACAAGGTAGGAATAAACTGAAGCTGAACAGAGTCAGCGAGTCCAGTAAATCAGTTTAATGAGAACTGAAACAATCTTAGGAAGTCCATATGAGGTGGGCATGAGAGGTTCATCAATGGAATAAGATTAGTACTTTGGAAAACTGTGGGGTAGTATTGATGAATAATTTGTAGTATAGATGAGACACAAGTCTGTTGGGAACACTGTGTTTGGAATTACTTTACATCAGCTCATAGATGTACCTTATTTAGCTTAATCAGTCTGGTTTTGTTAAGTTTCCTGTCCCCCCCCCCCCCACCTCTCCACCTCTGCTCTGGGTTCTTCATTCATTACTGATTTACTTAATATCCTTGTTTTTTCTAGCTGTTTCATGTTTGAGAATAAATAGTTAAAAATAAAAAATGGTTATCTGTTAAAGAAAGCTCTGTCGAAGACTGCATATGCACTGTAGAAATAAGCTGTGTTGACACCACTTTAACTGCCATGGCTCAATGCTATGGATTTGTGGGAATTGTAGTTTTGTGAGAGATTGTGGCCTTATCTGTCAGAAATCCCTGATGCCACAGCAAACTATAATTCCCAGAATTCCTTAGCATTAAGCCATGGCAATTGGTGTCAAACTGGATTATTTATGTAATGCAGATGAAGCCTTAGAAACTCTTGAATGGAAAACACAGGGACAGGAGAAGCTGTAGACCCATCTTTGGCTCAGTGTTTTTGACTGTGACTGCTGTGATAAGGCTTCAGGCAGGATTTTTTCCTAGCCCTATTTGAAGATGGCAAGGATTGAATTTAAGACTGCTGGATGCAAAAGATATGTTGTATGACTGAGCATCAATCCCTCTTTTAAACCAAAGTAGCATAAATTTGCAGTGGCTCAAGTGGTTAAGACGCCGATTCTGTTGATTGCAAAATCGGCGGGTTGCCAGTTTGAGGCCCGGGTGCTGCATGATGGGGTGAGCTCCTGTCACTAGGCCCAGTTTCTGCCAACCTAACAGTTCGAAAGCATGCAAATGCAAATAGATAAATAGCTACCACTTTGGTGGGAAAGTAAAGAGTTCTGTGCAATCATGCTGGCCACATGGTCACAGAGTAATCTCTCACAACACTGGCTCTTCGGCTTAGTAATGGAGATGAGACCTCCCCCTATGGTTGGATACAACTTGACAACCTTGTCAATGGAGAATACCTTTATCTTTATCTTTAGCATAAATTTATAGTCTGAGTATAGCTTTAAACCATTTCCTGATGGTTCTTTCATTAGTGGTCAAACAGAATGCAAAGAACCAACACAGACTCCAATCATATATGCAGAGAGAAATCCCAGAGGTGCAAGCATAGTTCAGGAAAGATAGAAGCACTAGGGACGACATAGCAAACATGTGATAGCTAATGCGGCACACCAGGGAATTCCAAAAGAAAATCAGCATGTACTTTATAGACTATAGCAAAGCCTTTGACTGCATAGATCATGAAAAGCAATGGAACAGTTTTAAAGACATGGGAGTGCCAATACATTTGACAGTCCTGATAATAAATCTGTACTTAGGACAAGAGGCCGCTGTTAGAACAGAATATGGAGCAGCAGAATGATTCCCAATTGGCAAGGAGGTCAGGCAAGGCTGCATATTATCACTTTGGTCAACTTGTATGTAGAATATATCATATGAAGAGCAGGTATAGACTCAGAAGTAGGGAGAAGTGAAGATAGGAGGAAGGCACATCAGCAATCTAAGATATGCGAATGACACCACACTATCAGTGGAAAACATCATGGACTATTAATAAGGAAGGTCAAGAAAGGTGTAAAGGCAGGCTTGTTGCTGAACATAAAGGAAACAAAAATAATGGCCATGGAGAAGCTACATATATTAAACCTAGACAATGAGGAAATTGAAATACCTTGGATCAAACATTGATCAAAAAGGAAACTGCAGTCAAGAAATAAGAAGACTGGGGATGGGAAGAACCTGTGATGAAAGAACTAGACAAGATCCTAAAAAGTGAAGATATACAAATGACCATTAAAGTTAGAATCATCCATATAAGGATGTGAGAGCTGGACAATGAAGAAAGTGGAAAAATCAACTCATTTGATATATGGTGCTGAAGAAGAGTGCTGAGAATACTGTGGATGGCCAAAAAGATAAACAAATGGATCTTTGAACAGATCAACCCTAAACTCTCCCTGGAAGTCAAGATGACAAAACTGAGGCTGTCTTACTTTGTCCACATCAGGAGAAGTCATGAATCACTGGAAAAGACAATAATGCTAGGAAAAGTAGAAGGCAGCAGAAAGAGCGATGGATGCACTCAATTAAGGAGGTCATGGGCCTGAATTTCCAGGACCTAAGCAGAGCAATGGAGGGGGGAGGGGCTTGGAGATGTCTCATAAAGAGGGTTACCATGAGTCGATATCAACTTGAGAGCAACTAAGAACAAACAAAGCAACTCATAATAAATTCTGGAATTTCTTTGCATGTTACAGCTTTCTAGATCTCCCATGCCAATGCATGACCTAAGCCTAATAGGTTCTTCTCAGAGTTTGGAGCATCTTAGTTTCTAGCAACAACAATATTGGAATAGGAACATTTTATCTGTTTTGGTCACATAAGCCCATAACATTGTATTCTCACCCTAAACATACTTTTTCAGCAGTTTATTCAACTGTTCGTTTTTTTTTTTTCTGTTTTCATTTCTCATAGCTTAATACAGGGCCAGGTAAAGTGCAGCCTGCAGGTCTCATGTGCCCCCCGGGCCATTTTTGTCATCCTCAGGGCTCCCCAGGAGTCAGAAAAAGTGGCCCCAAATGCCCTATGAGGGTCATGGGGAGTATTGTCATCATGTATCCCCCCAACCATGGCCATTTTAGGTCTGGGAAATGTGTTTTTCCTGTTTTGAAAGAAAGCCTCTGGGTCTAAAATTGTCTGGGGAGGGCTAAAATATGGTGAAAATACACTCCACTGACCCTAGAAGGTGTTGAGGGACATTTGATGAGAAAAAAATGTTTTTGGTTGGGGGTACACTGCCCAAAGCCTCCTAGAGGAGTAATGCAGGAGCCCTGATGGCACAGTGGTTAAATGTCTGTACTGGAACCACTCACTCATAAACCACAAGGTTGCGAGTTCAATACTAGCTAGGGCTCAGGCTTCGCTCAGGCTTGCATCCTTCCAAAGTGACTAAAATGAGTACCCAGCTGTTGGGGGGCAATGAGCTTACAGTTGTAAACTGCTTAGACACTGCATAGCACAGTATGAAGTGGACTATAAATGAAGCTGCTTTGCTTTGCTTTTTGCTAATACAGCCCCAAGCCTCCCACTGTTTTTCATCCCAGCTTAGTAATTAATTACTCATTTCTATGGAGAAGGACCCATTTTGAATCTCAGTTTTTACGAACATCTTATGTAGTTAAGATTCCTGCCTCACACTTTGCAAATCAATCAAGGCCTACATACGAATGCTAGTCCCAACCACAGTGAACCTACCAAATAAATATAACTTACAGAAGTGTGGATTTACAACTTGTTCAGTGGTCTAGTAGGTGTACGCCAACTGAACTAATAAATGTATTGAGAAAGGATTTATTCACAGATGCCAGGGCCTGACCACTCTCCCTTAGGTTCTGAAGGGTAAGGATCTCAGAGTGAAAGTGATGTCTTGAAAACAGAGTATTTTTAATTCTGTATACTGATGGCCCTAGGTGCTGCAGTCTACCTCAGAACAGCTGCTGTACAGTCTCCAGGGGTCTGCCTGGCCATCTCCTCCTCCTCTTCTCATTGTATCCCAAACTGCAGCTGGCACCAGAACTCAGTAAAAAAAGGGGAAAAAAGAATAGTAGACATGGGGGAAAACTGAGCTGCCTCTGTATTTGCTGGCTCAGGAGCTACTAAATATGGTACAGTATTGCTCCTTGTGATTTCTTCTATCTTATTGTTAAGTTTACCAGTTTTGTTCTACCTTCCATGCATATATTTATGTGTGTGCATGCACTCATGCCTTCAAGCCACCTGACAACTTATGGGGCCCCCCATTAATTTCACAGGATTTTCTTAGATAAGGAATGCTCAGAGGTGGTTTTGCCAGTTCCTTCCTCTGAAATATAGCACCTGGTATTTTTTTGTGGTCTCCCATCCAAGTATTAACTGGGACTAACTTGCTTAGCTTCCAAGATCAGACAGAATCTGGTGCCTTTTTACACCATTTAAGCCCTCCTACCTGCATTGTTGTTGTGTGTTTTCAAAAAGTTTCTGACTTCTGGGTGACCTCAAAGAAGAACTTATCATGCCTTTTCTTAGCAAAATTTGTTCACAGGGGGTTTGCTAATACCATCCTCTGTGGGTGAGAGTGTGTGATGTGCCCAAGATAACAAAATAGGTTTGCATGGCCAAGAAAGAATTTGAACTCTGTTCTCCAGAGTCATACTCCAACACTCAAGCTAATACACTACACTGGCTCTTCCTATTCCTACCTTCCCTTGGATAGATGAAGCCACAGTACACTTTCCCTGCAAGTGCTGGGTAAATATATCTTTTTTTTTTTCTTGCTTGCTTCTCTTTCCACCATGCAACTGCTGGTCTGCTTGTCTCCTCCCTCATTTGCTAGTCTCCTTTCTCATCCCCTTTCTCCTCCTCACTACTGAATAGTGTGCCTCCAAGTAGTTTTTGACTTATGGCACCCCTAAGGTGAACTTATCAATTATCTTGGCAAGATTTGTTCAGAGAGGGTTTGCCCATACCATCCTCTGAGGCTGAGAAAGTATGACTTGCCCAAGGTCACCCAGTGGGTTTCCATGGCAAAGTGGGGATTTGAACCCTGATTTACGAGAGTCCAACACCCACACCATTATATCTCACTGCCCCTCCTCCTCCCCCTAACATCCTAAACATCTTCTCTGTTACTTCTCTCCCTCTTGCCTTTTTTCTCCTTCTTCCTCCCCCCACACTGTCAAGCTATATTTGTCTTCTCCCTCTTTAGCATACTTCCATTTTCATCTTTTAGCCTCTTTCTCTTTCTACCCCCCACTTTCTCCAACTCTTTCTCCTCCCACTCCCCAAAGAAAATCTCAAAGCCAGGACTGGGATGTTTTAAGATTGGCAGTGTCTTAAAGTTTTAAGTCTCATCAGTGGGGCTTGCTTCTGGGTACACATACAAAGATAGGATTGCCATATTGGTCTATCATAGTTGCCACCATCATTTGTTCCTACTCCACAAATATTTGGTTTTCATTAACCGTATGATTATGATTATGATTACTGGAGAAGGGATAAGATTTTACAATCTTAGCAGTGCTGTGGTTGTCTCCTGTTTTCTCACTTTTTCCCTGCCTCAGGAATCTCAGCAGGAATGCCTGAGAGATCTCTCATATATTATAGCCCGCTTCAAAAATATTTATGTTGTGTTATGGCAGCCTCCCTTTTGATTCTAGTAAGTCCTCTCTGGAATTTCAGTTTAAAACTGGCCATTGGAACTCAGATGTCAAGCACTCCCAAATGTTGATACTTTTACCATGAATTTGCTGAGGAGTTGTGGCTGTTCCTCCTTGTTCCTAGATGGTCTTTTTGCTTCTTTTTGCCCCCATTTGGAATTCTGACTTGAAACTTAGCACAGCAACTTGGACAACAACCAAAAGCACTCTCTCATATGTTGAGATATATAGCATGATGTCTCAAGAAGTTATGGTTGCCACAATCATGTAGATAGTCTCTTTTATTTTTAATAGAGTAATTTAAAGAATATAGCCAATTAAAAATAATCATGCAAATGCTAAACAGAATGATGTTGACATCTTAAATGTGGAATAATTCTACAATACCTCTACTTCATAATGTTTGAAGATTACTTCACAATGCCTGAAAAGTCATGTAGAATTTTTTGTGAACCCATTTTGTACTAGAACCCAACAGTTCAATGCTGACCTAAACGTTCTAAACATAGAACTTTTTGGTATTTTGGAAGATTTGGTATATGATAATACTTAAAAATTTGCTGTAGACATGATATGCATAATCCAAAACAAAAAAACCAAAAAACAACAACCCTTAAACACCTGTCAGGAGATAGAAGCATTCTTAGCTAAAGGAGAATTTATAAGTTGAAACATTTGTTTTCTCTCATTTAAATCTGTTGACCCCATGCTAATTCCAGTCTTGCTATAATATTTGCTGTTTGGATCAGCAGGGTCAATCCTGACAAGATGTCACCAAATCAACATGGCCCCAGGGTCTCATTCTGAGGAGAGGATGTGTACCTTCAGATGACCTTCAGAGTTCAAAAGTGGTTCAAGCTGACCTGATATACTATTCATCACTCTGGCCTGAGAGAACAGTCACACAGGGGCCACATGGCAAAACTCTATGAACTCTCCTGTCCCCTTTGGTTGAAACATAGGCAGCTTCTTAAAATAATTCATTTTGCTGGAGGTAGAGAAACAATGAAAGATAAGATCACGCTAGTTACAGTCAAACTTAGAAAGAACTATTTAATGAACCCATATACCAGGTGAATAAGTGGTCTTTGTTAACTTGGGTATGATAAATATTATCTTTTGACTTTTGATACTATCTTTTGGAAATAGCCCAGTAACAAACACTTCTACTCATCTGGGAGCAGAGAGGCAGAAAGAGGAAAAATGACTTCTTCATTTAAAAACAAGCTCTAAGCAAACAAGGTTAGAAAGATGAGTGACTGAAGTACTTCTCATTTGTCCTTTAAACTAAGGAGATAAGGACAAAAATACAGCAACCATCACTACTTGTCTTTATGTCAGTTTTAACGGAAGGCATCTGAGAGCAGTCAAAGAACAGGACAGGATGAGTTCAATGGGAAATTTAACACCTAAAAGATCTAGTGAAATACAAATTGCTTTTACTAGATGAAGCAGGTGTGTTATAAGGAGAACTTTCTTGTACATCTAAACAAGGCTCAGAATAAGAGAGAAAAATTGGGCAGAAACTACTTTCAGGGGCACCCCAAGCCATTTTGTCTCAAGATATAGGTGAGGAGGGTGCTCTCCCTGTAACAGTAAGCAACCATTTAATGTTATAAAAATAGGACAATGTTTTCCACATGAGGGAAGCAGGCTAGCTTAGATGTTTGAGGTGAGATGCATGGTACACAGAACTCTGTTCTTCAGTGCCTTGCTATCACAATCCATCTCTTAATAGCTGAAGTTCTGAAGTATCTGCCTCTAATTTGCTTGATTTGGTTCAATACCACACAGATCTTCTCCTGAAATGGGGAATAATCTCTGTCAGATACTTAATCAGGAGTGGGGAGGAGCATAGTGCCCTTACATGCTAATTTAGAAAATAATACTCTGAAAAATCACTTTGGTGACAAGTGGTATTCAAGCCAAAAATAACAACAACCCATATTTGGCTAGCATCCTGTTCATGCATTATAATGGCACAGGTATGAACTGTTTTTCAACCACACAATGACCATGTCTCCCGAAATTAACCTTTTAAGCTGGGCAGTCCTCCCCAACACAACCATTTCTAGTTTGCTAGAGAGCCCAGGAATGAGCGGAGATGCATTCAGCTCTTTTTCAGTAACTCTAATGCCACACCAAACTAGAAGCCTCGTGATTCCATAGGATGCAACCACAACAGTTAAAGTGGAATCACAGTACCGTAACTGTGTAGCATGAAAGGATCCCTGCTGGTAAATTCTATAGTTTAACATAGTTTTATACAAGTATGCTGTTTCTGGTAAAACATATCTATTATTAGCAGCCATCCTCCATAACTGCCTTTGTTACTGCTCAGCAAATGCCCTTTATCATTTTGCTGCCTGGCTGTAGCTGGCTGACTCTGCCTAAAATTCAAATTCTTCAAGCCTAAATTTATCCATTTTTGCCAGAAATTCCATTAAATGAAATGCCAACTGGACACTAACATAATCCATAGTCATATCCAAATTGGAGCCATTAAGTCAGACAGCTGAAGAGCCAGATTAAGAGTGCCAAATGCCTAAACATAATGACTACTGGGAAGCAGCACTGGAAGAAGGGAGTGTCACTGACTAGGTACTTCTCAGAGATAACAGCAGTGGCACTTTAGCTAATTCTTGTTATACTGGGCAGAAGGAGGTAATGGTAAACTAATACTGAATTTCTTTTACCTTGAAAACACCATGATGAGACAATCCAAAATGAAGCAAGAAATAATGGAAGAAGATGAGACTCCCAGGTCAGAAGGCACTCGACCAGGTACTGAGGAAGAAAAGGGGGCAGGTATGAGTAGCACTGTGTCTAATGATGCAACTGGAATCAAACCAACAGGACAATCAGCTGCTAACATGCTCAGATGTAAGAATCAGTCAACGCTACACAATGCATATAATAGGAGCATGGAATATGAGAAACATGAATCAAGCATTGTAAAACAGGCAATGGAATGTATAAATATTTCATTACTTGGAATGAGTGAGCTAAAGTGGGCAGGAATTAAATATTTTCAATCAGATAATTACATAGGATTTTACTCTGGAATGACAGCCTGAGACGAGGCAAGGTGGCACTAACAGTGAGGCAAGATGTAGCAAAAGCAGACAGGGGATATAATACAAAGACTGAATAAGACTCCAGGGAAAACCTATCAGTATTGCTTTGATTCAAGCTTATTATCCTGCCACAGAAGCAAATAATGGAGAAATTGGAAAATTCTTTGCTGAGGTCAAGGAAGAAATTATTTATGCACCAAAACAAGGACATCCTGATAATCATAGGCAACTGGAATGTAAAAACAGGAAATAGAACAGAATAAAATAACTGTAAGAGAATTTGACCTAGAATCAAGAAATCAAGCAGATGAGTTATTTATAGTGTGGCCAACAGTTTGTTCACTGCAAACACATTTTTCAGACAACTGAAAAGAAAACTGTATATGTGGATGTCACTAGATGGCCAAATCAGAAATCTAATAGACTACATAAAATGGAGAAACTCAATTCTCTCTGCAAAAACAAGACGAAAAGCAGATTGTAGCATGAACTACTAATTTCAAAAAATAGAAGTACACAAAATCAACCACAGTTGATTTTCCTGTAGAATTCTCTTCCCTGTAGAATTTAAAGACTATGCAGATAATATATTTGCACTACAAGGGGGTCATGCTGATGGGTAGAAATGCTTGTGACCAATCTCGCTGGGACTGCGGTGATTGCACAGGCCTGTTTGTGAAACGGGCCACAGTCCTGAACCCAACCACTGGCAGAAGCAGCTTTTTGCCACTCCCTTTTGTGCTAGCAATTCTGGGTTGGTGTGCTCTTCATGCAGCTTCCAGCCATGTTCAGGGTGTGCATCATATAAACACTACACCCCCAACACAGCCCAAAGCCAGCACTTTTGGCCTGTATGTTTTGGGCCTAAGTCTAACTGACCAGGAATCAAAACTTTAAAGTGAGGCCAAGGTTATTTTCAGGGAAGAAAGCAAAAAGACATTATCTGTACTTAAAAAGAAAGAAAGCCTTATTGAATTATGGATGAAACACACCAAAGAGGTTAAGGACAAGTGAGAAACAAAAGTAAAATTCAGTAGAAAGATGATTAGATTGATTATTATGTCACTTTTTGACTTTTCCTGATCTTATATATGCTCTTATATAACACTCTTTCCCATTAGTGGACTTATTACAATAAAGAACAAATTTGAAATTCACAAGCTCCATACATTGGTATATTCATGCTTTTCCTCCTTCTTTCCAATCCTGAAAGTCTTCCCACATTTTCAGCACCACCTATGTCTTGTTACTTGCTACTCTCTCCAAACTTCTCTCAGTTGGCTTTTGGAGAACCAACTAGAACTTTCTACACATTTTCCTGAAAGGTAACAGTGTGTAGGAGAAAGAAATATAGGACCGCTCCAGTAGTCTCATTTATTCTCAGCTAGAGAATCCTCTTCATGCCTCTATTGACTTGGATATTGTAGATACTCATGACCTATAGTTGCTACAGACAGAAGCTATCAATAAGCAAGGATTTAACATGCACCTTAACATACATTTTAAACAGCTGCTCCAAAAAAAACACACCCCACCACTCCTCTGCAAGTATCTAGGTTTCAAATTAGCTTGCCAGCACAAGCATAACACCCATTACATTGATGAGTGATCATGCTACAAATGGCTGTTGCATCAACTCTGACCTCTAGTTCACTGCTGTTACATTTGCGCTGCCTTATGAACATTCTGTTATGCCCTGTTTCATCTCATTCCGAATGATTTAAGCGCAAATTTGCTTTCCTACAAGAGAGAAGATTTATGTTACAGCTGTCATATTTTGAGATGCTTGGAGTCTAGCTAATGTTGTTTCTATTACCTGCACTTTCACATGAAGAAAGATGCAATTATGCCCTCACCTTCCTCTGTACAGATGAAAGGATTTTCACACAGAAAGAAGAATTTGACAGTTTACCTTGTGAGAAGTGAATCTAAAATTACATTTTTGATTAAGTAGTTCCCTTCCATGCCACCCCTGGGGATTTCCTCTTGGGGTGAGTTTATTTCTAAAATGATCTTTATCTGCAGTCATGGTGGTATGAAAAGTCCATGGTCAGACTATATAAATCAACACACTTTCTAATTCAATTCTATTTTTGAGTACCTCTACTTATGTAGCCAAATTAGCAGAATCCATACACAAGCGAGTGGTTTCAGCCAGACTAACAAAATCCTTAAGACCTGCAGCAGAAGAAAGAATAGGGGAAAATATTTTAGGGTGGGGAAAGGGAAGCCTCCCAAACACTCTGCGGTCATTGAATGGTGAATGCTGACTTAAAGAAATGCTGATGAAAGAAAAGAAAAGAAGAAACCTTTTTGTGGAATGGAGGAGTTGCAAAAGGGAAGGGGTGGCAGATACATAGACATAAAAAGGGAAAAAAGAAATGTCTAATTGGATTGGATCCAGCATAAGCCTTCCATAGATGAAAGGGCCCCTTCTATCCATAGAAGACTGTTCTTACCACTGAAATATTACTATAAGCAAAATGGAAGAGAAGAGTTCTTCATCAATTCCTCTTGCCAATGAAAACCTGCTGTAGATGTTTAGGAGCTCATTCATAATGGTGCTGGAGGTGGCACTGGAGGCTTAAGTGAAGAGATGGCCTCATAATCCCACCCATCCTGAGATTACATCAGTTAGATCCCACCTAAGAGGAACCCTGATTGGAGAATTTTCTATCTGGGAGGAGACAATCTGGATCCAAACAGAGGGTCTAGAAAGCTCATATAGAAACATGATGGATGAGACCAAAGGCATACCTAATGTAGTGTGCCTTTCTGTTCCCACGCTAGAACATGGGGCAAGTGCACACTTTTGTTCTTTAATAATGGGGTTTTTGATGGCATTCAGTGACCTGATACAGTTGCAGACAGGGTAAAAAGAAGCCAAGCAGACCAGAGTGTATATCTAAGAACACTGTGGAAATAAGTAACAAGTTCCAACCAGGGTTGAGACATGACTGGTGCTTTCCCAGTCCCCCTTCCTGGTAAGTTGAAAGCTTCAGAGTGACACTCCTGCCACTCCACCATCTCCCCAGGAGCTCAAGCTTGGGTCAGCACTGGTACACTACTCCATTGATCTGTGGAGCTCTTCGAGATGGGCATGCTAGCTCAGTGCTGAAGAGTGGGAGAAGTAGGGCTCTGTTGGCCCAACACAAGGGTCTCTAGTTCTGGAGAGGTACTCAAAGACTGGTACCACTGTTGCACTTCTCCTTTCCTCAGCTTTTGAGTCTGTGTCCAGATCACTGCTGGACTATGGGATGATAACAACACATAGGTTCTGATACACTAGGCCAGCCTTCCCCAGCCTGGTGTCCTCCAACAAGGGATGAACTGTCCCTCACATCAGCTATGCTGGCTAGGAAGTATGGTAGCTGTAATCCAGCATGCTGTACAAGGAAAGGTTGCAGTTAGTAATATATAATCATCATGAATAGTAGCCACTGACAACCTTGCTCTTCAAAATCTTTGACCCATCCCATCCCCTTTTAAAGCTGTCTAAGTTGGGGGGCATTGTGGAAGCAAATTCTTCTGTGTTGGATGACCCACTTCCTTTTATCTGTCCTAAATCTCTAACTATTCAGTTTTACAGGAAGCTTCTAGGGTTCTCAAGTTTTGAAAACATCCTCTAACCACATTCTTTACAGTCTTCATGATTGTATACATCTCTACTGTGACTTTCTGTATTTACCTTTTTATTAAGCAAACAGCCCCAAATACAGTATTTTATATTCTAATGCTGTAAACAAGTCATTCTGATATAGCTGATATAAGGTGTATATTGCATAAATGGCAATAAAGTTCATATCATATATAGAAATAACGCAAGTTTCTAAGACAACACTCACAACAGGAATATTTGATTTTCTGGCGACTGTTTGCAAACCACAAAAAAGTCAAAATCTCATACTGTATTACTTACAGAATTGTGTGGTAGGCCCTTAGAATATCCTTCTTAAGCACATATTTACTATAATTTTAATTAATCAATTAATTAAAATGCTAGGCCCTGATAATATGGCAAAGTCAGTTTAATGGAAGTGGCAAAGTATTTGCTAGTTTTCATACATGAACTCCTTCTGAGAAGGGTCAGAGGAAGAAAGAGCAAGAAATCAGTTTAAACCAACACTTAGTTTGATGGCTCCACTAATTATAGGCCACTCGCTGCTCCTGCTGAGCTGAAGAAGGCAGATAGGCTGGTTGTCAAGCAGACTGATTTGCCACTGTTACCCATTAAGTCCATCATTTGACTACAGAGAGAAACATAAAGAAAACATAGGAAAGCAGCATGTGCATAACCAAACAGGCATCTGTAGTGAAAAGAAAAAAACCCTTAAGTAACTTTTTGCTTCATTAGCAGATGAACACAATGTAATTGAACACTTCACGCCTCCATCAAGCATAAAGTTCCATCATTCACCAAAGATAAGATGATCAGCTGAAAAGTGGCAGAAAGACTTATTAAATGATGTCAGCTTGATCATTGAAAAAGGTGTTTAGGGTGTTTGTGAGAGAAACACACAGAGATTCACTGAAGTTTTAAACATATTATTATGGTCTTCTTTAATTGTTGGGGGGGGGGGAGGATTATTTTTAAATGTTAAATAGAAAAGGGTTTAATTAGACTTTTTCTAATGCCAGAGATATTTATTTTCCATTGAGGGGGTTTCCCACATAATTAACCTGAGAAATCCCCATTATGGATCTTATGTTCACAGCTATACTCCTTGCCTAACATCCAGAACATAATGCATGCATACACACATATACATATAGAGGAAAGAATAAAAAACCTTCTTTTCCAAATTCATTTTTCAAGATTTCTCCAGTCACTAAGCCAAGAAATAAAGGGAACATAAAGCTATTATTTTTAGACCACATAACACCAGGAGTTATGTTAAGAGTTAAGGAATTAAAGTTCTCCTTTAATAAGCTAACATCTTCTTTACAAAGATAGCTTTTGCAGATTGGACACAATATAGATGCACAGAGAGAGTATTTATTTATAGTATTTTAAATGCCACCTGTTACAATAAAATGTGTCTATTTTGAAAATATAAATGATAAAACCTGATTTTTAACATGTCTTTGTTAAAGGGTCTTTTTGACCCCTACTGAATTATAGAATATTCCTTATTATTTGGCCCCAAAAGGACCATGTTTAAACTGTAGGAGGGATTAAAATTATGCATAATTATAAAAAGGAAAGGGAAATGGAGTGGCATGGGACTGAGAAAAGACTGACAAGGTTCAGATTTATGCTGATAATAATAAACTGAGGAAAGAGTGAAGGTCGGAGGCAGACATTAGAAAGGGGAGAATTTTGCATTCTATATACCCCAGCATGACCAAGCCAACTCACTTCAGATGAAATAAGCAATAAGAAGAGTAATTTCTGAACATACATATGTATTCCTCGCACAGACATGGAAGAACTACAATACCAAGTATGATAGTCCTTTGTATTATACAAACATTTTCAAACTAGCTTTTGAAACTGAGGTCCAAAACACACTGCAGAAATAATTCAGTTTGAGATTGCTTTAACTGCCCTGGCTCAGTGCTACTCTTGGTATGGAAACAGTGGAAAATAGGTTGCACTTTTTATTCCTTGCCTTTTTCTATATCAGAAAGAGACTTTTTGTATGTCTTCCCTCTCCCTCAGGCATGCACAAGGGAAAGTTTGTATGCCAATGGTGAATGCCAAAGCTAAACTTCAGACATAAGCTGCATGCTCTGTTAATTCCTGGTGCTGCTTTGAGATGAAGAGAAGAGCCTCTAGGAGGAAAAGACCTGGAACCAGGAACAGGAAAGGAAATTGAAAGGAAATAACAAAATTAAAGAGCAAGGGTATCCAAAGAGGAGAAAGAGTTAGAACATTTGAGATGTGATCAAGTAAAGGTCTCACAAAATTTTGATGCTTTTCTCTACAATCATTAAGAATAAAAGATTTTAGCAGAAAGGAAAGCAGAGGTAGGGAAGATCTTATAAAACCAATGCACTCTATAGACAAGGAATGAAACTACATAAACACATTATTTGTCTAGTAAAATACACTGATTGCTATAAAACCACTCCTAGAATGCTCTCACCTCATAACTATAAAAGTAACTAAAAAGCTATGTTATGCGTCTAAAGGAATGCTTCTGCAAGTTGCAATTTATTTATTATTTAAGGCATGTATATATAATTGTAATGCAACAATTTGAAAATAGCAGATACAGTTGATTTATGGTTAGTTATAAACTAACTAAGAAATAAAATCATCTTGACTAAACTTGAAATGGCTCAATATAGGAGGGAAAAAGTTGCTAATAGATTAGTAAAGATACCAACACTGTTGCAGAATTTCTTGTATATAGCAAGCAGACAAGAAATTTTGGATTATCCAATAGTGACAGTAATTGGAATACTGATAAAGTATTGGCTGGTAAGAATTATTGGCTGATGTCTTGAATCTCTGGTGAGCAGTTTCTCTGACCTTTAACCATATATTATTTTCCTAAAATTCAGTAATGCTAACCATTGATTCAACATAAAAAGGTAGGCATTTATGCTTAAAGACACCTCAACAATTTTTCTCACATGGAGAAAGCAACAAAAAAGAAAAGTGAGAAAGAGAGAAAGAAAAAGAGAGAGAAAGAAAGAGAGTGCAAAGGCAGCCAAGAGATTAATGTCCAAGTTGTCACCAGTGAAATGTCTATGGAAAACTGCTTATGAAAAACGAATCATTGTGAACAAACACTTTTGGTTTCTTGGTTAGTTCTGTGGGGCTAGAGTAGGCTACGTCCTATAGAAACCAAATTCAAAGTGATTTAAAGCCATCTGCAAAAAATTTATGGATGTAAAGCTTGCTGTAAAAATACATATATTGCAGAAAGAAAAGCTAATATCTCCTACATCTTATTAAAACTATTACATGGTTCCAATAAAAGGTCAGAGTCATGCTTTGCTTGTGTTTAATGGCATTCTCCCCACCTGGTCCCAAATTATATAGCCATATATATGAGGTGAACATTGTGATTAATTAAAAGTATTGAACAGAGTGCTAAAATCCTACCCATTCACAATATGCTGCCTTGTTGCCTGTAATAAAAGTGAGATGAGTCAGTTTGGTTCGGTCTTTTTTTTAACAGAGTGCTGCTGCTGCTTTTTTAGGTTTACTTTTATAAAAAGCCTCTTAACAATGTAAATTAGTTAAGCTCATCAGACTTTTCAGTGTGCTGCTGAAAGGTTAGCCAGTTTCAGAATTTGATTGTAAAATGCTCATTTCCAGTTTCTCTCTCTGCCCCCCCCCCTTATCACACTTTAGTCTGCTACATCCTGAACTGATTAAACACACGCTAGATAATAGACTCTCTTGCCACAAGGGGAGGAGGGGTTGGTGGGAAGCATTGTGCAACTGGTTTCTGGTTATATGGCCACCTTTTAGTGAAAACTTGCTAACAATGAGCAAAGTTGAAAGGTCAGGTAGATAAGCTACTTTGCCCCTTTCTCCTTCTCCACCCCTAGCAGCACTTTCTGGGCATTTAAAAAAAAAGTATTGCTGGAAGTAAAAAAAAAAACACCACAAATCGCTGCTTCTGTATTATAGATATGCAGACACATGTTTCTAATATTGTTACATTTCACCAGTAGTTACAACTGCAGTGAAAATATATTTATTTAGAAGATTTTTGCCAGAGCAAAAATAATCTAGAAAAACCTGTGATAGGTTTGCGTTAGAGTCACTCTAAGTCAGAAATGTCTTGAAGGCACACAACAACAAATGCAATATTAACTAAAAATATAAAGCTACTACTTATAAGCACATGTAGCATAGTGGTTAAAAGACAGAGTTACAAATTTGGAGGTCTGTAGCTTGAACCTCACCATGAGATCATTAGGAAGTTTCAGGCAAGTCACTCCCACCAAAACTTTGCCCCCCCCCAACTCCAAAACTGCAATACAGGAAACACTACTAATGTACAGGCTTGTTGTAAAGTATACATCTAATACTTTGAAAAGCTTTATTAACAGACATTAAGTATTCTACTGCTCTAAATGAAGTCCTGCAGTCCCTCTAAGATAAAGCAAAAGTAACAAAGAATTTTCTTACCACCCCATCTATCAAATCCAACAGTGAGGCATTCTGGGAGCTGTAGTACAACAATATCTGGGGACCCACATGTTGAGAACCACAGTAACCAAACTCATTGTCAGAGTGTGAACATATAAGCAAAGCCTGATGTTAAGTCTGACGTCTGTAGAAAAAGCAGCTCCACTTATACACAAGAGATAGGGATCAGAAGGCTTGGCGAAATAGAGAGCAATAATATCATGGTGCAGGGCCAATTTTCTCATTCTAAATATTATGGATAGGAATTATTCCAGGCATAGGATTCATGGCATGGAATAAATATTTCCCCACATTGCAGCAAGGGTTAAAATCATGTGTCTGCACTGCAGTTACCAGCAGCCCTATCCAGCATAGCCAGTGGTGATGAATGCTTTGGGTTGCCACCCAACAACATCTGGAGAGTGGCACCTGGAAGGACACATGATTCCCACATCTTCATTATAATATTAATTAATGATTGATTTAACATCCTCCCCTTCTCCATATCGTCCCTCGTGCATGTACATGGACTGCTAACAAAGATTGGGGCTTCTATGTACTCATACAGTCCCCTCATGTCTATATTTCTTAACCATGTAGACAAGAAGGTAGGCTGTATGAGAACATGAAATACATAGAGACAATCTAATGACCTGCAAGGAGCACAGGGCTCTTTAATACTATAAGAGGGATCGCTCTGTTTCAGCATCCACTCCCAATATCCATCTCCCTTTGAAGGATATAAATGCTTTTCTGCTCCTACTTACACCAGGGTACACTAGATTTATATCTTATATGTGGAATTCCAAATCCTAAAAACTTTGCTTAGCTTTGTTCATTGTTTGCTCATTGTCATTCTATTACTGTTTAGGAATTGCTTATGGTGAGAATACAGGGTTTTCTCACCAGATAGTCGTCCACCATAGTATGCACACAGATCTCTCATTTGTAATAGATACAAGGGCAGATACAAGGGCAAACCCTCTCTGAACAAATTCTGCCAAGAAAACCCTGTTAATAGGTTTGCCTTAAGGTCATCATAAGTCAGAAATTACTTGAAGGCACACAACAAGAAGAAACATCTAGTAAACTTTCACTTTCCAGGATAGAATAAGATTATATACTACATACATGGAATATTTGAAATAACAGCTAATACTTATAATTACAGTCCCCTTTCCTTTATCAGTAAAGATTTTGGGGAACTACCTCCAGTGGTGGTGATGGGGATTGTTCAGAAAAAGTTTCATTTCTATTGTTGTTGTTGTATGCCTTTTGTGAGACATTTAGCCTTCTCTGTCAGAGAGCTCTGGTGCCACAATAAACTACAGTTCCCAGGATCCCCTAGCACTGAGTCAGGGCAGTTAAAATGGTCTCAAACTGGATTATTTCTGCAGTGTGTTTCAGACCAGAGTGTGACTTGTCCAAGGTCACCCAATGGGTTTCCATAGTTGAGCCGGGATTTGAATCATGTTCTCCAGAATCATAGTCCATCTCTCAAAAGACCACCATAAAAAGGAATTGTTTGGGGAAAAAGAACACCAGCAACATGCAACTTATTTTCCAAGATTCATGCAATAGGTCTACTTTTGGGGAGAGAGGTCAAACTTTTATCTGATGACATAGGCATCAGAAAGTATTCTCTCCATTCTGTTAAAAAAAAAGCACTAGAAATAAAGTTCAATTCCAAAGCAGGAAAAAAGCAACAGGGAGACACAAGCAATCTCCCTTTGTTTATGTAAACAATCAATATTTACTTCCACACTTAAGACTAGCATATAAAAAGCATTAAGATCTACATTATTATTTTGAAAAAACTTTCCTCATATTGAACAGCAGACTCATATTGTGTGACAACCCTTAAAAACAACAACACACAAATCAACAAATAACTCGAAGGCGTTGGAAGAGGTTAGAAGGGCAACTCCTAATTCCAAACAGCATCTATTGTTTCCTTCCGCTTTAAATGACAAAGCAGGGCAGAAAGCTATTACCTGGCTTTAACTTGTGAAAGCTCCTTCACTGATTTGAAATCAGCTAAGCTTTATAACATTTACCTTGATAAATGTATATGGATGCATAGAGAGCAAATGGGAATGAGAATTTGACTTCCATTTTAGTTAAAACAGATTTTAGAATACATATTTGTTGTTTCAGAAAATCAGATGCAAATCTGTCTAAGTTGTAACATTCTTTTTCTTATTGTTGTCTAAGGGGAAAAATACACTGTTGGCTGGCATCCACAGAGCTACTTTAGGAATGGAGCATGCCCAGCACAATACTTTTTTTTTTTTTTAAATCCTCCTCTACTGGAAGGGAAAATTCCCATACCACATCACAAACTGGTTAGGAAAACCCCCTCATTTGCAAAAGTGTTTTAGGGTGTGTGTGTATATGTGTGTGTGCGCGCGCACATGCATGCATGCATATGTACATAGGGAATGCGGAGAGAGAGTTCCTATATAAAGAATGCAAGCCAAACCATTTCTTGGGTTTAGTAGTAGTAGTGGTTCTTTTGATACTGATCAGTAAACATTATGAACAACATCTTGGGCACATTGCCACTTTTAAACTAGATTTTATTGTAGATTAGTAGCCAAAATTCATGTGATATAATAAATTATGTCATATAAATGGTTGTTTATGCTAACCCTCTTAAAAAGAACATTAACCACACTTTGTTGCTGTGTGCCTTCAAGTCGTTTCCAACTTTCAGTAACCCTAAGGCAAACCTATAATGGGGTTTTCTTGGCAAGATTTGTTCAGGGGAAGTTTGCCTTTGCCTTCCCCTGAGGCTGAGAGCATGTGACTTGCCCAAGATCACCCAGTGAGTTTCATGGGCAAGCTGGGAATCGAACCCTGGTCTCAAGAGTTGTAGTCCAACACTCAAATCACTAGGCCACACTGGATCACTACATATACTTAAAATAGATAATCTTCTCTCTCTTTCTCTTTCTCTCTCTCTGTTGTTTTGTGCCTTCGAGTCATTTCTGATTTATGATCTCAGCAAGATTTATTCAGAAAGGGTTAACCATTGGCTTTCTCTAAGAATGAGAGTGTGACTTGCCCAAAGTGACTCAGTGAGTTTCCATGGGTGAGCGGAGATTCAAACTCTGGTCTCCCAGAGTTTCTTCAAGAGAGTTTCTTCAACACTCAAACCACTACAGTTGTCCCTCCCCATTTGTGGACTTGGGAGTCTGGGGTCTTGCTCTTCACAGGGAGGGACAAGGGCTATATTTTAAATGGCTGCTGTGCACACCATTACTTTAAATGGAGCTTGAATATTTGCAAACTGCTATTTTCACCGGGGGGGGGGGGCGCAGTGGAAAGGATTCCCCATGAATTAGGAGGGGCAACTGTATATCACACTGGCCCTCCCTCCCTTTCTCTTTACATATATATGGGTATTTTCTTTAAAAAGAAAATTATATCCCTTCACTACATAGTCTGAGTTTTATGTCCTTCATTTCATGTAAAGCAGTATCGCCGCATCAACTTATAGAGGCTCAAAAAAAGAAAGAAGTGATGGCATATATATCTATAACACTGGTTCAATGTGGCAAGTTATTATTTATACAAACGTTTTTAACATTGTTTACATACTATGACACATAATGTTCCACCTACAAAGGACCACCCAATAGATAGCAGCCTTTGCAATGCTGGTCATAATTTATTGAGGGCAGGACTGAATCCATACATTCCCTTAACAAGTTATTAGTATTTATCAAAACCACAGTGCAGAACAGTGGTGTCTCTAGGGTTGGTGTCACCCAGTGCAGTAATTCATGGTGTCACCATGACCTCCTCCTCCTCCAATTTCACACCATACAAAATCCTTAGTCATAATGTTACTTGTCAGTCATAATTCCTATATACCACCAAATGTTATGCTAATAGTTGTTACATAAAACAACTAGCAAGATTAAAATTATACTTTTAAATTACAATTTCATACGCATAACCTAAATGTATTTAGATATACATAGTGAAGATTTGATTAAAATGTAATGTTTTTAAAGAACAAATTTAAAGAATATTTTTTAAAAATTCAAAAAAATTCAAAAATTAAAATTTTGAAATTTTAATTTTGAATTTTAAAAAAATCTGGGACCCCTCCATTCTTCTATCCCACTGAGCTTCACCTCACTCCCACCATTTCTAAAAGCATTTTAAAGAGATACAGGCAAATGCCACAATGTTTCTGCCAAAATACAAATATTCGAGCAGCAGTGGTGTCACCCCCACTTAAGGTGTCACCTGGTGCAGTTCACACACCCTGCACCCCCCTAGTGATGCCACTAGTGCAGACTATCTGTGCAGCATTGTGCATATAATCTAACATGACAAACTTTACTTAGCCAAAGGGAGTACTTGGAATTCTATTATATGAACTATGGGAACAGTCATTTTAAATATTCTGTTTCTAATACAGGAAAAGTTCCAGAAAGAAAGTCTGGCTGCTTTCCATACATAGACTGTACTCATTAGATGTACATGTACATGTGGAGAAATGAGTGCAATGTATCTAAGCAAGACTAGATCCTAACAAAAAATAGTCAGAACATAACAGCCTTTGCAGACTGCCAGAAATAGTGCAAATTGAGTCCACTTTAACTGTCCTGGGTCAGTGCAAGGGAATAATGGGAATTGTATTTTTTTCTGGGACATTGAGCTTTCTCTGCCAGAGAGCTCTGGTGCCACAATAAACTACAGTTCCCATGATTCCCTAGCACTGAGTCAGGGCAGTTAAAGTGGACTCAATTTGCACTATTTCTGGCAGTCTGCAAAGGCCCTTCGTCTGTCATGCTAAGCCCACTTATTTCTGAGTCATTATATATTTATAGGATTGTTCTATAAACTGAAAATAAAAAAAAATGGTTGACAGTAATTATAATTTTAGATGTTGTGTTTTAGACCTCTCAATGACTCTTAAAAAACCTTAAAATATTTATATTTCTAAGGGTAGTATTACATTTTATAATCCTTATATTTCTAATATTTTATATATGTGTGTATATGATTATACACAAACACACACACAATCATGGAAATAGTAGAAATTTTATTTTTACATATCTTTCTTGTTCAGAGACATAAGATAATTCAGAGGAAAAAAATCTACCAGTATCTTTTTATACAAAATACTGTATATACTTATATATAAGTCTAGAAATTTTAGTCAAAAAAATGACCCAAAAAACCTGAGTCGACTTATCCATAGTTCAATGTAAATACAGTATTTTTAATTCTTATAAAAAGAGGATTCATCCCCTGGTGAAAGGCAAGAGTGCAATCTGTCTTGGAAGCACTGACAGGCCAAATGTAATATGAATCTTTGTTACATATCTTAAAACCATACTTGCATTTTCTTGTTTAGTCAGAAGTTGTTGTTTTTTTTAAAAGAAACAGGTTGCATAAATAAGAGTCAATAAGGCAACAAAACTGGTAAAACTCCCTTGTGATTCTATGAAAACACTATGTAGATACTCTAAATATAAATCAAGATATTAGCTACAATATCTAAATACCCTAAAGGCACCAGATCCCATTGATCTTGGAAGTCAAGCAGGGTCAGCTCTGGATAGTACTTGGATGGGAGACTAGTCAGCCACTTGGAAAGTCAACTCAATTTTACTCAATTCTTCCCAGCCTTCACCAGCCAAAACTGATTGCAATTGAGACAAGCATAAAGTGAAACTAAAGTAACCATTAACTAGCATCATATATTGCAATCAGTATCCAGAAATTTAACTCCTGTTAGAAAGATATTAAAAGCTAATTTCTCATGATACTTAGGACCACTGATACTGATTATGGTTATCACTGATGCAGTATCATTTTCTCAAACCTCACCAGGGGCAGTAAGCATAAAATAAATAGCATTTATTAATCCTAGATTGTAACAAAAACAATAAGTGTTACAGAATCTCAATACACATACAATCCTTACAGCAAAATCCCATCATATATAAAAAAACTTTGGGGCTGAACGGGGCAGTGGGATGCCACCCTTTTCCTTGCTGGATCAAGGGTGCGGCAACTGCACACCGCAGCCCCAATCCGGCACTTTGCCACTCTAAAAAGAGCCAGCAAAATGTCGCTCCTTTTTAGAACAGCAAAAAGCCACCCTTGCCACAGCGGTGGTGGGTTTTTGGCATTTCTTTGGTGCAGCGCATCTAAACGCTGTGCCAAAGATATGGCCTTTTGTTGCCTGCCATCTGGTTGGGTGGGTAGCTTGATGGCAGCATCGGGATGGAGTTGGGGTGGCCGGTGTGCAGTTGCCATGCCCCCACTCCACCTCCAGGCTGGCCTAAAATGCTGGTCTGTTCAGCCCCTTATTTGTCCTGTCCACTCACTTCTAGAAGTACCGTAAATAAAATTCATTATACATCTATTGCTATTGGCTAAAAAATTTAATAAATCCTATTTTGTTGTTCATTTGACCAAGAAACAGCACAACAGGAGTTCCTCCAGGTTTCAGTGCCTTTCCTAAAATGACAACTCAACAAATATTGGATAAATCCTATATTTACCATAAATTCAGAAGCTTAAAGGAAACGGAAGTTCTTTATCATGACCATCTAAGACTTATATCTGTTGAAGCCTTAAAAGTTGAGAACAAATGATCAGAAAAGCATTCAAAAGAGTATTTTAAAAAGCTTTTAATAAAATCAAAGAAGTTGCATTTTTTTAAATAACCAAATGCTCATTTGTGTATTTCCCCTCCCATACTGCCCACAGTTCCAATATTATACAATCTTGTTTTCTATTAGGTAACTAGTTAAATTAGGTAAATGGATAAATAAAAAAGTGAATTGTGTTATATCTACTTTCAAATTATATAAATATATACAATGTACCCCTCGTCCAAGATATGACACTTCAAAGCATGTTCCCCACAGTTATGATATAGATATCAATATTGATATATCCTAACTAAGGAAATCCCACATACACTCACCTGGGAGTAAGTCTTGTTGAACTCAGTAAGGTTACTTTTTAGCAGGATTACATGGCAGCACTGTTTAAGTAAATAAATTGCATAAACTATCCTAAATACCTGAAGCCATTTCCATTACAGACCTCAAAATTGCTGAACTATGCCATTTGTTTTCACAGTGGTCTACATTGTCTTTATTACAGAACATTTTTTACAAACTGAATGCACTTAGTTACATTAAACTTAAACTGGTGGTGTCAATTGTAGCTGTGGTGGTGAGGAATCCTTGGTTTCCAAAAACATCCTTGCTCTTTAAAAAAATGCAGGCAAATTTTGCACAGCTAGATGTACATGTGTAGGGCAGTCCATAAACTCCTTTTACATCAAACAGCCTGATAATAAGAGGGTTGCCAACATGAGTGTTTAGGAACCTTTAATCACAAACAGTATTATCAGGAAGCCACTTATAACACACCTACATCTGGTAAACTAGACAAGGCTGAGTGCTTCTAAATATACAGAAGCCACCATTCAGGTGTGATTAAAAATGGCTAAATTTAAGGAAAATAGAAACTTGGAATGGCTTTTAGAGGGATTACAGAAGATATGATTAATGAAACATACACCTTGGTCTAAAACAAGCATAGCTCGGATCAACGCGATTGGGGGTGCGCTTCTTTCTTTTATCCTTGTTAGCTTCTGGAATGTGGATTTAAAGATCATAGCAAAATTTAGCTGACACATTGTAAATCGCTTAGGGAATGCTTAAGTGCACTGATAAGTGGTATAGAAATGTGCTTGCTATTGCTATAATTTGAATGTATTTGCAAAAACTTTAAAGGAAACCAGATTAATACAGAAACAAATGTAAGATTTATTTACTCTAGTATTTACTATTACTAGTATTTACTATTTCCTGAAAAGGAAATGAAGAAAATTGATACTAACTAAAATTAGATTCAACATTTTTTACAATGGGCCACATCAATTAATTATTGATTTACATATGAATCAAATTTTCAAGTCAAGATAAATCTTTCTCCAGTGGTTACTGAGGCAAGTGTATTTTTCATTCCAGTAATTTCTAATTCTTTCCAACTTGCAGTAAGACCGTTATTCAGGTATTTCCAATCAGTTGCTAAACAACAGTTTTAATTATAAAATATACATACTGTAGATATATGATTGCATGATTATTCAGTTTAAATGAATATGTTTCACAGATGTTGATGGTTCCTTAACATTTAGTGCTTACACACCAGCATGCCTTCCTTCTAGGCTAGATTAAGCCATAGATCACTGATGGGTGAATGCTCCATGCAGAGACGCCAGTGCATTAATTGCATTGATTGAGAATGCTTTAATAGGCAACACAGAATGCCTAAAGAGTAAGAATGTTACGTGTGCACAAGTATCTTTTTAAAAAATTGTTCTTAACATGTTCAGCAGGGCATCTGATTTATAGCAAATGGCTTTCACAATTCATAGGAATTTCAAAAGCAGTTGGTGGTAAGACACAGGAGGCGAAATTTGTTTTGTTCAAAGAAAGAAAGAAATATATTGGGGATGCCTAAGACCTTTATGTGCAACCAAAAAATCGAGTCTAGAGTGTAAAATTTAAGTTTTATTACAGGAATAACTTCCTAAGAACACCACCAATAAAGCAAAGATCATTGGCACACTCACTTGGAAGCATAGTTCGTTATTGACTAAGCTTGTCTGAATATCTGCAGACCCCTCTTCTTTCATTCCATCTCAAGACATGTTAAACACAACAGAACTGCGACTTGAATTCCTTCCCCTCTCCGTTCCCTACACTTTCAGTATCATCTTGACTGATGAAGAGATCTGGAGGTCTTGAAAGCCTGCATACATTTTCTCCCCTCTTGGTTGTTCCAAGCAAGATATTACACTAATTTGAGTTTTCCCCCCCTTCTTCTGGCTAACACAGCTGCCTTTCCTTTTTTCCCCCATGTAAAATATGATTATGGCATAGAATGAAAAATGCTTTATGCTGTTACTGCAGTACCTATCTGGTTTCTTCCTCATTCACATGCTGAATTATTATAGGAGCAAACATTTGTCAAACAAAAAGCATCAACTGGGGGTGTGGGGAGACCTTGTAATAGCTGTCAGCAATTAAGAAGGGAAATATAGAATGCCTGAATCACTGCTAAAATTTTAACGCCAAAGATCAATGATAGCTATTTACCACAGTTTACTTAAGCAATGAAAAGTATGGAAAGCAATTGACATGCTATTTAAACCCTCTAGTGCCAAGAAAATAAATGTTGATTTAAAGTGCTTACACTAACAGTTATCAGATATTTATATTCATATCAGATGGAATCACTTAGAGAGAAGTCTACCAACCACAAACTCCATTCATTTCAAAGGAGTTTATGTAGAAGCCCCTTCAAAATTAAATGGATTGCACCTCTTAATCTGTAGCACCAGGGACCGAAATGAATACTTTGGATATACAAGACCAATTACATCTCTCTGTATGAATTTGTTGTTATTTGCCTAGGTAATTACATGGTTTTGTCCCTGTACAAGTTACTTTATGCTCTGTATATGATTTTGTTGAAGTTTAATTCCCATATACATATACTGTTTCTGTATAGACAATCTGTAAAGTACTATTTGCATTCATTTATTTTGAGAATTTTCTCCTTTCACTGTTACTATAAAAACTGCATGAAAGTATAAGTTTTACTTTATTAAATTATTTCCTATTCACAGATTAATAAAAGTTACATGCAGTAAAATATTATAATTACAATGTAGTTATAAGCTATTAGGTACTGCATGTTTATATACAATTAATGGCAGTGCTACCAAGTTATATGTAAAATGGATTATATTCAGAATTTATTTCTAAATCCACAGATCATGTTGATCATTACTGAACAGATATGCCTAGTAGGGTCATGAATATTTTAATTTTTTTTAATCTAAACTGTTATAATATTTCAGCCAAAATAATACTGACATAGAATCTTTAGAAAACACTCATGAAAATGAATAGCCCATTATAACATATCATAAATAAAGCTCAAATAAAGCTTACTTCCTCAAATCCTGACTTTCTCCAAATTTCTAAATTAACTCTATATTCCATTATAAAAAGAGAAGCACCTTGTAACACCTTTAAGATTAGCTGGGAGAAAGAAATTTGTAGCATAAACTGCTGTAGACTCAACCTACTTCAGAAGCGCTTATTTTTCTTGGTTATTCAAGGATCCCTTTGTATACTGATACAGACTAATGCAGCTATGTCTTTGAATACTATATATTCCAAGGTTTGTTTTATTCCTCCCGACTCACTATATTGTTTTTAAGGAATATGATATATTTTCAAAACCAAATATGTATAAAGTCAGACACATTAAGATTCAAATACAAACATTCATATATTTTAGACTTTCCTAAAAATCACAGTAATTCAATACATATTATTAATCAAATCTCAAAACAATTTGGAAAAGCATATTTCCAAACTTTGCTTAATCATGTTGGCAATCTCCTTTTGCATATCTTGTTTAAACTTATTTTTAGTCACCTATAGCAAAATTGTCTTGAGTGGGCAGCTTAGAACTTAGTTCATTTGTCATTAGACAGTGATATACAACCAGATCCTATGCATATATATTTAGACGTTAAATCTTACTGTCCTTGATCAGATTGACTTCCAAGTAAGTGTGACTAGACTGCCTCCTCTGCTTATTAAAGACTACTGTATGATAAAAGCTGGATAGATAATATTATCCATGTCATATTACAGTGCTTACATTGGCTTTATGCCCAAATTCTTTTAGCTAAGTATATGAGTTCACTTGTTGCTGCCAGACAACCACGTGAAGGAGTAAAAATGAATGAGATTTAACTGTAGCTGAACAAAATGTAACAGATTATCTTTGCAGTACAAACAAGGAATAAACATTGCCGTTTATTACAGTTTGCCATACTTGGAACAACGAAGCTTCCACAGTAAAATATTACAGAGATATTTTTTGTTTTTTGGATGCAAGTCTCTGCTGAATCTGTAGCAGGTTACCTGTGCATAGATCTTCAGTCTTTAAATAGCCATTAGACACAACTGTTCAAAGTCCTCTCATTTTATATATATTAAATATAACAGGAAAATCTTTATTGATCCAATATATAATAATTCTAGTGTTTTCAATAGCTCTGATACTGACAGTACTGACTGCACAGCTAAAATAATTTGATTCACCTTAGGAATCAGGATGGACAATTTCCATATGAAATTAATTAAGCAACATGCTGTATATTACTTTTTATTGCAATTGTTGCCCATATATTTCTAAAACAGCTAGGACTGACCTATTAAATGTTTCAGCTTTAAAAAAACAACACATAGTATTGTTGCCTAAGTACATTATAGTCAATTTGTTCTTGTAACATGTACAGTCTCATCCAGGAGATCAGCTAAACAAACAGAGAAAGTTTACAGAGATAAACTAAGTAGACACATGACATGGCCTTGATTTTTAATCTTTGGTTAGAACATCTTACTTACGTTTTCCAAATCTTCTTTTAGTGCTTTCCGGCAAATGATCTAAAAAGGGGAAAGCAAACAAACTTCTAATAGACTGTCTTGTATACTTGGCCACGTTCCTTCCCAGTGCCCCCATTCCAAACCAGTTAGTTCCCCACTGTTTGAACTATGCGAACAGGAAGTGTCTTGTTGCCATATAAAAACTTTTACTGATCATTAATATAAGCTTCTAATGCCTAAACACAATAACGGCATTAATGTTGCCTTCCATAATTTTGGAATGAGTACAGTCAACCCCCCCCCCAAAAGTAAACAACTCACCATCCCAAAAAGATTTTTTTTAAAAAAAGACAAGAGAAGTTTCAGACTCCCTAAGTTAACAATATAGGTTAATAGTTAAGCTCCTTGTCTCTTCCACATACTCCAACCCCTCCCCCAAAGAATAGATGCTCCCTGGAAGGAATTAAAAGTTTTTGTTCTCTTTTTACCCGAGGCCAGACAAAACTGTCATCAGAGCCAGTTTTATTTACAGGTTGAGCAAGAGCAGTTACTCAGACCTGGTCCCCTCGCTTTAAAAAGTTAATCCTTGGGAGCATTTGCTTCTCTGAAAAGGAAGAGATACAACAGTTTTGGTGGGTGTTCCCCCTCCATGCATGTATATTTTGATGTTCCTGAAGAGAAAAATAACCCAGAAATCCCCCCCCTTATTGATAATTACTTTCTCTTCCTTATTCCTACCTCCAATTCTGCACGTCCCACCTGCTCCAAAATCCTTCAGCTTTTCAAAGAAGGAATTAAAAATCTTCGTGGTGGTTCCTTTTCAGGTGGTTTCTTTCACCTCCTTCTCTTCAGTCTGGAGCTTTAAACCTGAAAAACAAACACCTCCATTGAATTCAAAGTAAGCTGTGTCTGAGATAATTCTCTATCAGACAGCAAGTCTCAGTGTCTAGTTACACAAACATTATCTTCCTTCAGCTTGGGAGGGGGGGGGGGTTAAAGTACCTTAGAAACCAAAATAAAAATAAAATCAGGATAGATAGAAATGAGGAATTCCTGGACAGGTTAGCATGGATGAAGGCATGTCGGAAAGTGGGATGGTGTTGAGGGGAAAAAACACCACAAGGGAAAGGAACTTCATCATCTGGTATCTTGAAACTTTTTGGGGTTATTTTAAAGAAATGTTGGGGTTCTAAGGCTACATGATTGAAAGTTTAAGTGGCTCTTGCATACATGAGAAAAGTTGGGTGGAAATAATTTAAATTAAGGGGGGGAAATCTAGTCAGAGCGTTTAAGAAGAGCGCAAGTTACACCGCATTCAGTGGGAAACGCTGCCCGATCCTATTTAAGCAAGCGCCTCCGAATTCAAATCCAGGTCACAAAGTACAAGAACACCCCAAATCCACACAACAGTGATCCCTTTATTATTGCCCTTGCTATGCGCCTTCAAGTCGTGTCCGACTCATATGGCGACCCTAAGGCGACCTTATCCTGGGCAAGATTGGTTCAGAAGAGGTGTGCCTGATTGGTTCAGAAGAGGTGTGCCCTGCCCCTGAGGCTGAGAGAGCGTGACTTGCCCAAGGTCCAGCCACTGGGTTTCCTTGGCTGAGCGGGGGATTCGAACCCTGGTCCCCGGATAACCAAAATGCACAAAACAACCCCTGAACTCAGTTACTCTTAGCTATGGAGTGTTAGGAATTGCAGCAAAGGGGTGCACAATATTTGTAGCCATTTCCACCCAGACCTAGGAATAACCTTGTTTGGCACCACTTTTGCAGCCATGGCTCCATGCTATGGAATTCTGGGACTTGCAGTTTGTTGTGGCACCAGAGCTTCGCTCTGGTGCCACAACAAACTGCAAGTCCCAGAATTCCATAGCATGGAGCCATGGCAGCAAGAGTGGTGCCAAACCGGATTATTTCTACCATGTGGATGCAGCCCCACATGTCTTCCTCTAAAACCCCGGTTCATTTTAGGAGAAGGCTCTCTATCCACAGCCCTCTCCCCCCAATAAGCATGCCTCCTCCTAAAAAGAAACTGAGAGTCAACTTACCTGTCCTGTCCTCCTAAGCTGTGTCCCAAGAGGAGGACTTTCCCGGCTCCATCTCCCCCGCCGACTGCGGCATGGCCCACAAGGAACAACAACAACAACAACACTCTGCTTTTTGGTCTGGGAAAAAGCAAGGGGTGGGGAAAAACAGTCCCACGGCCACCACCTTTGGGTTAGGGAATACTACTACTATTACTACTATTACTACTAATGACTTCTCCTATCTCTAGAAGGAGGGATTTGGGTAGGCGAGGGACACCGGGATAGAAAAGTGTGTGGAAAAGAGGAGGCGCGGTCCTCCTCCACCCTTTTTGCCAGCAGTTCCCTCTGGTGCCTTTTCCTTTCTGAGGGAGTTTTTCTTCTTCTCTCTTTCTCTTACGCGCCCTTTCCTCCTCCTCCTCCTCTTCTTCTTTTTCTTCCTCCCTCCTCTCTCTCTCTTTCCCTTTTTAAACTCTCCATGCGTTTCTTTTTGTGAGACCCTTCTGAGAAAGAGACACACAGAGACCGAAAGAGTCACAAACAACTCTTGCTGAGGGAACCAGCACTCACACCCACGCGACCCAGAGAGTTTAGTGACGCACCCCACACAACACACACAAAAAGACACACAAACACACAACCCTCTTCGCCTTTTTAGGACTTGTGGGGAGGAAAAATAATAAAGCTCTGGGCGCAAAAAAGGCACAGGGCGCTCAGTCTGAGGGAGCCTTTGCTGACAAGGCTTGCACAAGCCACTCTCTGAGGGGCTGCTATTATTATTATTATTATTATTATTATTATTATTATTATTATTATTATTATTATTATTATTATTATTATTATCGTCATCTTCATCATCATCATCATGGCAACTGAAAATTGACAGTCTTTTTAATTTTATTTTTTTTAAAAAAACAATATCCTCCTCCATCTTCTCCAACCAAGGCACCCTAGGATTGGACCCAGTCCTCCCCTCCTTTCCTGTCTCCCTCCTTTTAAAAATCAAAATAAAATAATGTCATTAAAATAAAATAAAGAGCCGCCTGATTCATTCACTTTCACTTTGGGTCCTCAGGCTTCATCCTGAGGGAATTTTAGAAAGGGTTGGAGCCAAAGGGAGGAGATGAGGGAACTTCAACACACACACACACACACACACACACTGGCCTTAGAGAAATGATGCTACATTTCCTTAGGAAAATGGTAGCTGGGGTAAAAAGCCTTCCTATAATAAGCCTCAACACACAGGTAGGATTCAAAGGTATGGCCATGTTAGTCCAGAAAATTGGTGTGCAAAGGGATCTTGTAGCACCTTTGAGACTCACTGAAAGAAAGAAGCTGGGAGAAGGAGCTTTCCTAGACCTGAGCCTACTTCCTTAGATGCATGTTAGGGAGTAAGCTCCTCTAGGAAAGCTCCTGCTCTCAGTTTCTTTCTTTTACTGAGTCTCAAAGGTGGTACAAGATCCCTTTGTGTCTGCACAAATAGATGTTGTTACACCTTTGAGACTAACTGTGCAAAAGACGTCGTAGCATGAACTTTCGTAGATTTAGGTCTAAGTAGATGAAGTCTAGAAAAGCTTATGCTACAACTTGTTTCGCACAGTTAGTCTCAAAGGTGCTACAAGATCTCTTTGCATACTGATATTCCAGACTAATGTCTGAATACAACAACATTATGTGACAGTTCAGCAGGGTCTGGTAGTGATGGGTATATGCCTGGGCAGCTTATATATACCATAATGCCATAAGTTTGATGCAGTTGAGGGTGTGTGAGGTGTTCTGCCACCAGTTCCCTCCATTTTCTCAAGATGGTAGAATTCAAAGACATAGCTGTGTTAGTCTGGAAAATCAGTATGCAAAGGGATATTGCAGCACCTTTGAGAAAACTGAAAGAAAGAAGTTGAGACTAACTGTAAGAAAGAAATTGAAAGAAGAAAGGATTCCCACGCCTAGCAAGGCGTGGGAAACCTCTTGAAAAAATCAGTATGCAGTCAGTATCTTGCAGCACTTTTGAGATTAACTGAAAGATTGAAGTTAGTAGCATGAGCTTTCCTAGACTTGAGCGTTCTCCACCAAATGCATCTGAGGAAGTAGGTTGAAGTCTAGGAAAGCTCATGCTACTAACTTGTTTTTCAGTTAGTCTCAAAGGTGCTGCAAGATCCCATTGCAGACATTTCTCAAGAGAATTCTCATTTCCTGGTATGCAGCCACACATGTCAGTTTACTTTTTATGTGTTTATTAGATTTCTATCCAGATTTTCTTCCTAAAATGGGGCCCAGAGTGGTTCCCATTGCTAAAAGGATGCCTGAAAGGTTTTTACCTGCTCTTGGAAGGACAACAAGGTGGAGGCCAAACATTTACATTCTATGTTCTAAACATTTACTTTCTATATTCTAATACAGGTTGTGTCTCCCTTGTCTAAAATGCTTCAGACCAGAAGTGTTTTGGATTTTCAGATATTTTCAATATACATAATGAGATATCTTGACGATAGGACCCAAGTCAAAACATGAAATTAATTTATGTTTTGTATACACCTAATTCACACAGCCTGAAGTAATTTTGTTTTGTGCACCCTGAACCATCAGAAAGCAAAGGTGTTACTATCTCAGCATCTCATGTGGACAATTTTGGATTTTGGAGTATTTTGAATTGTGCAATTCTGGATAAGGGATACTCAACCTGTATAAAAGTAAGATGAAGAAAAAAATACCTCCTGGCTGAAGAAAAATCCATTTAGATAATTATGGTCAATGCTTAGTTGGAAATGCAGGTTTGACAAAAACAGAGTCAGCAGAGGGAATTTTAATTTTAATTAACTCTTTCAAGATCAGATTCATGAGGAGTGATATAATACACTCCCATTGTTTCTGGAAGGCTTGCTTTCTGTTTGGTGAAGGGCTTCTCAAATGATAGACCCTTGGGGAACTAGTAATTAAAATATTACATGGGACACTCCTTGCAATGTCACTACAGGGAAGCACACAAGTGATTTCTTCCTCATGAATTCCTGGCTACCAATTCTCTCTTGAAAAGGGCTACTAATGAAGACTTGTCACAATATCCTTGCATGTAAATTGCATAACCCCTGTTTAGAGTGGAGATACATTTGTCCTAGTGTTTGTTTGTTTTTTCAAGTCTGGAGTACAAGCATTTTTAACATTATAAAATAATTATTTTTGTGGCCTAGACTTGGAGATCGTGAGATAATATTTATGTTGGAATGGCAAAAGAAATTGATTAGGGAGACAAATCCTGAATTCTTTGCATAATTGCAACTCCATTTGATAATCTTGTCCATTTTCACCCAGGTGATTTGATTAACTGATGGCATTAAAGGCTTTCATTTCCCCACTTTACATATCATTGCCTATCTTCTATCATTCTCACTTTCTGAAAAACTGAGATTATAGATTAAGGAAGAATCTTTTCGATTCCCAGGAAAATACGGGCCATAGCAAGGAGTCTATTTTTAAGATCTTGGATGATGCCTCAAATTCAGATGAGAATATTTTTTCCACACTTCATAGAAAATCCTATGATAGGTTGAAGGCACACAACAACAACACATTATATATGTCTGGCAGTGAGGGGATCCATTCCTTTTCTACCATTAAATGTTTGTACTTTACCTCTCTCTCTATATACATTTCTCTATCCTTCAATAATAATGAATGCCGTCCAGTAACTATGCAAATGATTCTGTTTAGATATGAGGCAATGTAGAAATGTTAAAGGGAGATGGATGGAAATAATATTCAAATATAGACAAAAAGTGGAAAATACTGGACAGTTTTTGTTTAGGACTTATTCTTTCTAAAGAATGCATGTGGGGAGGGAGGATTAATAAAAAGCAACATTTTGAGTTCAGAGAACAAGATATTTTTAAAAATAGAAAAGATCATATTTGTGCAGAAGAGAACATGCCTGTGCAGGAAATACTGTTTTCTGTACAAAAAAACCCAAATGTATTTTTTTTGCCAAAAAAATCTTGGTCTGCAAACAGTCCTTGAAAATGGCACAGTTTTCAAAAATAAATAAATAAATAAATAAATAAATACCGTAATTCACACAGTGCAGAGAAGCATAGCAAAATTAAATTTATAAATGTTAATATCTACAACACAAAACTAATAATTGTCCCTAAAACTGGATAATGAATATTTACTTTGTTAGTCATCTCTCATTCAAAAAGGATATGGGTCTAAAACACACTGCAGAAATAATCCAGTTTGAGACCGCTTTAACTGCCCTGTTTCAATGCTAGGGAATTCTGGAAAGTGTCATTTTGTGAGACATTTAGCCTTCTCTGTCAGACAGTTCCTTTGCCACAATAAACTACAATTCCCAGGATTCCCTAGCACTGAGACAGGGCAGTTAAAGTGGTCTCAAACCGGATTATTTCTGCAGTGTGTTTTGGAGCATAAATGCACTTTGAGGTGTTGTAAGAGCACAAAAGGATTTCACTGATGAACTTCACTTACAAGCCAGTATCATTGTCCTCATATTACAGGTAGGAGACCTAAAGCTTAAGAAGGGCTGAGATATGATTAGAAGGAAGAACTCGCTGTTTCACAGATCATTCTCCCAGCCAGCATGGCAAAAATACATTAAGAATGTTAGCATGAGTTATATGTTAGCCATCTGGGTCTCTGTCAACACCACACACCAGGAGTAACATCTCTCATGTTCCTTAACACAGTTTCATGCAGCCACATACATTCCCTAAGGAAATCTCATAATAAAAACAACAGCTATAGTCAGTATAGCCTGCGTCATGTCTTGCTGAGTGTGGCATATGGATATTGCAAAACAACATGGAGATGATGCATCAGGATGAGTGGCTGGCTCATATCCCTTCCCCTCCTTTTTAAAGTAACAGGAGGCAATGGGAATGAATGAGACGTCTCTGAGGTTCCACAAACATTATGTTACATGAAAGAGTGGCTTTGAACACAAAAAGACAATAAAAGTCTGGGCATTCAAAAGAGGATCGTATTTAAAAGTCACTCCTTTCTATGATAGATGCCGGTAATAGTATTTCTGGTAAAAATAAAAAAGCAAAGGAAAAGGAGTAGTTGTAGTAATGCTTTGGTAAAAGAATAATTATTTTTGCAACCAGGTTGAAGCTTGGAGTGCTGAGGCTTGATAGCCTTCAGTTATGTTCTGTAGTTATTGAAACTGCAGTTAAAAGTCCTGCCCATAAATGTTTAATTTCTTTCTGATTCAATAATGCCTCTACAGTCTCCTGTGGTAGGGAGTGCCATGCCATAATTATGTCTTGCATGAAAAGAATTTCCTTTAAACTGTTAATTTCCCCATTAATCCAAGCATTCTCTAATCCCCTTTTGTTATATAAAAGCACATCCTAAAATACCAGCACCCAGTAGGCCTGTTTTATAGTGCTCATTGTGCCCTTAGAGCGTACCTTCTTTTCCTCACATTTAATACATATAAAGGGCTTGAATGAAACAAAGCTAAATACTTTAGCTTTCCTGGATTTCAATGGGAGAAATTTAAGCACATGTTTTGCTTGTTATATAATAATAATAATAATAATAATTATTATTATTATTATTATTATTTATTTGTAACCCGCCCCTCTGCTCAGCAAATATACATTTGTTTAATAAATGTATATTTTAATTTTAAACACTTGCAATTGTTTTACTTTATTGTATGTATGTATGTACATATACACATGCAATACATGTATGTTTTAAAATCACTCCAATTGGCTGCCAGTTAGTCTGGGCAAAGTACACAGTGTTGGTTATTATATGGTTTTGGTCAGGTTACCTATAAGATCGACTCCTCCTGTATCATCTGCTACATACCCTTAGATCCTCTGGAGAGCATTTACTTCAACCAGTCAAGACTAGACTGGCAATTGTCACCCAGAGGACATTTTCATTGGCCACTTCTTGACTGTGAAATGACCTGCCAGGAGAAATTTGACAGCTAAACATGCTGTCTGAATTCAGAACAGCATTTAAGAGCTATCTCTTCCAGTAGGCCTACCCAGCCAATTTTAAACTATGATTTTTAAATGGGTAAATTTTAAATTTTATGTTGGATGATTTTAATGTGTCTCGTGTTTATGTGTTTTAACTTATGTGCTTTAATGGTTGTATGTGAATTAATTCATGTTATACCACATCTCAAGCCTTGGGGAGAGATGAGTAAATAATAATAATAATAGTCACTATCTTCATCATCCTCACCACCACCACCACCATCATTAGAATAATTTATATTCTGATTTTCCATTTACCAGATTAATGATCAAAGCTGCAAACAATAGTCAAACTACAATTAAATAAATAAACCACCAACAGTAAAGCAATTAAAACAAACCTCCCTTGCACAAAAGAGGGCAAGCCTGATAAATAGCTTTAAATGTAAAGTTTAGTTTTATTTTTAAAGCATGCTGGTGAAAGCTTTTAAAAAGAAAAGAAAGGAGACCAATTGAAACTACCATGGCACAGAATTCTTCAATTGGGATATGGCCAAAGAAGAGGCCCAGTTATAGTAATCCCAGTAGTTGTCCATCCAAGTAAACAGCCAGTATTAATATGATTGTCACTGTCAGTGCTTTTCTGCATTTAATTTCTCTTTACACTACAGATGACTACAGTCCCAGTTCCAGACATGTGTACTGTATGTGTACTTTAAATTCTAACTAACACTCTGTGTATCTGTTGAGATGGGCTATAGTCCATTAAAACCTGGACTATAAGAAATTGGCTAGTTTTCATGGTGCCCCCAGGGTCTGTGCCAAAAGACTGCTATGGCAGCAGGGTGCTTTTATACCACAAATGCTGCATTAAAGCATTCTGTTTCAGCAGTTATATAAAATTCGTGACAAAAATATATGTTTCCAAATAAAATTTTAAGTTCTAAAGCCTTCCTTTGTGTTTGAGGGTTCAGATATGCCCAATGGGTTATTTGTTTTATTTTGTATTTCAAAAATGGCTTGGGGAGCTGTTTGAAGATGTTTGGATGTTCTCTTTCTCTCCTCCCCACTTCCCTTTTGTCTTTCTGCTGAGTGGATCTCTAGCCAGTTTATTAAAAGAAGAAGAAGAAGTCTAAATTAAGGACAAAAGACAAAAGAGATGTTCGGAGAATCTGGATTTAATACTGTAATATTATTTGAAAGGCAGTGTTGTGTACTGCTGTGTTGAACTGGGAGGTGGGAAATCTGGGTTCAAATTGCCACTGAGACAGGAAACTCATTGGGGATGTTTGGGCAGTCACTCTTTCTCAGCCTGACTGCCCTCACAGGGCTGTTGTGAAAATTAAAAAAAATGGGAAGGGAGAACCATTTACTTGAGATTGTTGCAGGAAAGGCAGGATGTAAAGGCAACAAAAAAGTGAAAAATAATGTGATGCTTTGCGAGTATTGTACATGGGAGTAAGCCCCATTCAATATATGTGCAGAACTTCTGTCCACAGGTTATAAATTGCACTAATTTCATTTAAAACTCATGTTCATTGTGCAGCATGTTTGTTCATTCAAAAACTGTCTGCACACATACCTATGTATCTATGTATTGACTTGGAAGGCGTGCTATAACATACAGGCTTACATGTGAATGAGGCCCTGAACCCAGTAAGACATACTTCTGTGTATACATGTATAGGAATATTTTGCAGATGCGTGTGCAGGGCTGGAAGACAGAATAAGCTAGTGTTGGGCAACCTTCTTGAAACCTGGTGTCCTCCAGATGTTTTGGAATACAAATATCCCATTCCTGACCATTAGACATGTGGGACTGAGCTGATGACAGTTGTAGCCTAATAAGAGGCTGGGAGTAGGGAAGGATGGAATAAGGCAATCTTTGAAAAACATCTACATTTCAATTTAGTACTAATTTAATCTATTTTGAATGACCCCCCCAAAAAAAAAGAAAGAAAGAAAGAAAGAAAGAAAGAAAGAAAGAAAATAGTCAAATGTAAATTTTGCCTGAAATAGTATTTCCTAACTGAAATGTAGCAAAATCTTGTTGTTCTTATCAGTACTTGAGTCAGGGGGCTACATTTACAGAATGGGGGCAAAGATAAGTGTTCTGTGTTTTCCTGTCTCAGGCATTGTTGACTGTGCCAAAACAACTTTTACATACTGTGTTATCAAATAATGTAAACCAGAATTCTCTATTGTTTTAACCAGGTGTCAGTTCTTCTGAAAGTCACTCCTCATTACCTTTTGTGAAAAAAGGAGAGAGTAACTGTTACCATATGGAGAATTCCCATTGAGATTTTAAAGAAATATTCCATATATAATAGCCCAGTGCAAATATGGCAAAAATAAGCTCTTCGTGATGGTATCAAGAAGTATTTCCTCTTCCTGTGTTCAGGCCATAACAATGTATTACAACAACGCAAAACTCAACACATGATGCTGAAAATCCAGCACTTCTATTTTGGGGTGTGGGTGTCTTTTTCTTCTTCTTCTTTTAAAAAAGCAATTACTTTCATTCTGCATACCCCCAAACAATGTACCAAGCTATCTTACAATGTAATTGCATCTGTACTCACTCTGGTCCTTTGCAGATATTATGTATCTGTTCTGCTCAGACTTGTGAGGAACATCAACACTGTGTTGTTTCTGTTCATGCAGATATGAGACTACAAAATCATACTCCTAAGCTAAAAAAATACTATAAGGATATTTAGGGGAGTATGACAACCAGTGTGGTATAGTGGTTTGAGCTCTGGATTAGTACTCTGGAGTTCAGGGTTTGAATCCCCACTCAGTCATGAAAACCCACTGAATTATCTTGGGCAAGTCCACTCTCTCAACTTCAGTGGAAGGCAAAGGCAAACCTCCTCTGGACAAATCTAATAAAACCCACTTCTGTGATAAGTTCATCTTAGGGTTCCTATAAGTCAGAAATTACTAGAAGGTGCGCAACAATAGTTTAAGAGAGTGAGTGTATAGATCTGGGCGTATGAATGTGCATATCAGCTTGCAGCTATGTCATTAAATGAAGTAAAATGGACACTTTGACTGGTAGATGCTAAAAACAAAAACATTTTTTAAGTTCTGGGAGGAGCTATGACTTAGTGGTGGAACACAAACTTTCCTTGATGAAGTGCCCACCTTCAGTTCCTGGTATATCCAGATATGCCTTGAAAAGCTTCCAAAGAACAGCAGTAGGATGTTGAATCCACTCCAGACTTTAGTCCAAGGAGATATCCAAGGTGCTGAACCCTATCCTTCAAATACAATCAATAAACCTAGAATGGATTCATCACCCCACTGACACAACCACTATCAGCCACCAAGGATCTGGCTCAGTATACATATGGTAGCCTCTCAGAATTAATGCAGTATGACATTGCTTTAACTGTCATGGCTCCATCCTATGAAGTCCTGGGATTTGTAGTTTGTTCTGGCAAACTTTGTGAGCTATCTGGCCTTCTCTGTCAGAGAGCTGCCAGAGCTCTCTGACAGAGAAGGCCAGATAGCTCACAAAACTACAAATCCCAGAATTCCACAGCATGGAGTCAGGGCAGTTAAAGTGGTGCCAAGCTACATTAATTCTGCAGTGTGGGTGCTGCCCAGATTCATGTGTATCTCCAAGCTCCCTTTGTGCTCCATTATTTCATGTATGGTCAGCACTGATGACAATGGAAAGAGATGATGTTATACTTCTAATGTAAAATATAAGAATCCAGTTAACAAAGCTGGTAACATTTCAGTGTACAATGTGATAACACCAATTTGCTTCTCAAAACAATTTTGACTTTTCAGTACTAATCTTCGCATGTAGTGAAAACATGTGTACAGGATCATCAGCAGAAGGAAAATTTTCTCAGTACTGTAGTGTCACATTTCTGTCTTCTTTCCTCCCTCCCTGATGTGCTGTTCTGGCATATCAAAGACTTTTTCTATATCTCCTTCAGGGAAAGAAATCCCTACAGAAATAAAAGGCCTTAACTTGTTCATGGACATCATAGTATGGGTTCCCCCTGAATTAGGCAAATGCTGATAACAATAAATATTATCTGTCTAACTATCATGGTATATGAACAAACATTCCCGACAACAGATTACATTGGATTATGTGAGAGCTTCAGAATTATGTGTAACAGGAAGAGAAAGATGTTGAGTCATTTCCATTGCTGGCTGCATAAGAAAATGTGGAAGCTACTTGTGTTCCATAGTCTTGGATTCCCAACATCTTCCTTTAGCTGTATACTTAGCTGCACACCCTGTAAGGGTGTTTTCTCCCCCGCTTAAAGATTCAGAATTAGCATTAATTCTCCAAACATCTTTAGGCTAAAGTTTATGTACCATTCTCATTAACCCATATAAAATTATACTGGATTTCAGCATGAATCTATGAGAATTTTCCAAGAACAATCCTCCGAGTTTTGGACCTAGACTATAGCCAGATACCGTTCCCCTATTTTGTCTCACCATATGGATAAGCACTTCTGACAGAATGTTTCTAGATATGTACACTTAGGATATGAAGTGGGATAAGCCAATTCAACATTTTTGTGAGCATTAACTAATACATAAGAAGGATACTTCCAAGGGCAACCTCGGACTTGTATTTTTATGTGTACAATATTTTAACTGTAATCCTCAAAATGTAACCCATCAGTGCCACAGACCAATGCCAAAAGCTATATATCCTGAAGGTATATTCACCAGGGATTTAGGGTATGCTGCAGTTCTTCTTCAATATATAGTTAGTGGTGAGCTTGGGCTAATCTCTGTGTTGTGTAAAATAGCCCTATCTTAACTGAGCTTGAGCTTCATGAAAACCTTTCCAGTTCTTTCTGCTTGCACATATTACATGATAGAAATTTTTATCTTTGCTATTAAATTTAAATCCATTAGGGAGTCACAGCTATCAAGAAAAAAAGAGAGAGTAAAAAGTGTTGTAAAAAACAAAACAAAACCCCAACATGTTAAAATGTTATGTGTGAGACTAGCCCCATACAAGCAAGAGGTGTATGTGGCAAGGAAAATACAGAAATAGATTTACTATTCAAACTTTGCATGTCTACTCTGAAGCATATCCTACTGAATTCAATGGGTTTTATGATCTGGAAAAATGCACATAGGATACAACCAAGATTGTACCCACCATAGCAAAATTTTCAAAGAAGTAACAGTATTAGTCTCTTGCAGCATAGAAAGGAAGAAGGGAGGGGTAGGGATAAAAAAGTAATGTAGCAGAACACACTCTCTCAGCCTCAGAGAATGGCAATGGCAAACTCTCTCTGATTAAACTTGCCAAGAAAACCCCATGACATGTTCACCTTAGGGTATCCATAAGTCAGAAACAACTTGAAGGTACACAACAAAAGCAGCAGCAGCAGAACTTTTAAGATCTACTGGTTTTTATTTTAGCATGAGCTTTCCTGGATATAAACCCACTTCTCCAGAGGCAGTACAGAGTAATATGCTACAGTAACACAGAACTAGATAATAGAAACAGTTCTCAGAATTGACAAGATGTCAAACTCAAGCATGAGTATACCTTGTTATGCTGAATCTCTTGTGACAATTTGAATTCTGGTTGTGATAACTGTGGGTTGATGACATTATTTTCAAGAGTCCTTAATTTCACTGAGGATTGTTCTTATGATGCCAGCATTATTTACCATAGTCTGGTGAATATGCTGGACAAACACAGATATAACATCTGTGTGTCAGAGGAACCAAAGAATAAAGCTGCTGCTTCTACTAACAAGAATATTATAATGGAAGTGTGTTGCATTAAAACAGGAAGTAATACATTTATTTTGTTCTGCTTTGCTTCCAGGCCTAGTCATGCTCTGAGAAGACCCACTGAAATCAATGGAACTTAAGTTAGGGCCTTTGCAGACTGCTAGAAATAGTGCAAATCGAGTCCACTTTAAGAGTTAGGGTTAGGGAATCATGGGAACTGTATTTTATTGTGGCACCAGAGCTCTCTGACAGAGAAGGCTCAATGTCTCAGAAAAAAAAAAATCCCATGATTCCCTAGCACTAACCCTAACCCCCAAAGTGGACTCAATTTGCACTATTTCTGGCAGTCTGCAAAGGCCCTTAGTAATGCCTTAATTCCCATCAACATCAGTGAGTTCAGTCTATGTGGAGTTACATCTGAATTCAACTCTCTGAAATTCATTTGAAGGGATTATTTTTTGGACCTGAATCAGTCAAAATAGTTTCTTTCCTTGTACTTGGATTTCCTGATATAGACCAAGGAGACACTATTCCTTCTGGATTACTGCTAAAGTGAGAAACGTTTTTTAAAGACTAATAATAATAATAATAAAAAAATCCCAATCAGCCATAAATACAATGTGATTTTAAGTAAATACAATTTTTCCCATGGAGCACTGAACTGTTAGTGTAAGACCTGACAGCTTGTTAAAAAAGGGAAAAGAAGGAGAATCAGCAAGATTCTGTTGAGGAGATCAAGGCAGGCCAAATGGAAATCTTTCCAATAAAGTAATCAAGGCTAGCTGAGTTATCTGTTTCCTAGATTTAAGGTGTTGCATTGACACTCACCGTGTCCAGAGACAGTGAGAATATGCAATGAAAATATAAAATACTTTTTTGTTGTTAAAGGAAGACAGGAAATGGTTCTCACAGTTATTATAAAGCATTTGTCCCATCTGGAGAAATAAAGAAGACAGACATCTCACCTGCCCTCCAAAAAAGCTGGATCTCCCAGCAAGCATCTCTTAAGGGAGTGAGCATCCGTCTGCCATGTATTATGGCAGTTAAAATCCTGCAAAGCAAAGTGGATGTAGCAAAATGGTAGAACTCTCAAGACTTGTGGTTCCCTGCATCTGTGAACTAGCAGGTATTTTAAAAAGAGCAAAGCAAGTTTTATCTTGCTTTGTCAAAGGGGGTCATTGTAGCTTTGCAGTGAAGGTCATGTACCTTAACTCTGAGGAAACACACTTGCTGTTTTAACACTTCCCTTAGGGTTTCTGGCAAAGATGATGGTATTTTCAGGAGTGATAAATGAAGTTCTGCCTGTTCTGTATAATTTAAGAGAAAGTCTGAGAAGCAGCTTGGAAGGGTATAAACACCACGTCTGTTTTCAAGAACTGCTAAGCAACTATGAATGTGATTCACAAATGACTTAAAAGTTTAATCATACTAAGGTTCTGCTTAAATCCACTTGGAGCCCAGCTGGAAGTAAAGGCCTGAATCCTGCTTGAATAACTTCACTTCAGTTGTTGAACAATGAATTAACATGTAGGTAATTCCCAGTGATTCAGTAGGTTTACTCTGTTTGGAACTAACAATGGGATTTAGGCCTTAATCCACTGGGTTGGATTTTGAGTAGGCCCACTGAAATCAATGGAACTTTTATTAAGAATATCCAACTTAAGTAATTTCAGTGGCCCTATTCTGAGCATGGCTAAAACTGGATCCATCCATCCCATTGAAACCCATAAAAGAAATAAGTTCACAACTGAGATGCCAGATAATTTCCATACAGCTTGGTACATTGGACATTATCACATAGTGAAAAAAAGACAGGAGCATACCCGTCAATATCGTGCAATAACACAAAGATTTTCACACACATCGCCATTATTGTGCAGTTATCCCATGAATAAAGCAGCAAAATCACACTGCTTTTCATTCATGGGGAAATCCTGTGAATAAAAAGCAGTGTGATTTTTCCTGCTTTATTCATGGGATAATCGTGCAATAATGGTGATGTCATGTGAAAATCTTTGTATTACTGCATAATATCGACAGGAGCATAGTGCTATACTCTCATCTCCCCTGCCCCTGTGATAAAGTCCATTGACACACTTTGCACCCTCTCTGGGGAGTTGTAAATTAAAGAAAGAGGTGTCAATTCCCTATCAGAGAACAATCACCATTTTTAGAACAATGGCACAGGAACTTCTTTCCTTCTTCATTTTGGTGAGTTGTCTCACCTACTCAACAGGTTTTGAGTGCCTTCAAGTTGGACTACTCTACTGGCCATATGTATGCATGTGAGTTGGGTGCCTTCGAGTCATTTCTGACTTATGGTGCCCCTATCATGGGCTTTTCTTGGCAAGATTTGTTCAGAGAAGGTTTGTCATTGCCTTCTCCTGAGGCTGAGAGTGTGTGACTTGCCCAAGGTCACCCAGTGGGTTTTGTGGCCATGTAGGGAATCATATCCTGGTTTCCAGCGTTGCAGTCCAATACTCAAACCACTACGCCACACTGGCTCTCATAGTGGCCATATCCTTGTCTTGAATATGGACTGTCTCGCAAAGGACAGAGCCATCCTAAATCTCAAAGAAAGTACATTTTTGTGTTGCTAATAGAATTTAAATTTTATTTCCTGGTGCCAGGGCAAGTTCTCCTTGGAAATTGCCTTGGACTCTCCTTCCCCAATGCCACCTTCAAGCTATTCCCTTTTCCCAATTGGAAATATGTGGGTACTGCAATGATTCTTTTAGAGCCAGAGTGGGCTACCCCCTTTATAGGAGGACCAGCCCTCCCAGCTCCACTGAAGAACCACACAGAGACTTTTGGCTGACTCCTGGCCTTTACAGACTGCCAGAAATAATGCAGCTTGAGTCCACTTTAACTGTCCTGGTTCAGTGCTAGGGAATCATGGAAACTGTATTTTTTTCAGGGACATTGAGCCTTCTCTGTCAGAGAGCTCTGGTGCCACAGTAAACTACAGTTCCCATGATTCCCTAGCACTGAGCCAGGACAGTTAAAGTGGACTCAAGCTGCATTATTTCTGGCAGTCTGTAAAGGCCCTCCATTTCTCAAGTTTAGAGCTGGAGTGGTGTGGCTTGAGCAGCAGACTATGGTCCAAAACACTGGATAAATAATCCAGTTTGAAGCCACTTTAACTGCCCTGGATCATTGTTAGGAAATCCTGGGAATTGTAGTTTATTGTGGCAATAGAACTCTCTGACAGAGAAGGCTCAGTATCTCACAAAACTACAGTTCCCAAAATTCCCTAGCACTGAGCCAGGGCAATTAAAGTGGTCTCAAACTGGATTATTTCTGCAGTGTGTTTTGGACTTATGACTCTGGAGATGTGGGTGCAATGCCCCTGCTGAGCCAGGGAAACCTGTTGGGTGACTTTGGGTGAGTCACACACTCTCAGCCCCAGAAACCCCATGACCAGATGTCAAAACTGCAAAGGAGAATAAGGCACTGCAAAATGGAGGACATTCCAGAAAAAGAAAGTGGAGGACCTTACCAAATAAAAACTAAAAACACTCCTATAAATATAAATTCATGCTCCTTAAGTCATGCTCAGAATGGAGGACCATCCAGAAACAATGTAGGAATTGACAAAATAAAGGCTCAAAACACTCCCAGAAATCCATGCTTCTTAGTCATGCTTAAAGTGGAGGACATTGAAGAAAAAAGTAGGACATAAAATAAAAGCTAAAAATCCTCCTATACATGTAAATTCAGGCTTCTTAGTTATGCTCAAAGTGGAGGACATTCAAGGGGAAAATGTAAGACCGAACAAAATAAAAGTTACACACGCTCCTATGAATGTAAATCCATGCTCCTTAGTCATGCTCAAAATGGAGGACGTCCCAAGGAGAAAAAATATAGGACCTAACAAAAAATAAAATAAAATAAAAGCTAAAACACTCATAGAAATATAAATGCAGGCTTTTTAGCCATGCTCAAAATGGAGGACGTTTTGGAATTCTTCCTGGAGAGAAGGTTGAAATGTAGGTCCGGAAAAAGGAGGACGTGTGGCCACCCTGTCCAAGTGGTAGGCTCGCCTTAGGATCGGAAACGACTGGGAGGCAGACAACAGCAACAAACTTCACGGTGTGACTGGACCCACTGAAACTCAGAAACATCATTCATTAAATGTGGGGGGAAAGTTGTAACGGAGGGTGAGCTGGAACGCGTTAATCTCAGGGGAAACCCTCAGTAAAACAGGCTTTTACTTTCAACCAAGGCTGCGGTCCCTCTTGGGCACTTTCACGGGACTTGATTCCGAGTTCATGTAGTTGGAGATTTATGGGAAAGGAGGGGATGCCCAGGGTTTCTGTTTTGGGGCTCTTCTCCTTCTCCTCCTCCTTCTTCTCTTTCTTCTCCTCTCCTTCTCCTTCTCCTCCTCCTTCTCTTTCTTTTTCTTCTTTTTCTCCTCCTTCTTTCTTTTTCTCCTTCTCCTTCTCTTTCTCTTTCTCCTTCTCTTTCTCTTCTTTTTCTCCTCCTTCTTTCTCTTTCTCCTTCTCTTTCTCCTTCTTCTCTTTCTTTTTCTTCTTTTTCTCCTCCTTCTTTCTCTTTCTCTTTCTCCTTCTCCTTCTCTTTCTCCTTCTCCTTCTTCTCCTTCTCCTTCTCCTTCTTCTCCTCCTTCTCTTTCTTTTTCTTCTTTTTCTCCTTCTTTCTCCTTCTCCTCCTTCTCCTTCTCTTTCTCTTTCTCCTTCTCTTTCTCCTTTTTCTCCTCCTTCTCTTTCTCTTTCTTCTTTTTCTCCTCCTTCTTTCTCTTTCTCCTTCTTCTTCTCTTTCTCCTTCAACGGACCTCTGTTTTCTTCGAAGTACCTGCAATTTTTTTTTTTTTGGCCTTCCCTTCTTTAAATACATACAGAACTAGCCCTGTGGACCACTGAACCAAGGCTGCGTCCACACTGCAGAAAAATAATCCTGTTTGACTCCACGGCTCGGTGCAACAAACTACCACTGCCCAGAATTCCATAGCATGGAGCCAGGGCAGTTCAAGTGGCTCCAAACCGGATTAGTTCTGCGGTGCGGATGCAGCCAAAGTCGACATTAACGATGCCTTTATTGGACCACTGAGAGTAAGCAAGCGCAAAAAAGCCAAGAATATGACGCCAGCTTTGGAAACTCACTGGCTTCTTCATCGGGCAAAGGAAATGGTGCAGAGCAAAAGGAAAGCCACGCTGTTGGCATTAAGAAAAGGCTGCCTCTATAGCTTTTTTTTTTAAAATATGTGCCTTGCTTGCTTGCTTGGCACAGCCTCCAGTTTGGGTCCAGGTTCTTTGAAAGACCCTGCCTCCCTTTATGAACCTTCTCAGGCTCCTTTGGGAAAAACAAGGGAGAGGGCCTTCCAGGCGGTGGCTGCTCCCAAGCTCTGGAATGGCCTTCTTAGGCGGCATCCGCACTGCAGAAATAATCCAGTTTGAGCCCGCTTTAACTGCCCTGGCTCAATGCTAGGGCGTTCTGGGATCTGTAGCTTTGTGAGACATTCAGCCTTCTCTGTGAGAGAGAGCTCTGGTGGCACAACAAATTACAAATGCCAAGATTTCCTTAGCATTGAGCCAGGGCAGTTAAAGAGGGCTCAAACTGGATTATTTCTATAGTGAGGATGCAGAGGCCATGGTGGCTTCCTCCTTGCTCTCCTTCCCAGGGCAGGTCAAAATATTTATGTCCTGTCAGTCTTTTCTTTCTTTCTTTCTTTCTTTCTTTCTTTCTTTCTTTCTTTCTTCTTTACTACAAATTTGGGCTTTTAATGCTGTGCGGTTGTGTTTTTAAGGTTGGTACAAATTTATTTTACTGTTTTTAATAGTTTTAACTCCGTGAATTAATTGTTTTTGAAACTTTAATGCTTTTGTATTGTTTTTAGCTTGTATTGTTTTGAAGATGCTAGCCGACGTAGAGGAAAGGGGGATACAAATGAAGGAGGAGGAGGAGGAAGAAGAAGAAAGAAGAAGAAGGAGTAAAAGGAGAGAAGGAAGAGGAAGAGGAAGAAGAGGAGAAGAAGAAGAAAGAAAAGGAAGAAGAAAAAGGAGAAAAGAGAAGGAGGAACAGGAGGAAGAGGAGAAGAAGAGGAGGAAGAAGAAGGAGAAGGAGAAAAAGAAGAGGAGGAGGAACGAGAGGAAGAGAAGAAAAGGAAGAAGAACGAGAAGGAGAAAAAGAAAAAGAAAAGAAGGAGGAACAGGAGAAAGAGGAGAAGAAGAAAAAGAAGAAGGAGAAGGAGAAGGAGAAAAAGAAGAGGAGGAACAAGAGGAAGAGGAGAAGAAAAGGAAGGAGAAGGAGAAGGAGAAAAAGAAAAGAAGGAGGAACAGGAGGAAGAGGAGAAGAAGAAGAAAGAAGAAGAAGGAGAAAAAGAAGAGAAGGAGGAACAAGAGGAAGAGGAAGAAGAGGAGAAGAAGAAGAAGAAAGAAAAGGAAGAAGAAAAAGGAGAAAAGAGAAGGAGGAACAGGAGGAAGAGGAGAAGAAGAGGAGGAAGAAGGAGAAGGAGAAAAAGAAGAGGAGGAGGAACGAGAGGAAGAGGAGAGGAAGGAGGAGGGGGGGAAAAGAAGAGGAGGAGGAGGAAGAAGAAGAAGAAGAAGAAGACTTTTTCTCCCCTTTCTGACCGAGGATAATCTTTTGCCTTTCTCCATCGATCCTCCTCTTCCGAGAGATATTTATTACAACAGCCCTGCGTAAAAGTGCTTTTCCTTTGCAAATCTCAAAGCGCTGTTGCTGTCGTTTGCATTTGTATTCATTTATTCGTTTATTTGTTTGCAGCGGGGAAAGCCACTCTTGGCCAGCCAGTCCTTGGGCCAAGCGGCATTTGGACGCCGATCCCGACAGAGAGAGAGAGAGAGAGAGAGAGAGAGGGAACCGATGTGAAGCTTTTAGGGTTAGGGTTAGTGCTAGGGAATCATGGGAATTGTTGTTGTTTTTCTGAGACATTGAGCCTTCTCTGTCAGAGAGCTCTGGTGCCACAATAAAATACAGTCCCCATGATTCCCTAACCCTAACCCTAACCCTAAAAGTGGACTCAGTTTGCACTCTTTCTGGCAGTCTGCAACCCCCCTTGGCTTGGCTTCGCTTTACTTCTCCTCCGAGGCCGGCTCTGCTCTTGGCCCCCCTTTCGCCTCCTGACTTTCTTTAAAGGATGGCACCCCGTCGTTTCCGAAGCGGCCCAGCTCCTCTGCTTTCCTATCTAGACTTAGGCTGCATCCGCATTGAGGAGATAATCCGGTTCGACACCGCTTAAACTACTGCCACGGCTCCATGCTATGGAATCGTGGGAATGAATGGTACCGTAGTTTTTTTTTTGTGTTTTTTTTTGGTGGCACCAGATTTTTTTAAAACCAGGAATGAACCACGACTTTCTTCTGCCCACCACCAGAACAGAAAAATCAGACAGGTGTCACACCTGGATCCCTGGGTAAACTTGGGTACGTCACACTCTCTCAGCTTCAGAGGATGGCAATGGCAAACACCCCCTCCCCCCCTTTTTTTTTCCTGGATAAACTTGTCAAGAAAACCTCATGGATAGGATCGCCTTAGGGTCAACACATAAATCGGAAACAACCTGAAAGCACAACAAGAAGCACAACGCATACAGAGGGAAATCCGGTGGCAGCATCAGCAGCAGCAACAACATTTTTATTGGAAATCCCTAGTTCTTTGTCCAGGCTCCTGAAAACTTCCCTTTGGAGTCCCACCCCACATTTAACGATTGATTCCTTTTCTGTTTCTTTGCTTGCTGTGGATCTCTCACCACAGGAACGGCTTCAAAGAAAGCTGCAGAGGAAAATATCCTTGATATAAAAGGGGCAGCATTCAACTGTTTATTATAATATAGGCGGTCTCTGGATGTGCCTGTTGCATGCAGCCCCTCGTCTAATATATATATTGGATTATATATATATATATATATATATATATTGGACGAGGGGCTGCAACAGGCACATTCAGCGACCGCCTATATTATAATATACAGTCAATTCCTTTGAAATGCTTGCCAATTGAATTGAAGCCAGTTCCTTTGAAATGCTTGCGGAGGAGGGAATGAAAAGGATATATAAATAGAGTGGAGATATATATATATATATATATATATATCGTTCTCATTCTCCCCTACGCAAAGAAAAATGCATGCATGATACACCTTCTAGCTTCTGCAATTATATATATATATATATATATATATCCCCACTATAAATTGCAGAAGCTGGAAGGTGCATCATGCATGCATTTTTCTTTGCGGAGGGGAGAATGAGAAGGAGATATATATGAAGAGAGAGAGAGAGAGAGAGAGAGAGAGAGATCATTATATATATATATATATATATATATATATAAACTTTCTCATTCCCCCCTCCGCAAGCATTTCAAAGGAATTGGCTCTTCCAAAGAAGAATGCCTGCATGATGCGCCTTCCAGCTTCTGCAATTATATATATATATATCTACTATAAATTGCAGAAGCTGGAAGGTGCATCATGCATGCATTTTTCTTTCGGTGAGGAGAATGAGAAGGAGATATATATGAAGAGAGAGAGAGAGAGAGAGAGAGAGATCATATATATATATATATATATATATACTTTCTCATTCCCCCCTCCGCAAGCATTTCAAAGGACTTGGCTTCCAAAGAAGAATGCCTGCATGATGCGCTTTCGAGCTTTTGCAACTTATAGTGTTATTTTAAGATTAAATGAACAGGGCCACGGGTTCCTCCTTAGCCCCCCATGCACAGCCCTTTCCTCGAACCCCAGCTCTGCCTCTTTTGCACTAACTAGTCCAGCATGTCTGCTGTAGCGTTTGAGCAAGCTCTTGCCATTAATATCAATCACATACTCATTTATAAATCATTTATCATAGCCATCAGTTTTACAGTATTAAAGAGCCAGCGTGGCGTCGCGGTTTCAGCGTTGGATTATGGCGCTGGAGACCTGGGTTCAAATCCCGGCTCGAGCAGAAAAACCCACTGAGTGGCCTTGGGCGAGTCACGCTCTCTCAGCCTCAGAGGATGGCAAGGGTAAACCAACCTCTGAAGAAACTTGCCAAGACACCCCCATGATAAGTTCGCCTTAGGGCAGGGGTAGGCAACCTTTCCCCTTTAAGGGCCGAGGGACTTCAGCTCCCAGAATCCCAGGAGCTATTGGCCAACATGGGACTACTGGCCAACATGGCTGAGGCTTCTGGGAGCTGAAGTCCCTCGGCCCTTAAAGGGGAAAGGTTGCCTACATCAAGTAAAAAAAAAAAAAAAGGACTTGGAGGCACACTACAACAACAAATTTCAGTTTTACAAGCACTCTCTCCTTCCATTGAAATCCCCAAATCATCTCCTTAATAACATCTGAGGAAAGGTCTAATATAGTGTACTGCACTTAGCAAAGTTTTCTCGGGGGCAGTTTAAGAGGACTATTGAGATAAAGCTAGAGTGGTGTTTTGTTTTGTTTTTTAAGTATTTTGAAGTATTTCCAGGGCATGGTCTTCTTCTTCTTTTTCTTCTTCCGACGTAGATGACCAGCATCACAGCCGCTTAAACGGAGCCCTCTTGCTTTTATTGATCGCCCCAAATGTTTCCATCTGGAGGAAGCCTTCATTTATCGCGCAGTCCTTTGGCCTCTTGCGCAGAGAGGAGCTTTTTTTGCATTTGCAGCCCTGCAGGTTTTCCAATTTTTTTTTGTTATGGGGGGGATCACCTGAGAAAGAGGAGGAATAAGAGGCACCGTGTTGCTCCCTTGGCAAGTACACTGGACTGCTTCACCCAGAAGAAGCATTAGTCCTCCTTCTCCACCCACAATCTTAGGACGTTGTAGTAGCGCATCCATGAGAGAGCCAGTTTGGCATAGTGGTTTGAAGGTTGGACTATGAGCCTGTACAGACTGCCAGAAATAGTGCAAGTTGAGCCCACTTTAACTGCCCGGACTCAGTGCTAGGGAATCATGGGAACTGTAGTTTATTGTGGCACCAGAGCTCTCTGGCAGAGAAGGCTCAATGTCTCAGAAAAAAATACAGTTCCCATGATTCCCTAGCACTGAGTCCGGGCAGTTAAAGTGGTCTCAAGAGGGATTATTTCTGGCAAAATCTTGCCTAGGAAACCCTAAGATAGAGTCCTCTTGAAGGCACATCAATCACAAAACAACTCTACTCACCTTTCCATTCCAGCCTCCCTCTCCAAAAAATAAAATAAAATAAAAATCCTATAAATAAAAGTATCTCAGCCTTTTTAGACATAGTGGAGAGTTAGCATAATTTTCCCTTGGAAACACAACCATGTCCCAGCCAGCCCTGGGTCCCAAACACAACCATGGCCCAGATGAAATCCCTTTTTTCATGGTCACTTCAGGAGACAGGCCAATCATCTTCCCTCCCCTTCATTTTATCTTCATTTTAAAACCGTTCTGACAGAGGAGGCTCAATATTTCAGAGAGAAAAAAACAATTCCCATGATTCCCTAGCACTAACCCTAACCCTTAAAGTGGACTCAATTTGCACTATTTCTGGCAGTCTGCAAAGGGATTGAAATATATGGGATAGGGAATAAAGTGGTTAACGGGGTCGTGAGGATGGATTTCTCCTCCATATTTAAGGCCCTTTTCTGCCAATCCAGAATAAGGCCCCTCTCAAAGCAGCAGCAATAAGAGTCAACTCACTCAGGTTGCAATTAAAACATCTCAATATTTAAGGTAACGTTTAAAGGAGACCCTGCAGTGATTTTCCCAAGCTTGGATCCTCCAGGTGTTTTGGACTACATCTCCCAGAAGCCCCAGCCAGCTCGGTCCCCCATTCAGGAATTCTGGGAGCTGAAGGGCAAAAGTTTGGGAACTACTGACATTTTTAAAGGGAAGGCTTCTCCTTGGTTCTGTCGCCCGGAGGGATGATCCCAGCATTGCAAATTGCTAAAGAGTGGGGAAATTGGAGATAATCGGACAGTTGCACAGAGGGTTGGTTGCCAGAGTGAAAACTGGAGAGGGCTCCTGTCCCTTTAAGGCAGGAGTAGGCAACCTTTCCCCTTTAAGGGCTGAGGGACTTCAGCTCCCAGAATCCCAGGAGCTATTGGCCAACATGGGACTATTGGCCAACATGGCTGAGGCTTCTGGGAGCTGAAGTCCCTCGGCCCTTAAAGGGGAAAGGTTGCCTACCCCTGCAAGTTTAAGGGTTGGCTAGAAGAAGGGATTTCGGCTGGGGATGCCCATCTCCTGGTGGCAGATCAGGCAAAACCTGGGGAAATTTCCGCTTCTACAGGTTAACCATTGAAGGAACAGGAGCCCTCTCCAGTTTTCCCTCTGGCAACGCTAGTAGTGTAGTGGTTTGAGCCTTGGGCTACGACTCGGAAAGAGCAGGGTTCAAATCTCCCCCCAGCCATGGGAACCCACTGGGAGGCCTTGGGCAAGTCACACTTTCTCAGCCTCAGAGAGAGAGAGAGAGGCAAAGACTTTGAGCAAATCTTGCCAAGAAAAACCAGGGATAGGTTCGCCTTAGGGTCTTCGTAAGTCGGAAACGGCTCAAAGGCACAACTGGAGAAATAATCCGGGTTGACCCCGCTTTAACTGCCCTGGTTCAATGGCACGGAATTCTGGGAACTGTAGTTTGTGGTGACCCCACATAAACTACAGTTCCCAGAACTCCGTACCATTGAGCCAGGGCAGTTAAAGCGGGGTCAACCCGAATGATTTTTGCAGTGTGGATGCAGCCTTCCCTTCCCCACCCCTCTCTCACACCCCTCCTTGCCTACTGGCAAGGATGGATTTCTCTCTTTCGCCCCCTGCAGCTCTCTGATATCCCTCCCGACTGTCTCCAGTCTAATTAATTATACAGGATCAGGGTGATGATAATGATGATGATGATGATGATGATGATGATGATGATGATGATGATGATATAGACTTCAGACTCTCGGACAAAGCGGTTTGAAGTCTCAGTGTGGAACGGAAGAGATTAAACACGCAGTGGAGCCTTCCATCAGTCTCTATGGCCCGCAAAGTACAACACACACACACACACACACACACACCAGTAGTCCTTTTTGTTGTTGTTAACTGCCTTCGACCCATGGCGACCCTATGAATGAGACATCTCCAGGCCCCCTTAAATGTCCTCTACTGCTTTGCCCAGCTCCTGCAAACTCATATTTATGGTCTCTTTAATAAAGTCCATCCATCTAGCATGTGGCCTTCCTTTCTTTCTACTTCCCTCCACTTTTCCTAACATTATTGTCTTTTCCAATAATTCATGACTTCTCATGATGTGTCCAAAGTATGGCAGTTGTCATCTTGGCTTCTAGGGATATTTCTAGCTTGATCTGCTCTAGGACCCAGTTGTTTGTCCTTTTGGCTGTCCATGTGATCCTTAGCATTCTTCTCCAGCACACATCTCAAATGAATTGATTTTCTTCCTATCATCTTTCTTAACTGTCCAGCTCTCGCATCCATACATGGTAATAGGGAATACGATGGCTAGTAGGATTCTGACTTTTGTGCTGAGTTGTATGTCTTGGCAAAACCCCAAACATCTCTATTTGGTTGGAAGCTATTCACTGTGGGCCTCAGCAGACGGAGGCCCCAGAGACGCCGCGGGTCGGAGCGCCGCCGGAGTTCAGCCTCCGGACCGCGGCGCTCCTGCGGCGCATCTAAAAGGAGCACCAAATTGGCGCTCCTTTTAGATGTAAGGGAAAGTGCGCCCTAAAAGCGGCGGGCGCACTTTCCCTGGCTCAAACGGCGCAGCGCATGTGGACGCTGCGCCGTGAGGTCATCCCCGGTGTGCCAGCCGTGCGGACGGCCGGGGCTTCTGGGGGCGACCTCGGGGAGAGGAAGGGGTGCCGCTCGTGCGGCTGCCCCTCCTCTTCCCTGCCCGGAAGACGACTCTTTTAGTCGTCTGCCGAGGCCCTGTGTCTCCCACTTATGCTTCCTTGTTGTTGTGTGCCTTCACATCGTTTGCGACTTATGGCAGCCCTAAGGTGAGCCTATCATGGGGTTTTCTTGGCAAGATATTTTCAGAGGGGGTTTGCCATTAGCATCCTCTGAGGCTGAGAGAGTGTGCCTTGCCCAAATTCACCCAGTGGGTTTCCACGGCTGAGCAGTGAATCAACCCTGGGGATCTCCAAAGTCCTCCTACTTCAACACTCAAATCACTACACCGCACCCTGGCTTTCTCTTAAGCACCCCTCTTCTTTAGAAAACAAATTTCCAGGAGGGCAGATTGTTGCTGCAGAAATACAGCAAAGATCCCTGTGGGGACATTCAGATTCACTGGATTCATTGTGACCCAGTAAATTGCATTTGCTTATAGTACATGCATCTCCATCCTTGTGTGCCCTTTCTGTGTATATACACACGCACAGATCTGGCCCTGAAATAGAGGACAAGCACTTCAAGCATCAGACCAAAAGGGAATACATATGTTTACCTATTATTTTATTTGCAGTTTATTTACTGCACTTCCATTTCACCCTTGCCCCCAAATGGGAGCCAAGGTCTTCAAGGTGGCAGAGCAGTAGAGGTCCTTTCCTTTCCTTTCCCTTATTTTCCTTATCTTTACTTATTTAGGGTGGCTAAATGAGATGGAGTGGGGCTAACATCCCTAAAATGGCTCATGCTTCAGAGGTATAGCCTTGTTTAGTCTGGAACAGAAGTATGCAAATGCAAAGGCATCTTGTAGCACTTTTGAGTGAAAGAGGTTGTACCATAAGCTTTCGTAGACTTTTGGTTTTATTGCATCAGAGGAAGTGGACCCAAAAGTTTTTCTCACAGTTTTCAGTCTCAAAGGTGCTACAAGATCCCTTTGCATGGTGCATGCCTGTAAATTTGTGAAGCCAAAAGGACGTTCGTATGGCAATTTCACGTGCGGTGAGGATGGCAGCTTTAGCTGTAACAGAGAGTGACACTGGAAACTTTGAGAACAGTTGCACACCAGTCGAAGTTTACTAATTTTGAACACAAGGTTTACATTGTGCAAGATGCAGAAATAGATCTTAAACAAATATGTTTATTGTTTAATAGCATGGAATTACTGATACATAAGATTTAATCGCAGTCTTGTTTATGATGTTTGTTTCCCATGATAAACCTGTAGACTGGACTTTTGGAACGTGATCCTCGTTACAAACTGCCAGCCTCAGTCCCAACTTATTGGGTCTACACACATTTCTGAGTGATTTCTAAGTGTGAATTAACTCTAGAAGGCCAAATACAGTGGGCCCTTGGTATCTTCTGGGGTTTGGATCCAGGACTTCCCCCTCCGTGTGATACCAAAATCTGTGGATGCTCACATCCCATTAGATACTACAATAGCATAGTAATATGGTGTCCTGATATTTGTTGCTGTTGCTGTTGCTCTTGCTGTTGTATGCCTTCAAGTCATTTTCAATTTATGACAACCCTAAGGTGAACCTACCATGGGGTTTTCTTGGCAAGTTTCTTCAGAGGAGGTTTGCCATTGCCATCCTCTGAGCCTGAGAGAATGTGACTTGCCTAAGGTCACCCTGTGGGTTTCCATGGCTGAGTCGTGATTTGAACTCTGGTTTCCAAAGTCATAATCCGACACTTAAACCACTACACCACCTTGACATATATAAAAGGCTTATATAATTATTATGCATGGCTTATATAAAAGGGCAAAATCAAAGTTTGCTTTTCAGAGTATACATAGATACATATATGTGTATATGTGTGTGTGCGTATATATATATATATATATATATATATATATACACACACACACACACACACACACACACACACACACATATATATATGCCGTGGATGGTTAAATCTGTGGACAGGGAAGGTCGACTGTATGGACAATCATTAAGAAACAGAATTGTGTGTATTGGTCTGCAAGAGCCAGTTTTACATAATCTTATTCAGTTATCAAGTTGCATTTTAATTATTGTATATTGGTTTCAGTTCCTGTATGTCACCTTCACTAATACATAATAAAATAAAATAAACCTTTCATTTACCAAGTATATCTATAGCTGTTTGGTTAAACAGTGACCAACATGGTCCTGTTTCCCTAGATTTTTGATGACAAGCAGAAGTGTGGCAACATTTTCTTCACAAGTTGACAGATAAATGGCTTTTATTTATATTGACCTTGGTGGTCATTATAAACACACAATGGTAAATTACCACTTAGCAAATTGTTATTTATATTTATCCCAAATCAACAGCTGAAGTGGAATCTGATGGTGGATCCAGACACTGACTATCATGTCTCATTCACACATCTCTTTATGACAACAGGGTGATTTGTCTACTACACACACTTCACATGATGAAATAAATGACCTCTGGACCAATCTAATTTCCTATGATGTGGTAATAAATAGCTGTCAGAACTTATTAGGGGAGCATTTCAAATAACCATTTTTGTGTGTAAAAAGTATGAGCTAAGAGTAAATTGGGGAAACTTTTCCTCCACAAAAAATATTGTGTAAGAAAGGCCTTATTTGAGAAGGATTCTACTGGTGTTTCCTGCCAAATAATTTCCAGACCACTTTGAAAGCATATTGTCACAGCTATGGGTCATTTTGGGCACGTTTGTCTTCAAATCATTAACAGCTAAATTTTTAGAACCAGATGGCACATTTCCCCAAAGAGTGTTGTGTTTCTGAGTTGTTGGTTTTTGCCCTCTCTGAATGATCATTTATTTTGAGGAATATAATAGTATCTGGTCAAGAGGAAGAGATGGATGGCTGATAAAATACTGAAACATTGTGGCAAGCTGGGGAGAGGACAGAGGTGCTAAATATAGGAGGATTGGGAAGGACTAGGTGGCCTGACTCCTACTGGTAGCACCAACTAGAGAAAGACACATTGAATCAATTGTTGAATTGAAAGTCAGTGGTGATGCAAACCCCACTGATTCAATGAGTCTAGTTGAGACTATCAATAGGATTCAGGCTGATGACAGTCAGCTTGAATCCTATTGATTTCAGCACCACTGCAGCCACTATTTGGCAAGAACCTCTATATACCAGCTCCCTCTGGTTGATCAGTTTAACCCCAGGCCAGAGAACAGCACAATCCGAGAACAAGTGTGAAAAGAAGAAAAATAGACAAGAGGTTTCTCTTTTAATCATTGTGAGCAGCTGAAAAAAGCAAGCAATATCTTCAATATATATATTTAGCATTTGTTGTTGTTATCCATCCTTGAGTTGATCTTGACCCATGGTGATCCTGTAGATGAGACATCTCCAAGATTCCCTGTCCTCCACTGCTCTGCTCAGTTTCTGCTAATTCATACTGTAACATCTTTTATAGAGTCCATGCATCTAGCACATGGTCTTCCTCTCTTTGTATATCCCTAACTGCCCTCGAGTTGATCTCAACTCATGGTGACCCTATGGGTGAGACATCTCCAAGATTCACTGTCCTCCACGGCTCTGCTTAATTCCTGCAACCCCATACCCATGACCTCCTTAATACAGTCCATCCATCTGGCATGTGGCCTTCCTCTCTTCCTACTTCCCTCCACCTTTCCCAGCATTATTGTCTTTTCCAATGAGTCCTCCCTTCTTATGATATATCCAAAGTATGACAGCCTCGGTTTGGTCATCTTGGCTTCCAGGGAGTTTCTGGCTTGATCTACTCTAGGACCCATTTATTTGTTCTTTTAGCTGTCCATGGGATCCTCAGCACTCTTTTCCAGCAACTACATCTAAAATGAATTGATTTTCTTCCTAACATCTTTCTTAAATGTCCAGCTCTCACATCCATACATGGTAATAAGGAATATGATGGCTTGTATGATTCTAACTTTTGTTCTGAGTTGTATATCTTTGCATTTTAGAATCTTTTCTGGTTCTTTCATAGCCACCCTCCCCATTCCTAATCTTCTTCTGATTTCTTGACTGCAGTCTTCATTTCTAATGTTTGATCCCACCCAGGTATGGGAATTCTTTTACTATTTCTATTTCTTCATTGTCTAGGTTGAAATTGTGAAGGTCCTTGGTGGTCATTATTTTTGGTTTTTTATGTTCAACATTAAGCCTGCCTTTGCCCTTTCTTCTTTGATCTTCCTTGGTAGGTGTTCCAGGTCTGTGAGATTCTCTGCTAGTATTATGGTGTCATGTGCATGTCTTAGATTGTTGATATTCCTTCCTCCTATTTTCACTCCTCCTTCTTCTGTGTCCAAGCCTACTTTTCTTATAATATGTTCTGAACAGATAGGTTGAAAGGATGCAGCCTTGTCTGACCCCTTTGCCAGTTGGCTACCATTCTGTTTCTCCATGTTCTGTTCTGACAGTAGCCTCTTGTCTTGAGTACAGATTCCTCATCAGGACTATTAGATGTGTTGGCGCTCCCATGTCCTTAAGGGGGTTCCATAGCTTTTCATGGTCTATGCCAGGGGTAGGCAACCTTTCCCCTTTAAGGGCCGAGGGACTTCAGCTCCCAGAATCCCAGGAGCTATTGGCCAACGTGGGACTATTGGCCAACATGGCTGAGGCTTCTGGGAGCTGAAATCCCTCGGCCCTTAAAGGGGAAAGGTTGCCTACCCCTTGTCTATGCAGTCAAAGGCTTTGCTATAGTCTATAAAGCACATGCTGATTTTCTTTTGGAATTCCTTGGTGCACTCCATTAGCTATCGTATGTTTGCAATGTGGTCCTTGTGCTTCTTCCTTTCCCGGACTCTGCTTTGACCGTGGGAATTCTCTCTCCATGTATGATTGGAGTCTATGGGGCATTGCAGACCGGCCCAAAGGGCCGGCCTGGAGGTGGAGTTGGAGTGGAGCAGCCACAAGCCGGCCACCCCAACCCCAGCCTGACGCCATCCTGACACTCTTTTAGGGGCAGCAAAAAGAAGGATCGGGACCATGGTGTGCGGTTGCCACAACCCTGATCTGCTGCTCCTCGGGGCATCTCTCTGCCACCCCAAACGGGTTGTCTGCATCATCCCTCTGTTGCTTAATTTTGAGCATGATTTTGCTTGCGTGGGAGATCAGTGCTGTGGTCCTACAGTTGCTGCAGTCTCTTGTGTCTCCCTTTTTGTGGATAGGGATGTATATTGATCACTTCCAATTTGTTGGCCATTGTTTCATTTTCTACATCTGCTGACATATGTTGGTGAGGACTAGAGTTGACTCTGTCAATGTAGATTTCAGCAGTTCACTGGAATATCATCTGTTCCTGGTGATTTGTTTTTCACTATTTCTCTTATTGCAGTTTCCACCTCACTTTTTAGAATTTGGGGCTCATTTTCATATGGCTCTTCATTCCATGTGTCCTTCATTTTGTCATTTCTTTTGTATAATTCTTCTGTGTACTGCATCCAATGTCTTTTTATTCCTTCCTGGTCTTGAATTATGTTATTTTTATTGTCATACAGTGTCCCAATCATTGGTTTGAATTTTCCTTTGATTTCCCGGATCTTGTGAAATAGATCTCTTGTTCTTCCCTTTTTGTTGTTGTCTTCTATTTTTTCTGGTTGTTGTAGTAATTTCCTTCATCTTTCTGCACAAGCCGTTGTACTGTTGCATTCATGATTCTTACTTTGTTCCAATCTCTTTTGTTTTTCCTCTCTTTTCTTTATTGCTTAGTGTTTTTTCTGTCATCCATGGGTTTCCCCCCTTTCTTTTTGTTTATTGAAAGTGTCTGTCTGCATTCTTCTTTTATTATGTCCCTGGCTTCAGACCAAAGTTCCTCTTGTTCTTGGTCTATTATGCTCAGTAGTGCGAATCTGTTTCTTAGGTTGTCAGTAAATTCTGTTGAGATATTATTTTTGGTATCATATTTTGGTATAATCACTGGTTTTGTTTTCTTCTTGCATCTTATTATTATTTTTGATATGAGTAATTCGTGATCAGTGCCACAATCAGCACTTGGGGCCTTTGCAGACTGCCAGAAATAGTGCAAATTGAGTCCACTTTAAATTGAGGCACTGCCCTGGCTCAGTGCTAGGGAATTATGGGAACTGTAATTTATTGTGGCACCAGAGCTCTCTGACAGAGAAAGCTCAATGTCTTAGAAAAAAATACAATTCCCATGATTCCCTAGCACTGAGCCAGGGCAGTGCCTCAATTTAAAGTGGACTCAATTTGCACTATTTCTGGCAGTCTGCAAAGGCCCTGAGTATAGTCTTGGCCATAGTTCCACCATTTTTTGCTTCCAATTATATATTTGATCTTTGTGTTGACCATCTGGTGATGTCCATGTGTATAGCCTTCTTTTTGGTTGTATGAAAAATATGTTTGCAATGAATAGGTTGTTGGCTTCCCAAAAATGTATGTTAGCATACATATATTTAAATGCTTAGTCTATGCAGAAGAGTCAGAAGGATAAAGTCACTTAAAGAAACTGATAGACAGAACCCCAATCCTTATCAATTCAATTCAGCCACTTCATTGCTGTAAAATGTGCTGCCTTCTTCAAAGGTTCCCACAGTTAACAATGAAGGGGCATAGATTGCTCCATTACTGAGAAGAGAAGCTTCTTTGCCTGTGATAAATCTGTTCAGGAGAGTACAATATGCCCCTGTGTTTTGTTCTGCTAAGGATAGTTGATGGTTCAGGGTGGACTGGGGAACAAGGGCTTTGCAGGTGAAAGGTTACTGGCCCTCTGGCAGGCTGCTTCTCTTTTCAGGTGCTTATTAAACTGGCCTAGGGTATAAGTAATCGGCAGAGAAAAATATCCTAGTGAATGTTACAAATGCTTAAGGCTATAACAGGTGATGATGATGAGAGAGGAGGAAGATCAGGGGGTTTCAGCACTTGTGAATCTCATTTCATTATGGTTCAAAAAAGTACAATTTTTTAAAGAGCTGGAGTTATCCTGAAGAGCTGTTCTCAAGGAGGGGGGCTTTTAGTGTAGGATTAAACTTCAATGATTTCACACATTTATTTTAAGTTATTTATGTGTGTGTGTTTTTTTTTAAAAACCTAACGAATGACTATAGAAATATGCCAAGTTCAGTAAAATGCCACTGAGGTTTGAAGTGGATTTGGTTTCTTGAAAACAAAACAAAACTGGATCATTTGCAGAAGCCAAAACCCCCAAATATTATTCTCCCCTCCATTGACTGAGAGGTATTGTTGCATAAGTATAATAACAAAAATATCTTACATAGAACATATACCTCTATTTTGCACAAAAGTCAAGCTTATTAACCTCAATTTTATACACCTGGAGACACTACAGTGTATAAGGTAATTAAAAAGATATTAAGAATTTGTTTGAAGGGTCTTAATATTCTCTTAATAAGAAGAAAGCCTCTGCATTCTAGAGAGATGGGGATTCCTCAATTTAATGCATAAATCAATAAGCTTCTGTTAACAAAATAGAATAAGGAATTCCTCTATACATTTGTTTTGGAGCTAGTCAACAAGATCTTAACACCAAGATGTCTGTAGTAAAGCCTACCAAATTCAGAGTGACTTAACTGTGTATAAGATTGTGGTAAAGAGATGGAATGCAAAGTGGTGCTAAAGTGTTGTATTTGAAAGACTATGAACTTTTTCCAATGTTAGCCACACCCAGAACAGACTCTTCTTAGACTTAAGTTAATGGTGGTCTAAAAGTCCCATTATTTCACAGGGACTGCCTGAGGTAGGGATAAAGTTGTGTTTAGCCCAATGCCAAAATAGCTCCATATTGCAGATAGTTAGCTAAACTTTGGACTATATTGTGTGTGTGTGTGTGTGGGGGGGAGAGCAAGAATCAATAGTGATGCAGACATAGACAAGATAAACATGGTGATTAGAATGTAGCTATATTATGTAAAGAAAATGAGTGAACTGATTGCACCAGCAACAGTATGGAGTTCAGATGAGCAAGAATTGTATCGATTGCTTTCAAAAGATGTGCAATGGCAAAAAATCCTAGCAACCAATTTCATCCCACCAGAGAGTATTCAGCATTGGAGCATTATGTTTCAAATTCTTCGAAAGCCTCTGCAGCTCTGGAATAATCTCTCTAGCTCTTAATCAGCACCACTTAATCAGCACCATAAATTGGTTCTGAGTAGGCCTCAGGTCTTCACCAATTGGCAATTTCCTCCTTGACGTGGACTGTACTTGCTTTGATAAGATGAATTCCCCTGCTACCTAATATAGTATTTTCCATCCTTGGCCAATGTGGTTTGGGTGAAGAGAAAAGCTCCCCTGGGTCTAACCCAATCTAGTCCCTACTTTCCTTTGGGGAGGAACCCCCCTTCACATCCTGTATGGACTCAACAGTCCACTTTAAGCAACAGAGACTGACTAACTGATGTAGTACCAAATTACATTGGTAACCATACTATTACACTTTGTACTGGAGGTGGGCAAATGAGGGTTAAAATGAAAATACAACTGAGTAAGGGAGTGACAGAACCTGGCCACAGAGAGAAGGGAGAGAGAGAAAACTCCTTAGCCATTTCTTTTGCCACACAAGGTTCTGCAGCCAGTACTATGCAGCTATTCTTTGCTGGAGGCCAGGAGAAAGAGTACTCTCCCATTCTAATGTCACCTTTTTGTTATATGTGGTGAAGGCAAACAACTGCCTGCAGATGTTATGTCACCCCCTTTCCAACGGTTTACCTATTGAGGACTATATATGCAGCAGATTGTCTTCCATCTTCTATTCTAAGTATGGTATCTACATAGTTCTAGAATGTACAAGAAGGAAAGGCTTGCTGCATTGTAGGAAACTGTGATTGACAAGCAAGTATGATAGATTTTAGCACTCCAAAGTTCTGAACTCAAGGGCTGGCATTTATAGCCAGGATCTTTGTCCTGTTGAGTTTACAAGATTGTAGATTCCTTAACATATAAAAAAATAAAATAAAAAGCATTCCCAACTAAGGACGTTATCACACGGGGGAAATCTGTTGGTTAATCCACACAAATCCCAAACAAAAACTGAATTTGTGCCTCACGATTTCACACGATGTTGCACAGAAACTGGTCAGAAACTGGTCAGAAACTGGACAGAAACTGGTATTATCTGAGATCTATTTAATTTCGGGAGTTTAGAGGAAATGCATTTGCGAAATTACAGTAATTTCGCATTTACTGTAATGTGAAAAGCAAATACGCACGGACAATTCTCTTTTAAAACCTGGAGGAGGGCCAAGAGGAGGAGGAGGAGGGGCCTCCAGGGAGGGAGAGTCCTGGGCTCCTGCCATGCAGGGAAGGGAAGGGAAGGGAAGGGAAGGGAAGGGAAGGGAAGGGAAGGGAAGGGAAGGCAAGGCAAGGCAAGGCAAGGCAAGGCAAGGCAAGGCAAGGCAAGGCAAGGCAAGGCGGGGGAAGTTTGGGACGGAGGAGAAGTTTGGCATTTGGGATGGAGGGAAAAGGAGGGGAAAGAAGGCTTCCCTCGCAGCAGCTGTGGGTGGATGTGGGTGCAAGTGTGGGGTGTGCTTGTGGAGCAACTTGGAGCTCCATCTCACCATGAAGTTCTGCCCTGCAGGTCCTACAAAGGGGAAAGGCTTATGGGGGGGGGCCTGGGAGCTACCTCCAGTTTCCCCCTCTCAATTCCTCCCTTGCCTCGGCTTGCCTTGCCTTGCCAGCCTCCTCCTCCTCCTCCTCTGCTCTCTTGAGAGGTCCTAACCCCAACAGAAGGGGGTTAGGACCAACAGAAGGGGGTTAGGACCTGTGCAGGAGGACATGACCCCAAATGGAGTACAGTTTGACATTTCCTCCTGGGAAATGCAGGACCCGCCCTGGAAAAAGGAGGAGTCTGGTCACAAAACACACCCATTTCCAATACATGTATGGGTTCTTTTCACTTGTGTATGGAAGTTAAAAATGTCTTTTTTTGCTTTTAGCTTAATTCCGTTATTACTGTAATTATGTGTGAAAAGCTTTTGTGTAATTAAGTTCTATTTTCACTTTCTTTTCGGGATGTTTCATTTCCACTTTATTATCTCTTTAACAATGAAACTGGCCCACGTGTGATAACGTCCTATCATTGTATCTGCAGGCTATGAGTGGTTTTAGCTAGCCCTGGATGCCTCAGAGATGGGGAACCTGTGGCCCTCCATATGTTGTCAAACATCAGTTCTTTTCAACCCTAGCAAGTATTGCTGGCATGATGATACCTGTGATCTGACAACATATGGGTTATATTCCTGCCGTAAGTGATTCAGCTTAGCCTAGGCACTGGAGCAACAGGTAAATTGACTAGTCTTTCTTCCCTTTAGCCTTCAGAAACACATTCCTGAGTACAGGGGCTCTCCAGAGAGTAGGAGGCCCAGTTCTTCCCCCCATCTGTTTACACAGTTGTGCATCTTCTCCAGTTTAACTTAACTCTCTGTCCACCTGACTATGTTACTATTGTGAGTGATGACAGCCTGATGGAGTGGAAGCCAGGAGAGGTAGGCAACAGCCAAGGAACAGCCTTTTCTACCCTCAAAAGTGATAGGAAAAATCAAGAAGCAGCATCCAACATAAATGACACAATAAGTGTGGCTATATGTGACCCTGGTTTTGGAGCCCATGTCTCCTTTCATAGTTTTTAAGGTGAAAGGCATCTTTTGCATCCTTTTTAAGTTTCTTTAAGTCTCTCAGAAGACTCTTAAAGCAGTGATTCACCTGTTAAAATAGGTTGCAGGGTTCTCTGCTCTATTTGACATAAAAGCAGTAGAAGCCACTTCTGTTTTTTGTTGTTTTGGCATTTTTAACAGTCCTTGTGGCCCCCAGAAGCTCTCAGAGTAGAAAACTGTCCCTCAGACTTGCCAAAGTTTCTGACTCCCTGGCCTAACGGGTGTGCTAATGCTTTAAAAAACAAGGCTCACATTTAAAGTGAAAAGTGTACAGTATATACATATTTTCAGTGCTCTTTCACACCTCTTTAATTAGAAAGAGGTCATATTCTACAATAGTTTGCAATATCTGCCAAATAACTCTCCAGAGAGCGAAAGAGAAAATTGGATAGTCTGTAACTTTTTTTTTTGTAAGCAGTAAGTTTTAACAAATATACATTACAGTCATCACTTAGTTTTCAGTTGCATTTTCAGTCATTATGTATAATTCTGGAAAACAGAAGCAGCAGCATGATACTTCAGTGTGGTTCTCCCACTTACAGACAAGCCAGCTATTACTGGTAATTCTTTTCATGTGCTCCCACTCTTAAGAGCAAGCATCAAGGATAATATGTAACACTGGCTTCTGCAGCTCCTTATATCTGCTAACTTTGTGTGTAGGGGAAGAGAAAAATGGTGAAATATTTAAGTGCTGCTTAGCTTCACACAATGAATTTTAATTGTTCCCCCTTTTGATTAACTGTTTTGTACGTTCTAAACTGAACCGTTTATATTTTAGCACTAAAATTCTGTTCATAATTTCAGCAAATTTGTGTGGGTGAACTACTGTATATTGCACCATGTAGCCTTCTCATTATACCAGTTATTCTACTTCTGTCATATTCAAAGATGTTTTTGAAACTTTCTTCAGTTTCAAAATCAATCTTTCTTGGGACATGTGGGTGGATGTAAATGCTACTGGCATAGTGACAAAATCCCCCTTGGGCATACGGCACTAATTTCACATAATTCTTTGGATTCTGGCCAAAATTATTTGAGCTGGAGCTGTGGTGTTAAGCTTCTGCAAATACATATAATATTTTAGGATTTGTCTTGTTTTCAGACATAATACAAAATATACAAAAATGTTTAATCTAATAACTGAAAGTGTGAGTTCAAGCATCGGAAAAGAGGTGGCCTGATCCTGGAAACCTTTAAATGAATAGCCTTGACATACAGTAATTGTTTTTATTAAAGTAAGAAGATTATTCCACTATCATCAGGTAATTGATTTAAAAGTGTTTCACCTTCTGTTTATACTCAGCAGGAATTGGAACTTCAAAAGATTTAATCATTTAATAGCATTAATCATTTAACAAAACCTGATGGTCACTGTATTATATTCCTTACCAGACAACAACTTAATCAGCTCTTTTGAAGACATTGTATTTTATCTGAAATGCACATGGGCATAAGTTATTCTGTCTCTGTAGTAAATTTCATTAAAGGATTTTGAATGCTAGATCCAGTGGGTGTATGTTTGTTTGTCTGTATACATGCAAAAATATGCATGACAAATCCGTTTCTTTTATTTGCCTACCTTTGAGGCAATTATTTTTTAAGATATTGGTATTCAGCATCACTGTTTTCATGTGCATGGCATATGCACTGACTCTTTCATAGGTTATTTATAATTTTGGCACAAATAAAGTGGGTCAATTGATTGTGCTACTCAAAAACTATTGCATAATGTGATTTATTATTTAGTCATAGATCAATAATTATATGATTAAAATAGTTTTGAAATAAACAAGATATGGCTACCAGTCCTACAAAATAAGAGATTCAGCACTCAGCAAAGGCAAATGGAAAACCAACCAGGGTCAGGGGCTTTCCCAGCGGACAATAGCAGACAATCTCCCTGATTGTATATCCTTACCTGGAAGCCATGCCATCAACAACAGAGCATACCTATTCAACACAGAACAATACACAGTTTACATGGGAATAGCAGACAATACCCTTGATTGCATACCCTGAAGTTAAGCCATTAACAACAGAACAATACCTATTCAACACAGAACACACAGTTCACCTGGGAATCACTCCTCCCTACCCAGGGTCTCACAGTATATATAGACCCATGCTCCTCCAATTCAGTTTTCTCTGAAGATGCTAGCCACAGATGCTGGCGAAACGTCAGAAAGAAACTCTTCTAGAACATGGCCACACAGCCCGAAAAACCCACAAAAACTATGGATGCCGGCCATGAAAGCCTACGACTTCAAATACAGCTACTTGTCATGCAGAGCCACTCATCTCAAAATGCTGCTGCTGAAAACAGAAAACTAAATTGGTCTAAAAGCTATTTCCTTTTCTGATGTTAGCTCAAATGAAGTCTCAGTTTAATTATTTAAACAAAATTGATGTTGGTATGCATAGTTTGCAGCTGCTCATCTATAGTTTTTAGGAGATAAGATGCAAACATAAGTGCTGTAAAGACAAGTACCGGTAGCTCATTTTCTAATCATTCTTTGGCCAGAATACAAGCTTTATAAAACAACAGCAAATATGTTTGTGAGTGTACATCATGCACACATGGTAATAGAATAGATTTTCTATGAAAGACCAAAGCTATGCAATCCTGTGTATGTCTTTGAGAAGAAAGTCCCATTGTGTTAAGTTAGGCTGACATCACAGGTGTTTTCAGGACTGCATGCTTACACAATTATGTTAAGATAGAAATAAGTCCTGTCATGTTCAGTAGAGTTCACATCCTTGGAAATAGGTTATACCCCTAGACTATCATGCTTAGACCCCACTGAAATGAATGGGATTCACATTGATCATGACTACCTTTCCCTATTAATTTTATTGTGCATGACTAACTGAAGAGTACAATCTTAAATTAATTGATCAACATGGCCGAGGGCCAGTTGAGCCAATATTAGGCCAGCTGAACCCGTGCTGAATCAATATGGGACAGAAGGATCCTGTGAGCTGTTTTTAATATTTATTTATTTACGGTAGTTATTTATTTTAAAGTGGTTACTTACTACTGTTCTCTCTGCTAACTTTTTCTTTTGAGGAAGCAGCAAAATGCTCTCTTTTCAAAAGCCAGTGATCAACACTGTTTGTTTATTTTCTTCTACCCAGCAGCCCTGAGGAAGGTACTAGGTAGTTTGAATGCTTTCAGCTTGCCACAGCATAAAACTGTAAACAAATCTAGACTCCATGGCTCCAGTTCAGGACTATCCCAACCCTGAAATTTCATGGCCAAAACCTGACATCTAGGTTTAATGTCACAGTGGGATGGGCCCTTGTGATGTATCAAAGGTGATGATATAAAAGGCAGCCCCTGATGATGTCACTAAGCATGATACACTAAGCATCAGCCACAGTTCTACAAGATATACTGTTCAATTTTTGGTTTTAAAAAAATCCACCAAAGCCTGAATCCTGTTATTAGTTCCAACCAGAGTAGATTCATTGGATCAATGGGATTTTTTTTAAAAAAACAAACAACTCACGTTCAACAATTCATTCAGTAGGCTTACTATAGACTAATCAGTTGAATTCATGCGCAAGCCTAACAAGTGAGAAAAATATATATACACATACAGTCGGTCCTCCGTATCGACAGATTTTTTTTATCCATGGATTCAGCTATCCATGGCTTGAAGGTTATCTGTCTATCAAGAAGCAAACCTTGATTTTGACATTTTATATATGGAACTCCATTTTACTATCCCAGTGTATTTAATCCATGGATTTGGGTATCCATGGGGGAGGGTCCTGGAACCAAACCCCAGCAGATACCAAGGGTCTCCTATACTTTACAAGGCAATGTTTTCACGCTGAGATTCTTCACCTTGCCCTGAAGGCCAGAGAAGGAAGCCTGGGCCCTGAGATAAGGAAATCCTAGTAGTTCCTTATTTTTCTACTCTGTTTTAAAATTCTGTTTATTTTATATTTGCTATACACACTTCCTATGATAGTCAGTATGGTATAGTGGTGTGAATGTTGGACCAAGTTTCTGAGAGACAGAATTCGAATCCCTATGCAGCCATGGAAACTCACTGGGTGACCTTGAGCAAGTCATACTCTCAGAGGATGGCAATGTATGGCAACAACAACTCTCTCTGAAGAAACTTGCCAAGAAAACCCCAGTAGCCTTAGGATCACCATAAGTTAGAAGTGGCTTGAAGGCACACAGCAATAACAACAAAATATATACACTCTACACCTACAATATTTTACCATGTCATTGATAGTTGCTAGAATAAAATATTACCCTGGTGACTCATGGTGTGAACACTAATGTCTGAGAGTGTTAAAAATGAACACAATGCTATATAGCAACGTCAGGATGGCATCATTAGTATTCCAAAGAACATTTGCATTTTCTTCATTTCCACCATAGATTATTACTTTCTTTCAACCTTTCCCCCGCAAAGAGGGAATTCCCTATATTTGTAATTTCACCTTGATCCAAAAAGAATTGGAAAGAACAACCTCCACAAGTTCATAGGATTTATGTTTATTTTAGCAATCATCTTCCGCTTTCTCCTGAGTATAGCAAATACATTACTGTAATGTTTATTCAATAGCCACAGTTCAGCAAGGATTAAGTTCAGATAGGCGTTTAGCAGGGACCTAGGTAAATAAACATTTCAAAAGGAGAAATGATCAGACTTTAAGAGTGAGACAAGGGGGAGCAAATCCTGTTTTCTGCACTAATGAGACCAATGAGGCCTTTTAAGTCAATGAGATGAGCACCACAATTTAACTCCAGAGTAAGAGAGATTTATAGTGATGTTTAGAAACCGGGGAATGTCTAGAGAAAATGAAGTGTTGAGCTGCTTTGAGCATATAAAAGCCTTTATGGGAGTGAAGAGCATTTTGATTTAATCTTGCTAACATCTGTCCATTTCAAACCTGGAAACAGCCTAATATTCACCTAATAGTCTTAGTGCATCTTTGTAATGAAACTAATTAAGCAAAACAGCTTGGCTGGCTCCTCCCATGCTTCCCTTATAGTAGAAACTGAACATAATCTCTTTTATTCACGGAACAGCTAAACCCATCCCTTTACAAGCATTTTTTGGTCCTGTTAATCTTTCCATATTGGAGACTTCATCTTGGGGCAATTGTACTCAACATGCCATAGCAGAGAAGGGGGGGGGGGGAGAATGGAGCCTTAAATCTCTCTAGGGAAAGAAAGTTTTTGATCTCAACAAACCTCACTTCCCCCTGCTCTTTGTTTCCAGCATCTATAAAATGCTTCTAGGCAAAATTAACTTTCAAGTCTATAAAATTGTGATATATCATTTAAATCATGACTTTTATAGCATCCTTTTTTATTGCTGGAAAGGGGAAACCTATGAAATGGTGTGAAAGGATCCTAGGCTTTGAAGATGCCTGATGATAGCAAGGCATTTCCAGTGCATATCATTATTAATGTGAAAAGTACTCAGGCCAGAATGCTAAACACTGCTTAGGCTAAAGAAAGACTTCTGCAGCTGTATTTTGAACATCCCCCCCCCATTTTTATTTTATTATTTTGTTTGATTTATATCTTGCCTTTCTCCTTGTGCAGAATTTGAGGTGGCCACAAACAAGGAACAAATGAGTCTGCCACTTGATGCAAACATCATTTAAAACACCCTTCAGTTCCAGAAGCAGGTTTTTGTGTTGGCTAACATGGTCAGAAAGCCCAAAGTACTCTGTTAGAAAGTAAATTAATTCCTGTTACTCATTATAGTGTTTTAGATGATATTTTTAGAAAAGTGACTTCTTGTACTGCTAATTAGTTTTCCATTATTTTTTGTTACCTTTGTTACTTTTTCTTGGGAAACAAACACTGAAGACTTTATAAGACAACATCATAAAACTTGAAAAATTTCCTGTCAACATGCTCTTTAAAAGAATCTAGAATACTAACTAGGAAATGTTATTCATTATACCATGAAAAAGAGGTAATTCCGATGCCTTATAATACTTTTGAAATGTAACTGTGTTATCTTCTCACCAGATAGCAATTCATTATGTGCATTATGTAATGGTTGGAGTGTTGGCTTACAACTGGAGACCAGGGTTCAGATTCCCTGCACAGCCATGGAAACCCACTGGGTGACCTTAGACATGTCACATGCTCCCAGCTTCAGAAGAGGGCCATGGCAAACCCACACTGAACAAATCTTGCCAAAAAAACCCCTGTGATAGGTTCACCTTACGGTTGTCATAAGTAAGAAATGACTTGACGGCACACAACAACAACAACAATAACTACAGAAATTATGCTGTTTACTACTCATTACTCCTGAGCAGGATTTTTTTCAAAGAAAAAGTCTAAAATCCCTTAAACACTCCTAATGATAAATCCCTAGTTCATCATTTTTTGAATCGTCAACATAGTATGTCTCCAAAATGTGCAGGCAATACAAAGAACACATCTTTGAGTTTATTGAGTATCTTGCATGTATGCTCAGTGATGAAATGTATAAGAAGAACATATATTGTGTACTATCTGACATTCCTTAAGGAAAAAAAATATATGGTACGAGTTCCATGTAGTATCAAGTAACTTCATGATATGTGTGAGAGAAAAATGAAGCTTTCCATCTGGCCATATTAGGGTAATGACTTCATTAAGCCAAAGTCACAACTCTGTGCATGTTTTGAAACCTTGGGAAAAATGCTACAAAAAGCAAGGGAAAGAAAAGCAGGATTGATGTTGAGGATGTGAAATCTGCATGGTCAGAGTTTTAGTATGAAATGTGAAAGAATGATGTAGTTTATTCAGATTTGGCTGCGCATGTTTCAGGTGCACTTGGGACTGACCCAATGTTTCTTCATTTTGCAGAAGAAACAAACAATAATTGACCATGACTTCAACATCAATACATTTTCCTTCCTCCTGCCCCACCCAACCTACTTTTTGTAAAACCTGTTTGCTGATTAAGATATATCTAAAAAGCTTGCACATTTCTAGGACCTTTCAGGTGGGCTAATAAAGGTATTTTCCAAATATAGATTTTGGAATAATGAGTGAGTTGTTCTCAGTGAAATGACTGAAATCTTCAAATTTGCAATAATTGCAAATAATTCTTGTCTTCTTGTTGTGTGCTTTTTAGTCATTTCTGATTTATGGTGACCTTAAGGCAAACCCATCTAGCAATGGCAACAGAAAGTATTTGTGGTATGCAATACAGAATAGTATATTTCTATATGGGGTCAGAGCCTATCTCCATTTAAGTTAATGAATCATAGGGCCTTTGCAGACTGCCAGAAATAGTGCACATTAAATTGAGGCACTGCCCTGGCTCAGTGCTAGGGAATCATGGGAACTGTAATTTATTGTGGCACCAGAGCTCTCTGACAGAGAAGGCTCAATGTCCCAGAAAAAATACAATTCCCATGACTCCCTAGCACTGAGTCAGGGCAGTGCCTCAATTTAATGTGCACTATTTCTGGCAGTCTGCAAAGGCCGATAGTCTGTAGTTGCCTGTGGGAAGGGAGGTTTTCCATAAGTATCCAGTTTGATTATTTTTCCTTTCCTGTAACTGTGGGCATTGTTTGTCATTACCAACAGAACTTTTAAATTGTTGGGTCCCACTGGCCTCAAACCACCACAGAGTTAGGCATGCCTAAACTAATGGAATCAATGGATTCATAGTGGACTGAGAGCACAAATTGTTCTGTAGCAGACAATGTTTATTTGCATTTTTATTTATAGTTGGCCCTTCGTTTTCAGGGGGGATCTGTTCCAGACCCCACCCCCCGTGAAAATGGAGACTCTCCAATATTCAAGCCCCATAGGCTTAAATGGGGTATGTGCCTGTGGGCATGTGCGGGCGAGTGCCCATGGGGGCACACCCCATTGATTTTAATGGAGGTTGCCCCTATGTGAATATTCAAAACCACAGACCTCAAGTCCACAAGAACAGAGGGGTGACTACACTTGATAGCCTTGGCTAAAGGTGGGATATAAATATATTATTATTATTATTATTATTATTATTATTATTTGCTTGATATTAGACATTTCAAACACACAAAGGGGGGTTGCAGACTGCCAGAAATAGCGTGAATTCAGTCCACTTTTAGGGTTAGGGTTAGAGTTAGGGAACCATGGGAACTGTATTTTATTGTGACATCAGAGTTGTCTGACAGAGAAGGTTCAATGTCTCAGAAAAATAACAGTTCCCATGATTCCCTAGCACTAACCCTAACCCTAAAAGTGGACTGAATTCACACTATTTCTGGCAGTCTGCAACCCCCCAAAGTTGCAAACTTTTAACAATTCTTCTGGCCTCAATAAATTCTGAATGCTAATCATACCCCCTTTGCAGACGGCGCTTCGCGCCATCTTGGAGGCAAGGAAGGGGAGGGGCAGCCTTATGCTGGGTGCCCCAACCCCTTCCTGAGGATGTAATCAGAGTGCCTGCCCTTCCACATGATGGGCGCTCCGATTATGTCCTTCCGGCTCAGCGTCCGGACACGCTGAGCCGAAAGAGGCGCAGAAGAACCGCATGGCAGCTCTTTGGGTGCCCCTTTCTCAGCTTGTGGAAGGAGCACTATGGGGGATGCAGACAGGTGGCCATAGGCCGCCCTGGGAAGCAGAGGATTGGGGCTGAGGCTGCCCCATGCCTCGGCCCCGATCCTCCCTTTTGCCGCCTGGGAAAGGAGCACTAAAATAGCACTCCTTCCATAAGCCGCGAAAGGGGCACTGCAATAGGTGTCCCGCGCCTCTTCGGCGTCTCTTCCGGCTCAGCATGTCCGGACACTGAGCCAGAAGGACGTCATTGGAGCGCCCGTCATGTGGAAGGGCCAGCACTCCGATGACATCTTTAGGAAGGGAATGGGGTGCCCAGCATCCGGCTGCCCCCCCTTCCTTGGCTTGAAGATGGCGCAAAGCACTGTCTGCAAAGCCCCTATTTTAGTGCTCCTTTCGCAGGTGACAAAAGGGAGGATCGGGGCCAAGGCATGGGGCAGCCTCGGCCCCTACAAGATTTAATATATTGGATCAGAGCTGGAACAAAACAAATAACTGGATATAATTTCAAACGTTGACAAATGGCTTCAAGTTAACAATTACTGAATTAAAATTTGAGAAACAAGAAAAATCTACTCTTGGAGACAGAATGTGGGTTTCAGGGAGTGTCAAATGCTGAATCTTGTGATTTGGCTTTTGAGGTAGCATGATAGCAGCAGTAGCTGGGACAGCCTCTGGTCTGAGAAGGGAGGGTGCCTCACCCCAAAATAGACAGAGCTGACAGCAAGTAGTAATCAATTGTCTTCAGCCAAAGGCTATCACAGTGCAGTAAACAAATCCACTGAATGAAATCAGGCATGTACTCAATAAATATTTGTATGATTGCTCTCTTCATCTTTAAAGCACAGGATTTTGGGGTGTATAAATATAAGAATTGTTGCCAAATGTTACCACTGGAACATTTTGATCTCAAGTGACAACATCTTTTGCTGTTATGCTGATCTGAAGGCCCTCTGGGATGTGAACGCTGGCTGAATCCTTCATCCAGGTTAGAGAATAATCTATTTGAAGGTTTCTTCCAGATGTCACTACAATAGCAACTGCTTCTAAAGAGTTAATGCCAAAATTAAATAGGGTTCATCCCAGCATTACCATCCAGCCATATGTCCCTGTTTTTTAAAAAACTGAGAAAGAATTTATGCTACATTTTCAATAGGAAAAGAGACAGATCAATTGTAATTGAAACAGCCTAAGAGTGTGGTTAATCTGTTACTGTTGTAGTTGTTGTTTAAATAAAATTAACATATAACAGTCTGGCTGTATTTTATTCACCTCATTTTATATCTTGCTCTTCCTCCTAAGAACTCAGCAGCCATAGCATATATTGTGTTATTAAGCCATTTCACTGTAGCCTATCTCATATGTAATCATAAGAATCAAATGGGTGATTCCATATATGCTGCTTTAAGTACAGCCAGCATCATGAAATAATAGGAAGTTTGTTGTTGTTGTTGTTGTTCAAGTTGTTCCGGCTTATGGTGACCTCAAGGTGACCCTATCATGGGGTTTTCTGAGCAATTTTCTTCAGAGGGGGCTTGCATTGCCACCCTCTAAGACTGAGGGACTGTGACATGCCCAAGATCACCCACTGGGGTTTCATAACCAAGTGCGGATTTGAACCCTGTCCTCCAGAGTCTGAGTCCAATGCTCAAACTACTACACCACACTGGATCTCTTTCAAATCATTGCTATACCACCAAGATTGCTGGCACAGCCATCCTACTCCTTTGGTAGAGACAGGCTGCCTCTGGCAGGGCTACCAAGAGCTGGCATTGAGTGGTAGGTGGTGGGTGGGTGAGGGATTTGGCATGATGAATGCCCCACCCTGAAATTTAGCAACAGACATTATAGCCACTCTGAAGTCGCCTGAGATACAAACATCAATTTTTAAAAATGTACTGTTTGTTTTTCCTGTCCAGTTTCCAGAAGCCCAGGCCCTCCAGAGTTCTGGGCCCCAGAGATTTTGTGCTCCTCTCCCTTCTCCTCCATCCTGGCCTCAGGCAGAAGAATGAGGGGAGAAGGTAGGGGCCAGGACTTCCTCTTTCTCTCCCACCTGGATTGCAGTTGCCAACATTCTTGGATGAGTTTTGTTGGAGTTTTTAGCACAGTGGTCAGAATTGCTGACTGGACCTTGGCTGCTATGACACAAGGCCAGGCTAGGATTTTTTACTGGCTGCTATTGCTACACTAAATTAGCACTGCTTGCAGATACATTCTTTCCTCCTCATCCCTTTGCAGATAAGGCACCTTTAGGTTGGAGCCATGGAGATGTCAATGGCCAGTCCTTTGCTGTCCTCCTGATAACATGCAGCCCTCCCATTGCTTCAAACTTAATTGAAAAGCTTGTTAATATTGATTTTCATACTCTCAGTTTAAATTTGTGGCCTTCCTTTTCTGGTCTTCAATGTGGACTTTAAACTTGTCCTTTGAAGTTCTCCAGACTAAACTCTACCAGCCAGATCCAGTTAAGGCACCATCCCTTCCCACTCCCAGTATTCCAGCATCAGAACCTTTTACTGTAGTCCAAAAAGTAAAGCAAATCAAGGGCTATCCACCATGTTAGTGCACACTGAATAATCAGCTTGAAGTGAACATTTCCTAAACAAATCATGGACCTTGGGCTTTATGTTGTGTGTGTGTGTGTGTATGTTTGTGGCATATACATGTGCATAAATGTGTGAATAATTATGGTAATTACATTAGAGAAGACGGAAGGGTAGGGAAATGATCAATTCAACAATAATGGGGGGGCACAATGACAAAGAAAAACAACTACTGGGCAGCAGCAATAGTGGTGGGTGTCACTAAAGTGAAGAACAGCAGTGACATCATAGCTAACACTTGTTAGCACTGCACACAGGGAGGTGTAGGTGGTTCTCCTTGTGTAACCCCCCATCTAGAAAACCCTATGTAGAGACATTGAAAGTGTCACACAGGCAGGACAAGAGCACTAACAGAGAGATAGATAGAAACTAAAGGAAAACACACTTGCAAGAGCAGCTAAGGGAAGCCAAAATGACAAAGCAAGCAGTAAACACTGTCAGAAAGACAAACCCCATTGGAAACAGCATCACACATAAGATAGGGACATGGAATGTGAGAAGCATGAGGCAAGGGAAGCTAGACATAGTGAAAATGGAAATGCAACACATGAACATAGCAGTACTGGGGGTGAGTGAGTTAAATGGATAGGAATGGGCCACTTTGAATCAGACAACCACACAGTGTTCTATTCAGGGAATGAAAAGACAAGAAGAAATGGGGTGGCTTTCATACGAAGAAAAAGTCTTGCAAAACCAGTCAGAGGATACAATGCAAAATCAGACTGAATCATCTCAATAAGGCTCCACAGTAAACCTATGAATATCATCAGAACTCCAGAACCAACCACTGAGGCAGAACAAGAAGAAATTGATAGATTTTATGAAGGAGTACAGGGAGAAATTGACAACACATCAACACAGGATGTCAAGCTGATCATTGAAGATAGGAACGCAAAGGTTGGAAGTAAAGAAGAATCAAAAACAGTAGGCAGATTTCGACTAGGCAAAAGGAATGAAGGAGGTGAACGTCTGATGGATTTTTGTGAAGCCAACAACCTATTCATTGCAAACACATTTTTCATCCAGCCAGAGAAAAGATTATACATATGGACATCACCAGATGGCCAACACAAAAACCAAATAGATTACATAACTGGAAGTAAAAGATGGCGAAGCTCCATACTGGTGGCCAAGACTAGACCAGGTGCTGATTGTGGCACAGATCACGAACTACTCATTTCAAAAATAAAAGTAAAACTCAAGAAGAGAACAAAACCAGTCATCATACCAAAATACGATTTAAACAACATTTCCACAGAATTCATTGACAATATAAGGAACAAATTTGCAGTACTAAGTATAATAGATTGTGAACTGGAAGAGCTTTGGTATGACATCAGAGACATAATAAAAGAAGAATGCATAAAGACCCTTCCAACAGTCAAAAGGAAAGTGAAGAAACCATGGATGACAGATAAAACGCTACAAGCAATAAAAACCTCTTGAACCTCTGGGATTTCTCTCTCCAAGTACGGTTGGAGTCTATGTTGCTTAATTTTGAGCATGATTTTGCCTGTGTGGGACATCAGTGCGATGGTCCTCTAGTTGTTGCAGTCTCTTGTGTCTCCCTTTTTGTGGATGGAGATGTATACTGATTGCTTCCAATCTGTTGGCCATTGTTTTGTTTTCCATATCTGTTGACATATGTTGGTTAGCACTAAATTTGACTCTGTCAATGTGGATTGCAGCAGTTCAATTGGAATATCATCTGTTCCTAGTGATTTGTTTTTTGCTATTTCTTTTAATGCAGTTTCCACCTCACTTTTTAGAATCTGGAGTTCATCTTCATATGGCTCTTCGTGCCATGTGTCCTTCATTTTGTCATCTCTTTTGTATAATTCTATGTATTCCATCCAATGTCTTTTTATTTTTTCCTGGTCTTGAATTATGTTATTTTTATTGTCTTACAGCATCCCAGTCCTTGGTTTGAATTTTTCTTTGATTTTCTGGATCTTGTGAAATAGATCTCTTGTTCTTCCCTTTTGGTTGTTGTCTTCTATTTTTCTGCATTGGTCGCTTTAGTAATTTTCTTTATCTTTCACACAAGCTGTTGTATTGTTGTATTCATAATTCTTAGTTTTCTCCTATCTCCCTTTTGTTTTTCTTCTCTTCCTTTCTTTATTGCTTGCAGTGTTTTTTTTCTGTCATCCATGTTTTTTTCTCTTTATTTTTGTTTATTGAAAGTGTCTGTCTGCATTCTTTTTTTATTATGTCCCTGGCTTCAGACCATAGTTCTTCTGGCTCTTGGTCTATTATGCTTAGTAGTGTGAATCTGTTTCTTATGTTGTCAGTAAATTCTGTTGAGATATTATTTAGATCATATTTTGGTATAATCACTGGTTTTGTTTTCTTCTTGAGTGTTACTCTTACTTTGTGATCTGTGCCACAGTCATCTCCTGGTCTAGTTTTGTCCACCAGTATGGAGTTCCGCCATCTTTTACTTCCAATTGTATAATCTATTTGATATTTGTGTTGACCATCTGGTGATGTCCATGTATATAGCCTTCCTTCTGGTTATATGAAAAATGTGTTTGCAATGAATAGGTTGTTGGCTTCACAAAAATCTATCAGACACTCACCTGCTTCGTTTCTTTTGCCTAATCTGAAAATGCCTACTGTTTTTGATTCTTTTTTGCTTCCAGCTTTTTCCAACTTTTCCCAGTGAGGTAGATTATATTTTCCTCTTGATTTTGGTAAGTGTTTCTGCTCAGGATAAAAACTGAAAATGAGTTGCTACCCCATTTATTGTTTTCATGAATATATTTCTGTCTCCACATGTGAATATATTTCTAGCAGGGGACCTTTTTGAATTAATAAATTATTGTAATCATGTTAAAAAGCTAATATTAGATAGAAGCGCTTAATTATACTTTTGTGTTAGCACCTAGGTTAATTTATTTCCATAATCCTTCAGATTTAATCATGACAATGGGACTTTTTCTAATGTTACTTTCAGCTTCTTCATTTTGCCTGCAAGTTAAAATGGTTCATCATATAAAACAAGGAGACAGTTAAAATTTCTTACTCCTTCTATCATGAAGGGCAGTAAAGATTTAGAAAACTGTTTTTCTTTTTCTTTACATTTGTAAATATGCATTGGAAATATGCTTTTGTAATGCAGGAAATGGATGTCAATAAAAAAATTACAACAGAATCTGTTTAAAAGCTAGTTTACACTGGCCAGCTGTAAAAGCGTGTGTGTTGCTTAGTGGCTTGAAATGTGTATGCAAAAGAAGGTAAGCATTTTAGAGCTGCTAAAACCTTTTACTAAGCCCTGGGCTTAAAAGGCTTCCCATTTTTGCTCTAGGGTATCATGGAACAGTGAAAGCAGGCTGATGGGGGTCCATTAGCATGAATGATGGCTTCCTTTTACACACAAGTCAATTTGCAGGTAAAGTGTTTCACACTGTCAAGAGATAAAGAAAGCTTCTATGAAAATGTCCTGAAGCTGGTCTTGAGGGGAAGGAGAGTCTCACTTAAGTCAAAGCAACTCTTTGTTTACATTGATCAGGTCTTTCCACCATCAGCCCAGCCCACCCCCAAACTGCCCAGCCTTCCCCTTTCCCTGAGGTGACAAATTAATAAGTGGACTCCTACATCACCTACAATTTGACATTTTAAACTCTGACATACCTAGTTTTATTTTTTTTTAAATGCAGTGTGTAAACATTCCTGTCAAGTTGTATAAACCAACATTTTACTTTTGTGATAGAGCCATTTTGGAAGATCTGATACTACTGAAACTGTATTATGCCTGCCTTTTTGTTTAATGGAAGGAGGAACAGACTTTAGGCCTCCTCCTGTGTTATCAGCATATAATAAAATAGAATCATGAGATGACAGGGAGACAATATTTTGTCATTTCTCAGTGCCGAACAGCTCATATATGATAAACATTTTGTTAGGGAAACTCTAAATTCAGTATCAGATGAACTCATATTCAAAATATTGAATCTGTAATTTGGGAGTGCAATGGTTTGAGTTTGTTCTGGGGGACAAACATACATAAAACCTATTGCAGGAGTAGGAATTTGGCTTCCCATAGGTCACTCGTGTCCCAATAAAGTATCATATGCTTGCAGAGAGCAAGTGCCCAGAGACAGAGGCTTTTGTAGAGGAAGCAGCTACAGGTAAGTTGAGCCAGTTTTGGTAATGCACAAATAATATAAGAAGTTTATGGAAGATAAAGGAAAGTGCAAGGGCAAGGCCTAAGCCAGCCCAGAAGTCATTACACAAAGAAAATAGTCCATGTAATCGAAGCCAAAAAGGACAAAACAAGGAGATATTAAATATAGCTGGTCCAGAGGTAAGAATCCACAGAGAATCATGAGCAGATGGGGCGGTGGTGTCCCATAGTTTTTGTGGTACACACAGCTCTGTCTTCCAAGAGAGAGAGTATTGGCTGGGTATCAGACATTGCATTGGCATTTACAATGGTTGCCTCATAGTACCTAATGGTAGGGCTATTTTGACTATGAATACCAGGTTTTCTTATATCCTTTTGGTGAGGGATCTTGTCAAAAGCCCTTTTGCCTTTCCTAATGTAAGCTATCATCTAGTTGTTTACTCCTGGATACATGTTTGTTGACAGAGTTCTAAAAGTGAGGCAAGATTCCCTTTTAATGCAGTCAAACTGGTTATTTGTCTGGCTCTTGAAGAGAGGTTGGAACATACAGGTGGTGGAGGGGGCAATTTCCTGTCCTGGGACCCTCTGTCAGTGCATGCACTGCCAAAAAAACTCACTTTAAGCACTTCTAGATTTGGGAGAAATAGAAAAAAAAGTCAAACTGTGCAAGGAAGTCCCATAATCTACTTGAAAGGCAAGTGAGTTGAATCACAACATCTGAACGTTTCTAGGAGAAACTGTAGTTGTTGCTATTTGCCTTTAAGCCAGCTCCAACTTATGGCAAATCTATGAAGGGGTTTTCTTGGTAAGATTTCTTCAGTGCAGGTTTCCCTTTGCCTTCCTCTGAGGCTGAGAAAGTATGACTTGCCTGATTCATGAACTGGGTTTCCAAAGCTGAGTGGTGATTTCAGGTCTCCTAGAATCTTAGGGGTTGTCTGCATGGGCTAAAAGAAATGGCCTCATCCTGTTTCAAAACCTACCTGTTTTGACAAGCACACAAACTGACCCATTGCACACCCCATGAAGCGAAATGACAACAATATAACACAACAAATACAATGGATTTAATAAAAACATCAACAAACTGGCTGATCCAGCAGGGGGCCATTGGAAGAGGGGGCAGAAATGGGGCATGTACAGAGTGGTTGCATGATTGTGCTGTGCTAATGTGTCACTGGGTACACCAATGCATTATATGGGCAGCTGATTGATCATGTGATTGAGTGGCTGGTCATGCAGCTTTTCCTAGGGGCTGGCAGTTGGGCAGGATGAGGGCAGTGATTGGCAGCTGCACATCCATGAGTTTGTGAGCACATATTTGGGGCAGAACAGAAAAAAATAATAATGATATGGTACAGCTTGTAGCACTGAATGCTTTTGGTGGGTCCTTTTTTGCAGTGAGATCGGTGTGGTGTGGACTATACATCAGTTGTCAGCCTATTGCGGGACCTAGCGATGTGGTCAGCAGTTTCTCTGTGCAGTGGTTAAATGCCTGTACTGCAGCCACTCACTCATAAACCACAAGGTTGCGAGTTCAATACTAGCCAGGGCTCAGGCTAGACTCAGGCCTGTATCCTTCCGAGGTCGCTAAAATGAGTACCCAACTGTTGGGGGGCAATGAGCTTACAGTTGCAAACTGCTTAGACACTGCATAGTGTGGTATGAAGCGGTATATAAATGAAGCTGCTTTGCTTTTCTCCCTGTGAATTGGGAAGCCCTGGGTATAAACCAGTTTTCCCCCTCCATCAGCTCACAGCCACAGTCAAACACTCAAACCACTACACCAGGGGTAGGCAACCTTTCCCCTTTAAGGGCCAAGGGACTTCAGCTCCCAGAATCCCAGGAGCTATTGGCCAACATGGGACTATTGGCCAACATGGCAGAGGCTTCTGGGAGCTGAAGTCCCTCGGCCCTTAAAGGGGAAAGGTTGCCTACCCCTGAACTACACCATGCTGGCTCTTCAAAAGACAAGTAACTTCCACCCTTTGGGCCTCAAAATGGGTGATTCAAGGAATCTGGATGAGGCAAAGGCCATAAAAGCACTCTGAAGGACAAGAGGCTGCATTTTCCCACTCCTGCTTTTAAATATCCTTCGCACTTGTAGTCTTTAGTTTCATAGTAATGAGCTATAGAACTGGTGTAGTGTAGTGGTTTGAGAGTCAGATTATAACTTTGGGAGATTAGGGTTTGAATCCCTGCTTGGCCATGGAAATCCAAGAGATGACTTGAGCAAATCACACTCTCTCAGCCTTGGAGGAAGGGAATGGTCTCTGAACAAATCTTGCCAAGAAAACTCCATGATAGGTTTGCCTTTGGGTCACCATTAGCTGGAAATGACTTGGAGGCACACAGCAACAACAAAATGAACTGTAATGGACATTGATCACTCTGTAATTTCATCAATATAGTGGCATTCCTTTGAATTCTTTCATAAACTGGCCAATTTTTAAAATAACTGAATTGTTGGTGAAAGGGCCACCATTTCATATTTTGAGTTTTGAGAACTTGGTTAAATACTGCCTGGGTTTGTTACCTTTTTTACTTTAAAATCTAAAAATAAAAAATAAAAAAAAATAGTTCTACAATTTTTGTACAGTTAATTTCTCCTCATCTGAACATAGACCCAGACACACTGAATTTCAGTTGGAACAGGTTCCTGAACAGAAATGCAGTTGCATATTCAGCTCCTATTATCAAATGAAAACCAAACACTGAGTCATAATTTGCTGGGAAAAGTGAACATTCAAAAGAATTGGCAGGGACTCAGAACTTGATTTATGTGGATTCCTGAAGAACTTTCACTAGGTTTGAAAAAGTTCCACTGGGACTTTGAAAAAAAAATATACAGTTATTTGCTAGTTTTTCTATTTTAAGGTGGTACAGCAGTATTTAGTCACCTACTCAAGTAGGGTTTTTAGATGTTTTTGCTGAGTTTTCCAGCAGTGAATGACTAGTACTAGCTGAAGGACTATTGCTCAGCCTGCTTTCAAGCTATTCTGTCCTGTCTCAGCTGGTAGTTTACTTTCCCTGTTCCCAGTTTCCTGCTCAGGGGGAAGCAACATGCATCTTATGGGACATATGTGAGTAGAACCATTAAGGGTGTATTCAAGCAAACTGGTTTCCATCAAATATGTGTATACAGTGAAAAAATAAGTGCAAGCTGTCATGGGGAAAATTTAGAAAGAGATTTTGGTGCTCAACAGTGTGAATGGGAGATTAGGGTGTGTGAAGTTGGCTAGAGCTATTTGTTGTTATTTGCCCTCTAGTTGGCTTTGACTTATAGTGACCCTGTGAATGAGAGACATCCAAGAGCCCCAGTGACCAACAGTGTTGGTCTTGTAAACACAAGAGCATGACTTTCCTGAATGACATATTTCATCTGAAATGAAATCTTTTTCTTTTCCACAGTCATTGTGGTATAATTTCAAAAGTGAGACTTCTTTTCCAGAGCCGTTGTGGTATAATTTCAGAAGAGACTTTTTTTTCCTCCAGCCTCCCAGCATCCCCAGCATTGTTGTCTTTTGCAGGGAATCATGTCATCTCACAATAAATGCAAAGGATGATAGTCACTTTTGTCTAGGGAGAATTCAGACTTATTTTGTTCTTGGACCCATTTGTGTTTTTGGCAGTGCTGGTATTCCTAGGGCTTGCCATAAGCACCATATTTCACATTTCAAATGAATTGATCTCTCCTCCAAGTCAGCTTTCTTCACTGTTCATCTTTCACACCATAACCAGAAATTGTAAATACTATGGCATGGATTATTCAGACTTTGGTATTAATATATCTTTGTGCTTGACGATCATATCTAGTTCCTTCATAGCTGCTCTCCCAACTTTCAGGGGCTGTTCGCACAAGTGATATAAAGTCATTTCACCCTGTTTTGAGCCTCACCATACTATACATGAAGCCAAGAACAGGAGGAAATTTTGATGAAGCCATGCTCTGGGATGAAACACAGGAGCAAAACAACTCCCAGTTTGCTCCTCGCCAAGCCAGAACGTACACACTATTACACTGGCATGTGGACAGTGTGATACCCATGTGGGAATGCAGAAAGGGCCAGGTGGCTTAAGGAAGCAGTCAGAGCATGTACCCTGGGCCCAGCAAGATGCCAACACTGTCTTGGATGGATGTTCCTGTCAGGGATGATGGGAGTTGTAGCTCTTCACCTCTGGCTCTAACTCACCACCTTGTTATGCAGCAGAGCTGACCAGCTTTGATCAGTGGTTGATGCTTCTTTCCCAAGCAGCAGAGTTTCAGAGAATAGGCTGAAGACCCTGACAAACTCTCCAAGCCTTCTCACTCTTCTTCCTGAGATGTCTCCAAACTTCTCCAGGAATCCTCTGGCTCTTGTATCTTCCCTCAAGACACCAGACAACTCAGTAGTCTTATATAAAAGATCTACTTTATTCTACTATATACAAAAATACTATATGCCCTACAAATCACAATCTCTACACTTCACAATATCTCCAACAATACTCCACAATACTCCAACACTACTCCACAATGTACGTTAGCAAACATTGCAATTTATAGCCATTGTTAGACACCACCCACCAGTCAGTTTTCACCCAGTGGGTGTGTACATACATCTTGATTGGTCCACATAGATCATCCCATACCTAAGACCAACCCAAGTGTTTCATCACTTTACCTTGACCACTTAATGAGTCTCAGGTGTTTGTAATCTATCACAGGTGTTCTCAATATACCTTCTATAACTTTGTCCTTGGCTCTCAAGGCTTCTTAATTATATTATCTTTTTCACCTGTGTATCTTCCTGATTGCTCCTGCTTAGTCACTTTGACATTCACATACATATTTTTATTTCTATTACTGTATATCCCATGTTGCTTTTTCCTTAACAATCCCCTCCGAAATAAAATATTGTATGTGTCTTACAATGTCATTCCAACCATTTGTGTCAGTCTTTCATGTTTTTCCGCCGTCAATGCTTTTGTGAACAAATCTGCTATGTTGTGTTGTGTTTCTATATATCTCAATTCTATTTTACCCTTCTGAACCATGTCTCGCACATTTTGATATCTTACTCCAACATATTTTGTTCTGTTCTTCAAACTTTCAGTTTCAGCCATTGCTATGCATGACTGTGAATCTTCCAGAATTTCTACTGGTATCTTGTAATTTTCATTTAAATCATTCAATAACTGCTCAACCCACTGTACCTCATTTACTATCTCATTTAAAGCTGCGAATTCTGCTTCCGTCGTACTTATCGCTACATTTGTTTGTTTCCTACTTCTCCAGACTATTGGACTTTCACTGTACTTGATTATTATTCCTGTAACTGACTTCTTGTCTCCTAATTCTGATGCAAAAGAACTATCCACATAACAATCTAAATCTGAATGACTGTTTCTAATCATCAATTTCTTATCTAGAGTTCCTTTCAAATATCTTAATAAGTGTTTTACTGCTGTCCAGTCTTCAATTTTTGGATCATTAACCCTTCTGGACAATACATTTACAGCATATGAAATGTCTGGTCTGGTGTGGCAAGATATGAATTGTAAAGATCCTATTATGCTCCTGAATAAAGTCTTGTCTTCAAAATCTCTAGTTGTTTTTTCAGATACAAAACCAATTGTCATTGGAGCTCTTACTATTTTAGCATTTTGTAATCCACACTTTTCAATCAAATTTTCAATTTTCTTTCTCTGACTTAACAAACAATGTCCTTCTTCTGTCCACTCAACACCAATACCTAAATAAGACTTTAATAAACCTAGATCCTTCAAAACAAACTTTTCAGACAATTCTCTTTTTACTGATTCAATCTCCTGTCTTGACTTTGCTGCCACGCACAAATCATCTACATAGATCACTAACACTATGTCTCCTTTTGTATAGACACATGCATCTGCAATGCTCCTTTTGTATCCTAGTTTAGCTAACTCTTCATTAATGCACAAATTCTATGCTCTGGCACTTTGTTTTAATCCATACAATGCTTTTTCAATTTATAAACTTTCTGACTACTATTTTCTTCAAAACCTTGTGGCTGCTCCATAAATATCTCTTCATCTAAACTAGCATTCAAGTAGGCTGTTTCAAAATCAAAATGTTCTACAACTAAATTTCTTTTTGCTGCTACAGCTAGAACCATTCTCAGACTTTCTGGCTTTGCAGTTGGAGAATATGTCTTATCATAGTTCTCATACTGCTGTTGTGCAAAACCCTTAGCTACTAACCTTGCTTTATACTTAATACTTCCATCTGGCATTTCTTTCTTTTTGTACACCCACTTACAACCAATTACTTTCTTGTCTTTGGGTCTGTCAACAACTTCAAAAACATCTTTATTTACCAGACAACCAAACTCATCATCCATTGCATCAATCCATCTTTCCTGTTCTTCTCTAGACAAACTTTCCAACTCTTCAAAACTTTCAGGCTCTTCCACTGCTAAACAAGCTCTTGCATTTGTCACAACAAACCTATCTGGAGGCTTTCTAACTCTGTGACTACGTCTGGGAATAAACTCTGCTGATCTGCCTCTTTCATCCTCACTTTCTGTGCTGGGAGTTATAGTTCAATGGCTAAATCTCTTGTCCTCAGTCATTCTAGTAGTAATAGGTCTAGATTGTGTCTCATTATCTGAAGAACTATCACTGCTGCTAGTGGATGCTTCTGGCTTAACTGAAACCCCTCCGTTTCCTGGAGTTGGTTCAGTTTGTATTTCTGGCTCATTTGAACTTCCTAACCTCAAGAAAACTTCCTTATTGGCATGCAATTTGTCCCAACCGGCATGTCTCTCGAAATTTGCAGACCTGGAATACTGCACTTCTCTTCCACCTAAATGAAACTTATACCTATTTCTTGAATACCCCAAAAACCTAAGCCTTCTACTTTTGGGTTCTCCTTTCTTCCTGAAACAAGCTGGAATGTAAACATAAGCAAACTGTCCAAAGACCCTCAAATACTTGTAATTTGGCACTCTCCCATACAATACCCTGTAGGGAATGTCTTCAATTTCAGAATGATACAGTCTGTTACTAATATGTACTGCTGTCAAAGTTGCTTCTGCCCAGAAACTATCTTTTACCTCTGCATCTGCCATCAAACAAGCCGTTATTCTTTTTATATCTTGTATTTTTTTCTCAGCTAAACCATCTTCGTTAGGACAAGCAGGATTAGTAGTTTCATGCCTTATTCCCACCTTTTGAAACCAATTAAACAATTGATTACTTAGAAACTCTCCTCCCCGGTCAGTAACAATGGTGCCTACTCTAATATCAAATTGTCTTTCCACCATTCTCACCCATGCTTTTAAACTTTGCCCAGCATCAGATTTGTTTTTCAATATTCTTACAAAAGCAAACCTTGTATACCTATCAACAATTACCAGAAAATATTTGCTTCCCCCTAAAGATAAACAATTAGCTTGGGCAACATCTGCATGTACAAACTGAAATGGTCTTTGAGCAATTCTTTTGGTTTTCTTGGTTACTGGAAAAGCTCTGACCTTTACCTGATAACATACAGTACAATCTAAGTGATTTTTGCATTCAGCAACTTTTAAATCTGGACACATACTGATTAACTTCTTTAAACATTTGAAACTAGCATGGCCAAATTTCCTGTGTAGTTCATGTATGCAGTCTTTATGAACTGGACTATTGTCTATGTTATTAGCATTTTCAACCCTGTAACAATCAATATTGTCCTCCAAATAATAAAGCTTATCTTTTTTCAAGCCTATGCCTCGCATTTCCCCATTCAATTTTATCTTACACATGTCCTTTTCAAATATAACTGTGTAATCTCTGTCTGTTAACCTGCTCACTGATAACAAATTATTTTCTAACTCCTTTACATGTAACACATCATTAAAGTTTTCCTTTAGCCCAGGAATGAAAACTGTACCCATTTGATTTACAGTACTGAGCTCTTTCCCATCAGCTAAAACTACAGTATTTACATTAGCTGATTTTCTATTACTTATCAAATTAATATTGTTACACATTGAAGATGATGCTCCTGAGTCAATTAACCATTTACAATTAGCATTTTGTTTTTCCTTAATCATGGTTGCAAACCCCTTTTTGTTACCACTGTCCTTCAAAAATGGAGGTTTGGACTGTTTTTGATACTGCCGCGGCTGCCATCTGCTCTCTCCTTGCTTGCTTCTCTCAGCAGCAAATTGTTTACAATGTCTCTGCAGATGACCAATCTTTTTACAATAAAAACACCTCCGTTGCTCCCTTGTATAAGCTGCTTCTTCCTGCTTTCGTAGATCAGGTGTCGTTTGTTGTTTTGGCACAGTCCTCAAACTTGCTGAGTCATTCTGCTCAGACTTTCTTCTCAAATTTTCCTCCAATATTTTTGCAACAATTAAGTCTCTGTTCAGCTCAGCTTCTGGCAAATTTTGCAAGCTATTTGTTATGTTGTCCCAAGAAGAGTCTAGTGATTCTAGTAAAATGTAACACTGCTGCTCTTTGCTAATTTCCACTCCTCTCAGTTCAGCTTGCACAAATAAATCTTGCATTGTTTTTAAGTGTTCTATCACACACTGTCCTTTAGTCATCTTTTGTCTGTAAATTCTTTTAGACCAAAGCATTTTTGCAAACGCAGTTGAAGGTGTGTGTAATCTCTGCAAAGTATCCCACACATCCTTGGCGGACACTTTATCTCTTACGTTGTTAAACAAGTCTTCTTCTAGCATTAGATAAAGACATGCTTTTGCTTTATCGTCTCTGTCTCGAGTAGCTGCATTAGCATCAGCTGCCAGCCCTGTTTCAACTGTCGACCACAGAGACTCCTTTATTAGTAGAGATTGGGCATATATCGTCCAGGTAGAGTAGTTGTTTCTATTTAATTTACTAAACTTTAGTATCTCCATCTTAATTTGTGCAGTGACTCAATTTGACACAGTCCCTCTGAGTATGCACAGCAGACAAAATACAAAATGATTTACTCACAAAGCTCCACAAAACTTTCTTCCACACTCTGGAATTTTCAGCTTCTGTGGATGCTGGTTGTTCTAATATCTGGGCCCATAACCCTTGTCAGGGATGATGGGAGTTGTAGCTCTTCACCTCTGGCTCTAACTCACCACCTTGTTATGCAGCAGAGCTGACCAGCTTTGATCAGTGGTTGATGCTTCTTTCCCAAGCAGCAGAGTTTCAGAGAATAGGCTGAAGACCCTGAAAACTCTCCAAGCCTTCTCACTCTTCTTCCTGAGATGTCTCCAAACTTCTCCAGGAATCCTCTGGCTCTTGTATCTTCCCTCAAGACACCAGACAACTCAGTAGTCTTATATAAAAGATCTACTTTATTCTACTATATACAAAAATACTATATGCCCTACAAATCACAATCTCTACACTTCACAATATCTCCAACACTACTCCACAATGTACATTAGCAAACATTGCAATTTATAGCCATTGTTAGACACCACCCACCAGTCAGTTTCCACCCAGTGGGTGTGTACATACATCTTGATTGGTCCACATAGATCATCCCATACCTAAGACCAACCCAAGTGTTTCATCACTTTACCTTGACCACTTAATGAGTCTCAGGTGTTTGCAATCTATCACAGGTGTTCTCAATATACCTTCTATAACTTTGTCCTTGGCTCTCTTCTTAATTATATTATCTTTTTCACCTGTGTATCTTCCTGATTGCTCCTGCTTAGTCACTTTGACATTCACATACATATTTTTATTTCTATTACTGTATATCCCATGTTGCTTTTTCCTTAACAGTTCCTACACTGGCTGAAGCACTTTGTGCCTCCCATGCAGCCACTGAAGCCATTACTCTCCATAGGGGTTTTCCTTTTCCCTGCCCAGCTGTTGGGTGCAGGAGTGCCCAACTACACAGTTAGCCCCTCACCCACACACATCAAGATGATTGCAACATATGAAGAAAGAGAGAAAGAGGACTCCTGGAGCACCATGGAGACTGCTGACCTCATAGCCATATGATGAAAGAATATCCTGCAAGAACAACTCCAGAAACCCTACAGAAACATTGAGCTGTTTAAGAAGATCACAGAAGAGATGAGGAACAAGAGACACAAATGCACAGCTGAAGAATGCAGGATGAAAAGCAAGGTCCTCCGAAAGTGTTACTGACAGATCAATGACCACAACATGTGCAGTGGCAGAGGCATGGTCACTAATCCTTTTTTCAATGAACTCAATTACTTCTTTCATGGAGATGCATCTGTATGCCCCAAGCAAGTGGCCTGCAGCACGGCCAGGTGCCCAGAGCTCAATGAGGGATGTCTCCACTCTGACAGAAGGCTCCCATGAGCTTTTTGACAACACCTAGGTACCGTGCACTGAGGGGGGCTAGGGGAGGGAATGGGAGAGTCAACACACATGTGGCAGCTCCCCAGGGAAAGCTGCTGACATGGTCATTTGGGAGGAATAGAACAGCCATGACCCTGTTCCCCCACTGCACAGGTGAGTAGGAGGACCTCCAGGACTGTGATGAGACATGATCAGCCAAACACCTAGGGAGCTGTCCTCTGGAATGACATCTCAGTGGAGGGAGGGGACCTTCACTTCCTTCATGGCCAATTGCCTCAGTTGACTGGTCATCTCTGGCATGGGCTGACACAGCAGCCAATGTGGAGAGCCAGGGCAAACAGGCAGCAGGTTATGTTAGAATCATAAAATCATAGCATTGGAAGAGACTTCAAGAGCCATCCAGTCCAATTCCTTGCCATGCAGGAATACACAATCAAAGCACTCCCAACAGAAGGCCATCCAGCCTCTGTTTAAAAACATCAGAAGAAGGAGACTCCACCACACTCCAAGGGAGCAAACAGCTCTTAATATCAGGAAGTTCCTCCTAAAGTTGAGGTGGAATCTCTTTTCCTGTAATTTGAATCTGTTGCTCTGGATCCTATTCTCTGGAGCAGCAGAAAACAATCCATCCTCAGTATGACATCCTCAACATGATATATTCGCTATGAGTTGTTTTGGAAAGCAGCAGCGGCCACACAGGGCACGCTCTCTCCCGACAATAACAACTAGTGCATCACATCGCATATGTGCATTGATTCTATGACTACCATACAGTGTTCATTTTAGGCATGCAGTAGGGCATGACATAGGATGCACTGTGGTGCACATCCTGCTACTAACCACATGCTGCCATCCCAACTAGGCATGTGAGAGGGCAATAGGGGCAATGTTTGGAGGTGTGCATGGCAGTGTTGTGGGAGTCCCTTGCATGAGCATTGGCCATAACAGTCCTGTCTCCCTAGCCATCTCCCCCTTCCAAGCACCTCCTAAGGTCCAGGGGATGAATCCTGTTGTTCACCAGTGCCCTGTGCTATGCCCCACAGATCCTGCAGTACTGGATCATGCTGCTACTCTGCTTCTGGTGGTCCACCTGGCTGAGATCCAAAGGAGGAAGGAGTGATGGCTGTGACAGAGATGACCACAGATGCCAGGCTACATTTCCCTTAATATAATATATATCAATGCTTTTCAGAGTGGTAGTACATGGACTGGTTGTAGTCCATAAACTAGTTCTAGTCTATGAACCATTGGCTTCCAATCCCTATGAATGTTCATATAAGAAACAAAAAATATAGCCAATGGGCATAAATATGGTATCAGTCCTGGGCACATGGGGGAAAAAATTCCCTGTTATCCATATCAGATATTAAAGAAGCAGTGGTGTATACAGTATTGCAGTTCACAATAGATTGACAATAACCTTAGTTGTAGGTTTACATTGGTTACTATGCACTTCTGTATTGTATAGCAGTCCACAGTGATTATGGCTTCTATTGGCTGAGCTATAAATAGAGTTTATAAAATATAAATGCAAGTTTTGTTTCTCTTTTCATGTTTTCTGAAAGAAAAACATTTGGGCTGAATTGTTTATTTCAATGAAAACAATATTTATGTTGCAATTCTAAACTCATTAAACTCACTCTCACTGAAAATGCTCATTAAATATGCCTAAGATTTCTCGTCTATAGAAGGTTTCTTCCTTGCTTTTCTAGAAAAAATAACATACACAAAATATTACCTAAAGCAAAAAACCCTGTTAAACTTGGAAGCATATTGAGGGCAATTGCAACATGGTGACATTCATTTAGGGTGCCAATGTCTCCTACTTTGCAGAGAACAGTTCTTTTTTTGAAGGCTACTCCCAATCCTGTTTAAAGAGAAAGCACCCTTAGAAAGGAAATCCACAGGGGCCTATTAGAGAGATCCATTCACAGAGCTTCCAGAGAGTGTCTACTTTACATCTTAACCAACAATTCCATCTCTGAAACAGAAGACAGAATTACTTGAAAGTGAGTCCGGGTGGAATTGGTGGGGCTTAGTTTTGAGTAAACATGTTGGGGTTAAATTGTTGAAAAGCATAGGAGGGCAGTTAATGGTCATGGGGAAATGAAAAGACGGATGCATGAGAAAAGCAAGTAATGGAATTAGGACATTTTCCAGATGGAGTTTTCAAGGATTAGGTTCTAAGGCCCTAGTTAGCTAGACTGGCTTTGGGGGCTAAGCTTTTTGAATAAGCTATTCATGTTTTTCCTTCTTTGAAAAAGCTTCAAATCCTTCCTCTTCCCATATCTTAAGTGGCAATTTCATGTGCGAAAGGAGAAAACATGTGCAAACATTACATTTTCTTTTAAAAAGCCAAAACATATGTTGTTGTTCATCATGGCAAAACAGACCATCCAAATGAGCTTTGAACTTGATAACATGTCCCCACCAACACTTTTTTTGCATGAACAAAAAGTAGCTCAGGGAGGGGGAGCTTTGCTCCTAAGTGTTGAGAAGTTACAAACACAGCCCTGGGAAAATATTGCTAGCAGAGATTCCAGCAACATAAGCTAACAGATAATATCCAGGGCATACAATTATCCTCGGTGCATACATTTAAACAAAGTAATTTAATTAACAGAATACAATTCACTTAAGATAACTATGGGGGGATACAGACCAGGGCGTCAGGGACGCCCTGGTCCAGAGCACCGCGGCGCTCCTGCAGCGACCCTAAAAGGAGCTCCAAATTGGCGCTCCTTTTAGAAGACAGGGAAAGTGCGCCCTAAACTAAAGCACCGAGGGCAACCTCAGGAAGAAGAAGAAGCGCTGCGCGTGTGGCTGCTCCTCCTCTTCCGGGCCTCTAAGACGACTCTATTAGTCGTCTGCCGAGGCCCTTTGTAGTCTTTATTAAGGCACATTGATATGGCTTAAACCCACTGGATGGGGGACTTTGGACAAGTCACACTCTTTCACCTCCAGAGGGAGGAAATGGCAAAACTACCCTGAACAAGTTTTGCCAAGAAAACCCCTTGCTAGGGATGCGGTGGCTCAAGATTTACAAAATGGTGGGGGCCATTTTGTTAGACGAGATGCAGTCTCATCAGGTGATTTTAGACTTTGGTCTTAATAATTTTGGGATTCAGTGGCTCAAGCAGTTAAGACGTTACTCTGTCGATTGCAAGATTGGCAGGTTGGCGGTTTGAGGCCCGGGTGCTGCATGATGGGTTGAATCCTGTCACTAGTCCCAGCTTCTGCCAACTCAGCAGTTCGAAAGCATGAAAATGCAAATAGATAAACAGGTACCACTTTGGTGGGAAGGCAAACAGCATTCTGTGCAATCATGCCGGCCACATAATCACAGAGTAGTCTCTGATAATGCTGGCCCTTTGGCTTAATAATGGAGATGAACAGCATTCTCTATGACTGGACACGACTTGACAACCTTGTAACTGGGAATACCTTTACCTTTACCTTAAGGTTGCCTTAGGGTTGCCATAAGACAGAAACAATTTGAAGGCACACACCAACAAATAATATACATCAAACATCTTGTGCAGATGTACATACAAGATGTGTACATCTTCAGTCTAGTACTACTGACATGTACTGATTTTTAATTTTCTTGTAAAATGACATATTTTACATGTGAAAAAAAGATGCCCATCTTCCTTTGTAACTGGTTCTCTTTACCCTCACTAAAATGGAAGGGAGATTTGAGTTGAAACTATTGAATTAGAATTGATCAGCTAATTTGATTCTATTTGATTAGGCTTTAATCAAGAAGACGAATTCAATTGCTAGACTAGACCTAAATTCAATTGCTAGACTAGACTAAAATAGACCAATTGAATTGATAAAGTTTACATAAGTGTTGACTTTAACATTCAGCAGCTGATTTGGTGGGTCTAATGGCTGAGACTAACCACTAGATTTAGTCCAAAGTTAAATCTCCTGCTAAGGGGACTGCATCAGGAGTTTTATCTGATGGGAGAGGGAGAATGTAGACTAGTACTCTCCTTCCTTCTTGTTATAAGATTTTGCCTTATCGGGATCTCACCTTATGGGGCCTGCTAGTTTCTCCATGAAGAAGCAATTCTCTGCATTTAGGTAGGTCAGTAAAAATACCTGGATAAAGGCAAAATATTGAGGCATGTTAGTAGTACATGCCTCAAGGGAAGATAATATTATGGGGAGCAGGGGGAACTCTGTTGTCTTCTGGGTTGTGCTCCAGACAACTGTGTTGATGCCCAAAGCCCCCTGAAGAATTTTTAGTATCCAGAAGGACATATTCTAATGGGAAGGGCTCCATCATGGCAGCATCTTTATGCAGACCTAAATTTGTACACCGCAAACTGCTCTGACTGTGCTTTCACCTCTGCAGTTCTGGCTGCCAACTTCCTAATAGCTCCATGGCATATGGATTTATTATTTTATTTTGCAGACTCTGAAGCCTCTGTCAGCGAGAGCCAGTCTGGTGTAGTGGTATAAGTGTTGTATTATGATTCTGGAGACCAGGGTTCAAATCCTGGCTCTTCCATGTAAATTTATTGGGTGACCCTGGGCAAGTCACACTCTCTTAGCCTCAAAGGACGGCCATGGCAAACCCTCTCTGAAGAACCTTGCCAAGAAAATGCTATGATAGAGTCACTATAAATAGGAAACAACCTGGAGGCACACAGGCCTTTGCAGACTGCCAGAAATAGTGCAAATTGAGTCCACTTTTAGGGTTAGGGTTAATGCTAGGGAATAATGGGAATTGTTTTTTTCCTGATACATTGAGCCTTCTCTGTCAGAGAGCTCAGGTGCCACAATAAAATACAGTTCCCATGATTCCCTAACTCTAACCCTAACCCTTAAAGTGGACTCAATTTGCACTATTTCTAGCAGTCTGCAGCTTCAGCTATGCCTTCCCTCCTTCCTTTGAGCCAGCTGCTGTTGGTAGCTATGGGCAGCTCCTTAATGTTGAGCCCAGCTGCTGTGTGGTAGCTGCCGAGGGCCATAGTGCTCATGGGAAATGTGTTCAGAGCCTGTTGTGACACTTTGGGTCAGACATTAAAGAAGTTAAAGCCTGCTTTATTCTTCCCCACTAGTGCAGCTACTAGATCAGGGGTAGGCAACCTTTTTGAGCCAGGGGCCGGGTTGCTGTCCCTCAGACAATTTGGGGGGGGGGGGGGCAAAGCACCAAAAATAAATAAATAAATAAATAAAATATATATTTTTTTAAAAATAAAAAATATATGCATGCACACTCTCTCAGCCCCAGAAAAGCCATGGCAAAACCCCTGTGGAGATTTTGCCAAGAAAACCCCAAGAACAAGTAATAACAGCAATAATCAATATCATAATGGCGGGCGGTGGTGGTGGTGGGGGGCGGCGGCAGCAGGACCGGCCTGGGGCCGGTCCAAAGGCCTCGAGGAGCCGCATACGGCCCCCGGGCCTTAGGTTGCCTACCCCTGCTCTAGATGAATGTGCTGTTGTCACTAATCACTGCGCAGCAGGAGGAGGGATCAGAGCCTCCAAGTCTCACACCCCCTTTGAGCAACACTCATGCCACCCCTCACTGTTTGAGAAACATTGTCTTAGTTTGTAAAGTGCTAAAATCTAGCTGTGCTGGCTGGAAGATTCTGGGAGTTGTAGCCCAAAGTAAACTTTCCAGCCTCTGGCTATAGCTCATTGTCGATGAGGTCCCCATTACATCTTTCACATTACAACACAAAATAAAAAGAAAAGAGAAGACAAGGTCTTAAGGAAAGAAGTGTGTTTGTTGTTACAATGTACATTCTGGCTGGGATACTATGGAAATTGTGGGACCCAGCATGGTGTAGTAGTTTCAGTTTTGGACTATGATTCTGGAGACCAGGGTTCAAATTTCATCTCAGCCATGGAAACCACAGGGTCTACCTTAGGCAAATCACACTTTCTCAGTCTCAGAGGAAGACAAAAGGCAACCCCCCCCTCTGAACAAATACAGCCAGCCCTCCACATTTGCAGCTTTGACTTGCAGCTTTAATTATTTGTGAATTTGATTAAAACATTATCTTTAGAAATCTCTAGATCCTCCAGTGCAACTCTGCTGAAAGTTGACCACAGAGGTGCACCAGAGGACCTAGAGATTACTAGAGAAAACACTTCTCTAGCCATTTGTAGGTCCTCCAGCATGATTCTATGGTCAACATCTGGCAGATAGTGACTATAGAATTGCACTGGAGGACCTAGATATTCCTAGAGAGGTGTGCTCTCGGGTGAAAAAAAATAGTCATTTTTTATTTGTGGTTTTTCCACATTCACAGGAGTCCTGTGCCTCTAATCCCAGCAAATGTGGAAGGCCCGCTGTATTGCCAAGATAATTCTGTGATGCCATAAGTCAGAAATGACAAGGCATCAAAACCCAAAAGGTTGCTTTTCCCAGCTCTGGACTATTTTTTTTTTAACTCTGTGAGTTTTGAAATAAGGATATGCTTGCATTACTCTGCTCTGCTGATATCATCTTGTGGCTTTCTTTGAATTAGGGAAGTGTACAACTGAGGACTCCCAAGGCTGTAACAAGCTCAGCCTTCTAACTGATATTTGAATTTCAAATCCTGTTTAATTTTGTTATCTAGGCTACTCCACCCTTAAAGGAAAGTGGCTTTTTTCATGTGAAGTGAAACTTGCCAGTCAGCACTTTCTAAAGAAGTGGAAGGTGAAAGTGGTGTTGATCTTTGCTGACACAAAGCTTTGTCTGGGAACCAAGTTTTTACTGTATAAGTTGAAAAGGTGATGCCTTTCCTGAGAACTGCCAAAGAGCACATTTTCTGATAAGACTGAGGTCTGGCATGGAAATATGTTTTGTTCTGAAAGACAGCCTTCACATTTTATATGAAATCAAAGGAAAGCATGAGGAATTATTACTGTGCGCAGCCTATCCAAAGACCACATCCACCAGATGATGCTAACTGACTATGTTGATGCACATCTTCATATTAATTTAGATTAACTGTTTATTGGATTATTTTTTAATCACATGAGGGCTGTTGGGGGTTCAAAAGTTCAGAACATATTTCAGACCAAAGCATACAAACAAATGGATTACCAGTAAGATAAAAAACCCAGGCAGCATAAACTTTTGGTGTAGAACCCAAAGCAAAATGAAGCTGGGAACAATAGCAACTTGTGTAAGATAGTTATGAAGAAGGTTCCCTGTACATTCTGTCAAATGAGAGCTTGGAAAAGTTACTTTTTGGGACAGCAACTCTCCATAGTCTATAGCCAGCAGGTGAGACTTGCATAGCTTTTCCCAGCTCTGTATCAAGCATCACACAACCTATGACTATTGATAAAACCCTGCAGTGATTCTGTGTCTGATGTCTTCTCTAGTTTGGTCCTTACCGTATAAAATGTTTTCTGTTTCAGCATGTGGGTTCCTTCCCACTATAACTATATGTTTGTTCATGTAGGAAATGCTTGGTTACAGAAACATCCTTAAAAGAGCTATCATCTGAATAATAGAGCTTCGGCAAAGAGAACCAGTGTCATGTAGAGGCTAGAATGTTGAATTGGGACTTGATCAGTCACTTTTTCTCGATTTGATCTGTTTCACAGGATTGTTTTGAAGATAACATGAGGAAGAGGAGAACCATGTACATAGTCTTGAAATCCTTGAAAGAAAGGTGGGAATGCAATGCAATGCAATGAATGAAGAGGAACTATGCAGCTAGAATAAGAACCATGAAATAACTAACAAAACATATTGTTAATAAATTTGCTATTATGACTGTTCCTTATTTGCATGCTGTCTTAGCTTGTGGAGCATTGTCCCAAGTCCTTCTTGCACATCCTGATTTTTAAAAGGTCTTTCCTGTGCTTAAAATGTGTATATGTGTGTGTGTGTATGTATGTATTCCCCAAACCCTCTCTAGAGGGTGTTTGGGGCAGTTTGGAACAAAATATTTTTTAATGTTTTGTTTTTGGTAGATGGGTGCTGGTGGAGGGGGTTCCATGGTTCAGGGTTCCCAAAAGTTGCCCTCTCCTGTCCTAGGGGTTGAACTATTCAGAGATCCTATCCAGGCTTGGCTAAAATAGGAGGGAGAGGTTTTATGTCTAGTTTCTATATAGGTAAAACTAATGTCGGCATCTATGATTGTTGGTTTATCATGGAAAAGGAGGAGACACAACTGTAATGGTAACAGTCTCTCTATGAGAGAATAATAATGTTCACAAACAAGTACATACTTTGTGTTTGAAACAGGGTATACCTGCATCTTTTATATCCACTCAGCACAAGCTAGCTGCAATACGGATTCTATGATGCATAATAGAGTAACCCACAGACTACTTATACTGGTCTAGGGCATCCCTGACAAACATTTTTATATCTACATGATGATTCTTGGCTGATTCCTATGGGATCTATCATAGGCCATGTTCTCAACATTTTTTGTCATAAATGGCTACTTTCTAGGAACCCAGCTAAAATATATGGACTTCAGCACAAGGACATTACACTGTCGAGTCAGATAAATATTTTCACCTCTATATACCTAGTTTAGGGATTACCTAGTATGTGCATATCTTATAGGAGAGCTAATGCATAGTTTTGATGACATTACTGGGGTTACTCCAGTAAAAGTGCTCTCTGAGTTACCAAAGACCTCTGGGAGTTGGAGGATATGTCAAAAATGCAATGATAAATAATAATGCTTCATTGCTATGTTGTGTATTTAGGGCTTTTTTTAAAGATTAGGAAGCTGGCTAACAGACTGGAAGTAATGTTGGATCTAATTGTAAGCAGCTGTCTCTCAGTTTACTTTGGCTAAGTGTTTTTGATTCTGCTTTGGAATTATGAAAGGAATAGGTTTTAAGGGAAATTTTGGCCTGTACTGTATATGAACTTATGCTGTGCTTTTTCAGGAAGTCTCAAAGTGTAAAGCAGAGCTGAGAAAATCCATTTGAATTGACTGCAGGTTTGTAATGATGCTATCACTTACTTTAACAAAATGCATTAGGACAATGCAGACATACTGTGACAGATCAAATTCCATTTTTGTCAACTTTGCAAAACTGTTTCCTCACTGCTAGAGGCGAAAGTGGTTTGAAGCAAAAGTCAAGCCAGCTCTAATTAGAATAGAATCCCATGAGCAACTGGGAGAAGGAATCATGAAAGAAGAGGCAGTGCACAAAGAAAACGCTCCTTTGGGAACAGGCTAAATAGTTGACATGGAAAATATTGCAATCTGATGTGTTTGAGAAGTATGTTTCCTGTAAATCTCAAAAATCTGTTATGAATTATGTAAAGCAGAATGCTTTTGGAAAATTTCAAGAGTTTTGTAATACATATCCAGCCAAACTTTCATTCCCATGACATTTTTGTCTGGTGTCATAATTGGTTCTGTAAGACAGGTGTAACTATCAGATATTTTTCAATTTAAAAATAATACCATAAATGCAATGAATGTTCTTAAAAGCTCCCCCTTTGCTTGGGAAAAAGGCCCTGAAGCAAAGTGTCTGGTCCTCTCATCCTAAATGTAGCAAAGCCTGGCAATCTTACTTTTTGAACAACAATTCCCAGTGGTCAAGCTTGCTGGGGAATTCTAAGAGCAATTGTTTTAAATAGTAACTTCCCCAAGCACTATAGTATTGCATCATAGAGGTTTAAGCATCTTTTTGTTTTCCAAAATGACTGACCTAAGACACACATGAATCTAGACCACACCATGTCTCTAACATGACCCACACTATTATCTTGATTGTTAATTCCACAAATATCTCTTCCTGTCCTGTTGTTCATTTACAAATCTATAGGTTTGAATATCTCCAAGGCCCAGTTTTATGTCTCAAGTATCCTTGATTGATTTGTGCTCTCAAAAGGACTCAACCACCCCACCTCCACCTGCTTAGGCAATTCCTAGGTCAGCTTGCTAAATCTGGTGCCTCACCAATATGTTGAACTGTGATCCTCATTTTTCATAGGGCAGTGGTAGTCAAACTTTTCACCCTTGGGACCCCACTTTACATCTATGTTTGGATGTTGCCCCACCTCGACATAAAAATGTTTTGTTTATTTAGTGTGTGTATTTTCATTTAAACATTCATGTATACTCATATTTTAACATTTTATGAGGAAATATTGTTCAAATTAGAACAATTTTATTTAAGTAAATTCAATTTTTAAATTCAACACAATATTTAACTTAAATTTTACAAATAAAAAAGTTTGGGTGGTGGAGGAGGAGGGAGTCTCACCCCCCCCAACCAATTCTTGTGCTCCCCTGGTGGTCCTGGTCCACCATTTGAGAACCACTGTGTTAGGGTTTATGAGAGTTATAGTACTATACACCTTGGAAGGTGCCAGATTGGGTGAATATTGAAGGTAGGAAATGTATAATCCTCTAGTTGTTGTTTGTTTCTTGTGCAACTCATGCCAGTACTTACTGGCAAAGCCAATAGTGGGAGATGTTGGGAGTCGTAGTTCAACAACATCTGGAGGGACATATATTCCTGTTTCTGACTTGTTAGCCTTGTGCCCTCAAGTTCTTTCCACTTATGGCGATCCTAAGGTGACTCTATTATGAGGTTTTCTTAGCAAGTTTCTTCAAAGGGGGTTTGCCATTGTCATCCTCTGAAGCTGAGAGAGTATGATTTGTCCAGGTTCACCCAGTGGGTTTCATGGCCAAGTGGGGATTCAAACCTTGTTCACCAGAGTCATAGTCAAATGCTCAAATCACTGCACTATGCTGGCTTTTTGTCTACAGCATGTGTATGTCAGATGTTCATTGCATTACTTTTATCAGGTATCAGATGGTTTATTTTGCTTGGTGGTTGTTTGTTCCTGTTCTTGTTACTCTGTGTATTGAAGTCGCTTCTGACTTATGAACACCCTAAAGCAAATCTATAATGGGGTTTTCTTGGCAGGATTTGTTCATATGGGGTCTGCCTTTACCTTCCTTTGAGGCTGACAGTGTGTCACTTGCCCAAGGTTGCCCAATGAGTTCCCATGGTTGTGTGTGAGTCTGAACTCTGCTCTCCCAGAGTCCTAGTCCAACATTCAAACCACTATACCATGCTGGTTATCTGCTTACTGTTTGTTGTTGTTGTTGTTGTTGTTGTTGTTATTGTTGTTGTGTGCCTTCAAGTATTTTCTGACTTATGGAGACCCTAAGGTGACCCTATCATGGGGTTTTCTTGGCAAGATTTGTTCAGAGATTTGTTTGTCATTGCCTTCTGCTGAGGCCCTGAGCAGATAGGCCAGGAAAGTGCATTTTTCTGGCCTGGGTGCTAGCCAGGGTCAATCCCCAGGCTAGTGTGGGGATGGGCAGTCATTTACACACCCTTCCCTGTGATGGCCCAGGGACCCACTACCAATGTGAAAATAGGGCACCTGGCAATGTGCATGCAGCCAGTAGCCCTGTTTCTGTGTCAGGTGAGGTGATGGGGGTTTGCTCACTAGTGGAGAGGCAGAGTAAAAGTAAGGATCACACAGGGCATCGAAACTGCCAGGGTTTGCTGAAACTCCATGGCAAACCGGGGGTCAAATTGACCTGTATTAAGGGCTGTTTATCCTGGGATTAGGCTAGATCTACCAGATCCATGCCCAGTCTGCTAGGATTTGGCCCAATCCTGTCCCTGGGGTTTTGGCCTTTGTTGTCCAAACAGGATGACACAAGAATGGGGGGAACATGGGCCTTTGGGCCTGTTCAGACAGCCCTTGAGAAAGTGGAACTTGTCCAAGGGGGTTTCTACAACCATGTGGGGATTTGAACCCTGTATACGGTGATAGTCTGTCACTTATAGTCATGTTTAGCCTACAGAAAATGCATTTGAAAATGAGAATAAAAACTGTTCCATACTTTGGGAAAGCTACCTTGTCTTCTTAGTTAAGAAGTGGAAAATAATGCCCCAAACTGCCATGAACAGAAGTTATTCTTGCCCTAGCTTTTAATGGACCCAACAATATGTTTTTAATGCACACAGTATTATGATGTTCCCCTCCATTAAAATGAAGGGAGAATTTTTAGCCATCCATCTAAATGTAGGTTCACTAGTATAGAAAACAGGATCAGCACTGAATGGGAAGAAATGTAAAGGTCTATCTTTAAAATTGAAGATAGAGGATGAAGGTTATTTCTGCTCAAAATGGCATAGATGAAGAATCAGGTCCACAAGCAGAATTGCCCTTTAAACCGTAGAATTTAAAGTGAGGCTAGATACCACTCCTTTGCAAGAATGTCTGTTGAATTGTAGCACTTAAATCATTGTTGAAAACTCAGAACAAGGTCAAAGTGCACCAGAGAAGCATTTGCAAATATTAGAAAATGATAAGTAGGGAGTGAGAACTATTTACCAGATCTGAGTAGCAGAATTTGAGGCAAATAAAGCCTCAGGGCAGGGAAAGGAGAAAATGTGCAGATATCTGTTCTGCCTGGTTCTAAGACTTGGGGCCTATGCAGACTGCCAGAAATAGTGCACATTAAATTGAGGCACTGCCCTGGCTCAGTGCTAGGGAGTCATGGGAATTGTATTTTTTCTGGGACATTGAGCCTTCTCTGTCAGAGAGCTCTGGTGCCACAATAAATTACAGTTCCCATGATTCCCTAGCACTGAGCCAGGACAGTGCCTCAATTTAATGTGCACTATTTCTGGCAGTCTGCAAAGGCCCATAGTCATCAATATTCAGATATGGGCTGCCACCTGCCTGCTACATACTCCTGTGCCATACCATGGTGGTGAAGGAAGAAACAGCAGGATCAGCAATGAACTGGGTGCTTTGGACTATATTTTCTGTATAAGAAGCCGCTGCAGGGATAGTGCTGCTTATGGATCAGGATTTGTATAAAGCTGTGGCTGCTAACTCAGGGGTTCCCTAGAATCATAGAGTTGGAAGAGACCACGAGGGCCATCCAGTCCAACCCCATTCTGCCATGCAGGAACTCAGAAGCAAAGCATCCCTGATAGATGGCCATCCAGCTTCTGTTTAAAGACCTCTAAAGAAGGAGACTCCACTACACTCCGAAGGAGTGTGTTCCACTGTCAAACAGCCCTTACTGTCAGGAAGTTCCTCCTAATGTTGAGGTAGAATCTCTTTTCCTAGAGCTTGCATCCATTGTTCTGGGTCCTAGTCTCTGGAGCAGCATTCCCCACTCTGCTTGGGACGTTATCACACTGGGTCTAAAGCAGTCGCATCCCTGTCCCATTGCGCTTCCTTTTCCCCTGTGTTCACACGATGTCGCAGAGAAACCCCGCCCATCCCCATCGCATCCCCGTCCCATTGCGCTTCCTTTCCCCGTGTCTTCACACGACGTCGCACCCATCCCTGTCGCATCCCCATCCCATTGCGGCATCACCCGGCATCATCCCCGTTCTTTTGAATGCCGGTTTCTTTGGGAATTACATTTTGCCGCGACCAGAATGATACCAGAATGATGCTGCTTTCTGTATGCCGGTAAGTTCTGGATTGAAAAGGAACCGCAATGGGACGTGGATGCGACGGGGATGGGACTGCTTTAGGCCCCGTGTGATAACGTCCTTGGATTCGGAAGAGTGAAAAAGAAAAAGGAGGAGAAAGCCCATTTGCAGGCTTGGGGTAGCATTAAGTTTGGTCTGTTTTCTTTATTATAAAAGCTATTCCCAATTAAACTTAAAGTGGATTGAAAATTTTAAAATTTGTTCCCACTGGTGCTTATTATTAAAAAAAAGAAAGAAAGAAAGAAAGAAAAAGAAAAAGAAAAAAGAGAGATACGTTAACATTACTGTGCCCCTTTCCTTATGTCCAGCCTCTGAGCTCATATTGATGGGTGTGTCTGATGCACTGAAGTCTTTAAAAAAATGCATCAATAGCATTTGCTATGGAACAGGCATGCTATCCAGATCATTTGCAATACATTTATTTTGAATGTAAATTCCAATTAGTCCAATTAGTTTTGATGAGTTTGCTTTTACTGGGAATTCTTCAAATATTAGGAAGCCATAGGTTTGTTTGTTTTTTTAGTAAATCCCAGAATGACCAAGTGACTTTACAGAATGGCCAAGTGATTTCAGGAATGGTCAAGTGACTTCATATTCACAGGGTGGTCAAGTGACTTCAGTAAATTTTGCAATTTCTTGCGACAGCTTTTTCTCAGAATGAAGGTCAAGTTTTGTTTTCACTTGTTTGAATTGTATCAGCACAGCTGCAAGTCAGGGGGAGTTATCACACGCGGCGGCAAGAAAGCGGCATGGAATCAATCCAGAACCATACCGGAATAGACCCCGTAGCTTCAGACAAGAAAGCAGCATCATTCTGGTATGGTTCTGGTCGCGGCAGATGTAATTCCTCAAATGAAAGAGGAATTGCAAAGAACGGGGATGATACCGCAATGCGCCAGGGATGGCACTGGATGGGGCGGGGTTTGCTGCGATGTCGTTTGAACACAGGGGCAAAGGATCTGGAATGGGACGGGGATGGGACTGCTTTAGACCTCGTGTGATAACGTCCAGGGAAACAATGATAGCAAATAGCAGCAGAGGAAAAGGATTCACTGTTTCTAAACAAGGAAATAACTGATGACTGTCCAGGGAATAAACCAGAGCTCAGAAGTAACTAGTTACAAATAACTAATTCCTTATTTGCAATAACCAAACAACCTGAAGTCCCTGTTTGGGGGAAAAGGAGGGGTGTAAATAAAAATCATAACAAAACCAGCAGTAATGAAGGGAAGGAAGAGAGGGGACAGCCAGCACAATGTAGTGGTTTCAGTGTTGGAGCAGAAATCCAGGGTTTGATTCCTCACTCAGTCATGGAAATCCTTTGAGTGATGTTGGGCAAGTTATAATCTCTCAACCTTAGATAAAGTCAATGGCAAACTATGAATAAATCTTGCCAAGAAAATCCTATGAAAGGGTTGCCACAAGCCAGAGTCTACTTGAAGGTATGTAACAACAAGGAAGCAGGACAGGAGGAAACATATTCAGTGACATTAAGGCCTCGTTCCCTCTATAATTTAAAGCGAATTGCAGATTGGGTTTTATGACCATCGTTCCCACTTGAAACTGGTTCCAATCCTACTGAACTTGGTTGCAATTGCATTGAAGCAAACACAAAAAACTTGCTGTTTCCAGACACTAGTTTTTGGCGGTTCTTTTGAAAAGAATCAATTACGAAGCATGTTCAACAAGTGGGAACGACGGATCTGAATCAGATCATAGTGGAGTGGAGGGACTAATGGCAGATGGGTGTTTACCATCCTGACTCAGTTTTTGGGAAATCAGCCATTCCCCCTCCCCCACGCTGCCTTTGTGCTTGTGTGACCTTCGGGTGCATTTTATATATATATTGAATTACCAAATATATGATCTGTTGTTTTTGCAACTTGGCAGCACACCGGGTGATCGGGCCAATGGCAGCTCAGCGAGACAAAAAGTTGCAATACCAATGGGTCGAATTTTCTATCAATTTTTAAAAAATTAGTTCCCAGTCTGGGCTGCTCAAAGGGGAAATGGTGTACTTTTGAGCAGCCAAAGTCACCCCGCTCTGGCCTCGTCCTCACCATGTTGCCGCTTGCATCACTGATAACATGTAGATGATTGACATACATTTTGAAGCAGTGTAAACTAATGGGAACGACAGTCATGCCAAAAAAAGAAGCAATTACAAGGGAATAATGAAAAGATCTGCTTTCATAGTGGGAACAATGGACCTTTTGGAATCGATTCACTAACATGGAGCGAAGGCGACTCGCAAACTGGTTTAAATGTAAGTGGGAATGAGGCCTAAGATTATAACATAAGGACCGATAGCATGACTCATTTTGAGATGTAATAGATTGTATTACTTTTACAGTTAAAGTGTGTAGGCTCACTATTTAGGGTGTTTTATATCATAGGTCAGCATCTGATCACATCTGGATATTTCTAAAAGTAGCTGATTTACTTGCTTCTAAACAGTCAATTAAAAAACCAAAAACCTGTACCTGTATTGGTAGCTAGTGAGATTGCAACAGTAACCAATTACTTTTGAAAATAGCTTTCCAAATACTGGAATAGTGGGTTTTCCTTTGTATTCTTGTTATGGAGCAAAGAGGAGTTTGGAAGGATTTGCGGGGGAAAGGATTAAACCAGGGGTAGGCAACCTAAGACCCGGGGGCTGGATGCGGCCCCCCGAGGCCTTTGGACCGGTCCCAGGCTGGTCCTGCCGCCGCCGCTGCCACCGCCGCCCACCATGATGATATTATTGTTGTTATTACTTGTTCTTGAGGGTTTCTTGGCAAAATCTCCACAGGGGTTTTGCCATGGGTTTTCTGGGGCTGAGAGAGTGTGCATGCATATTTTTTTATTTTTTATTTTTTATTATTATATTTATTTGTTTGTTTGTTTATTTATTTTTGGTGCTTCGGCCCCCCGATTGTCTGAGGGACAGCAACCAGGCCCCCGGCTCAAAAAGGTTGCCTACCCCTGGATTAAACTCTTGTTCCCAGTGACATCTTGTGATCTGAAAATATCCCACTCCTACCCCCACCAAGGGTTCCTATTAATAGATTTTACAAGATGTGGCTGATCCTATTCACAACTATCATGAATCTGACCCTCTGGGTGCCCCTAATTGTAATGTTTGATACAAACTGCTAAAAGGCTGGTACCTATCTTGGTTCAGTCACAGAAAAAATGTCAGACAGCTGACAAGAAAACTGCACTGCACTGGCCTTGTTTGTTACTACAAATTAGTCTGTGTGATGCAGACTTCCAAAGAACAGCCTCAGTTTGCATGACAAAACTCTCCCATCGCCATCTGCTCTCCACCAGCCATAGTCAAGCATTATTAGTTCCTTAAATACCTGACAACACTGCTTTGAGAAGGCAGGAAACCAAACTTTGTTTTCTTGCCAAGCAGCCTCATCAATTTCACATGTGGATGTAGGGCTAATCTTACCTCAGGGCAGTGTCTTTATGTGGATGATTATGCTTAGACTTATTCTCTTCTAAGAAAAAACACAGGATAAAGTATTGGAAAAGAATATTAAGAAGCTGGAAAACTCCTATACAGTTCTATAGGACTAGGGTGATGTTCTGTAAAGGCATTTCTTTTGACTTGTCAAAGTCTTGGTTCTCAGTCTTCACTGAAGAGAAGTCCGCTGTGTGTTCCCTACAGCAGCTAGAGCATGGAAGGTGCTATGTGTTAAATAATAATAATAATAATGGAAATATGATGACAATTTCTTACACGTAAACTCAGATATTGTTGGTATGTGCCTTCAAGACAACTCCAATTGAAGCCTTACCAGCTTGGTAGAACCTACCAGAACTTGTGCTCTTCTGTCATAGCCTTCAAGAAATCAGAGTTACCTCTGTGCCACTATGGACATTATCACACGTGGGCCAGAAAGCGAAAATAAAAGTGGAAATGAGGCATTACGAAAATAAACCGAAAATAAACTTGTTTCCGCAAATGTCATTACCTTAATTGCGAATTTACAGCAAGTGCAAAGAACGTCCACACACAAGCGAAAATATCCCGTAAATGTAGTAGAAATGAGCCTCTTGGACATGCGCAGATAGAGGAATGCTCACGGGAACCATGGGTAATGACGGGGAAATGCTCCCCAATACGTATTTGGCGATCACATTTGCGGTAAATGCGGAATCACCCTCATCCATTGCATTTCCTGAAGAAACCAAAATTCAAAAGATCTCGGATCTTTCCACTTTCTGTCGGGGTTCTGTCAGGGTTCTGTGCGACGTCGTGTGAAAACATGGGCCAATAATCCGGTATCGTTCAGGATTTCATGTGGATTTTGTTTGGATTGGGCCCCGTGTGATAATGTCCAATGAGGAAATGGTGCAGGACTTTATGGAAAAACTCAGATACATTAAGCAGATATGGAGAATGAAAAACACTGACATGAAGAAAATTAATGCATCTGAAATGTGGTGTTGGAGAAGAGGTATACAGATACTGTGAACTGCAAAAAAGACAAATGAATGGGTCTTAGAGCAAATCACTAGAAATCCAGTGACTAAACTGAGGCTTTTGTACTTTGGACATATCATCAGATGCCATGACTCACTGGAAAAATGGTAAGGCATAGCAAACTGGAAAGCAGTAAAAAAAGAGAAAGAATGTACTGCAGATGGACTGATTCAATCAAGTAAGCTGGAGTCTGGAAGACCTGAGGAGGGCCGTTGATTGTTAGGGCTCTTGGAGGTCTCTCATTTATAGGGTCGTCATAAGTCAAAGTTGATTTGATAGTAAATAACAACAAAGGGGATGTACTTGAAGCCCTGAGACAAAGGGAATTCTGGTGCCTTTAAAGAGTAAAAGAAAAGGTACTAGACATATCTTCTGAAGCAATACTATGTCAGTGCTTTATAGCACTTGTTGTTGTTGTGTGCCTTCAAATAAACTCCAATTTATGGAAACCCTATATGAGGGTTTTCTTGTCAACCAGTGGGTTTCCATGGCTAAGTGGGGATTGGAACCCTGTTATCTCAGAGTCCTTTCCAGCACTCAAACTATTATACTACATTAACTTTTAAAACTCAGTTTAATGAACATTATGATATTAATTTGTTTAATTCATTGTTAGTTACAAGCTAGTGATTTATTACTTTTAAATTAAAAAAATAAAATAATTAAAATGCTCCGAATGTCCAAGGCTCACCAAATTACTCCTAAAGTAACAAATTAAAGTGAAATGTTGATTGTTACTTAAACCATTGATATCATTGATGCTAAAATGATTAAAGTAACTACTTTCAAAATCATAGTTAAATATTATAATGAATTGTGGGCAACAAATTAAGTTTGAATTAATTCCAAGCTCTGTTTAAAATCACATAATCAAGGTTTGACTCTGTACTTTTTATTTCTTGCCATTTAGACTGGCTGATTTTTCCACTTCATATGAAAGATCATCCAGTCCAATATGCTGTTTCCAGAAGAAGTATAATTGTTGTCCAATATAAACAAAGGGTCACATAGATGCAAGTAGTTATAGAATGGTGAATACCTTTTAAAAAGAACAGAAATGTATATATGGAAGTCTAAAAGTGATAGATAAATTCTTCTGTAAATAAATAAACCACACCAACAAAATGAAAATTGAGTTAATAGAGGTCTAGAGAGCTAGTGTAGTGTAGAAGTTTCAGTGTTGGACTATGGCTCTGAAGACCAGGGTTTTAATCCTTGCTTGGCCAGGAAAATCCACTGGTTGACCTTCTCTCAACCTCAGAGGAAAGCAAAGCAAAACCTCTTCTGAACAGATTTTACCAAGAAAGCACTGTGATAGGTTTCCCTTAGGGTTGCCATAAGCTGGAAATGAGTTGAAGGCACACAACAAAAACAACAAGGTTCAAGATGATTTTAGGTATGATTCTATTGCAGTTGAGTACTTTGAATTTTTACTGATATTGATTACAGAACTGATATGCTCCTGCCATAATCAATAGGACACATGTATAACATAATTTAGCTTTGGTCAGTCATGCAGTTATTAGCTGCAATCAGAATGTGGTTCAAGGCAGTGATCTCTTAGTTATTTAACACAGCGGACTGGCAGGCTTTTTACTCCAGTGTGCCAGGGACTGGTACCATATTTGTCCCTATTGACAGCTGTTGTTTCTATCATAGAAACTCACCTTGGACCAGCAGCCAACAGCCTGGCAACCTGCATTGGTCCGTGGACCACCCTTTTGAGTAGCAATGGATCTGCAGAGTGTAGTATAGCCCATGGACCATGTTATTGATGCAGTATGTGTCCCCCCTCCTCCATTGGTGCATATAGAATAATGTGTGGGCTGAATCCTGCATCGCTCACATATGGAAGCAATGCCATTACATCTGTAGGTGGCAAGTGGCATGTGCAGGAATCCCTGCCATCTTGATAAAAGGCTGTCTAGAAGGGACTTGGTGAGGTCTTCGGCACCAGTGCCATTGGTGAGCCAGAACTCAAAGGTAAAATTGACCAAACATAGCATGGAGAAAATTTTGAAATTTGGAGACATGAAAGACTGATGAGGTGTTAAGTTGTGTTGGGCAATCCAGCCTTGTTCCAAGCCTATCAGTGCCCTTATTGGTCCAATGATGTAGTTCTATTCCTACAACTCCCTGAATTTTTAAAGAAAAAAAAGCCTTTTTGAAACATATTGTGGGCAACTATGTGATAATTATTAATAAAGTCTATTTATAAAACTACTTTTGGTTGGTTTGTGAGGATGCTCTTGAATGGATATGCCTTTAATCATTAATGAATATGCCATTAACAGTTTCTATGTTCCATCCAATGGTTTCCAGATATGTGGGCAGGAAGTGCAGAAACTTGGAATCTGATAATCTGATTTGTAGTTTTGTGAGCTGAGTAGCCTCTCTCAGGGAGCTCTGGTGTTCAACAAACTACAAACCCCAAAATTCCATAGCATTGAGCCATGGCAGTTAAAGCACTGTCAAACTGTATTAATTCTGCAGTGCAGATTCAACCATAAGTCATGTTAGTTTGGAATATCAATATGCAAAGGCATCTTGTAGGACCTTTGAGACTAACTGTGTGAAATAAATTTCTACCTCCTTCTTAAAAACTGGGCAGAAATAGCTTGCAGTTCATGAAGTAAACTATATTGTATATTTTGATGTGGTTTTATACTGTCTTTAGATAATTTTAACTTTTTTGAATTTTTGTAATATTTTTTAAATGTTTTTTATCTGTGAGCAACCTTGGGTCGCTTCTCAAAGAAAGACAGCATACAAATGAAATAAGTAAATAAATATATATAAGTGAACTATTCCACTTGGTCTGGGCCAACTATGACAATTTGAGAACATTAATGATATGCAATTCCATTATATTTATCTTCTAATGTAAAATGTGAAATAATTGTTCAGATTGGATGGTGTCATGTGTTTAGAATTATGTCTGCTTTTTAAAAAAATGTATTAAGAAAGTAAAGCATAGAGCAAGGACCCCAAAACTATATTTAAGGGGTGTGTGTGGTGGTGATGGGGCTCACAACTGGCAGGCAGGTCATTATGAATTTTGCATACTAGCATGTATGTTTTTACAAAACAGTAAAAACCACAGAATACAGTGAATACTACTACTAATAATAATAAGAATGCCACCAATTAAATCAGTTAAGAATATGACTATCACAAACACAATGACAAAATAATAAATGAAACATTATCAAATTGCTAAAATCATAAAATTACTACATCAAGGAAAGGGGAAAATATTCAAGGCTAAGTTAACGCAAAAGAAGGCTATGAACTAGGGTCATTTTGACTGATAGTATGTTAGGTAGCTCAAAAACACAGGAATTTTGGTGATCTTGATCCCTGGTGCCTGATCATTGGGAGCAGTCACCCTCAGCTGAACCTTAGATGGGCTAAGATCTTCCCATGTCTCCTCCTTGTTCCAGGGTTCATGCCATAGACTTGGGACAGGGGGGAAGAACACCCAAGTCTCATTCCCACTATGATTTGAAGCAATTTGCCGATTGCTTTATATGTGCCTTGTTCACACTGGAAACGGTTTCAGATGTGCATGAAGTAAATGCCTCGAAGCGAGACAAACGCAAAAAAGTGCTCTTTTTAAAGAGTAGTTTTTTGGTGGTTCTTTTGAAAAGAATGGTTTAGAAAGCGTGTTCAGAAAGTGGGAACGATGAACCTGAATAGCATTGCACTGGAAGGGAGGGACTAGGGTGGGGAGAGGGGTGGTGTTCATCCCACCCTTGGTTTTGGGCAAGCCACCATTTTTCTCAGCTCGGCTGCAGTGCTTTCTTTTGACTTCCATGGGGCTGTGGAATTCCCCAATGTCCTCCCTTTGGAGCATGACGGGGAAGCATGGATGACATTTCTATGTAAGAGTGTGTTGCACTTTGATTTGAGAACGTCCTCCTTTTCCTGGAGTGTCTGCCATTTGGGGGGTTGCCTTGTCCTCCTTTGAAGTGAGGAGATCTGGTCACTGTGGCTAAGGGAGGCTGGGCAGAGAGAAGAGTCAGGAGGGATGCATTGAAGAATCAGGGGTCTGGAGCCTCCTCGCCCACTCCTCGCTCTCCTTGGTCTTGGGGCAGGATCTGAGATCTCCTTGATGCGGGAAGCTCTGTGTGTGTGTGTGTGTGTGTGTGTGTGTGTGTGTGTGTGTGTATGTGTATGGGTTGTGGGTCACCTCAGGATGACCAGATGTCTTCACCACAAAGGAAGACAAGGCACTACAAAATGGAGAACATGCAAGGAGAAAAAAGAGGGAATGCTCTTTGTCATGCTGAAAGTGGAGAACATTTTGAGATTCCTCCTGGACAGAAAGTTGGAATGGAGGACATTTCCTGGAAATAGAGGATGCCTGCCCCCCCCTGGATCTAACCCATAGCCTAGCAAAAGACCCCCCTCCACACACACACAATTCCCTTCCACCTCCAGCCCCCTATTATTTTGGTCACATCCTACACACTCCCCTGAATGTCCTCCATTCAGAGCATCACTGAGAGAATGGAGGACATTCAGGGGAGCTTTGGGCTTTGGTTTGGAAATGTCCTCCATTTTGAGCAGGACTAAGAGGCATGCATTGACAGTCCTAGCAGTGTTTTGGGCTTTGATTTGGGGAATCAAATTCACTCTTTTCCCTCCTTCCTTGCATCACTGATGATGTATAGATGTGCATCATATGATTGACATTTAAAAAAAGACCAGGACTGTGTGCCTAGTGGGAATGACAATTGTGTCAAAAAAGACACGAATGCATGGAATAATGAAATAATTTGCTTCCATAGTGGGAACTATGCATTGGCCTAAATCAGTGACCCAGTGTCAATATGACTGGCAAACTGATTTAAATGCAAGTGGGAATGAGCCCCTAGAGGAGAAATTAACACCTTTATTTGGTTGGCCAATAAAGATGTCACTGTTTTGTGGATTTTGGATGTTATTGTGCTTTGCTGTATGGGCTGGCCAGCATGGCAACCCCTGGATATGATTCCTAGAGTAGTAGTCTCTCTTAGTCTCATAGCTGTTTGGGAGCTTTTCTCCCCCCCCTCCCCTAGAAGTGAGGAGGGAACCCACTTTTGCCAAGTTCTCTTCCAAGTGGTTAGAATTCAGAGAGATAGGTTTAATTTGCATTACACTGGTTTAGCTGCCATGGCTCAATTCTGTGGAAATCTGGGATTTGTAGTTTTGTGAGCTGAGTAGCCTCTCTCAGGGAGCTCTGGTGTTCAACAAACTACAAACCCCAAAATTCCATAGCATTGAGTCATGGCAGTTAAAGCACTGTCAAATTGTATTAATTCTGCAGTGCAGATTCAACCATAAGTCATGTTAGTTTGGAATATCAATATGCAAAGGCATCTTGTAGGACCTTTGAGACTAACTGTGTGAAAAAAGTTGTAGCATAAGCTTTTGCAGCCTTGCATCTGAGGTTTTGTGGAAGAGAATTATGGCAACTCTACTTGCAAGAAACAACTTTTGTACACCATTTTGGGACAGGAGAGAGGAATGGCAAATAATGAGCTGCAAGAAATGGGCAACGGGGCCTCTTACTTTCACTTTCCCAAGCCACCCCCCCCCCCCCCCCCCAGCCTCACCTTCCTTCCTCCAAATACAAACTTGTGGAACTCCAGGCTCCCTTTGGAACTTGGGACCTTTTCAGATGGGCAAAAGTGACAGGAGCAATTGTTTTGAGCAATTTTTGAGCAATTGTGTGGAGATGATCAGATGATATCATGTGATGTTGCGATAATCCCCATCATTATCCTGTGAATAAAGAGTTTTCCAGCTGCTTTTCATTCACAGGAAAGTCCCGTGAATGAAATGTGGCTGAAAAACTCCTCTTTATTCATGGGACAATGATAGGATTATTGAGATGTTGTCTGATAATCTCCTTGCAATTATGCGAAACTGATGGGAACATCCCGCTATGCTCCTGTCACTTTTGCCCATATGAAAATCTCCTTGGGCTTGCTAGCAGCAATTGTTGTTAGTTGTGTGCCTTCAAGTTGTTTTGACTCATGGTGACCCTAAGAAGAACCTATCATGGGGTTTTCTTGAAAATTTTTCTTCAGAGGGGGTTTGCCATTGTCTTCCCCTGTGGCTGGAAGAGTGGGACTTGCCCAGGGGCACCTAGTGGGGTTGCATGGCAAGAAGGATTTCATTTACTGCATGTGCAAGACTACCTAAAAGCAGTTGCTTCCCTTGTTTAGGATGCTGTCTCTCTTCTCCCCTGCCCCCTCCAGTAGAACAGTGGACCTAATATTAAGAAATTGGGGGCACTAGAGTTGTGACCCAAGAGGAAAAGGGGCAGTAGCCTGAAAAGGTTTGGGGGCCACTGGTTTAAATGCACAATGGTTGGTCTTTCTACCTGGACTGAGTCTGTGTTGCTCTCTGGTATGCTGGGAGGCCTGTGTTCATTCTTTTGCATCTTGTTCATTCAGTTATTGCTGCCCTGTGAGCATCTTTCCAGAGTTCCACTCAAATCCACACCTTCTGCTTTCCATTGTATTGTCTCCTCCTTCCCACTGAATGTACTGTCTTTTCCATTCTTTCATATCCATATGGTCCATGACCTTCTTGGTTGCAAAGGACTGCTGTCTTTAGGATAAATGTGTTTTGTACAGTGTTAGGAAAATTGCTTGCCATGGAGACATTGCTTCCATAGGATTGTTTCTTCTTGAATTCTTCCCTCAGGGAAAGTTTTGGGCTTTCCATACAAGACTCCTATCCTCAGTGTTACAGTAACTCGTTCTAAGTGCTTCAGTCTCCTTCTGACTTCTCTCTCTGTGTTGCAGCATGTAGGAATACCAGGTGGGATGATATAATGGAGAGGTTTGGCCACTTCCATGCATTGATCAGTGCTTTCCATGCATGGCTAATGTGGGAGTGTTGTTAGCAGCAAGTGTGATTAATGGGTAGCAAAACTTTTTCCAAAAGAGCTACACCTGTGTAGATTAATTCTCCTTTCACTCCATCATAATGGTGTCATAGAGGAGGAGGAGGAGGAATCATAGAATCATAGAGTTGGAGGAGTTTGAATCCATTGTTCAATGTCCTAGTTTCTAGAGCAGCAGAAAACAAGCTTGTTCCATCCTCAATATGGCATCCCTTCAAATATTTAAACATGGCTATCATTTCACCTCTTAATCTTCTCTTCCCCAGGCTAAACATATCCAGCTCCCTAAACCACCCCTCATAAGGCATGGTTTCCAGGCATTTCACCATTTTGGTTGCCCTTCTCTGGACATGCTCCAGCTTGTTAACATTCTTCTTGAATTATGGTGCCCAGAACTGGACACAGTATTCCAGGTGACATCTGACCAAAGCAAAATGGGGGAGGGTACTATTACTTCTCTTGCTGTGGACACTATACTCCTATTGCTGTAGCCTAGAATCATATTTTTAGCTGCCACATCACACTGCTGACTCATGTTCAGCTTGTGGAGGAGCTGATTTCCAATGGGCTGCTACACATCCCCCCCCCCCCCAACACCATCAGACTGTAGTGTGTAACCTTTGGCATACATAGATTAGGAAGTTCACTCAGAAGAAGATTTTGTTGTAGAGGTCCAGGGCACCAGTTGGCAGAATTAGCTGGAAGGCCTGTGAATGCAGCAAGGCTGGCTTATTACAATTTGAAGCAGTACAAATCACCATTTAAAGAACACTGCCTCATTTAGTCCTTTTGAAGGAAGTCCCATCTATAGATGAAGAAAGAGAGGAAGTCACCATAAAAATATTAAGGGTAAAGGTAAAAGTATTCCCTGTTGACAAGGTTGTCAAGTCGTGTCTGACCATAGGGGGCGGTACTCATCTCCATTGCTAAGCTGAAGAGCCAGCGTTGTCAGAGACTACTTTGTGATCATGTGGCCAGCATGATCGCACAGAACACTGTTTACCTTCCCACTAAGAAGTGGTATTTATCTACTTGCATTTGCATGCTTTTGAACTGCTAGGTAGGCAGAATCTGAAACTTGTGACAGGAGCTCACCCCATCATGCAACAGCTGGGCCTTGAACTGCCAACCTGCCGATCTTGCAATCAACAGAATCAGCGTCTTAACCACTGGAGCAATTGAATCCCAAAATTATCAAGATCAAAGTCTAAAATCACCTGATGAGACTGCATCTCATCTAACAATATGGCCCCCATCATTTTGTAAATCTTGCTGGACTGAGCTTCATGTCACCAAAAAGCTGATATTCTTCACTATTCATTCTGTTAACAAGTAGACTAAAACATTTGGTTAAAACATCCGGTCATTATGCATAATATTTTCCTGTTTTCACTTCTGAAACAAGTTAAAGAGTGATAAGCAAAGGGCATTTCAACAACATGTGTCTCTAGCCCTGGACAAAAAGTGGATATACTCATTGCTGTCTTTGTTGCTCAAGACACCATCTTCTAATTATTTCCACTTTGATGTGTGTGTCTCATTAATCCTCAGGAAACCATTTCCCCTATAATAAAATAAGGAAAATAGCATATTTTGAACTACATGTCTAAGAACATTTTCGTTCAAAAAGAAGGAAGTTGAAAAGAACAAAAGCTTGCATGCAAGCAAGCAAGCAGGCTGAGACAGTGACTCATTAAGTTCCTTGTTAATTATGTCTGTGAAGACCATACAAAATGTTTCTCACACTTTTAAGCTCAACATGAGACAGCAACAACTATTTAAGGAGCCCTCAGAAACACTGGATTTTTTTTTTTTTTTTTTGCTAAACTAATTATTTGATGAAAATCCACATTTAACAACCCCCTCCTCTACTGGAAAAGATCAAATTATGGCTGAGGTCCAATATCCCTGCCACACAATGACAGTCTGAATGGGGTGGGGAGGTACCCAGCTACAGCTCTGCACCTCAGACACTGATGGGTTACTTGAGTGTGCCTAGGAATCCTTTGTACCTGGGGGAGAAGCAGCAGAAGCCATCAGTTTCATCCCAGACAAAGCTAAAAGTCCTTCTTTGTCCTTAGGTGAAAAAGAACAGCTGGACAGCTACCAAACACCCTCTTCCCACTGCCAGTCTGTGACATCAGGGAGATGTGCCCCAAAGCTGCCCTTGTGAATCTGGGGGCAAGGACAATATTAAAAGGGGTACAGAATACCTCCTTCCACAAAGTACTTATGTTGACTAACTGGGAGTAACCAGTAACCAATAAATCTTAAGGCATGAAACTTTACAGTAAATCAAGAAAGCCTTTATTTTCCTGAAACACACTATCTGGTTTGTGTGCAAGTTCACAATTTATTAATAAGGAGCTGACCTGTACACATAGATCTGTGGGACTGAAGTGAAGGAAGTAAGTAATAATTTTCTTGGTGGTTTGGTTATCATAGAGGTTGAGTTTCCTATACCCAAAATGCTTGGGATCAGACATGTTTTGAGTTTCAAATTCTTTTGGATTTTGGAATACCTGTATTTGTATATACTTAATGGGGCATCCTGGATATGGGACCCAAGTCCAAACCCAAACTTCATTTATGTTTCTTATGCACCTTATACACATATTTTATTCAATATTTTTTAATAACGTTGTGCATGAAACAGAATTTGTGTACATTGAAACATTAGAAAGCAAAGGTATCACTGTCTCAGACACACATGAAACCAGTTTTGCTTTTTTGAGTATTTTGGATTTTGGAATTCTGGATGAAGGAAATTCAGTCTGTAATATATTCAGGTGTTCTATGAGAATTCAACATGACTGTGAAATAAACAGGGTTGGCTCTACCATTAAACAGAGTGAGATAACTACCATAGCATCACATAGGAGCAATGAATGGTCATTTAATTTATCATGCTTGCATTTTTATTTTCAGAAGGTGGGAGAGCTCCTTGTGAGATTTCCTGAATCAGTTGCCAACTTGAGAAGCCTAGGTTGCCATTCACCTTAGCTTTTGAAGGGCTTTTGAATAATTTATTATTCTAGAAAATACAAATACAAATAAATAATAATAATAATAGTAGTAATTTGTATGATGTTTTTCTCCTGATATAGGAACTCAAGGCAGCTAACAACAAATTTTAAACAGTACAAATCAAAAGCAATACAAAAACATTAACAGTTGGAAAGTAATAAGCTTATCGCACAGGACTTATAAGAACGGGAATGGAACAGAATGGAATGGAGCAAAAACACATTTTACTGCATGGGAGAACACCACCGATGCTGCCGGGAGTCCCCAAGCCATTCCGGGCAACCAATTTTTGAAGGACAGTTCAAAATTGTTCTTCAAAATCGGCTGCCAGGAAGGCTGGGGAACGCCTTGGGGACTCCCAGTGGCATCAATGGCGTTATCCCATGCAGTAAAATGCATTTTTGCCCAGTTCCATTTCCTTCTGTTCCATTCCGTTCCCGTTCCTTAAGTGCTGTGCAATAAGCTTAATAGTTTAAAAAACAATTTAAAAAAGTTAAAAACATTACATGCTAAAATTTACTAAAAACCTTAAAATCTAAATTACACAGCATTTAAAAGCCCAACTTTCATTAGTTTGAAAAAGCCTGATGGCACAAGAATGCTTTTATGCTTTTACCTGGCCCTGAAAGGAGAGCAGGGATGGGGCCATCCTAGGCAATCTTGGGAAGGAGTTCCAGAGCCTGGGAGCAGCCACTGAGAAGAAATTCTCCCTTGTTCTCATCAAAAGAGCCTGAGAGGATGGTGGGACAGAGAGAAGGGCCTCTTCTGATGTTCTTAGTGCTATAATGGGCTCCTAAAATAACCTGAACCCAAGCCAACATAGGCTGCATCTGCATTGCAGAAATAATCTAGTTTGACATCACTTTAATGTTATGGAATCCTGGGAATGGTGGCTTCATGTTATCTAATCCTGGGAATGGTAGTTTGTTTTGGTGCCAGAACTATGCTCTGGTGCCACAACAAACTACCATTCCCAAGATTCCATAGCATGGAGCCATGGCAGTTAATGTGGTGTCAAACTCCATTATTTCTGCAGTGCAGATGCAGTCTCAGAAAATGTCTTGGGCCAGCTCTGGAGCTATGATACATAGGGATCACAAATACCTGATAACTGAAGAATAGCTGTTATGTTTAACTCATCATGTAATTATAGCTTTTGAGTGCATCCAAACCATATTTTTGAGGGCTCTTCCCTGTTTAATCAATGCACATACAGGGGAATTTGCTTTTCTGGTTGTGGGAACCACATAGATCAAGCAGCCCATACAGAAAGAAAAGCATTGCTATTAATGTGAGAAAAAAAGTTGTCCTTTTTGATTACTTTATTTCATCAGATAAGAAAACAATACCTATTTTCCTCAGCTATATGTTTTGCTCCAGTCAAATATTGTTTGTCTTTCCACCACTTATGGGAATGACAAGTAGAACTTCTTGGTAGGTTTTACATTCTGTGGCAACTGTAAGGTACACACACTGCCTAGAATATTTTTCTACCAAAATCTCTGTACTTTCCTAGATGTAGCTTCCTCTATTTCTCTCTCATCTGGACAGGGACACATTTTTTCCATTGACAAAGAAGTCTGGTGACTTATAATGATGGAAATGTTTTGACTATTTTAGAAATGAGGCATGTTAATGCTTTTATCTTGCTGCCAAACTCACCCTTAATTTTCATCCTTGAAATGACATTGTCTTATTTGGCTTCAGCAAACACCACCAACATTGCAATTTTACACAAAGGTATAATTTGATTTACTTGGTGCATTTTTATAACCCTGCTGCAAGTAACGAGAACACTACAGGAGAAGAAATTCCACTTAAACATTAGGAAGTACTTCCTAACAGTAAGAGCTGTTTGTCAGTGGAATATGCTGCCTTGGAAGATTATTGCACTTCATTTTTCGCCTGATCCGGGCATGGGTTGGGAACAGGCAAAAATGGGTGTTATCGCACAGCAAAACACCGCTGATGCTACTAAGAAACTATAAGCCATTTCCCAGCTGCACCTAGCCCACCAATATTGCAAGGACAGAAAGCTTCCGTACTTCGAAATCGGCGGGCTAAGCATGGCCAGGAGATGGCTTGTAGTTTCCCGGCAGCATTGGTGGCATTTTGCTGTGTGATAACACCTGTTTTCACCTGTTCAAGCCCGTTCCCAGCTCATGCCCAGATTGGGTGAAAAATGAAGTGCAATAATTTCCTTGGAGTGTGATGATGGTGTCTCCTTCTTTGGATGCTTTTAAACAAAGGCTGGATGGCCATCTGTTGGGAGTGCTTTGATTGTGTCTTCCTGCATGGCAGGGGTTTGGATTGGATGCCCTTTGTGGTCTTTTACAACTCTATGATTCTACGAACTAAAAAATCCCCAAAACCATTGTTGGATTAGATGGATATCTGTATAGTCTAACATTCTGCTTCCAACAGTAGCCCAGCAGATGCAATAGATTGAATAGAAGAAGCTGCCCTGTATTGGGTCAGGCCATTGGCATTGTCACCTCTGACTGGCAGTGGATCTCCAAGGATCTGAAGGGAGGAGATTTTCCCTACTCTGCCTGGAGATGCCAGAGATTGGACCTGGGGCTGTTGCATATTACTGTGTTCCTATGTTATTCAGATTCTGCTCTGGATTCTAGTTTGAACTTTGAGGGAGATATCCAAGGACCTATTTTCAAGGCAGGATTCAACACTTTGGATTGGTTGTTTAAAATTCAGAATACTACCTAGAACATATTTGCAGCCCTGGTGACATAGAATCTAGCAGCTGCCAATAATCACAGCATGATCTGTTGGACACATCCTGTTGGTTATCTGCCATTTCTGTAGGTCAATGGTTTACTGATACAGCGTGTTTCCATTTAGCCAGAACAGTGAACAGCCATTTAGCAAGTTGGCCACCATGTTTGTCGACACTGTCAGAGAATTAAGACTAGCAAAATGGAGAACAGTTTTGTTTTCTTCCAGTAAGCCAAGTGACTTGAGGGCTGACTATGACCTCAAATGCAGTCTTCCCCATGAAAGAAAAAGGATAGATGGGGGACAAGGCAGCTAAAGGTTGGAGGTGTTGTCATGTGATGAGTTTCACCATCACTGCTTCCTTCCCAATGTACTCACAATTTAAAAGCCATGTGCAGTAATCTCCTTAGTCTGGCTCCTCAGCAAAACCCTGTCTGACATGGGAGACCCTACCAGCAGTGCTGCTACTGTCAGCGTAGTTTCTTGCCTGGCAGGAGCATGCAATCCCACTATCACAGAAAGGTAGTGCCATGGTGATTCCCTTTCTCTAGTAACCAATATTTGGCAGCATATTACTGCTAGTAGCCATTGATATCTTTACTCTTTCTGACTCTCTGTTTCTATTTTAGCACTAAATATACATTCCCATCCACAAAAAAGAAGACACAGCAACTTTAGGACTATAGCACTAATCTCCCATGCAAGCAAAATTATGCTCAAAAATCTGCAACATAGACTCCAATCATACATGGAAAGAGAAATCTCAGAGGTCCAAGAAGGATTTAGGAAAGGAAGAGGCACTAGAGACCACATTGCAAACATATGATGGCTAATGGAGCACACCAGGAAATTTCGAAAGAAAATCAGCATGCATAGATCATGAAACACCCTTAAAGACATGGGATTGTCAACACGTCTGATAGTCTTGATAAGGAATCCGTACTCAGGACAAGAGGCTACTGTCAGAACAGAATATGAGGAAACAGAATGGTTCTCAATTGGCAAAGAGGTCAGAATCATAGAACCAGAGTTGGAAGAGACCACAAGGGCCATCCAGTCCAACCACTGTCCTGCAGGAACTCCCAATCAAAGCATCCCCGACAGATGGCTATCCAGCCTCTGCTTAAAGACTTCCAAGGAAGGAGACTCCACGACACTTCGAGGGAGTGTCTTCCACTGTTGAACAGCCCTTACTGTCAGGAAGTTTCTCCTAATGTTGAGGTGGCATCTCTTTTCCTGGAGCTTGCATCCACTGTTCCGGGTCCTAGTCTCTGTAGCAGCAGAAAACAAGCTTGTTCCCTCCTCAATATGATATCCCTTCAAATATTTAAACACGGCTATCATATCACCTCTTAACCTTCTCCTCTCCAGGCTAAACATCCCCAGTTCCCTAAGTCGTTCCTCATAGGGCTTGGTTTGCAGACCTTTCACCATTTTAGTTGCCCTCCTTTGGACACGCTCCAGTTTCTCCACATCCTTTTTGAATTGTGGTGCCCAGAACTGGACACAGTATTCCAGGTGAGGCCTGACCAAAGCAGAATAGAGTGGCACTATTACTTCTCTTGATCTAGACCAGGGGTAGGCAACCTTTCCCCTTTAAGGGCCGAGGGACTTCAGCTCCCAGAAGCCTCAGCCATGTTGGCCAATAGTCCCATGTTGGCCAATAGCTCCTGGGATTCTGGGAGCTGAAGTCCCTCGGCCCTTAAAGGGGAAAGGTTGCCTACCCCTGATCTAGACACTATACTTCTATTGATGCAGCCTAAAATTGCATTGGCCTTTTTAGCTGCTGCATTACACTGTTGACTCATGTTCAACTTGTGGTCTACCTGGACTCCTAGATCCCTTTCGCACGTAGTCTCATTCAGCCAGGTGTCCCCCATCATATATCTGTGCTTAGTTTGGTTGGTAGACCACTGATTTGACATTTGACTTTCCTTAGCACCTGCCTGTATATGCTGTCCCGATCCTGTCACATGTTATTTTTTTAAAACATGTCAGTTAGCTCCAAAATTCCACCTATTTCAATTTGACTTAGGGCTTGTCTTCACTTGTTTTCACTTGTTTGGGCTGCCCTCAGAGTATTCTCCCCTTTACCTACTCTCTTTTGCTGTGGGTTTTTGCCTCGAGCAGCGAACGATAGGTGGCTTCCTTTGCACATGGTCCCCGTTTGTCACCTAGTGCCAATGCGGAAGTCAGAATGAAGCCTCCAGCCATGTTATTGATAATGGGCACCTTGTTCTGACCACAGAGCTAGTCATGCCCACAGAGGTGGCACCAGAAGGGGGCGTGAGGGAAGGCTGCTGTGAACAGAGCCAAAAAATCACAACAAAAGGTGAGTTATTTAAATGCAGGTCAGGGAAAGGAAGCCCTGAATTGGGTACGAGTGTTGTGAAGACAGTCCACATCTAATTTAGGGTTTTGGCCCTGTGTGTAAGCAGGATACAGCAAGTCCAGAGGGAATTCAGGGTAATTTGTCCATGTAGACAAGCCCTTAGGGCTTCAGATGTCCACTCAAAAAGAGGGAGAAGCTGGCATCCTGTTTATGAAATATGATGGCGTAAGTCTGAATTCACTATTGCAATTTATTTTATGGTCATTGCTCAAGTCAGAATTCTCTCCAGCAATACAGAAATGGTGAGTTCCATGTTCTTGGAGAAAATTATGACCTGATGCATCTATTTCTCCACAGCTACGTCTCCTGATGACAACCTGCATGGTGTAGTAGTTTGAACATTGGACTGGGACTCTGGAGACCAGCTTTCAAATTCCTGCCCAGCCATGGAAACTACTGGGTGACCTTGGGCAAGTCACACTCTCTCAACATTAGAGGAAGGCAAAGGCAACCCTCTTTGAACAAATCTTGCAAGAAAACCCTGTGATATGTTTGCCTTAGGGTTACCATAAGTCAGAAACAACTTGAAGGCTCAACAACATTTCTTTGATGCTACATATTTCCTAATGCAATATCTTAGCTGTAGCCTGCTTACATATTAAAAGAAGGTGGGATTCTTGTGGCACTTTTACATCTAACTAATTTCAGCAGAAGCTTTCATAGACTCCAGTCTGAACATACATCTTAAAGAAGTGGACTGGAATGCATGAAAGATTATGGTGAAATAAATTAGGTAGTTGTGAACGTGCCTCGAGACTGTTTTTTTCCTTTTGTAAAGGAAATCTATTTGCTGTTCATGTATTGGACTGGTTAGTACTTTTATGCTAATCTGCGGTATACATTATAGCTGGTGTAATATACTCTCTCGGTATCCAAGAACAATTTGATGAATCAGCAAATTTTTTAGCCCACTTTTCAGCATACAACTTTCCCAAGGGGACTCACAAAACTAGAACAGCACAAAATTATCAAATACATCAAAACAATTCTTCCCACAAGTCAAAGAAATCAGCAGTTAAAGCATCCAGTGCAACACACTTCCACAGATGGCAGACTGAAGCAAAACAAATGTTATCATCTTGACTCTCCCTTTCAACTTCCTTTTAGTTAATTCCCTCATTTTTGAGACGTTTCCTCTTTTGGAATTAAGCATGACTGGCTTTGGACTTTCTGGGCCACTTTCCACTTACATATGCACCAAATTTGATAGCACTGTGGCTTAGTGATGGATACATTAGGCTGTTTCCAGTGCATGTGATATTGTATGTGTTCATCCCTCAATTTATTCCATTTTGGACTTTCCACCAATGTTTTTTTTAAAATACCGTATATCTCTGCATGAGATTATACAATTTAATCATATCAAACATTTTGATTGTTCGCCCCCCTCGCATATTTTAAAACATATCTTTTCTCAAAACAGGCATGGTACAATGCATTGTGATAATTTTGTTTAACTGAGAAGTCTTTCACAAATTTCAGAAAAGTTAAACCCTGTGATAGATTCAGCTTGGGGTCACAATAAGTCAGAAATGACTGAAGACACAACAACAACAACAAACAACATGCAAAGGGTAATAACAATTACAACAACAACAATATTTATTTCATATCTATCTCTCCTCATGGATCGAGGCAGGGAACAATAGACCAACAAATACACATCAGTTAAAAACAAACATCAATTTAAAAGAACAAACAAGATGCATACATATTAAAACAATCCACATTTGAAATTCAGCATCTAAAATTTAAAAATCAACCAGATAGGCCTGACAGAAGACTGGTCTTTAATGCTGTTTTAAATTTAGATAATGTATTCAGCTATCAAATCTCTTCCAGCAGATGGTTCCACAGTCTAGCCCAGGGGTAGGCAACCTTTCCCCTTTAAGGGCCGAGGGACTTCAGCTCCCAGAATCCCAGGAGCTATTGGCCAACATGGGACTATTGGCCAACATGGCTGAGGCTTCTGGGAGCTGAAGTCCCTCGGCCCTTAAAGGGGAAAGGTTGCCTACCCCTGGTCTAGCCAGTGGCATCACTAGGGAGGTGTGGGTGATGCGGAAAACACCAGGTGACACCATTGTTCAGGAAAGCTGCCAAGAGTGCTGATAACAGCTTCTTGTGAGGGTTGAAGGTAAACAAAAGTCTTTTGCTAATGCAAAGGAAGAAAGCAAAGTCTGTATTACCAATCCAAAGGTCCAGCCAGAGAATAGTCGAGCACTCTGAAGGTCTAGGATTCCAGAGAGGCAGAGTGACAAGACAGTCCGAAGGTCAAGGGTTCTAGAAGTTCAAGATAAGTCAGCAGTCTGAGAGTCAAGGTTTCAGGCCAAGGAACAAGGAGACCCAGAGCCAGAGGCTTTTGCTAGGAAGCTCAGATAATCTCTGGCACCCAGGCAGATCTTCTGCAACTGCTTAAATTACCAAGCTGCAGTAGCTCAGCTGAGGTTGATTGCTCCAGCGTTTTTCATAAAGTCTCCTCGAATGCTGAAGGCCCTCCCTTTCTACTTGATGCTGGCTGAAGGTAGGCACAGTCCCTTGATTTTTCTCCATGTCTGAAGGTTCTGCTGATGGGAGGCTTGGCTGTGGAGTCTCCTGGGAGACCACAGGCTCTGCTGGAACTGGCAAAGCAGAACTAGGGTTGGGCTGAGGCTCCACAGCTGCAGGCTCTGGTCCCAGAGGAGGTTCTGGCTCATCCTCCTCATCCTCCACATCCTCCTCCGGGCAGGGCATAAGAATGGGGAGTGACACCACTTCTCCTCAAATACCTACTTTTTGGCAGAAATGGGCTGTGGCATTCACCTGCTTCTTTTAAAATGTTTTAAGAAATGGTGGGAGTGGGGTGAAGTGCAGTAGGAGGAGAAAGGAGAGGCCCTAGAATTTTTAGAATTAAAATTTCAAAAATTTTAGTTTCTTTTAAAAAATTGAAAATTTTTGAAAATTTAAAAACTGTTTATTCTTTTAAAGTTTTCTTTAAAAATATCACATTTTAACCTTTAAAATATCTTTAAAAATATCACTACATATATGTAAATACATTTAGGTTGTGCATATGATGTTGTAAATTGAAGGTATAATTTTTAATTTTGCTAGTTGTTTATGTCACAACTATTCTCATTACATTCAGTGGTATATGGGATTACGATTTAACAGTAACATTAGTGCCAAAAAGGATTCTGTATGGTGTGAAATGGGAGGAGGTCAATGGGGATGTGTGACACACCAGGTGAGATCAATTCTAGTGACACCACTCAGTCTAGGAGCAGCTGAAAAAAAGTTCTCTGGGGGGCCATTCCACTACGATTTACAACAATTTGCTGTATTTGTGCCTTGTTCCCACTGTGAATGGTTTCAGAAACGACCCTGATTCTTTGAAGTTGCTTTGAATCACCACAAATCCAAAAAACCCTGCACTTTTTGAAGAGTAGTTTTCTGGTGGTCTTTTTGGAATAAATCGATTCAGAACTGTGTTCAACAAGCATGAATGATGGACTTGAATCACATTTTATATTTTACTGGAGGGGCCACTCAGCTGCTCAGTTGCTGTTGGTGTTGCTGCTGCTGCTCCTCCTCCTCCAGAGAGAAGAGCTCTGGGTGCTCTTTATTGCCAGTGAGCAAGTGAGCGAGACAGTAGTGGATAGGCAAGCGAGAGAGATACGAAGTAATATAAAATATAAAGGGATATTATGAGGCCAACCACTTAAAATATGTAATAGAAGATATGTTAGATACATTAGATCTGGATTGGTTAGAAATGGGAAAAGAACAAATAGATATGAAAATAGATAAGTTTTTAAAAAGAATTTAGTAGGAAGGAGATTAAGGAAATTAAAAACCCATTTATGAATAATATATTAGAAATTTGGAATAAATATAAAAAAAGATTAATGAATGAAAATTCAATGATAATGCCAATAATAATGGAAAAATAATTCCCCCCAAAATTAAGAGATTTATTAGATAAGGAATTAAAGGAAAGAAGAATAGATAAAATAGAAAACTGGATAGAGTTAAAGATAGGAAAAGAAAATATAGAAGAAAAGCTTAGCGGAGTAAAAATGTCCTGGTTTCATCATATGCAAATAGAACAATGGTTTAAAAATTGGAAGAAAAAGAATATAAGAAGGGGAAAATATACACAATTTGAACAAATAATCCAGCAAGGGAAAGAAAAGGAGGAAAATGAAAATATGAAAGGAATAATGAGTAAAATTTATAAAATACTAATGGAGAGCAAGAGGGAACAATTAAACCAAAATATTTTGAAAGAAATGTGGGAAGATGAATTAGGATGTAAAATTTGTGAAATGAATGGAATAAAGTTTGGGAACAAAGACATTTAAAAAATTTATCAATATGAATTAAGGAAAATTATTATTAACTGGTTTGGAAATGGTATTTGACACCAATGAGACTACATAATATAAATAAAAATAATTCAAAATATTGTTGGAGAGGATGTAATGAAGTAGGATCATATATACATATGTGGTGGCAATGTAAATATGTACAAAAATTTTGGGAAATAGTAATATTAGAAATAGAAAATATTATGAATATAAAATTAGATAGAAAACCAAATATAGTATTATTATCATTATATAATGAATTAGAATGGAAAAAAGAAGAGAAAAACCTTGTAACAAACTTGTTTACGGCTGTGAGATTAATTATAGCTAGAAACTGGAAAACAAAGATAAATGTAGAATTGGAGGATTGGTATAAAGAAGTTTGGAAATTAGTGATTAATGATAAATTAACATGTAAATTGAAGGTAAAGAAAGGATTATGGAAAAGAAATGATTTTGATGAAATATGGAAAAAAATTATTGAAAATGTACTAAGAAAAGAGGATGGGACATTACCTCCATGGGAGGAGCTAACATTTTGGATGGAGTATAAAGATGGGAATGGCTCTGGGGGAGGGGTGCACTGGGGTGATATTTAGTTATAAAATAAATAAATAAGCAAAATGTTAAAGTATATATATATATATATATATATATATATATATATATGAAAATAATATTATACTTTTTTTTGTTTGTAAAAATTTCAAAATTTTAAATAAAATTAAAAAATAAAATAAAAATAAAACTATCCTCTCCCAGCTCCAGTGGCCACCAAGAATCTAATTTTCTCCACATTTGGTTATTTTGCTCCAGCAGGGTTGGTCCAAGACATATTTTTCTGCCAGAGACAATAGACAAGATTTCGCCTCCCCCATACAGGGTGACCAGATGTCCTTCTTTTCCCAGACATGTTCAACATTTCAACCTCTGTCCAGGAGGAATTTCAATACGTCCTCCATTTTGAGCACGACTAAGAAGCATGATAGTATATTTATATTAGTGTTTTTAGCTTTTATGTTGTAATATTCTCCACTTTTCTTGAATGTCCTGCATTTTGCGGTGCCTTATCTTCCTTTGCATTTATGATATCTTGTCATCTGCCCCATCCCATAAACCTCAGCACTGCTAATGAAGCAGCATCTTCCATTGTACTTAAGGAAGCAGGCTAGTTTTCTTAACAGATTGGATTCAATTCAGATGTTGTCCATGTGCAATTGAGAGCGGGGATACATACTTCCCCCATCTCAATTGGACCCATGGTTTGGGCCCAGGTTACCTATCGCATCCTCCCATATAATCTGCCCCATACACTCAGTTCCTCTGGCAGACATTTACTCCAGACAGCTGGACTAGGTTGGCAACTGTCAGCCAGAGGACTTTTTCTTCAGCTGCCCTTAGACTGTGGAATGACCTGCCAGAAGAGATTTGACAGCTGAATACGCTGTCTGAATTTAAAACAGCATTGAGGGTCAGTCTCTTCTGGCAGGCTTATCCATTTGTTTTTTAAATTGTGAATTTTAAATGATAAATTTTAAATATGGATCTTTTAAATATGTGTGTATATTATTAGTCATTTTAAATTGATGTGTATTTTAACTGTTGTTTTTCTGTTCATTGTTGTTCTCTCTTCAATCCATAGGGGAGAGGTGGGTAAGAAATAAACAACTTCTTCTTCTTCTTCTTCTTCTTCTTCTTCTTCTTCTTCTTCTTCTTCTTCTTCTTCTTCTTCCCCACATCATCCCTTCAAGCCCTCTGAAAATGATGCACAGCAGATACTCTGAGGCTGAATGGGGTAAGGTCTGGCATAGTAAGGAGAAAGAAGGATCCCTAAAAATTGGATAGTGGCATCTTCCATGACCAGAGCCCTTCTGCTTACAAAAGGCCACTTCTGGATGCAACCCAATGGTTGCTTTATAAAGGCGCTATAGAACAATAGAATCCCTGTTCAAGATTTTTTCTTTAGCATAAGAACATCCAGGAAACCAGCAATGCCTCTATTTCACCTTTACTGTCTTGGAAAAACTCAAGCAAGTGCAGTCTTGTCAAAGAGGCAGTATATTTCATCTACACAATGGCACTGGCTTTCTTAGAAATATATGCCAGGTATAACTATTTTGTATTCCTGCTTGCTGTTTTCCAGCCTTAAAACTAAAGTGTCTGATGAACTTTGTTGCTGTTGTTTTACAACAGTGAACCAAGTCTGAGTATCCTCCCTGATGAATGTTGTAGCTCGAATTTATATTCTGCCTCATTTGCTTTAGCAGTTTTGCCTAAAAGAGAAGCAGATGCTTTCTTTCTTTGGTTGTGTCTCATGTGATGTGCAGACAGCCAACCACAAGTTACACAAACAAGTTAATCAGCCTAACTTCATGAACAGCAAGCGGCAAATTTAGTCACACCATTGGCCAAATTGCTAATTTCCACAATTAGTATCAAAAACAGGCCAGATAAATCATGCTGGAACATCCCCTCTGGAGGGCTGGGAGGACCCCTCCAGAAGAGTATGAGGGGGTAAAGTTGTGGTGGTGGTGGGGAAATGAGGGATTTAGAAGAAAACCTCTCTCATGAATGGGATCCATCCACTGGTTCAAGAACCTCTGGGAATCGAAGGAGCCCTTTCATTTGTGGAAGGTGAAGGCTGGATCCAACTCTAGATTGTTTATTTGCACATTTAAACATTTACACTCTGCTTTCCTTTATAAAAGAAAATAGAAGTGCCATTTTAAAACAAAGTACCTTTTGACAAAATTGACGAAATACAGCAATCATGGTAAAAAAACCAAACCCAACACCATCCATCCAACTAAAATCAATTTCATACAATAAAAATAAGAGGATGACACAGCAATGAAGCATTATTTGTTTCATACTGAAGCTCTGCAAAACATATAACTGTAAGCAGCTCATCTGAAATTTAAGAGGGAGGAGGCAACCAAACCTTATTTAGGGCAAGAATTACACAATTTGGATCTTTGAGCAGAAAGAAGCAGAGTTTGGGAATGTTTTGAAAGTTTTTTTTAAACTATTACACATTGAAAAAGGTCCCCTGAATGGAATTATTACATTATTATAAAAAGTAACTTGCTATTGTTATTTTTCTTTCAGGGAGTTAAAAACCCTTAGGGTAGGTCAGAATGGTATAAAATTTGAAAAAAAAATCCACTTGAAATGACTCCTAAGTGATTTTAAATGTCCTTTAAGATAACTAAAAAAGTAACTAGAAAATGCCACTCACTAGATCCCCACATCTGCCAAATAAAACAAAACAAAAAACCCTTCCTGGCCATATATGTTATTTTTTTTGAAATGTGACCTTATTATATCTTTGTTACATGCTCAAAAAATGTTATGAGTAAAAACACTCATTATATCATCAACTTAGCTTTTAAAACACAAACCAAAACAAATCAGGACATGATGTAGTAAAATGGCTATTTTCATGCTAAAGCCCTTTAATTACATTGAGGAATTGCTTTCCAGTGAGTTGGAGAATTAAAAGGAAGGCTCTATGGAACACATAATAGAGTGCTGTATTGCTTGACAATACATGCTCTTCCCTTTGGTAATAATCAATACATGCTCTTCCCTTTGGTAACATGAGTAAACCCCATTCCACACAGGCTATTTCCAAATGCTGGTTCATAATTTCCTAGCTACAGGTCTACTTGTTTCAGTGTTTCTTTGCAAATGGATAATGTCTTTTTAGGTTTTTGTGTTTCAGCATGGGAATGTCATTGCTCTTTATCTCTTGTCAATTATGAGACTGTAGGTCAGGGGTCGGCAACCTATGGCCCGCGGGCCACACCAGGCACACTGAGGCCTGCCAACCAGCCCCTGCCCGATCCTGCCGCCGCCGCTGCTGCCGGCGGCACCACCTCTGCCTTTCGCTGCCATGGGGGGCTTCTGGGGGGCCATTTTGTGTTCCAAAATGGCCCCCGGAGTCTAGTGTGACCCACCCCATGACGGGAAAGTTCGCACTAAATTCTGGATGACATTTTGGAACACAAAATGGTGCCCCGGAGGCCCAGCACAGCCGCTGGGCCTCTCCGAGGCCCGGCGCGGTCGAGGGAGCCCTCCTGGGGGACCTCCGCAGCTGCGCTGGGCCTCTCCAAGGCCTGGTGCAGTCGAGGGAGCCTTCCTGGGGGACCCCCACAGCCGCCAAAATGGCGGCCTGCCATTGTGCGCATGCATGCATGCATGGGGAAACACGCACATGCGCCAGCCCCCAGCACCAGCCCCCAGCGCCATTCTCCCCCCCCGGCCAGCTGGCAAAAAAGGTTGCCGACCCCTGCTGTAGATGGTACCCAACCATGACATCCTTTAAAGCTGGCACTTGAAATAAGGCTAGATTCTTTCTCTCCTGAAGACAAAGGAAAATGGAACTGGAAAACAAGACAAAGTTTTTTATTTTGGTTCTAAAATCTCCCATGATAATCAGATATGAGTCTGGTATGTCTAACTCCTTGTCTGATGAGTGCAAAGTCCATGCAGCTTGTCTGTATTCATGGACTGCAATTCTCTATTTCTGATGGCAAAACATAGCGTTTTTGGAGTATCCCTGCAAAATTTGCTTGCCTTAAAAAAATGAAGTTCCTACTATTAAGGTGGAGGCTCAAGAGGGGTTTAAACAATTGTGGACCCCTGCATTTCTAAAACTTCTAAAATCTCAGACACTGCGTGCAGGGGAGTGAAGGAAATGACTTGAAATAATTACTTTTTGGAGCTATAACTCCCAGAGTCCAGGCTATTTGGGGGATTCTTGGGGTTGCAGTCTAAAAGGAAACTTTTCCAAACTAGTAGTGGGCGTAAAAATAATGAATGGTGCAAAATGAGGAAGTGGGTAAAATTTAAGCCTAATGGAATATAGGTGGCAGGAGTCTGTTTTTCTTATAGTAGAAGATTTGTCAATGCCATAGTTCTAACAGCTTTGCAGTGGCATAATCACGGAACTCAACATTCTGCCTAATGAAATATGAAGATCACAGAGGGCCAGAGAAGTGAAATTGCTCTTTGCAGGGAGGGAAACAAGTTCTGCCAGCTGTCTCAATGTCACAACAGGTATGTCAGGCTGTAATTTTATATAATGACAGTCTCACAAATTATAACATTCTCTCCATGTAGGCACTTGTGGACTCAGAAAGGCGTGAAGTTCTCATCTTTCAAAGCTCCTCCTAAAATAAATAAATAAATATGGAAATAATTTTTTGAGGCAGGTTTGTTGCTACCGAGGGTCAGATTCAGGTTCTTGAATCCTACAACTCCCCAAGATGTAGGAGGATGCCATCTAGATAAAATGTTCAAGCAAGGAGTGGTGAGAATTGCATGCCAATCTCTTCACATAGTGTTTTCTACCTACATAATATTTCCCTCTGTGAGGTGCTTTTCATCACATATATTAGTGAGATGAAGGTATATATTTCCCCCTCTAAACTCCACACCCTGTTATCCCCTCCTACGTCACCTTTTCTAAGCTGAAATCAAAAAGGAAAAAAAGTTTTGGGGACCCATCCCACAACATTTGCAAGTATTAGCTATCAGTCATTTGCAAGTAATAAGTATAAATTTGAGATCTTGAGAGAAGGCCCTGTTGTGTGTCCCAACATCTCATAAAGTTAGGTTGGTGGATACACAGAACAGTGCTTTCTTTGTAGCAGCATCTTGGCTATGGAACTCCCTACACATGGAAGTTAGGTTGGCCCCATCTCTTTTAAATTTCTTGTGGGCAGCCAAAACAATGCTATTCCACATGGCATTCAGTGTTTGAAACTGCAGTTTTAACTGTTTCAAAACTGGCTTCTAGGATTGTTTTTAGACTGGTTTTAGGAGTTTTTAAAGAGTATTTTGATGTGCTTTATTTTTTTTTAATCATTGTATTGTTTTAATTGGTTTTTATTTGTTACTCACCTTGGAAGCCCTTGTTGGCTGGGAAGTGATACAGAGAAATTGCTTTATTTATACCCCACATTTTGTTCAAGACTGGGAATGAAGGCAGCTTGCAATTAAAAAGAAATACAAAAATAAGCTCTGATCATTATTATTTAAATATATGTCTACCTACCTACCTACCTACCTACCTGTCTATCTAAAGGTACCAAGCAAATGCAAATCTAGAGAAATCTAAAAATGTAGCAGGACTAAAAGCCATTAAAAGTAGGCCATGATTCTTAAGGAAGGCAAAGATCTCAACTGATTTGTTTCTATGAAAGATAGATTTAATCAAGACTAGAGAAAAGCAGCCATAGAGGTGAGACAATGTGTTTTATTTAGAGCTGTGTAAAAACAATGATCCTGTAATTTAAAAAGTGTATAAATGGCTTTTGAAATTAGAGATAGAAGATGAGTGTATAAAAGATTACATGACAAGGTGGGCCCAAAATTTTGGGCATAATGTCCCTATGAATGTATGGGGGAAAATGTTGTCCAAAAATATAAAATTTACTTTATACAGTAATTGAAAAGAAAACCTGTATAAAGTGATGTATAAATGGTATTTAATTCCAAATAAGCTATCAAAAATGCCCCAGAATGTTTCAAATCAATGTTGGAGTATTGATATAAGGAGAGCGACTTTTTAATCTGTGGTGGACTTGTAAGAAGGTGAAAAGTTACTGATCTAAGATTTTATATGTTAATTCAAAAAAAAAATGCTAAAGGTAGATTTTGTAATGTTGCCAAAAATGTTTCTGTTGGCATTATGCACAAAGAATTTTGAGCAAATATGGATCACTTCTTTGATATATGACAACAGCAGCAAGAATATTGTTTGCTCAAACTTGGAAATGGACTGAAGCACAACAGTAGAAGAACAGATTGTTAAGGTTGCTGAGTTAGCCTAAATGGCCACATTCACATGAGTTTTAAATTATAAGTAATTGAAGACTCTTTAAAGTTTAGAAATAATTTATGGATTATGGAGTTAGGCAGTGACCCCCCTCCCACAATTCCCCACTTACTGGGAAGCAGCCACTGTGATCAATGGGGGGCTGTTCAACCATTGCTCAGGAAGCAGCTGGCTGTCATTTCTACCCCTTCCCATGAGTGATTTCTGGTGTGTCAGGAAGATAGGGTCTACATCATAATTCTCCCTTGTGTTGGAGATCATTTGCTTGAGAGGGGGTTGAAACAGCAGTCAGCAGTCATATCCCACACAATAGCTTGAAACATTCAAAATTGCCCTCTGTCCATTTTGGAAAAGAAAATTTGTTTTCAGAAATTAAGTTTGTACTCTCTTAAAGGTGATGTCATTGCTTTCTATCCAGACAGAGGTCACAACAAGACTTTGGCTATGATATTGTCCCTATAAACCAGGATGGGCATCATGCAGCCTTTCAGATGTTGCTGGACTGAAAATCCCAGCATTCTTTATCATTGCAGCCCAACACCTGTTAGGACTGTTTGATTCCAATCCCGGCTGTAAACCTTAAGGACAGCTCTGACAAACTGACTCCATTTACTGTAAAGTTTGAGATATGTGAATTCTCATTGACTACAGCTTGTTTGATATGGATTTTCCAACTTGGAAAATGGAAGAGAGTGCCTAAAGTTTTCACTGTAATCTTATAAATATAGTTTTACTGTAATGGTAACACTACAGTTTTAGCCTTCTCAGAATTTGTAACAAGCTTTTCACTTCTACTCTCTGGATTGCTTTAAAACTCTTCTAAAGTCCACCAAAGAATGTACTGCCCTTTCATGGTACATCTGTTCCCTAAAGCAAATGCCTCCCTGTACCCTGCTAATGGCTGGGCTAGCCTTGAAAACAATGGTTCAGCATCATCTGCATAGAACAATAATATACCTTTCTATCTAATACAAAAATAATAATAATAATGCTTAGATAGGCATACCTCAGTCAACAAAGCCTGAGACAAAGAAGCTTCTTTTTACAAAGTCTTTTTGTATAGGAGTCCAGCCCAGCCTGCCTTTTCTTGCCTTCTGTTTAACCAGAAGATTTTTTTTATCAGCATTGTGAGTGGAAGAATAGAGAAAGAGGGATGAGGAAAGTATTTCAGTGCTGGATTGCAGCCGCGAGTCTATGGCAAACAGTACAATAAAGCTTGACTGGGATTGTAGCCTAGGTAATCCTACTATAGTTCTGAGTGTTTATATACAATAGGTAAGATACACAGCTGTTTCCAGAATCACTTACTGAGCATGTGTGAAGTGCAAAACAGAAAGAAAAGGAAATAAAAACCATATTAGCCTACCTCACTAGTTTCCTCTGGCATGTTGAAAAAACATAGATCTTTAAGATTTGCCACCAAAATAGAAATCACAAGAAAAATGGAGGCTGTTGAAAGAAAAATATAGTATTTTCTGGCGTATAAGACTACTTTTAAACCCAGGAAAATCTTCTCCAAAGTCGGGGGTCGTCTTATACGCCGAGTGGCAGAGGGGGGGGGAAGGAAGGGGTGGCGTGGTGTGGCGTGAGGCAGCAGGAGGAAGCAGCAGCGGATAAGAGGTGAACCCCTATTCTGGGGTTTTCTTGGCAAGACTGGTTCAGAGGAGGTTTGCCATTGCTTTCCTCTGAGGCTGAGAGTGTGTGACTTGTCCAAGTTCATCCAGTGGGTTTCATGGCAGATCTCCAAAGTGGTAGTCCAACACTCAAACCACTACACCATGCTAGCTCCTAATCCCATGTACTACCTATGAAACAACTGCAGACTTTTTTTGTTGTTCTTGTGTGTCTTCATGTCCTTTCCGACTTATGGCAACCCTAAGGCAATCTCATCATGGGGTTTTCTTGGCATGTTTCTTCAAATGGGGGTTGCCATTACCATCCCCGAGGGTGAGAGTGTGTGACATGCCCAGGGTCATTTACTTGGCCGCAAATTGTACATAACCCAGAATGTATCACCTAGTATATTGGCAGTCCTTCCCCCCAACACTTTCTCATTTTCCCCCATTGGAAGAGGGGTTGTCTTATACGCCGAGTATATCCCAAACTGTATATCTTGACTGGAAAAGTTGGGGGTCGTCTTATACGCCCAGTCGTCTTATACATCGGAAAATACGGATAATAATAATATGAGGATGCATTTTGGAAGAAGTTCTCATATGGTCTCTAAAAGTTTTTGGTTTTTTTTTTTTAGTTATGCAAGGCTTACCTGATCAAATTGTTTCATTTTGCATGTGCATAATATTATTTTTATATAAAAGGGTTACTGAAACCTGTTGAACTGCTCTCCTTTTTTATGGTGTAGGAATCTCTGTTCTTTCCATGTTATTTCTACCTCTTGAACTAGTTTCCTTTAAAGAAGTAAAGCCCAGGAAAACATTTGTTTTGTCCGCTGCAATATATCTGTACACAAAATCAAAGCACAGTTGTATTGAGAGCACTGTATAGAATAAATCTTATCAGTTTCAATGAGACTTTACTTCCAAACATACTATCAGAAAATAAAATACATCAAATACTATGCAGGTACTAATGATTCATTTTTTAAAATTATATTTGGCTGCATGTGCTTTACAGTGTTATCTGAAACTTAACATGTTGTTAAGTTTCAGCCCTGGTGGCGCAGTGGTTAAATGCCTGTACTGCAGCCACTCACTCATAGACCACAAGGTTGCGAGTTCAATACCAGCCAGGGCTGAGGCTCGACTCAGGCCTGCATCCTTCCAAGGTCACTAAAATGAGTACCCAGCTGTTGGGGGGCAATCAGCTCACAGTTGTAAACCGCTTAGACATCCCATAGCGTGATATGAAGCGGTATATAAATGAAGCTGCTTTGCTTTAGCTGCTTTGCTTTTGTCATTTTTTTTAAAAGAAATCACAGGTTAATATACTATATTTGACAAGAGAGAAGTGATTTATATGATCAAAACTGGTATCAAATACAAGTTTGACTTCAGTAGGATATTTTGTTGCATGTATAATTGAGGAGGAAATTTGAAAGAAGAATAAAGTGAAAGCAACATGAGAGAACCAAGTTTATTTGCTGGAAGATTGTGCAATACGGAACAAAAAAGTTGAATGTAATATGATCTAATTTAATATATTCATTTATTAAATGTATATCCCATCTTTCTGCCCCAAATGGCATTCATGGCTCAATGTACACTAAATACCAGCCAATCAAAGTTGAGCTGTTTTAAATTTATGCATTTCATGGACAGATAAGCATTCCCTCTTAAACTGTTTACCTTTAGCTGTATTTGTGCCCAGCTATTCAAACAAGAAAAATAATCTGCCTGGAAACTGTGCCATACAAATGACATTGGAATTAAACTGGGATGTTGTTCAGCAGATTTCAGTGGGATTTGTGCAAGAGAATTTATATATTGCAGGTTCATCCCATTCATCCCACCCAAGCAGGTACCAGCAGGTTAAACTGTTCTCTCCCCACCACACATATTTCATCCTCACAACAAACCTGTGGAGTAGACTAGGCTGAGAAAGAAGACCGAGACACTTGGCCACAGTGCTCACCCAGTGTGCTGGATGAGTAGAGATTTGAACATAGATTTTCCCTATCCTGATCTGACATTGTGGTCTAAACATTACAACAGGCATTGGCAACCTCGATACTCTCTCTCTCTCTTTTGGATTGAGACTCTCATAATGCCTAACCACTGGACATGCTGGCTGGAGCTGAGAGAAATTGTCATACAGAACGTCTGGAAAGTATGAGGTTGCCTATCCCTGCACTGCACCATGCTAGTGCTAACAGTGGACTCTGCCAATGGTCAGCATAGGCAGTTAGTGCATAGTTAATCACAAATGAGAAATGACAATGTCATCTGTGGATACTCTGGTCTAGTTTTTAGTGGTGATGAAGAAAAGGGGACATTAATCAAAGTCAGTACGACCTCATTGATGTTCTTTTTTTATTATTGTTAGCTTTCGCTCTGTTTTGCATTTTGAAAACTGGCCAGTAGTCACACATGCCTATTAAATGAAAAACAGGGAAATGAAGCATTCAGTTTCTGGTAAGTGAGACATCAGTCCGTTTCGGGGAGGGGGGGAAAAGACAACAAAGCAGTGACTGAAAATGAGCAAACTGGAGCAAGAATGGCATTAAAATGGACTGAGAATGCAATTTATGGGAAATTCTATGGCAGGTACTAACAGGCAAATGACAATAAAGAAGGATCTTTGCATGCAGGGAAACACACCCCCTTTAAAATCGTAATTAGAGTTATGAGCACATGTCTGTGAGTTTGTTATAAGTCTTCAATATAGAACTGGTGAAAAAGTCATGAAAAAAAATCAGCAGCTAGTAAAATGAGCAGAGAAAATTCTAGAAAGAAATAAAGAAATAAAGAATAGCATTAAAAACAACTTTATGCAATTGTTAGTTGGACAGTCAGAAATGCAATCTGTTAGGCCTCCTTCAAAAAGATAATCCTAATTTTAATCTCTATTTTATTATTATTATTATTATTATTATTATTATTATTATTATTATTATTGCATGAAGGTAAACAGGGATATATTGTTTAAAGCATGTTGAAAATTGATGTACATTAATTCATCTGGCTAGAGAAACATTTTGACTGAGAGGAACATGCTCAGATCTTGTGGCTATTCCGTTATGGTGTCTATAAATTGATGTTATGAACAGAGCTTGGCAAAGTTACTTTTTGGACATAACCTCCCATAATGACTCAACAAGAATAGCCACGGGGAGTTGGTGGTTTAATTTTTTTTTTTAAATTTCTTTTAGTTTTGCCACAGGAAGGGTTCTGTGCATTTTACCCCATGGAGGTTGACAGTGCCCTTGAAATCTGATACTTACAAACTGGGAGAAACTCAACTGTATTAGCCTCTGTACAAGAGATCCAGAATGGTGTAATGGTTTCACTATTGGACTAGGACTTGGGAAGACCAAGGTTCAAATCCCTGCTCAGCCTTGGAAATCCATTGGGTGGCTTTGGGCAAGTCACACTCTAAGCCTCAGAGAAACGCAATGGTAGACCCTCTGAGCAAATTTTGCCAAGAAAACCCTAGGATAGGGTCACCATAATTCATGTCTACTTGAAGATGTAACAAGCATTATAAAGTAGTGAAATGCTTGTTGTTGTTGTGTGCCTTCACGTTGTTTCTACTGTCGTGATCCTAAGGTGACTCTATCATGGGTTTTTCTTGGCAAGATTTGTTCAGAGCGGGTATTTGCCTTTGCTTTCCTCTGACACTGAGAGAGTATGATTTATTCAAAGTCACCTAGTGGGTTTTCATGGCTAAGTGGGGATTTGAATCCTGGTCTTCAGACTTGTAGTCTAACACTCAAACCATTATACCACACTGGCTCTTTCTAAAATGTATGTCTTTTTCTTTTGTTCTACCATTTAAAAGTACCAAAATTCCCTTCATCTCGAAACTTCACATATTTTCATTTACTGTGTCTGATTTCCTCCATAAAGTCCTACACTGCAGCCTCATGGTAGCATTGAGGTGACCTGGGCCTCTTGAAAGCTATGTCAGAAGAGACCAAGTTTTTGAACACTGTATCCAACTGGTAAGTCTTCTTGTAAGGCCTTGGTGGTATACACTGTGTTTGCCATTTGGGGACCAGTGAGGATCATAAACAGAAGGTTGGCCACTGCAATCATGGATGAATTGACCACTACAAACATAGAATTGTTGTAATCTGTGATTATGTGCATTGATAAAATTCCTGATCTTCAAAGTATCTGATTTATTAGACAGAAACAAGTGAAAGTAATACCATGCTAGCTGCATGTTCGGGCAGTAGCTATACACATGGGACATCAGTAATATATTCATATGTCACTTATGGATATATTACTTATTAAAAGCATATGCCACTTAGGATGCATCTACACTTTAGAAATAATGCTGTTTGACATGACTTTAACTGGCTCAATCCTACAGAATCCTAGGATTTGTAGTTTTGTGAGACACCAGCACTCTTTGGCAAGAAAGATCTCGCAAAATTACAAACCCCAGGATTCCATAGGATTGAGCTACAGCACTTAAAGTGATGTCAAATTGCATCATTTCTACCATGTAGATGCACCCTCTATATTGCAAAGAGTGTTTATATTTAAATTTAAAACACAGGCACACTGAGCAAACAAATTTCCTAATCCATAAATCACCAATATGATCCCATAGGAATCAGTTTTGAAAATGTTTAAAAAATATGGGAGAAAGGCTACAGATGGAGCAAGACGCAGCTGTGAATGGTGTGTAAGAAAGATAAGTAAAGGGACTTGTGAAACTCTTTCCTCTCTCCTACCCCTACTAGAGTATTTATTGTTGAAAATTCAGTGGGCCTATTTTTAATGAAGGAACAGTTCTACCTGTGTTTCACCATCTGCTTCAACTGCCCCTGCAGGCTGCCTCTGGGCAGAAAATAATGAAAGGTTCTGATATGTTGAACTCTATCTTCTCAGTTTGTCATGGAGATGATCTCTAAAGTGTACCAATGTTGTTCATTAGTGAAAGAAATCATTCAGAAAATATGGGCTGCATCCAAATAGCCATCCAATCAACCACCTCCATATCCTTCAAAATTCAGACAGCAAGCTTAGGAAGGCTTGGGGAGTTACTGGAAATTTGCCTTAGGCCTATGGCAATCAATGTGTGAGAGAAATTGCTGTGTGTGTATGTATGTGTGTATGTGCCTTCAAGTCATCTTGGCTTATGGGCAACCCTGTAAATTTCATAAGGTTTTCTTAGGCAAGGAATACTCAGAGGTGGCTTTGCCAGTTCCTTCCTCTGAAATATAACCTACAGCACCTGGTATCCCTTGGAGCTCTCCCATCCAAGTAATGACCAGACCTTGCTTAGCTTTCAAAATTAGATGAGATCTGGTGCCTTTAAGGTATTTAGGCAATGTCCTTACAGAAATATGAATACCTAAGGCACTGACACATCCAAGGAAACCTTAAGCAACCCTGCCAGGTGATTTGGAAGGGTCATAGGAGTACACCAAGGCTCACTCTTTAGCAGCATTACATGGTTTTGACACACCCAAAGCTGCATAGAACTGCTTACTCCTGCATTAAGCACTGGCTATTCTGCCTCCATAAGAAAACCAGTGCTGAACAATAAGCCTTCCATTTGTGGAACAAGCAAAATGTATGGCAGTAGAGAGGGATAAATTCAGAGCTTAGAAATATTAGTTTTTTGAATTATAGAACCCTGGAAGATGTAGTCCAAAAAGTAACGTCTGGAATCCTATGAGTAGGTATGGATGTGTAACCAAGACTTATGCATTTGTGACTGCTTCATATTCACAAACCTTATGTATCCCTGCATTTGGTGGGCGCATTGGAAGTGTGAAAGTCCCCCAATCTCCAGTTAACCAGGCATCTGCTATGATCAATGGGGTCTGTTTCCCTGTCACTTGGGAAGTGACTGACTAATGTTCCCACTCCCTTGCATGGGCAATTTCTATTGCAACGGGCAGAAACAGGGTCCCTGTCGCAGTCCCTCCTTGCAGCAGAGATCGCTTACATGAGGGGGAGAATAGGACTGTTAGTCAGTTGCTTCCTGACTGACAGAAGAACAGATCCTCATTGACCACAGAAACTGTTGCTTGTTGGGCCAGGACTCATTATGCTGCTATGGAACTACTGTGGTTTCATAGCCATATAGTGCACAGATGATTCTGGTCAACATTTCCAAGCTCCAGAAACCAGTGTTAGACCCATTGAAAGAGTACCCATCAGTGGAACTTCATATAAGTAGTGACTGACAAGACTCATCCAAATCAGTTGAGCCTAACATTGGATTAGGCCCAAGTATTTCAGCTTTGCTTTCTCCCAAATTTAACCTTTTAAAACTTTCAAGTTCTTTTTGCATGCTTCCAACATTTCACATAAGGCAAAACAATCCAGAGTGTGGTCAAAATGTCAAAAATTATTAATGAGAACACAAAGCTAAGAGGGATTTCAGCAATTTGCTTTTGCCTGTGTTTACTAGGAAGGGCAACACCAGACCCCCTCCTCCCCCTGACCCCCTCCTGAGTCAACTGAGGGCAAACCACCTTTGCAGTTTCATTTCAGTTTGTACCAATTGAAATAAGACAAAGGGAGGAAATGGGAGGAGGAAAAAGAAACTGAAACATTTTACAAGCAGCTGAAAAAGTAGGACAACAGAGAATTAATTTGGAACTGTCCCTATCAAATTGGGAAAGTTTCTGTCTGATTTATGAAGAAAATTGTGAACTTGGGGATTTCTTATCAACAAATGAACCAAATGCAATTCTCACCCAGTATATACAGCTGTTCCCAGCAAGGAGGACTTTGCTACCTGCATGTCATGTGGTTGTTAAAGGTGGGAGGAAAGAGTTGGCAACATTAATTCAGCAGTATAAACTCTGATGAATACAGAAAGAATCAAATGTAAAAGATGGAGCATTGGAAAATATTTTATGTCAATTTCTTTCTGCCAGTTTTTTTTTTTTTGGGGGGGGGGGGAGACATATAAATGTTGATGAGTTTGAATGGGGAAAAATGTACTGAAAGTTTTTCACTCCTCCCCACTTAAGCGATTTGGGATGGAGTTGAGGCTCAAGATTCTGTCTCATCTATCTACCGCTCCCAAGGCCCTTTGGCCTTCACATAGCCTGCTGTGTTAATACACTTCTAATATGATAAGATAATGATCAACAGGCAATGCTGCAGAGAAGGTTTTGTTCCATTTGCCAAGCACTAATACATAGCACTAGTCATATCTGTACAAGCTACTCTGTGTACTATTTCAGCAAGGCATCATGAAAGGACTGGGATCACCAATGGATTTAAATCAAAACGGTTGACCAGCTGCATATTTAAGCAGTTGAGGGCTTTATTAAACAGATCCTCTGTAAACTCTGTCCAAAATAATGAAGGAAAGAGGAAATGCTAGGGAACACAGTGACAGTGGTGGACTCAGGCCTGGCTTCCTGACGCTGTACATCTAGGATGATTCATCCAACTCCATCTGGCTTAGCAAGTGAGGGAAGGAGGTTTTGAAGCAATGTAATGCTAAGCTAAAGTCTGCACAATTAATACTGAAGAAAACTCCACACAATTTTTCTTCCCCCCCTCCCCCGGGACAATGCCAAGAAGTAGTAAACCCATTTACAAACCATAGTTTAAGGTGACCAGCTAGAAAAACTTGGTTCAAACTAATGAACAATGTATGCAAATACATACAGACATTGCTATTTGTGGCAACACACACACATGAAACATGGCAACAGGATTTACACCAGGAAAGAGGCAAATCAACTGGCCCATTACTTTCCTTCTCCTGCTCAAAAGGGCTCCACTACTTTGGAGTGTGCTGGAGTCTCCTTTGGAGGTTTGTAAAAGAGAGGCTGGATGGCCATCTGTTGGGAGTGCTTTGACTGGGTATTCCTGTGTGGCAGAAGGTTGGACTGATGGCCTTTGTGGTCTCTTCCAACTATATGGTTCTATGAACTACACTACCAATCCCAGGATTTCATAGGATGGAGACATGACAGTTAAAGTAGTATCAAACTGTAAGGAACTTCACAATGAGGATGAACCCTTAGTCTCATGTTCGCTATCCAAAGTATTTATAACACTATGAAGAGACATATGGGCAACTGGTGTAGTCCCTTTCCTTGTCTCTTTACCCATTCATCTTTCCTTCTTGAACAAAAGTGATTCAGTCTTGAAAATGTGATCCACAAGTACTCCATGTGTAATCACTGAAAATTTAAGAGATTCTGATGGCAGCAGCAAAAGTCCCATCTCCATCCAGAGAATACTCCTTTTACAGTCTCATGTTCTCCACAAGTTGGAAAAATTGAAAGCAAGACTGACAACTGAAACACAAAGATAATAAAGGGAGAGGGAAGAGATAATCAAAGGACACTATCAAAACCAGTAGCAATTGTGAAGAGTACAAATCTGGCATCCTCATCAAAGGAATTAACACTGCACTAGACCTCTTGTCTCTTACAAGGTTGTAAATCAGCATAAGTGAAAGGGAAAGAATGGCTCCAGTTCTTGCCAGTAGAAACAGGAGGGGAAAATGTTTGGATTGCATGCAAAGTATTTTAAAATTACACAAGAATTAAGCTTTTATCCGCAGCTTTTAGGGACAGCTTGCACTTCCTTGTTGTATTGTCTTTTATTCTAGTGGTAATGTCCCATTCATTGATTGCCAATCTGTTGGGGAAAGGGAAAACAATGGGCATGTGTGGATATGCTTCTTATTACAAGAATATAACAAAGGCCTGTCACCCAGAGCACCTTCCTCATAGTTTTGTGTAACAACCCTTAGTATTCAGATAGTAGGAGCACCAGTGTGGTATAGTGATTTGAGTGTTGGACTACAACTTTGAAGACCAGGGTTCAATTCCCACTTGGCTATGAAACCCACTGGGTGACTTTGTGCAAGTCCCATGCTCTCAGCCTTAGGGGAAGGCAATGGCAAATCTCTAAACACATATTTACAAGAAAAGTACAAATATAGGTAAATGAATAACCACCCTGCAAAATAGGGTGACTGTTATTCACTTATTGCAAATGGTAACAAAAACTGATGCACACTGGTTCACTTCAGATTACTTCTTAGGTTTATGGCTGACAGAAGAGTTTGGAAAGGTTATGGCAAAAGCTATAATGTTAGCATTTCTTTTTTAATTACAAGTAGTTTGTAAATCATTCTTGCTTACAAAGGCATTACTTCTAAACCAATGCTTTACTTTGAAAAACATCAAGAGCTCCTCCCCCCCCCCCCAGTTACTCCCAAACAACATATTGAAGTAAGGAGTAAGAAATAAGAAGAGTTGACTTTGATTTGCTTCCAATATCAGAGGGGATCTGCTGCCTTTAGGTATTTATATAATTTGTATTTAAAAAGTCCCCCAATCTAGCCACCAGTACCATGTGTAAAAGAAATAAATTTATAAATTCAAAAAAATTGAGTCCACATTTTGTTTTGAGTAAAAGAATGGTATTATTTTTACACTCTTTCAAAGCAAGTAAAAGATGCTAGATCAGTGATGGCAAACCTTTTAGAGATCGAGTGCCCAAATGTAAAGGTGTTCCATCACTGGGTATTATCGGGTGCTGGGGGGGGGCAGGACTTCCAGGGATACAGGACCTTTGCCTTCCTGGGGGGGATCCACTTTTCAGGGTGAGACGTCTGCCTTCCAGGGGGTGAGACCTCCTCCCCCCCCCCCCCGGGCCCTCAGCTACCTCTCCAGAAAAGCTGAAGGCCTGGGCTGGTGGGAAAGAGGAGGAACAAGCATGTGCCTGTTCCTCCTCTTCTCCTCAACTCTCTAAGGTCTTCAGCTGCCTCCCTGGAGACAGCTGAAGGCCTGGGAGAATGGCAGGTGAAGGCCTGGGAAGGTGAGGGAAGAAGAGGAACAGGCACACACCTGTTCCTCTTCTTCCCCGCACTCCCAGGCCTATAACTGTCTCTGGAGAGACAGTTGACATGATGTGAAGGCATGGGAAGAGGAGGAACAGATTCTTCCCCAGCTGTCCTGTCTCTCTGCATGCCCTCCAAAATGGCTTTGTGTGCCAGAGATGGCACGCATGCCATAAGTTTGCCAACACGGTGCTAGATCTATGATCAATGAAATAAAGTATTAGAGCAGAAAGGTCCAGAGCTTTCCCACTGTTCCTTCTACACTTAAAACTCCACACTGAGATTTAAATATGAATGGTGGGGATGGTACATAAAGTGAAATATCTGTCCACCACCATCGCATAGACTGTGGCCCTAAAATGGAGACTGGAAATCATACATGACCTAACTTTTTCATCTCTCTCTTATTTTTACTAGCCTATTCAGGATCTGCATTCTAGGAATTCTCAGCTTCTCATTCATCCAAGGATTTCTTCCTCCTTGGCTTAACTTGGTCCTTTCTCACTTGCTGCTCCTTACTCTTGGAATTTTCTCCCTGAACATTTGTGGAGTGCTCCTTCCTTAATTGTTTTTAAATCCCAATTGAAAACATCCTTGTTTTCCAAAGCTTTTGGAGTTTTAGTTTAATATTGTTTGATTACGTATCTTGTATATCTTAATGATATGTATTTATTGTTGCTTTGCCTATATTGTGTATTATATTGTATATTGAATCTTATTTTGGGAGATAGGCAGGATATAAATCCAATAAATAAATAAGTATTAATCTGGATAATCTGTTTTATAATTGTATCATTTTATATTTGCATTACTCTGTCCTTCCCTTGTGTGTGCATGTGGGTGTCTATTTTAGAATGCATGCCTTTGGGCAGGGGCTGGCTGGATATTTTGTTTTACTTGTAAAGCACCATGTACATTTATGGCATTAAGTAAACAACAACAATAAGGGCAGGTTTCCTGATAAGCTTTATCATGTTCTGTACTCTCTTTCTGGTTTGACATTATCTTCAAATTTAAAATGGCCTGACCCTTGGCTGGGTGAGAATTTGAACCTTGAGTCAGCCCTGTTAGTACTTATATGGAAGGCTGCCAATGAATACCAGGTGCTGTAGGTTATATTTCAGAGGAAACAACTGGCAAAACCACCTCTGAGGATTGCTTGCTTAAGAAAACCCTATGAAATTCATCAGGTCAGCATAAGTCAACAGGCAACTTGAAGGTGTGCACACACACACGAACACTTCAATACTCAGAGCATTACATCACATTGTCTCTACTTCCTTACTAGGAGATCATACCGTATATTCTGCCTCATGAAATATGTGATGTTATAAATCACCCTGAATATCAACGTTTCTTGTAGAAAGATGCCATCATTATCATCCAGGTTTTTAAAATTAAGAAGCAAATAAATGTCTTCAAAGAGTTAATTTATTTCTGTTTGGTGAGGCTGTGGATGATTTAGCTGAATGTTATTTGTTGAACAAGAGGACTTGCTATCTTAAAGGGGAGGCATAGGTATGATTATCTTAAGAGTTAACACCCTTTGAAGGATTTCTGTGGCAGGGAGAGCACACCCTTTCATTGTCTCTTTGTTTTCCTAGTGAAATCTTCCATTCTTGCTCACACTTTCCCCTCCCCATCTTGCTTGCTTTGTTTCTTAACTTTCACAACACAATTAAGTTTAGGAAGTGCAAATGGTTCAAAGGGCTTAACCTTGCCAAAACACCTCAGCCCTTGGCTATTTCGACATAAAAGCAGTGGAGGGCTGGGTTCCATTTTAGGTGTTATACTATCAACAAAGCTAAAAAAGAGCATGGAAAAGAGGAACGTGGGTGGGGTGGGGTGGGGTGGATTCTAGACCTTAGATTTTCATGCTTGTGCAGTCCAGCCCTCAATGCATCATCCCAGGATATGGTCTCAAGGCACACCATGTAGCAACCTTGGCCAAACTAAAGTATCCTTGGCTAAACTAAACCACCTTGGATTTGGACAGAAACTAGAGTAGGGATAGAGAACATTCAGACCCTCCAGATATTCTGAATTTCAACTCTCAGCCAGCAAGGCCAATGGCAATAGAATTTGAGAGTTGTGTAGCAGTTTGAACATTGAACTACAATTCTGGAGATCAGGGTTCGATTACTTCTTGGTCATGGAAACCCATTGGTAGAATCACACACTCTCAGCTACAGAAAACCCCATGCTAGGGTCGCCATAAGTGAGAGGTGATTTGAAGCCACACAAAACAGCAGCAGCAGCAGCAACAACAACAATTCAAAATGTTCGCAGGGTTAAAAGTTCCTCACTGCTGCCTAGACCACTTGTGGACAACTCCCAGCCTATGGGACATATAAAGCTCTTGGCTGACATTTGCATAGTGCACAAACTCCTCAGCTGTTCCCCGAATCTTCATGTCCCTGCTGCCTAGGTGATTAGCACAGGGAATAGTTAGCAGAATATCAGAGATGGCTGATGGCTTTTATGTTGATGGGGGGCAGTTGTCCTAGCCCCCTCCCAGCCCCACTACCAGGCAACAGAGTAAAGTATGTGGCAGCTGATAACAGCCTATGAAACTGCTTGTGTCTGTGGAAGCAATTTGCAATATCCAAAACAATTTCAGGTGTCCAGCAAATGGAAGGGGTCTGATATACCAGGGGTCAAGAAATCCAGAGAGCAGGTCGGGGTCTGAGGTGCAGGATACTAGGAGCAAGGTAAAGGGTGTTAACTACTGGTGTTATACTCAGCATCTGAGGACTGCCCCATGCCCTGCTTATTAAGGGCTGCATCTGGCTGGTCCTTATTAGTGCCTTTTGCCTCTGTAGTCTTGAAAACTAATTAGTTGCCAGAAGAATTGCTTTGCCTTCCTCAGCTTCAGGCTGCTGTTCAGCTGTGGAAACTGACTTGGCCCAAGTTTGTTGTTGTTGTGTGCTTTCAAGTTGTTTCCAACTTATGGCAACTTACGACAACAATCAGGTGAACCTATCATGGGGTTTTCTTGGCAAGATTTGTTCAGAGGATATTTCCTATTGCCTTTCCCTGAGGCTGAGAGCATAGGATTTACACAAGGTCACCCATTAGGTTTTATGGTCGAGCTGGGAATTGAACCCTGGTCTCCAGAGTTGTAGTCTAACACTCAAACCACTATGCCATCTTGGTCCATGGCAGCAGTGAATTTCTTCTGGGCTTTAATCCAAACTTGAGAGGAGCTATCTAAATTCTGAACCCTCCCTAAATAAATTAGCACTTTGGAGTGCTCTGTTGAACTTCAGGCTGGAGCCTAGACTACATTCACTGCCTCAGTGAGGTGGGAGCTATCTGATACTACTAATGCCAGTTACTGTATCCCTGTGTTTCTTCCAGCACCGCAGTTGAGAGTGATGGCATCACTGATACATACCTCACCAGTCCCTACTATCCAGCTGACTAATGCTGAAAGCAGCTGAGGAGCCCCAACCGGAGTTCTCCTTAGCTGCTTCCAGGACCAATCTGTTGTGCGGCAGAGAAAGCAATGATGATGGTTGTGAGGATGGATGGGGAGAAAGACAGGGAGCAAGGGAAGGTTGTGTGTGTGTGTGTGAGACAGAGAGAAAGAGCAGGTGTGTGGGAGTAAAGACCTTTCCCATTGCTGTTCCTAGACCAACCCACTGTTGGCATTTGACAGTTGACCTGTTACAACATGTGACCCTTGGGGCAAAGGTGTGCCTAATCCAGGCCTAAAAGGAAGACCTCCTAACAACTCCATTTGCATTGAATTCAGAGCTCAAGCAAATGACTGTGCTATTCAACCAAATCTGATATGCCCTAAGTACTTTGGGCAGCCTGAATATTTTGGAATTAGGAGGATGTACAGCTCAATCCCAAGCATACAACCATGGGAAATTTGCATGGAAATCCCATGCATACTTGAGAATAATTATGTCTGAAATCAGTGTGACTCATTTTAGAGGAACAGGTTGCTATACTGATGTGTTTAAACACTGCTAAATTCAAGAGAACAGAGAAACAGTCACCCCAGCCTGTTTTACTAGTGCACTGTTTAACTATCAGAATTAGGCAGATAGATAAACCCTTTCCCAACAGCAAAACAAAGCAGGATGTCCATTGTGAGAAAAACATGACCAGCTCTTTCTTTCTGCACATCCCAAATAAATATTGGAATTTCAGGTTGAACTGCGCATAAAGCCCACCCTCTCATTACATCATTTCTTCTGGGTGTAGCCATGTAGCCATGTAGTCCCATGTTGCATTAGATACCAGCAGTTCAGTCTTACCTGTACATTCCAAGGTTAATCTTGGTAATATCCTATCATAATTATCTGAGGTTTTATTGATCCAAACCTGAATTTGTATCCTACTGATATATTCAGGAATTTGTAGTGGAAATTTTCCACTGAATTCATACTGTTGAATTACACCAAAATGGGATTTGCAATGAAATTAGGAGTCTTGCTGAAGTGAGGATATTTTTCTCAAGTAGAAAGGAGGATATGTGGTACATGCATTACTTTCAAGAGATGTAGATAATGGTAGAGAAGACGTGATTCCTGTTTATGGGGGCCTTAGTTCTTGGATATTCCTGCATCTGTATGATACATCTAAGGGTGGGTTTACACTGGCCAGAATACTCTGGGCTGCTTGGTTGAGTATTTGGCCTCAAAACTGCCTCAAATTGTCCCCATAACCTCTGCATTCTGGAGTGACACTTGGCAGCTGTTTATATGTGCTTCCTGCTGTACAGCCCGCTGCCACCACTATTGGTGTGAGTCACTCCCTCTGAGGTTAAAAATGAAGTACTTAGCATCAATTACATGGCTGGGCTTCTTGTTGTGACCTCACACCAGTGGCAGTGGTGTGAGGTGGCACAATGGGATGCATATGTAAATAGCTGCCTGGCGTCGCTCCAGAGATAAGTTTTTAAAATTCAGGAGGGATGGTCTGGATTTGGTCTGGAACTTCCGTATGAAGACCATCCACACTGCATACAGGTCTTTGGCTCTGCATTGTACTGACAGGGCAATGTGAGGGCAAGGGGAAACCTGTGTAAATGGCCTGTGTAGACATGCCCTAAGACACCTGGACAAAGACCACAATGACATGGAGTATACAGTGAATGCAAGGCAAGGGGATTCTTTCATTGGAGAAATTTCAAAGAAGTATGCATTGTATCATGGTGTTGTTGTTTTTTTTACTACATCTGTCCTAAGATATCAAATTAGAGTACAAGCACACTGAACTTCTGTTTACATTTTTTGGGTTGCTGCAGTGTTTACAACCCTTTCTCAAGAATTTAAGTGGAGATAATTTGATGCTGGATCAATTTGCATAAGAGGTACATATCATTTGTGAGTTCAGAACTCTCATTAAGTGTTGCAAAAACTCTAACAAAGAGACAGATGGGTGTGCAGACTCAATGGCACCTTCAAAGTTAGGATAAAGACAAGGAATGCTGTGAAAACCCTTGTTCTTTTCTATATATAGCAGGGTGGGGAACTAGCCACTTATGGAATGGATGCAGTCTATGGATCATCCTTGACCTTGATCTGTCTCACTACCTTTACAACAGTTTAGCTTGAGAACTGCCTTTCACTGGAGCTAATGGGGTTTATTTCATGCCTTAGGCTGCATGTACAGTGCAGAACAACACTTTAACTGCCATGGCAGCATGGTTCAATGTTATGGAATTCTGGGATTTGTAGTTTTGTGAGATATTTAGCCTTCTCTGTCAGAGAGCTCAGGTGCCACAACAAACTCCAAATCCCCAGGTGAGGGGAGGGGAGGGGAGGGGAGTCATGATAGTGTCAATAGTGCCAAAATCATGACTAGAGATCATGAATAGGAGGACAAGTCTTCCAATGATCAGAGCAAATTGGAAAGATGTTTCTGTCATATTTTGGAGGGTTGGACCCAGAGAAATTTTGTTGTTGGGTTCCTTCAAATCATTTCTGACTTGTGTCAACCCTAAGGTGAAGCTAACATGGGTTTTTTTTTTGCACAGCTAAAAAAACTGATTTACCTTTCCCAGTTTGAATCCTCTTCCTGGATGAAGCCATGTATTATCACACCAAAAAATCCCCAAATTTGCAGCTGATTTTGCTGGCCGAGTGCAACCTGGCTGCATCCTGGGTCCCAGGAGTCCCTTTTCAAGGCCAGAAAGCTCCCAGCTTGAAAAAATGGCCACCAAAGCATGCCTGGGACCCAGGATGCAGCTGGGCTGCACTTGGACGGTGGAATCAGCAGCAAATTTGGGAGTTTTTCGATGTGATAATACCCAGCTTCATCCCGGAAGAGGATTCAAATCAGGAAAGGTAAGTTGGTTTTTTAGCTGTGTGAAAACTCTATGGGTTTTTCTTTTTGGCAAGCTTCTTTCGAGGGGGTTTACCATTGCCATTCTCTGAGGCTGAGAGAATGTGGCTTGCCCAAATTCACCTAGTGGGTTTTTATGTTTGAAGAGGGATTTAATGGACCAGAGTCATAGTCCAGTGTTCAAACCACTACACCATGCTGGCTCTCTCCAATTAGTTACTAATCAGTTGCATGAGGAGAAGTGGAGGCACTCTTTTGATGCATGATCTTTCTCTGTAAACACTCGCCTGTTCTCCAGAGGATTATAATTGTTTATATGCCTTTGCAAACCTATAACTTTACAGAGGAAATGATGAAGAAAAGTTCAGCTCTCTCTCACACTCCATGTTTTTACCTCAATTACCTGTTCTTGAAGGATTTCTCCCTTCTCCCATCTACCCTGCCAAGCCATGTGCACATTTACTGGACATCACACAAATTACCTGATGTGGGAAACAACTTAAGCCTTTACAACCTGGAGGGAAAGGGAAGAAAAGTAGGAGAGGACAGGTCAACAATGCATTCTCTCATTGCCTTGGGGAAAGAGAAAACTATTTTCCCCTTTTTCTTTTTTAAGCACTACACTCAAGTATAACAATAAATGTGTTAATGCAACCTTGATGCTCTTTTAATTTTTTGAAAATAGACTCAGATTGAAAAGCTGAACTGCTTCCAGCAATGCTTGTTTGGTCACATTGCAAGGATGAGTTGCAATGTAGATTCTTTTCATACAGTTTATGCCAAAGTTGACTTGGTTGTGACATTTATCTGTCTAATGCTCTCCAGAGACTGTTGCTCTGATGCAGAGATCCAGGACTAGACTTCTAATTGGTCATTGTCAGCACTAGTGGATCCCCCTCTGCTGGCCCCTTCCGAAGATGATTAAAAGTGGTTGTACACTATGCAGAAGCAAGCAGTGTGTGACATGCTGCCCATCACTGCACTTACAGGTTTCTGTATCAGCAGCAGAACTATACTCAGAGGACGTTTTCACACACAAACGTCCCATCCGCCTGGAGCCATTCTGGAACGCAGCCTTCCGCTCACTCCGGAATGGCTCCGGCGGCAGTGACCTAATTCCTTTTAAAAAAAGGAATTACAACTCTGGGGCTTATGCCGGTGGGCGTCCGGAGTTAGAGCTAAAGGGGGCGGGGCTTGCTGCGACGTCATGTGAACAAGCGCAGCAAGCCCCAGACTGACGCCGGCTAGCGCCGGGGATGGCACTGGAAGGGGCGGGGCCTGTTGCGACGTCGTGTGAAAAATTTGACATTTTGCCGGAGTGGGGCCAGACGGAGGCTGGCTAGCGTCCTCCAAAAGCCCCGTGTGAAAACGTCCAAAGTAGCTGCTGGATGATTGGAATATGATAGCACTGGGGTGTGTCCATGCACCCATGGAAAAAATTTCTTTGTGCTTTTTCTATTCTAGGGCTGTATCCACACCACAGAAATAATGTCGTTTGACACAGTTTTAACTGCCATGCCTCCATCCTATGGAATCCTGGAATTTGGATTTTGTTGTGGCACCAGAGCTCTCTGACAGAGAAGGATAAATAGCTCACAGAACTACAGCTCCCAGAATTCTATAGTGTGAAGCCATGGCAGCCAAAGCAGAGCCAAACTTTATTTCTGCAGGGCAGATTTGGGGAAAGATGTAAATTAAATTAAGTAAAAAGTAAATGTGTTTTGCCTAAGAAAACTGAAATTTGTGGGGTTGCCATAAGTTGACAGGTGATTTCAAGGCACACACACATACATCAGCCTGCTAACACTTTTTGTTTCAATAGAAACTGGGAAGTGCTGAGCCCAGCAGCATGACTGCTAGTGTAAGGGGAGACTTTTGGTGTTTACGACAAATGTTGGCAGCACAGACTGTAAAGTTCTTGTTCATGCAATGATGTCTTTCAAAGAAGTGCAGAAAAATGTAATAATTTGAACATGCTCTGACTTTTCCAAAGTTGTCCTCAAGCTAAGATTAATTTATGTTTTGCCTTAACTGCTAATTGGGATTTATAGAAACATTTTAGAGCTGATTTATAAGGAGCATATAAAAAGCATTAGTGTGATAGACAGGTAAATGATCCAGTCTTTCTAGCTCTAGCATGAAGAATTAAGACTTGCTTATTTGTCATTCAAGAAAGGCACTTTAATGTCTTGGTTTTTTTCTTTTTGCTATGGCCTTGCTATTGATTCTTTCTCTTGTATTGTAACTTGCCCATCCCTGCCTCCTCCCAATAATCTTTTAAAGGAAAAAAAAAATCACTAGTGAATTATCAATGCATTAATGACTCTTCCTGTGTCAACTATTGGATAGTACAGGAGAGGCCAACTTTCTTTGTTTTTTAAAACAAGAATAGCAATGATGCATTTTTGCAGGTAAGGTGAGGTATAAATCTTTGTGTATAAGATGACTGGGTGAAAAAGAGGGCTTCTCTCTCTAAAGAAAAGAGAATTTCAACAGGTTACTTGTAAGCTGCAATCTCATCTTCTGCTCAAGTATTAAAAGTGTAGGTGTCCTCTCCCTTTTTCCTGCTGTATGGTCATCCTTATCAATCACCTCCTATAAACAAGGTTGATGATTATAGCACTTAGTGCTCCTACCACAAGGTAAGATTTTCTTTTTAAAAAGTATGAGATTTATTGGATACAGCAGGATGTGGAATATTTGACTCTTAAAACCCATTGGTTCTAGTCAGTGTAACCAAAGCTGGGAGTTGTATTTTGGCAACATCTGATAGGCCACAGGTCCCCCTTTTTTCAATACTATTGATAGAACAGCATCCAAGGGTAACAGAAATGCCAAATGGGCCTCATATTCCATGCAACTGCACCCTCCATCCCCTGGTCACTGCTTCTCTGATGGTAGGGCAATCCTAGAGGGGAAAAATACACTTTATTATGCCCATAGGGACAACCAAAGGAGTGATATGTCCCAGCAAAAAACAGCAAATAATCGTGGGACAACAAGACTAACAAATGTATCTTGGCATGAGCCTGGATGCTGTTCTATCAGCAGTATTGAAAAAAGGGACCTGTGGCCTGCCGGATGTTGCCTACATCTGTTGAAAGTTACTCTGGTCCACAAAAGCTTATGCCATAATATATTTGTTAATCTTAAATTGCCTCAGAATTTTTTTTTTGTTTTTCCTCTTTACAGTGCATTTCCTCATTTTTATTGGCTTGTCTCATCTGTCATCAGAGAAAGATTAACAGTGAGTGTCCTCCTAGAAAGCCAAAATCAGTTTTATATCTTGAAAGTCTCAGTGAATACTGAAAAAAGACATTTTTTTGTGATGAACTCCTTATGTATTTTTCTTGGACTTGGACCTGTAATTAAGTGAGTAATTGTATCGGAGTACTGAGTAAATATTAAGATTATGATTTTTTTTAAAAAAATCCTTTCATCTTATGTAACCATGCAGCATTATCTGAAAAAGTATTGTAAAGGCAGCTATTGTGCAGATACATGGAAAGACTTCCATGCTGCTCTCTGGTCAAATAAAATGCAAAACCAACATATTGGTTGGGCTTTGGCAATACTTATTGCACACCTCCATCTCCGACCATAGCTGCTCTTTTACTGACCCATCCCTTTTCATTGATGGGAGAAAACTGTCAATGACCTGGCAAGTGTGCAAGTCCCCACTCCTTGAGCCATTGCACAGTTGCCAGTCATGTGGCATCAGTGTCCCCTCCTTCCCTGTCCTCCTACCCTCCCCCTCACTATTCCTAAGCACCATGATTGCCTTTATTTTTTCAAATTCTTTTCCTTCTTTCTTTCTTTTTAACTTCAGTTGTAGTGGCAGAGTTCCAGAACTGCACATAAAGTGTGAAAAAAATCATAATAATCATAACTTCACAACAACAACCTAAAGGCATGCTAGGTAGGCCATAAAGCTGGGAGGCAGGGTTAAGGGAGAGAGGCAGAGAGCATGATGGGGGCAGCAGCCCTAGTCTTGTGATTCAGAAGAGATATAGTGATGGCTTCTCTACAAGCGGTATGTTCCCTTTTTCTTTTTTTATGAGCATGATTGCTACAAGAATGGGGCTCTTGAGGTAAAGTCTGATGCAATGTGGACCAATCTAGAGGTCTGAATTATAAAAGGAAAGCCTATGGGCATTATAAAAGGAAAACTTCAAAGTGGTGTGATGTGGCTGGAGAGGAGGAGAGCTAGAATATTCTCATTGACAGCTGTAATCTACAATCTGGGGCCGCATTCTCAAATTCTCTATGCTCATGGGGCGGGAATTTATGAAGTCATTGATGTTATATTGTACTGTTCTCTTCTACATTTCTTTGCTAGATAGATACAGCCTGGCTGCCCCAACCATGGACTTGCCATCTGCAGATCTGAGTATCCACAGATGTCAAATCACATTGGTCCTAATGGTGGCATATGCGTGCGGCTGTGGAAGTGTGGCTGTGTGAGTGCATACTTCCATTAAAACCCATGAGACTTGAAGTCCCATGGTTTTTAATACCCATGGGGTGGGTGGATGACTCAAGAATGGAACCCTGTGGATATTAAGGGCTGAATGTATAACCCCCAGTGGCAGATTGTTGAAACAGCTGTGGTGAGGATTTGGTGGTTATTGATTTTCATCTGAGTTTGTTTTGGGTTTATCCCTTTTTATTTCCCAATTTTTTGTGTTGTTGAATAGGCTAGCAATCATTTATTGCATTATAATATCTGACCATAAGTTACCATTTTAACATAATTAGTAGACTGATGCCCTTCGTTGCCACCCTGACTCAAGAAGTGAGAAGCATCTGAAGACTGACTCCGGCAACCTCTGCAAAGAGCTGCTATCTGTGTGCCTGGTGCCTTGTGTTTTTGTGTAAATTTTCAGTTGTAGATGTTGAGGATCCTCTAGTTGATGTTGGAAAGTTCTCCAAGACTAAGGGGAGAGTGCAGGGACAAACACAACATTAATTGTTAAGACTGAGCTTTAAATGCTGTTTTGTGTTTTTTGAAAAACAGAAAAATGTATAGATGCCTAGCACTACCTTCTCTAAAGCTATTGTCTGAAATTTGGCTGGCTTAATAGTACAGTACATACAGTGGGAGGAGGGCTGACAATTTCAAAATCTGGATGTGAATTTGGGATCCAGGTCAGACTGGTTTGGATTCAGACTGGTCTTGATGACATTGTGCTCAGATATGAATTGCTATATCAGTTTCTGAACTAAACCAGGTATTCTACTCAGACCATCTCAGGTACCAGTATATTCCCTATGGCTGGTCCCTGGTTGGATTGCCCTCCCAAGGCAAAGCTATATAGGTTTATATACTGCAAAAGAAAACATGTGCAGGCATGACTAATCTGCCATCCTAAAATGTGTGGGAAATGTACAAAGAGGTTAATATCAAGGAAGCCTACATCTCCATTCTGTTCTGAGCCTTTAACTGCCAAGCTAAAGTAAAGCTAACCAGCAGAGCCCACAAGACACAAATCAATCCTTTCTGTGCTATTTGGTTGGTTGTTAATAGTTGGCCCTGATCTTAACAAGGACTACAAAGCTTGTTTGTGTTGGTAGCAGGGGCTAGATTCACTATACCAGGTATCCTACATACAGCTGTAGTAGGAACTCCTAAACATTAGCAATGTGTGAAGCCGGAAGCTTATCTATTAAGTATGATTAATGACCAATTTGGAATTGAAATTACTAGAATAATTTTTTATGTGATAGCTGCCGCCAGGTTGCTTTTAGCCCAAAAATGGAAAAGCTATCAAGTGCCAACACAGGAAGAATGGTTAGCAAGGTTGATAGAGATGGCAGAAATGGATAAATCAACCTGTATGATAAAATATGAAAATCAGAAGAATTATGTAAAAGGATGGGAACAGATAATAAAATACATAAATGATCAATGGAATATAAGGATTGATTTGGGTATTTAGGACTATCAATTAAGTATATAAGATATATCAATTATATAACTTTAATTTCAAATGTTATCAATAATTTAGATTTATAAAGATAGTCCTTGAATCTAGTAGGATTAATTTAGGTATTATGATTGATGGGATAAGAAACAGCTCAAAAAATAATAAAGAAAAAAGAAAGTTCTTCTAGCTTGGGAAGTTGGGTTGAATGGGAATGAATGAAGAAAATTAATTAGGAGTGTATGTTTAAATATAAAAACTGTGTTGAATGGAGATTTATATGGAATGTTTGTTTTTATGCTGTTGTATTATTTTATAATATTTAATAAAGAATTAAAATTGGGGGAAAACCATTAGCAGTGTGAATCTAAATAAAGACAATCTGTTCAAGCCACCCAGCATAAGTAAGGGTTGAAATAGATGTGTCATTCAAGAGTCTTTGTATTCAATGAACATACCTGTATTTTAACATGCATGTTAACATACAGCTATGGAGTGAGGGAGAGGTCATAATTACTGGGATCACAGGAAGTGGTAATTGTCAGTTTAACATTTTCTCCCCTAATGAAGATAAGGTACAGCAAAGATTGATCAACTATGTGAGAGTTAATTAGTTATCATGGAATGAATTCTGTCCTGGAATAGTAGGCCAGGATAAAATGGGACGGCAATGGAAACTGAACACTAAGAGGATGATGCTCTGGGAACCAGATCATAATCCTACCAGTGCTCAGTTATTGATGGCCTCAGCTTGTCACTACATCCATTCTCCTTAAAAGTAACTTTCTAGATTCTGGATGGGGGAATGCTTCCACCTAAGGCCAACACCCTAGCTGTCTTCATGACCCCTATAGATTTCTCTTCCAAAATCCCATCACCCACTACTGCTTCTTGAGGCAGTTGCCTCATTCTGCTGAATGATTCCCCCCCCCTTTTTTTTTTTTAGGATAGCTCCTCTTGGGAAGTTTGGCCTTTGGGATCTTAAAGTTCATATAGCAGTGTTTTGCATCCAAGTGTTCAAAAGTCAAGCCACAAACTTCAATTAAAGTGAAACTCAAAACACCCTATAATTATTATAAACTGGGGTTCAAATAAATAAGTAAGATTACTAGTCAATCTTTAAATGACTATGGCTGTACTAGTTGCTGTACAAAGACACTAACAATTATCAGCGCCACCTGCATAACAACTCTGGAAGGGACTGGGCTGAACAAAGCTGGAATTAACAGAATAGCAAACCGATGGACAGGACAATGGTACAGTCCCAATATGCCAGCCAGTTGATACTAGAGATAATTTTAGCATAATATGTTTGTCATGCTCAACCAACAGTAGAGTCAACAGTACTACAATTGCTGCACAAGTAATTGCTAACCTAGAAACTGAGATAGACACACCCACACAGTCCTTGAAAACACTGTCACCACCCACCAATCAGGATGCCTCTTGCTGGTGATACTACCAAATTATAGAGGCACAGAAGGCACTGGCCAATGTGCAGTGATCACTAAACTTTTCCATGATGTCACATAGCCTCATATCTACAGAGCACATAAACAGGCAGCCAGAAAAACAACACCTTCTCCTGCATAAATTGTCATAGCGCTAGAAGTGTTACAAGGAAGCCTAGAGAGATCCTTGGAGAACAATTTGCACCCATTATCACATGACCAATAGTGCCATTACACTTTCACAAATCCATTACACTTTGCTGTCTTTTTGAGCTACCACTTTGCAAGGAAGGAAAAGTGGGAGAGAAGAAATCATATTCCTTCACAAGGCCTTGTGTATGATCAGCATGCTTTCTTAAAGATTAATTAGACCCCAGCATGGCATTGTGGTTTGAGTGTTGGACTATGACTCTGGAGACCAGAAACAACTTGAAGGAACACAACAACAGCAAATGCTATCAAATTCCTAATCATGTTAGTCTGCTGCTGTATGGGTGTAGGAGGAACAGTGTGCTTTCTGGCTGAGAGTGATAATACCACCTTTAAAAGTAAAAATAATAACAGTAACTAAAACAAACAAACAAACAAAAAGCAGTACCTCTTGCTGATGCATAGAAAAACACACCAAAAGCCCCCCCTCCCATGGCTGTGTACTCTTTCCAGGCATTTTAATAGGAGTCCTGGTGTTAAATGCTGACTTTGTCACATCACCTTCCATGTCTTCTATATTCAGTAAATGTATGTGTTGTGGAACAATAAAGAAGCCTGGAGGACTTTTTCTTAAGATAAAACAAACAAACAAACTGAAGACATAAATCAAAAAGGTGGAATGTGTAGCTGGTGAAAAACAAGGATGTTTGCAAGACCTAAGGAGCTGTAAGATAAATTACAGTATATATAATATCATGGATATTGTTGTTGTGCTAATAGCTATTAAAACTATAGATATTATTGCTCCTTTGTTCAGAGGTTGATTGAGGTGCCTTCAGTTCTTGAGTCAGGGAGTGGAGTAGCTAACCCCTTCCATTGGTCCTTCTTATCTCCTCTTGCAGATAGTCCATATGTATCATGGCCAAAGTGAATGTGACCTATCACAGAAGCCATTTCAGTTGCATTCCCTGAATTGCTCTTAGTGCGTCTACACTGTAGAAATAATGCAGTTTGACACCATTGTAAGTGCTGTAGCTCCATGCAATGGAATCCTAGGATTAATAGTATCACAAGGTTTAGACTTCTCTGTCAAAGAATGCTGGTGCCTCGCAAATTACAAATCCTAGGATTCAGTAGGATGGAGCCATGGCAGTTAAAGTGGTGTTAAATTGCATTATTTCTATAATGTAGATGCAACCACAGTGTGTGTGGCAACTGCTGGCTTTGGAATTCTGGAACTTGTAGTTGAAAAATAAATACAACGTTTTCAAGCCCTGGTCCTAATGTAATACAGACACTGATATGGGCAATGAATTTGAAGGAAATGTTAGGCTTGGAATTGAAGTCAGATTGGAGAAAGTGGTCCACACAGAAAACTGTAATACTTTAACAAAAGGGCAGGGTGAGACGTTTTGGATATCATTGGACTGCAGCTCCTACCTGCCCTTGTAACTGTCTGTTCTTTCTGGGGCTGGCTGGGGAGATGTAGTCCAAAACCATCTGGAGGGCTGAGCTTTCCCTACCTTTGGCTTAAGAGGAAAGGCCAGGAGTCTAAGCCTGTGCATGCAGCCAGACAGGTGGAATCCACTCCAGATAATCTTGAGAAAGAGAGCCTCCCAGATTCCTCAGTGTACTTTCATAGGGAGGTTCATTGCCAAAGTCTTCTTGACCAGAAAGTGCACAAGTTTCACCTGGAAAATACTGAGACATAATAATGATGACATATTTCAATTATCTGGGCCAAAGAAATTGTGAAATGGACTTTTGTCTTGGCTAGGAATCGTTCTTTTTAACCTGTAACTAGGAAGGAACTGAAATCATCTTAATATGCTGTCCATCCCCAATCGCCTGCTTTTCTAAAAAATAATAATATTATTCCTAAGAAGCCCAAAACCTGTTGAGAAAAATTCTGAAGCTAAAGAAAGAATTGTGGGTTTTAAACATGGACTACAGGATTATGCAAAGATAGAGGGATATCAATGATGGGAGTGGAACTAAAGTTGTTGACCCTTCACCACCCACCCATATTTATGTGCATGCAGGTAGAGTTTTGAAATAAGTTATACACATGGTAGGTAGCTGTGTTAATCTGAATCAGTTTGCAAAGGGATCTTGTAGCACCTTTGAGACTAAACTGAGAGAAAGAAGTTGGTAGCAGAAGCCTTGGTAGGTGAAAAGCAAGTAGTCTAAGAAAGTGCTACCAACCTTTTTCTCTAGTCTCAAAGATGCTACAAGATTCCTTTGCATAAACAATGTAAATAACTGTACCAATCTGCCTTTTTTTTGCAATGAATTTGTAACAAAGTTACATATACAAAGTATATAATTTCCAACAAGTTGGAAATTACCCACATCACTGTTGTAATAAGTACTGTTTCCTACTTACTTTTAAAAATACATTTTAAAGAGTGTTCCTTAAGGCATTTTAGGATGCAATTTGGAAGGATGTTTTCCAGTTTTGTTCCATTCTCTCCTTGATCCTAAGGTTTTTCCTTTTCTTTTCTAGAAAAAAGGAACAAAAAGCAAGGACCACAATAACAAGTAATGCAGTGAGTTTCCATTAACAGATCGCACTCACTACAACAAATTGTTAAAAAAAAACCTGTAAGAAATAACAGAAGTGAATTACTTTTAGAAAGGAATTTCCTAAGTCCTCTATGTGCTTGGTAAAATTTATGAAAGCCTCTGTTTGGGGCCATTCCTACCATTAGATAGAGGAGAGCAACTACTTCAATGAGCAGGAGTTGGGTCCTGCTACAGTGGTCCAAAACACACTGCAGAAATAATCTAGTTTGAGACCATTAATGGCCTGGCTCAGTGCAAGGGAATCCTGGGAATTGTAGTTTATTGTGGCTCCAGAGATTTTTAACAGAGAAAAAATGTCTCACAAAACTACAGTTCCCAGAATTTCCTAGCATTGAACCAGGACAGTCAAAGTGGTCTCAACTGAATTATTCCTGCAGTGTGTTTTGGACCAGTAATTCCATATGTGTTTCTCTGGTGTCCTCTGGACATTCTTCTTTACTGGTAACAGAACTGTCTGTTCCCTAAACTAGCTTGCTTCTCCTAGTGCAATGCAAAATGATTGAAAAGGCTCTGCTACTGCCTATTTTGAATTAAGGTTGAACTGGAAGTCCAGGTAGATTCTAAATGTGGGGAGAGAATGTCATCTAGTCATTCTCTTCAGCTAAGACTTCTGGCCAGAATCGTGCATGGGATTTATGGATGTGTAAGCAACAAAGTTACAATGTTATACAGTGAATCCTGGCCCCAATCCACACTCACTGGGAAGTAGCCACTGTAATTAATGGGGATGTTTCCCTGTTGTTTGGGAAGCAACTGGCTACTATTTTCACCCCCTTCCATGAGTGATCTCCAGTGCAACAGGCAGAAACAGGTTCCCCCTTGCCCTGGAAATTGCTGGTACAAGGGAATGGAGGTGGGATTGTCAATCAGCTGCTTCCTGACTGACAGAGAAACAGATCTTCATCAATCACCGTGACTATGTGCAGGTAACTAGGGATTGGAGGAATTTCATGGTCCCTATGTAGCCCCTAAACTAGAGGCTATGTAGAGACTGAATACATGACAGTCACGAGTATGTAACTCTAGGTTATGCTTTCATATCTGCCAGAGAGGATTCTAGCCAGCTCTGTCTATATGTGTACAAACTATGTACACCAATGGAATCCTTCCAGCAATGGAGGTCTCTTTCACACTAGACAATTACATAACATTTCACTACCACTTTAGCTGTCATGGCTGCATCCTATGGAATCCTGGGATTTATAGTAAACTGCAAATCCCAGGATTATATACAATGGAATCACAGCAAATTAAGTGGAAACTATGTGATATGTAAGAAAGGGATACATGGTCCCTGATCACACTGGCAGAGCCCTATGTAGGTACAGTTTGCAAATATGTGATATTTCATAGCATAGATAAGGGCAAGTGGGAACAGCAGCTGCAGTCTCACCTCTCCATCTATACATATGTTATTTGTGTGCATTACCATCTATACATATGTTATTTGTGTACAGTACTTTGCACAAAGAAAGGGAGGCTCCCACATCACACATCTCATGGGGAGTAGTGAAGTTGTAACAAAGGAGGGAGTATTATCTAAAAAGGGAATAAGGTTATAAAAGGGAAAATATATGATTAAAATGTGTTTTAAAAAGTAACAACACTGCACATGTAGGTTGCATAGCTATAAACATTAACAAATCTAAAAGAAATTCATTTGGGATAAAACTAATGCATGTATGCAGGATATCTCTGTTATCACCAACGGTTTTGTGACTGTCCAGTGTTAATGAAGAAATCATCTCTGTTAGTACTTCCTTCATTTCATTTCTCTCAGGATAACACCTGAAGTTTTCTCATGAAGTAGTAGATTGTAGCCCATAAAAGCAAATTTGTTAGTCTTTAACATGCTATCATTATATTTTAAAAGTTTACACAGTTGTTGTCTGGCCCAGTTCCTCCTGGTGTGGAATGATTCCTCTGGTAACCCCCTTGTATAATTTCTTAGACGCAAGCATTCTGTATTTAATATCTCTTGTCTGCCAATAATTGGGAGTGTGAAGCTACACTATGAAAAGGATAATCAGACTGTGCAATTATTGTTCAGAACTTTTTTCTTAATCCTAAAGGTGTTTTAAACTGAGCTAACTTTTAAACTCTCTTTCTCTGTTTTCTATATTCCTTTTCTCTCCTTAGAAATCTCATTTATTGCAAGAACTTTTCTGAAGCAATCAAGAATACACACACTTCCAGATTTTTTTCTTTAATGAAAAGATCTTCAGCACCAAAGGAAGAACAACTACAAAATGCACTTGCAAAACTTTTCTTAAAGCTTCACAAATTCTTTTTACTTGTGTCACTCAGGGCTCCTAGGCACCAGTGGTGTTCCCTGACCAGGTGACAGCCAGTGGGACTTCTGGTGGGGTGGGAATTCCAGGGTGGGACTTCCAGTGGATTTCTGGGGTGCGGATCACATGGGAGCATGCACAGGTCACATGGAAGCACATGTGTGCAGCCCCAAGGAACAGCCTTCGGCCCTGGGAAGGCCTGGGAAGAAGCCTCACCACTTGGGAAGAAGCTCTGCTGCCCTGGGAAGACCCAGGGAGTGCCCAATGCAGGCCCAAGCAGCCTCCACATGGGCATAGCACCTGTGGGAGATGGGGGACTGACTGGGTGTCACCCCCTTCTTCTTGGGTATCACCCCCCTTCTGAGGTGTTACCAGGTGCAGCCTGAACCCCCTGCAACCTCCCAGTGATGCTACTGCTAGGCAGTAGATCTTCTTTTAAAATTAAGGTTACCTAAGGAGAGCTGAAAAGGAAGAAATTCTACTACTGTACAGGCAACAAGACAACATTTCAATGTTTTGCTTGTTAGCACAAAGAGAGAAAGGTTATTTAAGTTGAGCTGCTTGTGAATAATGAGCCTGTCTGATTTCTATCTCTATAATTTCCTTTTACTGCCTGCAACTTACATTTCTGAACTTGCTTGACACTGCAGTGCTCTTAACAGATCAATGGCAACACTGTTATGGGATCATATTCTAACTTTGAGAGAAAGCTCTATTCTGTTGAAACTTTCAAAAATTCAGAGAGCATTGTCACTGCTTTATTGAACTGAGAATATTTGATTAATAGGAGCTGTAAAAACCTGGTCATAATGGTGTTGAAAAATAGAAACATGGGAAGCACAGCCTCCATTCTATGGTTGTCCCTCCATTTTTGTGGACTTGAAATCTGCAACCCTCACTTATTTGCAAGGGATTGACAGAGGGACATAAAATGGGGTACTCCCCCATGGGCACATGCCTCCATTCAAGCCAATAGGGCTTGAATATTTGTGTTTTCCCTTTTTCGTAGGGGGTCCGGCACAGATCCCCCACAAAAAAGGAGGGGTGACTGCATTTTCACAGCAGGAAGGGTATAGATAGTATGGCTTGGCCCATGATGTCTATGGTAGTGTCTGCACAGGCCAGAATATTCTAGGAATACTCCTGGTCCCTCAGCTGCTCCAATCTCAACCTATTACCCGGGGCCCTCTGTCGTGACTCTGGGTGGCTGTTCAAATCACGTCCCACTGTGCTACTTTGTGTGGCTGCCATGCAGCAAGTTGTTTGCTCTGAGGTCAGAATAATGTGCCCAGCCTCAATTACATGGCTGGGTACTTCGTTCTGACCTCAGAGCAAGTGACTCACTACAGTGGTGGCTGCACTGGTTGGCACAGTGTGTGCAAACAGCTGCCTGGCATCACAAGGAAGAACTCTTAAAATCTATTCTACATGGGGGTGTACCCTGGGTTTGGTGCTGAACTGGCTGGACATTTGCACCAGGAATGGAGTTTGGGCTGTGCAAACTATTTGCACCAGGACCAGAGTTTGGGCTGTGCATTGCCCAGACTCCCCAGCAAGAGGAGGCGTGGGGGGGGGGGGTAGGAGGAGGATGTTTTATTTGGCCTGTGCAGACAGAGCCTTTGTCAGATAGGTGAGACAGTGACATGCTGACAGGCAGCCATTCATGATTAGGATTGTAATTTAGTTTTCCCTACCCTCAACCAGCCATCTATAATATTTTGTTGTAGGGAAAATGGGCTATGTATTCCTAATGCCCATTACTACTACAAGAGCTATGAGGAATGCAGTTGTGCAGGTGTTACTGGCTCATACAAAATAATAAAAAGAAGAAATAGGGCTTCTTGTATCAAAGCCTCTGATATTTCATAGATGAAAACCAGGACACCTGTGGCCAAACAATATCAGAATGTGATCAAGATGGAAAAAAATATTAATGAGTCAGAAGTGGGAGAAGCTGCAGCAGCTTGCATTTGCCTGAGCTTACTAGGAAAGCTAAGACTCTTGACCTTCTCCTCATCTCCTCTATCCCCTACAGACTTAATTGAGTGCAAACTATTTTTGCACAGTTTGCACCAACTGAAGACAAAGGAGAAAAGTGAGAGGAGAAGAAAAAAAAACTGGGACATTTCAAAACTAGCTGAAAATGAGGGATGGCAGAGGATCAGGATTGTCCCTGCCAAACTGGAACAGTTGGAGGTGAAGCTGGCAATGAGCTGATCCAGTACAGGTCCTAAATGAGAAGTTACTTGGGATGCAAAAGGAAACTACTGTAGTGATTTGTTGACTTGTGGTGGTTGCAATGTAATCCTATGCATCTTTATAGAGAAGCACCCTGAGGTATCCTATACCTACTCACCTTGAAGTAGAAGTAGGGGAGAATTTCAGTCGGTTAGCATTTTTATGAGAATTAATCTAATTGCAGACATTTAAACCAATATATGAACCCAAGCTCCTGCAAAATCAACACTTCTCTGCATTTTACAAAGGAATTATCCAGAAATGTAATGCATTGTTGTTATTGTGTGCCTTCAATAATAAGAACAATAATACATTTTATTTCTAAGCCGCCCCTCTGCTTGACAATCGGGACGGCATACAGCATAGTTTAAAAACAAAAGACAGTGTAAAATTCCTATATCCCACACCCTAATCCTCCCACCCCTTAAAACTAAATTAAACTATAATAGCCGAATTAAAACGATTCTTAAAAACATAATAAAAACAAAAACAAAGAAAAACTAAATAAACAATTTGGGCATGTCCATGTACTATGGGGGGGTTAAGGGCCGTAAGGTAACCTCCACTAGAGCCAGGAGATTATTCCAGGAAAGCCTGCTGAAAGAGATCCGTCTTTACTGCTTTCTTGAAAGCATCAAGGGTAGTAATAAGACGGATCTCATCCGGCAGGCTATTCCATAGTCTGGGAGCGGTCACAGAGAAGGCCCTCTGGGAGGTCTGTGCCAGCCTAGTCTTCATGGGCTTCAACAGATTCCTCCCAGAGGACTGAAGTGCACAGGGGGGATCGTACGGGAAGAGGCGGTCCCTGAGATAAGATGGACCCAAGCCATGTAGGGCTTTAAAGGTTAAAACCAACACCTTGTACTGTGCCCAGAAACTAATTGGCAGCCAGTGGAGGGATTTAAGCACTGGTGTTATGTGCTCCCTCCTTGATATTCCGGTAATTAGCCTGGCTGCCATGTTTTGCACCAGTTGCAGTTTCTGGGTTAGGCACAAGGGTAGCCCCATGTAGAGTGCATTGCAGTAATCCAGACGTGAGGTTACCAAAGCGTGTATAACAGTTTCCAAGTCCCTCATATCCAGATAAGGGTGCAGCTGGCGTATCAGCCGAAGCTGATAACAGGCACTCCTGACTGCCACATTCACCTGACAAGTCATGTGAAGCCCCGGATCTAAGAGTACCCCCAGACTGCGAACACAGTCCTTGGAGGAGAGTGTGACTCCATCCAGGACTGGAGACTGTATTCCCAAATCTGGTTTCGGGCCTGTTACTGTCAGTACCTCCGTTTTGTCTGGATTTAACTTCAATTTGTTTTTCCTCATCCAATCCATTACCGCTCTAAGACAGTCATTGAGAGGAGAGATGCCATCTGAAGTCTGAACCGATTATCTTGTCATGGAGAAATATATCTGGGTGTCATCAGCGTACTGATGACACCGCGCTCCATGCCTCTGAATTATCTCAACCAGCGGCTTCATATAGATATTAAATAGCATCGGGGACAGGATGGCGCCCTAAAGAATGCCACAATTAACCTCTATTTTGGAAGAGCAACTGTCCCTGAGCCTCACCCTCTGGGATCTGCCCGAGAGGAAGGAACGGAACCACTGCAGAGCAGTGCCTCCAATTCCTAACTCTCTCAGGCGATCCAAGAGGATGGCATGATTTATTGTATCGATTGTATTCAAGTTGTTTCCGACTTAGGTGACCCTAAGATGAACCCATCTTGGGGATTTCTTGGCAAGATTTGTTCAGAGCAGGTTTACCATTGCTTTCCTCTGACACTGGAAGTGTGTGATTTTCAAGCTGGGAATTGAATCCTGGTCTCCTGAGTCATAGTCCAACACTCAGACCACTATGTCACACTGGCTCTCATGTAAGGCATACAGAAATTCATTTATCTGGGAAATGTGCACATCAAATGTATATATTTTTGAAGTAATTTGAAAATGCATGAATCTCAGGAAAATTCCTTGCAAAATATGTATATACTAGACCAGTTTGCCTACCAAAATATTTACTGTGTATTAGGAGAAACACAGATGAATGCACATTTTCAAGAGGATATTTTACTCAGGAGTTTGTTTGTTTTTTGGCCAATCATTTTATCCATTGACTACTGAATGCAGTATCCAAATGAAGCGGTAACTAAACTGGTCTAACCAGGTTCACATGCCTACTGTAGGGTTTTTCCAAGGCCATATGATACTGAGCTGTGGTTAAAAGGACAGTGCCTTCTTAATCCATTTTCTGCATTCAACATACTAGGTAGTCATAGGCAGCAAAAGTAAGTTTTACTGATTCCAGGGTGAGTTAGTGGGTCAGCTTGCATTAACAAGGTGTTTGAACAGTAGTTTGGAATGAGAAACAAGTCTATCAAATTAATTAGTACCTTACTTGTTATTAAGCAAATTATCAGCTTGACCCCAGAATGAAAGGCCATTCATTGTCTATGATGCCCATATACCTTTATACCAGTTTTGTGGGTGTGTGGCCAGTTCAGAAAGTGTTGTTCCCTGAATGATTATAGGTGGCATTCATACATCTAGCACCATGCCTCCCATCTTCATTTTTTCACTTTTGTCCATTCGTCACCCTGATATCAATGCAGGTAGAAGCAGATGGGTAACAGTTATTGGTCCAATAGTCAAACAACAGCTAGTGTTTGCATCTCATGGGAGATAATTATGGTGTTACAAGATTTCACCGATGGTAACTGGAAAATGTGGGTCCAAACAACATCAGAGTATGGTTAAGATGGCAAAAGAACACACAATCTAGGAGAGACTGCAGCAGTTGAACCTACTGTGAAGGGCAAGATTCCATCCCTCTTTTTCTCTTTCACTGAGCTAATTGAGTACAAACTGCTTTTGCACTTTTTTTAAAATGAGTTGAAAAAGTGGGATGACACAGAAGTAATCAGGACTGTCTCTGCCAAACTGGGGCAGTTGGAGGCTATGTATAATGGTTACCTCTCATATTAGGCCTTCCTGTTTTGTCGCATGACTCCATATAATGTCTTCTCGCTGAGTTTAAGCAAAACAACTTACAATTAATTTGAAAAATACAGAGTATTCTTTTAAAAATGTGCCCTTTTTTGGACAGTTCTTCAGCTCTTCTTTAAAATACCTCTTTATTTACATTTTTGTTATGATTTTCCTCTTAACTACTTTACTGCCCCAAGAATGTAAAAAAAAAAAAAAATCACCTCAGTTGGATAATGTTTTTAATCTATTTCATTAACACTAGACAATAAGGCCAGTGTGATGTAGCATTTTGAGTGCTGGGTAAGGACTCTGGTAGATGAGGGTTCAAATCCCGCTAGGTCATGGAAACTCACTAGGTGACTTTGGGCAAGTTACACTATCTCAGCCTTAGAGGAAAGCAAGGCAATGACAACCCCCCAAACATCAAGAAAACTCTGTGTTAGGCTCGTCTTAGTATTTCATAAGTCAGAAACGACTTAAAAGGTCCAGATCAACAGATAATAGTGTAGGTTTCAGTGTTCATGATTTCCTCTTATAAAGCTGTAATTAGACAATAAAGATAAGTGATCAAAGGAGATAGTATTTTTATAGGAATACCTTGGATCCACTTCACACAAAATGGCAGCTGTTTAGAATCATGTCTATATGGTAGCTGTTTCAGGTAATAACCTGTTTGCATATGGTGGTTCTGTGGTGGCTTTGAGACTATACAATTGTTATATCCAAGAGCACAAAAATAAAAAACAAAACCCCATTGCTATCATCAACAATGAATTTCAACTCTCAGAATCATCATATAAAACCTGGCTCAAGTAAGCACATTTATCTGTCCGATATCACTGAAATTGTGAAATACTCAAGTAGCTGTCTATCCTGCTCAACAAAGAGCTAATTTGATGTTATGTCTTATAAAAGTGGGAACTAGAGACCAAAGATTCCAAAACAGGAAAGTCAGATGATGTGAAACGTTAATGATATAACTTGCAGTTTCATAACATGAATTGCACTGGGTGAGAAATGGTTGTTTATGGTGCATATGCTGTACTTGTAAGACTTCAGCTGAGTCCTATATTGTCTCATCTCTCTTCTCCTATATCTGAGCTCTGGTTGACCCTGGCTTGTGATGCAATATGGCTTGTGATGTGATACAGTTTGAACCCTAAGTACAATTTGGTCAAGTCAATCAAGTTCCCAACTGCATTTGTGTGCGAAAGCACAATTCTTGGTATTGGAGTCAGTGATGACATTTCAGTTTCCACTTTAGTTAACAGCAATGTTAGGTTGCCTTGTATATAGATAGCACCATCATTCTGCCTAGCACTTTAAAGATTACACAGAATTTACAGTTTCTGACCTACAGATTTTACAATTTAAAATTCAGTACAGGGCCACCTGAAGGCACACACATACAGAGAGAGAGAGAGAGAGAGAGAGAGAGAAAGACCAGGTCATATTACTGAATACAGAGCAGTTATGGATCTGCAATTCTGGGTTGCAGATTTGTAACTGCAATATTGAATGCCAGCCATTGTTGTTATGTTAAAAATTCCAGTGTTGATCCCTCCCCCCAAAAAACCCAATCCAATAAACTCTGCCATGAAAACAATATATACTCTCCTTTCTTCAGAGCTTGGAGTGTTACCTTTCAAAAGTATCTCCACCCCCATTATTTCTTATAGTTTTTGATAATAATTCCTTGTCACGACTCATTACAGTATTTCATAAGTAACTGGATGTGTTATACTCAGGGTGTACCTTATACTCTTTGTGTTACTTTTCATTACTTTGTGGGGAGGGCCCTTTACAATTGATAAGATAAAGGCATAAGATATGCCTGTCAAAATGCCTTTAAAATGTAGCTAGAAAATTTTCCCCCCATTGTGGTTCATGATGGCATGGTTGAAGTTGGATGAGCCACGTAGGGCTAGGGGTGCTGGAAAATCTCATTTGATCAGCATTTTTACATAAACCAATATAATTTATATCAACCTGATGTAGAGCTATATAAAGTAAACCTTTGGATTCCACACAGATCTGAATTTTGCTACTACTTTTTGGCTCAAAAATTGTATTCAAAATACATATATTAGAAAAAATTGCAAAAAATTGCACACAATTCTGTTTACACTAGGGAAATGTATACATATATGTCTGCAAGGTGCTTTAGTTAGGTAAAGCTGCATGAAAAAAGAGAATTTTCATGCAGTTAAAAATATGCAGAATGAGTCAAAAACTTGTCAGAAAGGATTTATGCTTGAGTATGGGTGAGAAGGCATCATGAGAATGCATGATTCATTAACAAAAAACAATAATGCTAGGTAGGCAGAAGGAAGCAGAAAGAGAGGGAGACCACATGCCAGATAAATGGTCTCAATCAGAGAGACCATGGGCCTGAGCTTGCAGGACAAAGCAGTTGAGCTTAGGGAGGACTGGAGATGAGTTATCCACAGTGTCACCATGAGTTGAAGTCAACTTGAGGGCTGTTGACAACAACAACATGGTGGAAACAGGCATGGACTGGATATGACTGCTTCTTTTCAGTGGTATCACTAGGGGTATATGTATGGGGGTGCGAACTGCACCAGGTGACATCCTAAGGGATGTGACACCAATGCTCCTAAAATACCTACCTTTTGGCAGAAGCAAGCTATGGCATTCATCTGCTTCCCTTTGAAATGCTTTAGGAGGTGTGGGGTGAAGCTCAGTGGGAGGTGAAAGGAGAGGCCCCAGGATTTTTTAAAATTAAAATTTCAAAATTCAAACTTTTAAAATTGATTTTTTTTGAAATTTTAATTTTTTTAATTCTTTTAAAATGTTCTTAAAAAACTCACATTTTAACCAAATCTTCACTATGTATATGTAAATACATTTAAGTTGTGTGTGTGATATTGTAGTTTGAAGGTATAATGTTAATTTTGCTAGTTGTTTATGTCACAACTATTAGCATTACATTCAGTGGCATATGGGAATTACGATTTACAAGTAACAATAGTGCAAAAAAGCATTACTAAGGATACTGTATGGCAGGGGTAGGCAACCTAAGGCCTGGGGGCCAGATGCGCCCCCCCGAGGCCTTTGGACCGGCCCCAGGCCGGACCTGCCACCGTGGCCGCCACCATCCCCCGCCGCTGCTGCTGCCCGCCATGATGATATTGATTATTGTTGTTATTACTTGTTCTTGGGGTTTTCTTGGCAAAATCTCTGCAGGGGTTTTGCCATGGCTTTTCTGGGGCTGAGAGAGTGTGCATGCATATTTTTGTAATGTTTTAATTTTTTTAAAAAAATATTTATTTATTTATTTGTTTGTTTGTTTGTTTGTTTTTGGTGCTTCGGCCCCCCAATTGTCTGAGGGACAGCAACCCGGCCCCTGGCTCAAAAAGGTTGCCTACCCCTGCTGTATGGTGTAAAATGGGAGGAAGTCAATGGGGGAGGTGACACTTTGAATTGCTGCACTGGGTGACACCAACCCTAGGCATGCCACTGCTTCTTTTATCCCTTTGAAAGAGTGCTTTTCATATATATGGATATCTCACTTTGCCTCCTTGTTTACTGAGTATTTGCCCAGTGTGTTTGGAGAAGTCGGTTGAACATGAAATCTGTGAGGCCTGCTTTGTAAAATTTCAGAGGAACAACAATTTTGGAGATGGAGTGCTTTAATCCAAGTAGGGATTGCTATTTCTGCACAGTGTAGGCTGGTATCTCCAACATCAGTGGGGCAGGGAATCACCCATGAGTTTTAGTTTTAATTTTAAAGGCATTGTCCCATGTGCTGCATCAATTTTTCAGATAGCATTCACCACCTCAGATAGCTCTTTTAAAATTCAGACTAAACAGCGCAGTTTCACACAACCCCATCGATGTTAGAGCCACCACACATCCAGTCATTGCAAACAAGTTGTGTCACTCCCTCTTTGAACCACAACCATTTGCCATGTTTCTGTCCCTCCAAATCAGGAGTACAGCATAGTTTGAAAAAAAATGCAAAACATGTCTCATGAGCAAGGCATTGATCAACACACCATGCCCTGACTACTAGCTCTGGGTGAGACTTGTTGAAAAGAATGAAAGGTATAGTGAAATAATCCCAGTGACTGTATTGGATGAGACACAAGAATGAAACCATGGCCTCCTTTTGCCTTTCTTTTCTTTTTTTAACCACCTTCTCCGAGTTGCTTTTCATTCTGGAGCCAAACCCTTCCTCCCACAGAATAAGTAAACTCATCAATGCTTACATCACCTCTGAATATTTGCCTCTGATTGGATTTAAGAGAAGTACTGCTGTACTTAGCATACTGTAATTCCAAATAATGAGTAGGTATGTGCCCCTGTTTCCTCATGTATATTTCATAATCCCCAAGAGATCCAATTCCCTGTTGTGTTCCATGCTAATGGGAGAAAGTACTCTTCACTTTGATAACAACTTGGAATAAGTACAGAGTTGCTTATACTGTTTTCAATCTGCAGGGAAGGACATGAAAACAATCAGATGAATGCAAAAGAAGGATTGCTCAAGCTCTTCTCTGATCTTCAGACATTTACTTGTTTACACAGCAGCAGCTTTATAGGCTGGTCTGGCTGCATGGATGACAATGGAGCCATGGGTCTTTCCAAGATTATAAATCCCTTGCTCAGCTAATGCATAGATGTTGTTGGCTTCAGGGCAGAAGGAAACATTCTTTGTTTCAGTTTTTTTGGGTGGTTTTTTTTTTTTTACAAAGTTTGGAAATGTGACATTTTAAGAATACAAATCCAATAATCCCTCAATCAACATAGCACTCATGATTAGTAATCATTAGATTTGCACCCTGCTCCCCCAAATGGGACATGAAAGAAAATGTTCTGGCCATGCTGCCTACTAGGTTCTGGGAGTTGTAGTCCAAAAAGTAATATTTCCAAGCTTGAGATTTTTGTTGGTAGGAATGGCTTTGAACAGAGACAAAAATATTCACCCATTCAGACTGAAAAGCAGGCAACATTGTCCTCACTATGGTTTAGCTTTGAATCAACATTCAAATCTGATTGGCTACATGGCATTGTGACATCGGGCATGCCTACACTGTAGAAATAATGCAGTTTGACACCACTTTAAATGTCATGGCTCCATCCTACTGATTCCTAGGATTTGTAGTTTTGTGAGGCACCAGCATGCTTTGGCAAAGAAAGCTAAAGATCTTGCAAAACTACAAATACCATGATTCCATACTTAAAGTGTATTATTTCTACAGTGTAAATGTATCCAACATCATACTAGCTTGGATTGGATCAAGCCAGTAAGAAGAACCCTGCTGGAAAAACAACAATAGCAACATTGATGAAAATGACAAAGTAGAGGAAATCTGCATTGAAACGAAGATAATGGAGGTCATTTTTTTGTTAACTGCCTTCGCATCTTTCTCAACCCATGGCGACCCTATGGATGAGACATCTCCAGGCCCCCTTGTCCTCTACTGCTCTGCCCAGCTCCTGCAAACTCATGTTTGTGGTCTCTTTAATAAAGTCCATCCATCTAGCATGTAGCCTTCCTCTCTTTCTACTTCCTTCTACCTTTCCTAACATTGGACGTTATCACACAGGGGGAATCTGTAGGTTATCCCACACAAATCCCCCCCCAAAAAACCCACACTTGCGTCTGACAATTTCACACGATGTTGCACAGAAAGTGGACAGAAAGTGGTATTATCCGAGATCTTTTTAATTTTGGGAGTTTAGAGGAAATGCATTTGCGAAATTATAGTAAATTGCGCATTTACTTTAATCTGAAAAGCAAATATGCACGGACAATTCTCTTTTAAAACCTGGAGGAGGGCCAAGAGGAGGAGGAGGAGGGGCCTCCAGGAAGGGAGAGTCCCGGGCTCCTCCTCAGTGCCATGCAGGGAAGGGAAGGGAAGGAAAGGCAGCCCAGGAGAGGGAAGTTTGGGACGGAGGAGAAGTTTGGCATTTGGGATGGAGGGAAAAGGAGGGGAAAGAAGGCTTCCCTCGCAGCAGCTGTGGGTGGATGTGGGTGCAAGTGTGGTGTGTGCTTGTGGAGCAACTTGGAGATCCATCTCACAATGACATTCTGCCCTGCAGGTCCTACAAAGGGGAAAGTCTTATGGGGGGGCATGGGAGCTACCTCCAGTTTCCCCCTCTCCTGGGCATCATCCAAGGCTCTGGCTCTCCCCAGGGAACACCCAGCCCTTCCTTCCTTCCTTCCTTCCTTCCTTCCTTCCTTCCTTCCTTCCTTCCTTCCCTGCCAGCTCTGCCTGTGATCCTACCCTCCTTGCCCATCTCCCCAGCAGCTGACAGCCTCCAATGCCAGGAAAGGAGAGAGAGAAAAGGGAGGGTGAGCCATGCCAATCCCTCCCTTGCCTCGGCTTGCCTTGCCTTTCCAGCCTCCTCCTCCTCCTCTGCTCTCTTGAGAAGTCCTAACCCCAACGGAAGGGGCTTATGACCTGTGCAGGAGGACATGACCCCAAATGTAGGACAATCTGACATTTCCTCCTGGGAAATGCAGGACCCGCCCTGGAAAAGGAGGAGTCTTGTCACAAAACACACCCATTTCCAGTACATGTACGGGTTCTTTTCATTTGTGTATGAAAGTTAAATACGTCTTTTTTTCACTTTTAACTTAATTCCATTATTACTGTAATTACGAGTGAAAAGCTTTTGCACAATTAAGTTCTATTTGCGCTTTCTTTTCGGGATGCTTCATTTCCACTTTATTATCTCTTTAACAACGAACCTGGCAGACGTGTGATAACGTCCATTATTGTCTTTTCCAGTCATTCATGCCTTCTCATGATGTGCACAAAGTACTACAGTCTACGTCTTGTCATCTTGGCTTCCAGGGATATCTCTGGCTTGATCTGCTCCAGGACCCACTTGTTTGTCCTTTTGGCTGTCCATGGGATCTTCAGCACTTTTCTCCAGGACCACATCTCAAATGAATTCATTTTCTTCCTATCATCTTTCTTAACTGTCCAGTTCTCACATCTATACATGGTAATAGAGAATACAATGGCTTTTATTATTCTGATTTAGTGCTGAGTTGTATGTCTTTGCATTTTAAGATCTTTGCTAGTTCTTTCATAGCTGCCCTCCCCATTTTTAATCTTCTGATTTCCTGGCTGCAGTCCTGTTTCCGATCGATGTTTGATCCCAGATATAAGAACTCTTTTACTGTGAAGTCGTAGGCTTTCATAGCTGGCATCCATAGTTTTTTATGGGTTTTTCGGGCTGTGTGGACATGTTCTAGAAGAGTTTCTTTCTGATGTTTCACCAGCACAGATGCTGATGAAACATCAGAAAGAAACTCTTCTAGAACATGGCCACACAGCCCAAAAAACCCACAAAAACCTAACTCTTTTACTATTTCTATTTCCTCATTCTCTAGTTTGAATGTGTGTAAGTCCTCTGTGGTCATTATTTTTGTTTTCTTTATTTTCAACAGTAAGCCTGCCTTTGCACTTTCTTCTTTGATCTTCCTTAGTTCATTTGGGGTACACAAAATCCAAATAATTCAGTAAACAAATTTTCCACCCCCTTCTTTGTTGTGAATCTGATGCTTAGTAATGTTATCAGTATGATGGGTAAATGTTGCAAAAGTGCTCTCTACAAATACTTGATCACCAATGCTATGATGTCATGTCCCGCCTGCACTTCCTATAGTTTTGCACCCACTTGTAGAGCTTTGGCATCAAAGTTGCTGTTCCTTGGTAGTGATTCACAGGATCTGATGCAAATGGCCCATGACCAATACAATCATATTCCTCTCCCACTCATAGTAGCTTCCACACCAGAGCAAATTAGCTCTGTTTAGTCCTTTCTTGTCTGTTCTTAGCCGGATGTGGAATTAAAAGGGGCTTTATCCACAATATGGCATCACTTGACCAATAATGTTGACCTTTTACCAAACTGCTTTAATTTCAATTCATCTTCATTTCATTTCATCAGAGGATGAGGAGAAAGCAAGAAAAAGAAATCAAGTTTAAAAAATCCCACAGATCAACACAGGGTGCAGTGGAAATAAAATGTTCTGATAATGCTGTGAATAAAAAATGCCAATTCTGAAGAGAACAGCTAGTGCAGAACAAATATAAGCTTCTGGTTGGAATCTGTTTCAGTACTGGACAGATGCTGATTGGAGGAAAGATCTTTCATCTTCGGAGAGAGCATGAGGAGTGGGAAAGAGATTAAGATGTCAGGTAAGGCACTCCTTTCTGGTTAATTCTAGCCCATTGGCTAAGGGTTCTCCCTCTTCTTTCTATTGAGTACTTTGTCTTATTCATCTCCCTGACCAGTTTGTTATTATTTTATTTCCTCACATGAATATACTGAAAAAGGGCAATGGCTCTGGTGAAGGGTGGGAGGTTGGTAAGGATCAAGAGAGCAGCCATTTTTCATTATAAGGAGAAGGGTAGAGGCATCTGAGAAGAGTAGTCATCCCTGATTTTCAGACAAAGGCTCAGGTTTCGGTTACCATCATCCATGGAGCCTAAATTCTAAACAAGACTGGGCCATAGACCAAACCGTCCTCTTCAGGCTTCGCCCCCATCATTTCTGCCAGATGCAAATGAAATGGAAACTCTAAATGTGGCTTGCCCACTGCAAAATATCTTGATCTTTTTGTAGACAGGAGTTGTTTCTTGCATTGAACTGAGAGGCCATCCATCCATTCTATTTGACATATCAGTTTCTGCAGCTCCACTCTTTTGCAGAAGAAAGATCAGAGGTGTTGGGTGGAGAGATAATTTTTGGACGGCAACTCACAGAATCCCAGCACATGGAATACAGGGGCTGTAGTCCCCAAATTAATATTTCCAAGCTCTAGGAAAAATGGTAGGAATGGGATATACATATCCTCAATTTTGTGCCCTCTGTTTTTCACTTCAGTGCTTTCATATGGTAGTATTCCTTCCTACATGTGCTTTCTTGTACCTGATTATGCTTGCAGCATTGCCAGGTTCATCCAGAGGTGGCATGGCCCCAAGTGCACTAGCATTGCCAAGGATGTTGCACAGTTAGATGTGTACATAGCTTAACATACCGGTTAAAAGTGTGGCTTTCAGAATGAGACAGGAAAGCCCAGGCAATATTTGGCAAACATTTAATTGTAGAGCAAAGGTTGCTGTTAACTATGCCAGGGAAGTCAAGAGACACTGGGTTAGTAAGTGACTCCTCCAGCGTTTGCCTGAAGGTAACAATGCAGTCACTGTTAGTAATAAACCTAATTACTCCCACTACAAGAGAAATTAGTCAGGGGGGAAGATCAGTATGTACAGGCAGGAATGATTAGCTGTTGGTTTCACTTTTGCAAAGACTTTTCATTCTGGCTGAAAAGGTTTTACCAAGTTGCAAGTCGACCAGCATGCAAGGCTGAGGTGTGGTTACAGTGCAGTTGCTCTTGTTTCAAGTACCATGTTTGTGATGTTGGGATCTGAAAGGGCCATTTGAATGTGCTGCTTTTGAAAAAAGGACCCAAAGAAAAGTCTACTAAAAAGCTGTTAGTGATTGCACATGCCTTACCCCACTCCAGAAAGCTTGAGATTGCCATCCCCAACAGTCATAGAAACAACCAAGAATCTTGGTGCACCTCAAAGACTTAACAAGTCTTATTAGGCACAAGCTTTTGTGGATTCCAGATTCACCTCATCAGTTGTTTATGCCAAATATAAATTGTTAGCCTTTAAGTTGAACCAAAACTCTTTATTGCTTTTGCTCCAACAGTCTAACACAGCTACCCTCCACTCCACCATTCAGGATTCCTAACTAGTCACAGAGATTTATAGATTTGAAGACCAAACTAGATTTGAAGACTAGATTTGAAGATGGAATCTGTTCATCTTGTCAAATGCTGTATATACTAGTAAAACAGTAACATCTTGGCTTCCCTTAATTCCGACCCATCTCCCTCATTACAATGTTTTAAATAGCACCTGGGTTTGGCTGCCATGTTAATATCTTAAAGTGCTCCCAACTTAATGTGTCTGTAGGGTATTAGTGAAAATTAAAATTGTGCCCCCTTCAACAATTCCAGGATTGCTGTTACCAGACTAGTCCACCAGCATCATCTTCAATAGAAGATGGCTTCCACAGCCAGAGGTTTATCTTGTAACCTGGAGACCCTAAGACTCCCCCAAAGTGGCCCCTAAAAGCCCACCTGAAGCCCCATAAAGTTTCCCAATGGTCAATTTGGGGAACTTTTCTAGACCCAAATGGCCCTCAAAGCCACCATACTACACACAAATGTAGTGGTTTAGCTCTCCTACTCCCACCTCCCAAATAACCCCAAGGCCCAAGTGGTTGAAAATTGAACAAAATTGTGACTGAAAGTGGTGTAACATTGCTTCTAGTGCACCCACTCCCATGTGGTTTCATTGTTGTTGTTGTTGTTGTTGTTGTTGTAGGCCTTCAAGTCATTTCTAACTTATGGAAACCCTAAAGTAGATCTATCACAGGTTTTCTTGGCAAGATTTGTTCTGTGTGTTTATCTTTGCCTTCCTCTGATGCTGAGAGACAAACCACACTCTCTAACCCTCAGAGGAAGGCAAAGGAAAACTCCCTCTGAACAAATCTTGCCAAGAAAAACCCTGTGATAGATTTGCCTTAGAGTCACCATAAGTCAGAAATGACTTGAAAGCACACAACACACACAACTTTGTGTCGTCTATGCTCAGCTAGGCTTGCCAGGTCAGGTGTGTCTCAGAGTTGACATCTTCGAGCCAAGACATGAAATCTAGAAACAGCCCCTGATAATGTCAAAGGGTCTGAGGTCCCAGTGATGTTCTGGGATAAAATGTGGTCATGTCACTAAAGGCGGGCCCTGTTAATGCTACTAAGCATTAAGCCTTGATCACAGTTGCTCAGAGCATAACATTCAAATAAAAAACACAAAACCTAACAAGAAAATATATTTGCCTGGAAATTACTATTTTCCCCCAGAAAAAAGAAAAAAAATCCAAACCTTTCTTGCTCTATATTCAACATGTTTGTAAGCACTGCTTTCAATAACGCATCAAAACTGTAGTCCCATTGAAGAAAGTTTTCCAAGCTCTGCTTTGAGCAGAAAAAAACACCCCTTTCCCCAGTTGCATTTTTAAGACATCAGCAAACACTGATTTAACATGTGGGAATTATACTCCAGCCAAAGAAAAATTGCCAGGCACAAAGAAAATTGTCCAGACTCTGCTTTTATGAGGTTGCTTCCATTAACCAGTGCACCTCAGTGGCCACATTTTCTTTTCTTTTTTTTTTTAATAGTCAAATTGTAGACTCCTACTTTTCTCCCCCAAATAATTAATCCTCACAATCATAATAATGCTACTAAGAATCACCATATATTTTGGGAAAGAGGTGATGATGATATTGTTGTTGATGATTATGATTAAAAATGCAGGGCTTTAATGATCTTGAGAATTTAACATATCTGTGTCATGGTTTTAAGGTTTTTGGGGTGCAAGGAGAAAAGAATTGGAAAGACAGAGAGAGATGGAAGAAGGAGGTTAATGAGTCTGGTTAGGAGGAGTGGCAGCAGAAGGAGAAAATGATGAAAAAGGAAAACAAAAGAAAGAAAAGGAGAGAGAAGACAAATGTAGCTAGGAAAATTTAGAAGGGGAGGCCTAGAGAGAAGGGGGATATGGAAGAAGAGGGGGAAAATGCAACTAAGGAGATAGTGAAGGATAGAAAAAAGGGGGAAGAAAATACCTTTAACCTGGACTAGTGAGTGGGAGAGGAAAAGGAAAAAGAGAAGGAGAAGGAGGAAACATTTAGCCAGGAGTTGTGGCTGTAGAAAAAGCGAGAGCATAAGAAAGATAAAGCTAGCCTATGAGAAGTAAGAAGAATGTGGAAGAATGTTAGGAAGCAGAGAGAATGAAGGAGAAAGTAGACATGTGTGTGTGAGGGGAGACAGAGACAGAGAGGCAAGGAAAGAAGGAAAGAAAGAGACAAAATTTAGTCAGTTATGGTAGGGTGGGGCGAGAAGAAGAGAATGAGAAGGGCGAGGGGAAGAAGAGAAATCAAGAATTAAAAGAGAAAAGAATCAAGCATTTATGCAGAGCTGAATAAAAAAAAAGACAGAAAGCTTTTTTTACTTACAATGGTGATGGGCATCTCAGACCAAAAATGAAAATTGTACTGCATATTAGCAGGGATAAATTCCTTTCCAAATCTGGTTGAAGGTTTTGCACCTTCAACCATTCAGAGCAGGGTAAAGAAGAGGAGAAAAAATGTGGGGCATTTATCTCTGAGATAGGAAAAACCTCAAAATAACAATACTGTAGGACCAAATTTAGTGATCCTTGAGGCAGTGAATACAGAAGCAGCTCTGCCCCCCCCTCCCCCCCCCCCCCACTGGCTGCTTCCTCTTGCTGAGTCTGTTTCATTATGCTGTTGTCAGTCAGGCACCAATTGAAAACGTATTTATTGGTAGAAGCTCCTGGGTTATAAACAAATGTGTTAAATGTTTGTTTTTGCTACTTGTAGACATTATTGGATTTTGTTGTATTGTACAAAACATTTATAATTTGGAATTTTACATGTTTTCAGTTTTAAGTGCATGCATTTACTGTGGAGTGCACAGGGATCATGAGTGGAAAGGAGGATGATACTGATACTACTTAAGGTAGTTGGGTTATGCACTGCATATTTGGCAGGGATAAATTCCTTTCCAAATCTGGTTGAACTGGTTTTGCACATTTTGTTCCTGTCTGTAATATCCTAGTTAAATGTCCTTCCTCCAGAGCTCAGTCAAAGCATTGGATAAGAATGAAAAGCCCAGAGATGCTGCTGTTGTTCAGGATTTTTGTCATTCCACATGCTCACTTTGCACAATCCAGTTTGCACATCCATTGATCAAGATTGCAGAAGCCCATTTTCTTTATGTCCTGACAAGATGCAATTTATAGTAGAGTACATCTTGACACACCTTGATGACAGGCAATTTGTTTAATTATTTACAGCTAGCATTCAAGTCAGATGGAGATGGCAGGAACAAAAGCAGCCAAAGCAGCACAAACAACACATGAAATGAGGCTGGAGGCTGCATTCAGTCTTACTCATCCTGGAGTGTAAGTTATTTATTTGCATACAGTTAAAAACGTCTCAGTTGATTGAAATGTCACTTTCACAGAAGTTCAAATAATAGATCTCTTTTGGATTTTTAATTACCTACTTCTGATGTCCTATACGAAATGATCTTGAGACATAAATAACAAGCAGGAATTTCATTCTTTATGGCAGAATTCACTGCTAGTGAAGTTGTTGCTGAATTTGTGGATTTTTTATTTTATTTTTTTTAAAAATAGCCAAACTTCCAGATTATATTCTGGCAATTCCCAACACAAACTGCAGCTTAATTTTCCTATCCTTGAGTGGGTCTCTTTTTCAATTCTGACACATTGCAATGAAATTTTCTCTTCTCTGCCTTTAAACCCTTCCCCTATTTCTAAAAGAGTTATAGAGCAATGGTGCAAGATGGTTCTTTTGCACTATAACTCTACAACCCTTTTAAAAAGAAAATGAAAGGAGGAAATTTGGACTTCAAACCAGAGAACCATCTCAGCAAATCACACTTTGGTGGGTTTTTTAAAAAAGAAGATTCCTAGATTTTTAGCATTCCAGCAGCTTAAGACTTCAGAAGAGCATTTAGAATTACAGTTTAAGCATCCAAAGAAAAGGGGCAGGCAAAGTGACCAAGGTAATGTGAACACAGCGAATATATTAGTTCTAGATGTGAATGATTTTCAGTGTCTCACTCACTGTAGTGCTAGAGATCTGAGGACTGATAGAAAATTTCATTGGGGGACAGAATTCTTGGGAAATGTTATAATTGAACTGCTGCAATCCACATTGATAGAGTCAACTCTAGTGCTAACCAACATATGTCAACAGATATGGAAAACAAAATGATGGTCAACAGATTGGAAGCGATCAATATACATCCCCATCCACAAAAAGGGCGACACAAGAGACTGCAGCAACTGTAGGACCATAGCACTGATCTCCCATGCAAGCAAAATCATGTTCAAAATTCTGCATCATATACTCCAACCACACATGAAGAGAGAAATCCAAGAGATCCAGGCAGGATTCAGGAAAGGAAGAGGCACTAGGGATCACAGTGCAAACATACTATGGCTAATGGAGCGCACTAGGGAATTCCAAAAGAAAATCAGCATGTGCTTTATTGACTATAGCAAAGCCTTTGACTGCATAGACACTGAAAGACTATGGAAACATGGGAGTGCCAGCAGATCTAATAGTTCTGATGAGGAATCTATACTCAGGACAAGAGGCTACTGTCAGAATAGAACACAGAGAAACAGAATGGTTCCCAATTGACAAAGGGGTCAGACAAGGCTGCATCCTTTCACCCTATCTGTTCAACTGATATGCAGAACATATTATAAGAAAAACAGGCTTGTACACAGAAGAAGGAGGAAGGAAAATAGGAGGAAGGTATATCAACAATCTAAGATATGCAGATGATACCATAATATTAGCAGAAAACCTCACAGACCTGGAACACCTACTAAGGAAGATCAAAGAAGATAATGCAAAGGCAGGCTTAGTGCTGAACATAAAGAAAACAAAAATAATGACCATCAAGGACCTTCACAAGTTCAACCTAGACAATGAAGAAATAGAAATAGTAAAAGAATTCCCATAACTGGGATCAAACATTGATAGGAATGTGGACTGTAGTCAGGAAATCAGAAGAAGACTAAGAATGGGGAGGGTGGCTATGAAAGAACTAGAAAAGATTCTAAAATGCAAAGATATACAACTCAGAACAAAAGTTAGAATCATACAAGCCATTGTATTCTTCATTACCATGTATGGATGTGAGAGCTGGACAGTTAAGAAAGATGATAGGAAGAAAATCAATTCATTTGAGATGTGGTGCTGGAGAAGAGTGCTGAGGGATCCAATGGACAGCCAAAAGGACAAACAAGTTGGTCCTAGAGCAGATCAAGCCGGAAACCTCCCTGGAAGCCAAGATGACCAAACTGAGACTGTCGTACTTCAGACATATCATGAGAAGAGAGGACTCTTTGGGGAAAAAAAAAAACAATAATGCTGGGGAAGGTGGAAGGAAGTAGGAAGAGAGGAAGGCCACATGCTAGATGGATGGACTCTATTAAGGAGGTCACGGGCATGAAGGGGTTGCAGGATTTAAGCAGAGCAGTGGAGGACAGAGGGGCTTGGAGATGTCTCATCTAAAGAGTTTCTAGGAGTCGAGATTGACTCGAGGGCAGTTAACAACAAAAAGCTACACTCTAGGACAATTTTCTTTTAAAGAGGTTTAAATTGCTCCCCACCCCTCACCCCTACTTTGGATGCAGAAAGACCCTCTTCAAGCTGCCCATTGTACTGGGAATTTGCCTAATATCAAGTTTTGGAGAGTGATATTTTGGAAACCATGCATGAAGGAGCAGAATGGCAAGTCTCTTGCAATTGATGAAGCCATGATCCAGAGGCCAAAATACCTCTTTGTGTGTATGTATCTCTGTTTTTTAAACAAAACAACAATCCTATGAAATACAAGAACACAATGAAGATGCCAAAGGGGATGAATCATTCCAGAAGATTTTTCCTGACTTGCACTTTGTTGGTGCAAGAGAGCCCTGGCTCTCTTTGTTTACAACATGCCTCAGATCTTTGTCACAGCTTATCTGCCTTCCTTCTGATATTTTGCAATTATGTTTATGACTGTGTGTCTTATTGAACCTAATAATAGACATTCTGGAAATTACCTGCATTTATAGTGAAACCCATAAGGTGATTAACCTAGCACAGCAGTAGCTGCTGTAAATATCCACACCCTTCCCTACCTGCATACAAATGTATTATTAAGGATGAAAACAATCTGCCTCATGCTCATTATCTATCCTCAGAATGGGCTTGGTTACTGACCACAGCCTGAATCACAGGAATGAATGAAAGTGTTTTTGTTTTCATCTTCTCCTTTGAAAATGCTTAAGAATACATGGTTTCAGGAAGACACGTTGCAAGACCCAGAGGGCCACACGTCTCTACATCACATCAGAGCATGTCTGGCAACAAACCCACATACCTGCCAGTTCATTAGCAGATGCTTTCTTTCATTTCAGTTTCCATTTACTAGGGCTGGCTATTACTAGATCTAAATGGGAAACTGAATTATTGGGCTGTGAAAATGAGTCATGTATAAGCCATTTCAAAGCCACATTGAAGACTTAGGAAGGAATCAGAAGAGCCCTTCCTAGATTTGAACATCTAATAGCTATGTAAGGATCCTGTGGTTCTTCAAATATCATTGGATCATATAAGCCCCAGCCCACATAGCCAATCATCAAAGATGATGGGAACTGTAATTCAACATTTAGAGGTTCATAGGTTCCCACCCTTGATGTTCCAAACAGTGGCCGACAGGTAACCCCAAAAGATCATAGCCAAGGCAAGAGGGCAATAGATCCTCTGTTCTTTGTCGCCACCCTTTGGTATCCTGATTTATACGTTTCTAACATTAGTCTCTGTCAAGAATAAGATATAACAAATTCTTCATTTGTCTTCCTGAAAATGTCCTTTTTTTGGAAGGTGGAAGGAATGTCATGAGGATCAGCTATCTTGGTTGAACTTTTCACCATCAGGGAAGAATAGTCCCATGAGGTAGAAGTAGCAGGAACCTTGGGTAGAAGTGGCCATACCCTCTTGGAATTCATTATACAGAGGAAAAGGAATGTTAACTATGGCTGGATTTGCATTCTGGGCTTTAAGAAAGCAGATTTCAATAAGCTTAAGGAAATACTGTGTGAAGCTCCATGACCAAATAGCTCCAAAACAAATAAAGTTGGGATATTACTTAAGAAGATTGAATATTATGACATGCTGTTGCCATTCTTGACTGAGCCGTGGCACTGCTGCAGTGATACTCTTGACACCAATGAGCCTACAGATGTTGGATTACAATAGCCATTAGCCCTGACCATTGGCCATTCTAGCTGGGGCTGATGGGGTTTGAATTCCAACAGCATCTTGAAGGTCACTGTTTCCTCACCTATACCCAAAGAGTGGATATATTTGGTCAGAAATTTTAAAGCAAAAAATACATGGTTAGCATGACCAGGAGGATACAGCAAGACAAAATCCCTACAAAGAAGGCATCACAATAATCCAAACAGGATGTAACTAAGGCAAGTGTTACCAATCAGAGAGTTGGTACACTAGATTTAAATATGTAAAAACACTCCTGGCCAATGTAGAAACCTGGGCCTCCAGATTCAATGGATTTCAATAGTACACAAAAAATGTGAACTTGTGTCTTCAGGGGGAGTAAAACTCCATCCAGGACTAGCTGGATCTCTCCTCTCTAATCTGCCTTTTGATTGATCAAGAGAACCTCTGCCCTTGTCTGGGCAGAACTTCAAATTGTTCACTGTCATCTAATTCATTACTGATTGTAGGCACGTGTTTAGAATGGAAACAGCTTACTTGGAGTTTGGTGGAGAGGAGAAATAAAATTGGATGTCATCAGCATACTGGCTGCATTGAACCCCAAACCTCTGAACAACCTCCCCCTGCAGTTTTGTGTAGCTGCCAAATAACATGTGGGACAAACCTGAAGGACCCCACAGGCCAATGGCCAAGAGGTGAAAGAGGAAAAAAGCGTTCTTCCAGGCAGCTTGGGTCCACTGAAAAACAGTGCCTCCAAATCACTTCCTTGCAAGGTAGCCTAGAAAGATACCATATCCAGAGGCACTGAACACTACATTATTGAGAAGTTCAGCAGAACCAATAGTGTCACACTCCCCTTGTCTAGTTCCTGGTGAAGGTAATCCAACAAGGTAATTGATGCTGTCTGTGTCTCATAACCTTGCCTGAAGCCAGATTGAAAAGGATCAAGATATGAAGTTTCACTGAGGAACCCTTGGAGGCCAGTACACACTCTTAGGGGATTGGGGCTGCCCCAGAGTTACTCGCTCCAGAGCCATGGCAACCGCTTGCATGTGGCCCCAATCCAGTCCATCACCACTGTTCCTTTTCAGGGTGGCTTTTCTGGGTTGGGGAAACTTGGCAACGGATTCTGGGTGGCTTGGGGGCATGCGTCATGTGATCGCCATGCCCCCAAGTTGCCCGGAAGTAGGCTTTTTTCACCCATCTGTTTTGGGTTTTGGGTTTAAGACCTTGCTCAAAAGTTAGACATTGGCAAATAATTACCCATTATAGAAGGATTTAGGAAATGCTTTTTCAACAGAGTCTTTACAGCTGCCTCATTTAGGCATGCCAGAACTTGCCTTCTTGTAAGGAAGCACTGATTTGCTGAGAAGGGCAATGGTCTGGTGGACATGTGCTGGCTCTCACTTGTGCTGACATGTAGGCTGCATTAAATGCAGGAAACAGGGAATCTCAGGAATGTACTCTTGGACTCAACCCTAAGCTTTGATGTCCAGATTTCAGCAGTAGCTGAAATGTAGCATTTGCACAACACTAGTGTCTCAACTGTGCCCATTCCTTCAGAAGTCAGATCTGGCTACAGTGACACCTGCCTCACTTACATCCTGTTTGGACTACTGTAGTGCACTCTATGTGGGGCTGCCTTTGTAAACTGTTCAGAAACTTCAGCAATCCAAAATTTTGCAGTCAGAGTGCTGACTTGGACCAGTTACAGGAAGCATATAACTTCCTTGCTGGAACAGCTTCACTGTTCCCGGTTTGTTTCCAGGTAGAATTCAAAGTGCTGCTTATAACCTATAAAGATCCAGACAGCTTAGGTCTAGACAATCTGCAAGATCATATCTTTATATACAAACTTGCCTAAGATTCTAGTGGGAGGATTTTCTCTTGGTTCACTTTCACAGGTTCATCTTGTGAGGACATGGGAAAGAGCCTTCTCACTGGCTGCTCTGAGTCTGTGGAACACTCCCTGGCCCCCCTCTGCTCTCTTTTCATAGGCAGGCAAAGACATTTTTATTCGAACTAACTTTTAATGATTACAAAGTTGCAGGGAACAATGATGGTTATGTCTTCCTCCTGACTGATCTTGTTTTTACTGCTTTAATATTTTTAAAAATGTTTTCAGTGTTTATCTGATATCATTATTTTTGTTTTCCTCTTTTAAAAATGTTGTTGGCTATCTCAAAAGTATTTGAGATGGAGGAGAGAGATGAAGTTATGATATGTCCCTTCTGATCTACTCATTTTAGTGCCACGTTAAGAAGCAGTGCCAGTGTGGTGTAGCCTATGACTCTGAGACCAGGGTTCAAATCCTCCCTTGGCCATGGAAACCCACTGGGAGATCTTGGACAAGTTACATTCTCTTAGCATCAGAGGAAGGCAAAGGCAAACCCCCTCTGAACAAATTTTGACAAGAGCATCCTGTGATAGGTTCACTTTAGGGCTGCCATAAGTTGGAAATAACTTTAAAAGACACAGCAACAATAACAAATTATTTGGCCATCCAGATGTTAGATTACAGCTCCTCACATTCTTCATCAGTGTCTCTGATGGCTAGGGCTGTTGGACTGAGAGTCCAAAAATATTTGGAATGCCACATGGTTTTCATTCCTGTTTTAGTGCCACCCCAAAGTTCCTTAGTTCTTACATCTTGTTCTATGTTTTATGGGTTATTCTGCAGGAAGTTCAGTTATTTTGCCACCATGGGTTTATGATAAGAAGCTTCTTTCTTGAATTTTGCACACACACATTATACACTTGATGAGTCATTTTGAAGGGCAGCCTACCACAATTTGAAGCTTTTCTGATGTTGAAGAATAATCAGAATTGTAATGCAACACACATGAATGGCACCAGAATGGGGAAGGCTGCTGTGGGGTGTTGGGATATTTTGCCATTATAGTTTATAGCAAAAAGCATCTTTATTTAATTGATGCTATCTCCTTTTTTTGCATTGATATCTGAATTGAATTAGTGACAAAGCTGTTTACTGGAGATATTCTAAAATTAGCCATGTAAACCACTTTCTAATTGAGTCTGAATGCGTTTCCATATATTGCCAAACGTACTAGTTCGAAATGGCAATTTACATTAAAAAAAACACAACCCTATGTGCATCCAGGCCCCTCCAGATACTTTGAACTGTTGCTCCCATCATCCCTCACCACTGGTTATGTTATCTAGGGCTGATGGGAATTGCAGCACAATAAGATTTGGACCAGATGAGTTCCAGACCTGACCTGACCTTCCTTCCAACCATACTTCCACTGAGATCCTTTGCAGGGCAGGGAATTGGAGAAGAGATCCTCTACATGTGCTTTTGTTCTGAGCTATAACCTTTCCCTTAATTACTTAATGCTTGATAACTCACAGCCAAATTTGTGAACCACGTCCACTGACGCATGCATTGTAGTGCATGAAGTGGTATGAAACTTCTAACGGTGGTATTTCATTTTTGTTCTGGTTTGTTCACAGGTGAGTCACCCCCTTGATTGCAGAAATATGATGAACACACATGTGGAAACTGGCCCTGAGTGTCTTCATTTATTCTGATACAAGTTGAGTCTCCCTTATCCAGAATTCTAAAATCAAAACTTTTTTCATTGGAGGCCGAGATAGTGACACCTTCAAGGCGTACAAACTTTGTTTATGCACAAATTGTTAAAAATAATGTATAAAATTGCCTTCAGGTTATGTGTATAAGGTGTATATGAAACATAAATGAATGTTGTGTTTAGACTTGGGTCCCAAGATATCTCATTATGTTCATATATACATACAGAATACAGAAATTCCAAAATCCAAAAAATTCAAAGATTCAAAACACTTCTGGTCCCAAGTATTTATGATAAGGGAGACTCAGTCTGTAGTAGGGCCTAAATTAAATTGCTCATCTCAACTAGATTATGTCCCTTGGGTCAATTGCTAGATGGTAAATCAACACTTACATAAATCCTATTGCTTTAATTGTTCTACTACTTTAATTGTTCAGACTAGCAGTTGGATTTAGGTGTCGTGTGATCTCAGTTCTGTGCCTTTTGCAGCTTCAGTTTGGCCAACCACACAAATACACATCTAACTTCAAGAATATTCATGGAACATTAGACAGCAAAATATAAGATGCAGGCTTAGGTAATTTGAGAATCTTACCCAGAAAATAGAACCTGCTGATTCCTCTCTTTTGGGTAGTTTTCAAAGACATAGGCATGACATTCAACTTAAATGGAAAGAGCAAGTTGAGGGAATGAAGAAATAAAACAGCATCTTTGAGACTGATCTTTTGTGGATATCAATACACTTCTTCAGATATGAAATTTCATGGATTGATATTTATAAAGGATCATGCTAAAGCAGGGGTCCCCAGACTTTTTAATCCAGGGGCCGGTTCACTGGCACCCAGATCTTCCGGGGGGCTGGAGGCATGCGCGCATGCGTGTGTGTGCTTGCGCACTACTCCGATGCCATTTTGATTGCCAAAATGGTGCCCAGAGTCATGCACATGCACGCAGCATCACGCATGCATGTGCATGACTCCAGGCGCCATTTTGGAACACATGCACGTGCGACGCTGGATGCCACTTTGGCACACAAAATGGCACCTGGCGTCGCACGCGCATGTGCACTACTTCGGTTGCCATTTTGGATTCCAAAATGGCGTCCGGAGTCATGCGCATGCACCTGGTGTCACGCATGCAATGCCAGGTGCATGCACACAACTCTGGACGCCATTTTGGAATACAAAATGGCGTCCAGCAGCGTGGCGGCAGCAGGAGGCCTCGTGGGCTGGTAAGGAGGCCTCGATGGGCCGAGTCTGGCCCGCGGGCCGTAGTTTGGGGACCCCTGTGCTAAAGCAAACTACTTATCTCAAAGATCTTCTCTTTTGTATGGAGAAAATTGTATTTTGGCTACATAGGGGCTGGCATTCATAGAATCATAGAATCATAGAGTTGGAAGAGACCACAAGGACCATCTAGTCCAACCCCCTGCCATCCAGGAACTCAAAATCAAAGCATCCCCGACAGATGGCCATCCAGCCTCAGTTTAAAGACCTCCAAAAAAGGAGACTCCACCACACTCTGAGGGAGTATGTTCCACTCTTGAACAGCTCCCACTGTCAGGAAGTTCCTCCTAATGTTGAGATGGAATCTCTTTCCCTGTAGCTTGCATCCATTGTTCTGGGTCCTGTTCTCTGAGGCAGCAGAAAACAACCTAGCGCCCTCCTCAATATGACATCCATTCAAATATTTAAACAGGGCTATCATATCCCCTCTTAACTTCATGAGAAGGACTTCACTATTAGCATGTGGGAAGGCAATAATGTTTTCTTTGTTGCATAATTTGAAAAAGGAAGAATGCCACTTTTTTTTGTAGAAAACCTTGCTCTGATTTCTATTCCTTTCACCACCACACTTCCAAAATAATTAAACAGCCCTAGTTGCTCTACTCAGATCACAGACACAGCATTCCAAATAAGATTAGTTGTTACTTTAGTTTTGTTTTTTTAGTCAGGGTCTAAGATGTACATAATGAATGTGTAGGTAGACACCAGCTCCTTCTTTACCATCTCCATAGTGAAACTGAGTTCTGTAATCCACCTTCAAGTGTAGAAACGTAAGTGTGATACTAGAACCTCACATGATGGAAATCCCCGAGAAGCTGGGCTCCGGTTATATGGAGTCTTGCCTATTCACATATGCTTATATGCATGAATACGCACTGCAGACATGCAATTCAGAGTGAGGATGATAAAGCAGACCTCCTCTTGTCATCTGTACATTTAGTGTGTCAACTAAAAGACCTCTGATAACTGGTTGAAGTCACAATTAACTCAGCACTTAGTTAAGCATAACTGATGGTTATCCTATAGCACATCTTCCAACTCTCCCTATTTGACAGGGATGATCTTGTCTAATCCTCTGTAGTCCCACTTTTTCAGATGCTGGTAAAATGCCCCTCCCATTCCCCCCTTTGTCCTTAGCTTACTGCAGCTACTACCAACTGACTTCAAATTGAAAAAGTAGTTTGCACTCAATTTGCGCAATGGGGGAGAGAAGGGGGTAGAATCTTGTCCATCACAGTTGATTCAGACAAAAACAAATTTCTGCAGCCTCTCCTAGCCTGTCTGTTCTTCCTCATTAATAAGACTTGCTATCTTTTCCAAACTCTGCTGTTACTTGGACATATATGTCCCTGTTTTCATATAAGAAATATTTTAGGGTATAACTTTAAATACCGTATGTAGATTTAATCAGTATGTAAAGAGATCTTGTTGCACCTTTGAGACTAAGAAAGAAAGACATTGGTAGCATGAGCTTTTGTAGACTTAAAGTCTGCTTCCTCAGATGCATTTGGGAAAGTTGACTTAATGCATCTGAGGAAGTAGACTGAAGTCTACAAATGCTCATGCTGCCAACTTCTTTCTTTCAGTAAGGGCCTCTGCAGACCGGCCTAAAGGGTCGGCCTTGGGGTAGAGTTGGGGCAGGCCAGCTGCATGCCAGCCACCCCAACCCCACTCCACTGCTGCCGTCCTCATGCCATGTGCCATTACGCATGGTGCACGGCATCAGGAAGTCATCCTGGCATAGTGTTTAAACACGCTGCACCAAAAGGTCAAGGAAGAGCTCTTTTTGGGGCGGCAAAAGGGAGGATCAGGCTGCAACGTGGGGTTGCTGCGGCCCCAATCCACTGCTTCCCAGGGCGGCTCTATGCTGCCTGTCTGCAGAGGCCCTTAGTCTCAAAGGTGTTCCAAGATCTCTCTACATACTGATTTTACAGACTAACACAGCTATATCTTTGAATTCTATATAGGTTTGAATAACACTGTCTGTCCCAACTAGAGTAAATTCATTAAATCAACTGTTGAATGGTAAGGGCAACACGTAAGTAACTCCCATTGATTCAGTGGGTTTATTTTTAACTGAGACCAGCAATTCGATTTAGACCTTAGCATGCAGCTGGACCTAATTTTCTCCCCCCCCTCTCCCCAGAATGAACAGAGAGGGGCCTAACAGGAATTGGGACCACCTAGGGAAAGCTTAAATCTTCTTCCCAAGCTGTTTTCCTTCTAGATTAAATTCTTCCTTATAGGGGAGTTTAAAATGAAATAAAAATTCTATTGCAAGAGGAAAATTAAGGGGGGAGCTAAAGGATGGGAAGTTTGAGCTTCCCCTACCTGTGCTGTTGGTTTTGATTTAAATTATGCCTCTATATTCTTTCTTGTTGCAAGAAAGAACATGAGTTTCAGCGGCAATCATATAAATTTAAAAGTGTGTAGTTCAACCTAGAGTTTTATTTTGTTACTTGAAAAGATCTCACTGAAAGTAGGGTTTTTGAGGATTGTGCACTACATTTTTATATTTGCTAACAGCTGAGATGTTTTAAACTGCTGCTTTTCCTTTCTTTATGACTCAATCTTCTGCCCCCACCCCATGCCAGAGATTCACACATGTACAACATAACAATTCTTCAGCGTATGGCTCCAGATGGTTGCTGCAAACCTACCATCAACATCTGTAGAAGGCAACACCACAGAGCAGACTAGTAAGGTCCTCATTATCAACGAATACCACACAAATGGTGAAAGTTGCCTTTTATTTGCCTGTGATACAAAGACATAACGTACTGCAAACATATGCCACACATAATAAAAGGACAGGGTGCTTGGGAGATCATGGAAAAGGAACACAAGAGGCATCTGCTTCTAATCATCTCACAAGAAAAGAAAAGAAAATGGTACAACATGCCATTGCCATGGTGTGTTTGAGCAACATCCCATCACAGCAGTGCACATGGAATAAGGAATGCTTCCCAGCTTTAGTCAGCTAACATACTATGCAAGCAGGCTTGTGGCATTGCCCTATGACATATCTGGCTGAATTCAGGGGGGAAAATAGTGATTTCAACATGCCCTCTGTGTTGCAACAGAGACTGTGCCAGTTGCCACTCTTGATACAGATGGAACACCCTGATTTCAAAAGAAATGAGTATATACATGCTCATGCTATATGTACCAATCACTCCCTGACTGGCTGGATGCTACCAGATTTAGAGTTGGAGAGTAGTCCCTGGCCTAAAAATGTTGATAGCCAGAGAAATTGTGATGAAAATACACTCTTCAGTTCTAACATTGACTTTTGGCAGGTCTGTTTGCAGCCTGACATGACCCTGCACTGGAAGTTTCCTCCCTTGGAAGGAGTACATTCAGAGAAATTGTGCTGTGTCATTTTGCTGGAAAAGAATGCTTTAAAAATGTAGTGCTAGTCAGATTGTTCCAAAGACAAGGACACTAACTTGTCTAATGGGAAAGAATCCAGAAAGCATCATATAGGAGCTGATAGGAAGCATGCCATCTTATATACTCAATGGAATAAAAATGTACAATCATTACTTGTGTGACTGAGCACAACCAACAAGGAATGATCATTTGAGACTCAAAATTATTAGGTACTAGCAAATGTAACCAGTTTCACATGAGTTTGGAAATCCTCCCCCCCCCCCCCGTGCTCTTTCCCTCTTATCTACTTAGACACCCTTCCACTCTCCTCACATCTGTCACAGTATTCTTGCTTTCTCATGGAACCAAGTGCTTCTTCATTTTCCTTACCCACCCAAATGCAACAGTATAGGAAGAGGCTAAGGGGATCAATGATTTGGGGCAGGTGAGCCTTGTCACCATTGTGACATATATCTGAAGGATGTCAGCTCCATCCCACCAGGAGGTACAAGATGTTGGCACTGAGCTAGTTGTAATTAGTGGATCAGAATCATAATTGAGGGCCAGATTGTAAGATAATGAAGAAGCTTTTATGCCATCCAGAGGTCATTCCTGGCTTCAGCTCCTCCTTCTCTGGAACAGGTTTCTAGTCTGGAATACAGTCAGGGTGCAATTCCTCCTGCCTTATTTGTCTCTTGTCTTGCTGATCTACAATAGCTTGTTCTAGAATAATAGAATCATAGAGTTGGTAGGGACCACAAGGACCATCCAGTCCAACCCCCTGCCATGCAGGAACTCAAAATCAAACCATCCCCACAGATGGCCATCCAGCCTCTGTTCAAAGACCTCCAAAGAAGGAGACTCCACCACACTCCGAGGGAGTGTGTTCCACTGTTGAACAGCTCTGACTGTCAGGAAGTTCCTCTTAATGTTGAGGTGGAATCTCTTTTCCTGTAGCTTGCATCCATTGTTCCGAGTTCTATTCTCTGGAGCAGCAGAAAACAAGCTAGCACCCTCCTCAATATGACATCCCTTCAAATATTTAAACAGGGCTACCATATCCCCTCTTAGCTGTCTCTTTTTCAGGCTAAACATACCCAGTTCCCTAAGTAATTCCTCGTAGGGCATGATTTCCAGACCCTTCACCATTTTAGTCACCCTCCTTTGGACACGCTCCAGTTTCTCCGCACCCTTTTTGAATTGTGGTGCCCAGAACTGGACACAGTATTCCAGGTGGAGCCTGACCAAAGCAGAAGACAGTGGCACTATTACTTCCCTTGATCTATATACTATACTTCTATTAATGCATCCTAAAATTGCATTGGCTTTTTTAGCTGCAGCATCACACTGTTGACTCATGTTCAACTTGTGGTCTACTAGGACTCCTAGATCCCTTTCACACATAGTCTCATTAAGCCAGATGTCCCCCATCTTATATCTATGCATTTCATTTCTTTTGCCCTTACAGTACCTTACATTTCTCTATGTTGAAATTCATTTTGTTAGCTTTGGCCTAGATTTCTAATCTATTAAGGTCGTTTTGAATTTTCATCCTGTCTTCTGGGGTATTAACTATTCCTCCTAATTTGGTGTCATCTGCAAATTTGAGAAGCATGCCCCCTATTCCTTCATCCAAATCATTGATAAAGATGTTGAATAGCACTGGGCCTAGGACAGAACCTGGTGGCACCCCACTGGTCACTTCTCTCCAGGATGAAGAGGAGCCATTGCTGAGCACCCTTTGGGTTCGGTCAGCCAACCAGTTACTAATCCATCTAACAGTTGTATTGTCTAGCCCATATTTTACTATCTTGTTTGCAAGAATATTGTGGGGGATCTTTTCAAAAGCCTTACTGAAATCAAGGTATGCTATGTCTACTGCATTCCTTTCATCTAACAAGCTGATAATTTTATCAAAAACAGAGATCAGATAAGTCTGGCATGACTTGTTTTTGAGAAACTCATGTTGACTTTTAGTGATTATGGTATTCACTTCAAAATGTTCACAGACTCTCTGTTTAATGAACTGTTCTAGAATCTTTCCCGGTACTGATGTCAGACTAACTGGGCGATAGTTGTTGGGATTCTCTTTTTTCCCCTTTTTGAAGATGGGGCCAATGTTTGCCCTCCTCCAGTCTGCTGGGACTTCTCCTGTTCTCCAGGAGTTCTCAAAGATTATTGCCAGTTGCTCTGAGATTACATTTGCCATTTCTTTTAATATCCTTGGATGTAGTTCATCTGGTCCTGGAGAGTTAAATTCATTTAGGCTAACCAGGTATTCCTGTACTACTTCTTCACTTATTCTGTGCTGCATTTCCCCTATTGTGACCTCTGCTCCATTTTCCTTAGGTTGAGTACTATTTTCCTTTTGTGAGAAGACTGAGGCAAAGAAGGTGTTGAGTAGTTCTGCCTTTTCTCTGTCCCCTGTTAGAATTTCTCCATCTTCTCTGCACAGTGGCCCTACCATTTCCTTCTTCTTTCTTTTGCTACGGACATACCCCAAAAGGCCTTTTTATTGTCCTTAACCCCTCTAGCAAGCCTGGGCTCATTCTGTGCTTTGGCTTTCCTGACTTTAGCCCTACATGTGCTAGTTATTTGTTTGGATTCCTCTTTAGTGATTTCACTCCTTTTCCATTTCTTATACATCACCTGTTTAAAACTTAGTTCAGTTGAAAGTTCTTTTGTCATCTAACCTGGTTTTTTGAGACACCTCCCATTTTTCCTTCTCATTCCAACACTTTGAGATTGTGCCTTCAGTACCCTTTTGAGAAACTCCCATCCATCCTGAACTCCCTTCTCCTTTAGTATTCTTGACCATGGGATCACTCCCACTGTTTCCCTAAGTTTGTTGAAATCAGCTCTCCTTAAGTCTAGAATGAGTGTTTGACTATGCCTAGCTTCTCCTTTCCACTGTATAAGAAACTCCAGGAGAACATGATCACTCCCACCTAAGGACCCATTGACCAGGTCATCCCTGTTGGTTAGGATCAGATATAAAATAGCTGATCCCCTTGTTGCCTCTTCCACCTTTTGGACAAAGATATTGTCTTCTAGGCAAGTGAGGAATTTGCTAGACCTTGAAGTATTGACTGAATTTGACTTCCAGCAAATGTCAGGATAGTTGAAGTCACCCATCACTACTACATCTCTCCTTTTTGAGTGTGTGGTCATCTGTTCTAGAAAGGCATCATCCAATTCCTCAGTCTGACTTGGGGGTCTGTAGTAGATTCCCACAATAACATCCCAGTTGTTTCCTTCCCCTTTAATTTTTATCCAGATGCTCTCCACCTGATTTCCAGGATTTATCGTATTTTCTGGCGTATAAGATGACTGGGCGTATAAGACGACCCCCACCTTTTCTAGTTAAAATATAGAGTTTGGGATATACTCGCTGTATAAGACGACCCCTCTTCCAACACAAACCAAATAAAAATTAAAAAAAACCATGAGATTTGATTTCAATCTAGTAATTTTAATTCAAATGCTTATGGCATGCAGGTACTTAGCAGGAAAACTGTCACTTATAATCGCAACAAACTACAGCTCCCATGTTCCCTAGCATTTATTTCTGCAGTGTGTTTTGGACTTTACTTTTTAAAAATAGTCCAAATTTAAATGCTGCTTTAAAAATTATTTCCATCTCCCAGCTATGAGATGGTTGTGGGGAAATGACAAAGTGTTGGGGGGAAGGACTGCCATGCATTCTGGGGTACCGTATGTACAATCTGTAGCCAAGGAAATGGCCCTGGGCATGTCACACACTCTCAGCCTCAGAGGAGGGTAATGGCAACCCCCCTTTGAAGAAACATGCCAAGAAAACCCCATGATAAGATTGCCTTAGGGTTGCCAGAAGTCGGCAACTTGAAGACACACAAGAACAAAAAAATAAATAAATAAATCTGCAGTTGTTTCATAGGTAGTACATGGGAATAGGAGCCAGCATGGTGTAGTGGTTTGAGTGTTGGACTACCACTCTGGAGACCTGCGTTTGATTCCCCACTCTGCCATGAAACCCACTGGGTGAACCTGGACAAGTCACACACTCTCAGCCTCAGGGGAAGGCAATGGCAAACCTCCTCTGAGAGAATCTTCCCAAGAAAACCCCATGATCACCAGAAGTCAGGAACAATAACAAAAACAATAACATTCTTGGAGGTCACACTCCCTCAGCCTCGGGGAAAGCAATGGCAAATGCTTTCTGAACAAACCTTGTCAAGGAGACCCAGGATAGGTTTGCCTTTGAGTTGCCAGAAGTTAGAAATGACTGGAAGGCACACAACAGCCACCACAACAATAGCATTTTTGGAAGTCACACTCTCTCAGCCTCTGGGGAAAGCAAATGGCAAATGCTTTCTGAACAAACCTTGTCAAGGAGACCCAGGATAGGTTTGCCTTTTAGTTGCCAGAAGTTAGAAACGACTGGAAGGCACAAAACAGCCAGAAAAATAGCATTTTTGGAAGTCACACTCTCTCAGCCTCTGGGGAAAGTAAATGGCAAACACTTTCTGAACAAACCTTGCCAAGGAAACCCAGGATAGGTTTGCCGTTGAGTTGCCAGAAGTTAGAAATGACTGGAAGGCACAAAACGGCCACCACTACAACAGCATTTTTGGTAGTCACACTCTCTCAGCCTTGGGAAAAGCAATGACAAATGCTTTCTGAACAAACCTTGCTGCCCTGCAAGGGGGCTTCCCTGTCCCTCTTCACCTCCTCCTCCTCCTCCTCCTTCTCCCATGGGGGGGCTTTTTCTGAGGGGAAGGGAGGGAGGGAGGGAGGGAGGAATGGAGGAAAGAAGGAAGGAAGGAAGGAAGGAAGGAAGGAAGGAAGGAAGGGGGAAAAGAAGGGAGGGTAGGAAGCTGAGGCCTTCTCCTGAGGCTTAGAGAGTGTGACTTGCCCAAGGCCACCTAGTGGGTTTTTACAATGCCTTGCAGGGCAAAGGAGGGCAACCCAGCCTAGTCCAGTGAGGGAGGAAGGGAGAAACACCTCACCTCGTCCTGCTTCCTCCTCCTCTTCTTCTCTGAGGCCATGCTAGCAATGCCTCCGCCTCCTGCTCCTCCCTGATTTTCCTGAGTGTGTGGCCCAGCCTGGTGAGTTAAGGAGGAGGAGGAAGACAAAATGGAAGTTGCACTGAGGAGGGAGGCAAAATGGCCACTGGGTAAGCAGGATCTTTTTTCTTACCGGCATATAAGATGACCCCCAACTTTTGGGAAGATTTTCTGGGGTTGAAAAGTCGTCTTATACACCGGAAAATATCTCTGACATATAATGCTATTCCTCCTCCTTTCCTGTTTGGCCTATTTCTCTTAAAAAGGGTATACCCCGCCTAGGGCTGCTGCTTGTGCTCTGTTGCTTGCTTTGTAGCTTCATGCACTATGGTGTCTCTTCCTCTTGCTGAGATGTTGTATTCACTTTTTGGCATGCTGGCATGTTATAAAACTGAAGGCCCATTAAAAATCATGCTCAAAATTCTGCAACATAGACTCCAACCATACAAGAGAGAGAAATCCCAGAGGTTCAAGTGGGGTTCAGGAAAGAAGAGGCACTAGGGACCACATTGCAAACATACAATGGATAATGGTGTGCACCAGGGAATTTCAAAAGAAAATCAGCATGTGCTTTATAGACTATAGCAAAGCCTTTGACTGCATAGATCATGAAAGGCTATGGAATGTCCTTAAAGACATGAGAGTGCCAACACATCTGATAGTCCTGATGAGGAATCTGTACTCAGGACAAGAGGCTACTGTCAGAACAAAACATGGAGAAACAGAATAGTTCCTAATTGGCAAGGGAGTAAGACAGGGCTGCATCCTTTCACCCTATCTGTTCAACTTGTATGCAGAACTTATTATAAGAAAAGCAGGCTTGGACACAGAAGAAGGAGGAGTGAAAATAGGAGGAAGAAATATCAACAATCTAAGATATGCAGATGACACCATAATACCATCAAATTACCAATTAAGGGGGGAAGCAGACGAGGGCGTTCGGGACGCTGCGGGACGGTGCGCTGCCGGAGCGAGGCATCCGCACCACAGCGCACCGGTGGCGCCCTTGAAAGGAGCGCTAAATCAGCGCTCCTTTCAGATGTCAATGAAAGCGCGCCCTAAAAGCATAGGGTGCACTTTCACTGACTTATCCACCGCAGCATGTGCGGGCGCTGCGGCGGGAGGTTGCTCTGGGAGCGCCGGCCATGCGGAGGGCCGGCAGCTCCAAGGGCAACCTCGGGAGGAGGAAGGGGCACCGAGCGTGCGGCTGCCCCTCCTCTTCCCTGCCTAGGGCTCTATTAGCTGTCTGCCGAGGCTCTTAGACAGCTTTAAAAAGGCTGTCAAGACGGATCTCTTCTAGCAGGCCTTTCCTGATTAAATTCCCGGCCAAGGAGTGAGTTATTTTCCCCCCTCAATCTGTTGCCACATTCTGCCACATTATTTACTGCTTGCGGGCTGCCTATTAGATTGTTTTAAAGTTTACTGTTGTAAATTGCTAAAAATTGTTTTAATTGTTGTCTTAATTGTTTTAATTCTCACTATGTTTAATATTGTTTTAAGGGGAGGGTGGGTTTGGGAGGGTTTATTGTGATATTTTAATGATGTAAGCCACCCCGATTGCTTTCGTAGAGGGGCGGGATAGAAATAAATTATTTTTATTATTATTATTATTATTATTATTATTACTACTACTACTACTAGCAGAAAACCTCACAGCCCTGGAACACTTACTAAGGAAGATCAAAGAAAAAAAAAATGCTAAGGCAGGCTTAATGTTGAACATAAAGAAAACAAAAATAATGATCTCCAAGGAAAACAAAAATAATGACCTTCACAAGTTCAACCTACACAATGAAGAAATAGAAATAATAAAAGAATTCCCATACCTGGGATCAAACATTGATAGAAATGGGGACTGCAGTCAAGAAATCAGAAAATGACTAAGAATGGGGAGAGTGGCTATGAAAGAACTAGAAAAGATCCTAAAATGCAAAGATATATAACTCAGTACAAACGTTAGAATCATACAAGCCATTGTATTCCCCATTACCATGTATGGAGGTGAGAACTGGACATTTAAGAAAAATATTAGGAAGAAAATCAATTCATTTGAGATATGGTGCTGGAGAAGAGTGTTGAGGATCCCATGGACATGCAAAAGGACAAACAAATGGGTCTTAGAGCAGATCAAGCCGGAAACCTCCATGGAAGCCAAACTGACCAAACTGAGGCTGTCATACTTCAGACATATCATGAGAAGAGAGGACTCTTTGGAAAAAACAATAATACTGGGAAAGGTGGAGAGAAGTAGGAAGAGAGGAAGGCCACATGCTAGATGGATGGACTCTATGAAGGAGGTCACAAGTATTAAGGGGTTGCAGGATTTAAGCAGAGCAGTGGAGAACAGAGGGTCTTGGAGATGTCTCATCCATAGGGTCGCCATGGGTCGAGATTGACTCGAGGGCAGTTAACAACAACAAACAACAAAATATATATGGAGGATCAGGCGGTAAGTCTAAATTGTGTCCTGTTTACTAGGACATTTATTGTCAGTTTCTGGGAAGTTCTGGTGGTGGGCAGCAATGCCTTGTGGCCTGAGTAGTAAATGTCCCAGCAGTACCTGGTTCTCGTTGGACCTTTCACCTAAGTGGGCATATGTTCTGATCGCAAAAAAAATTTCTTCTGTTCCTAAGCAGATGTCATACTGAGCTGTACTGGAGATATGTACACAAGATTTCGAATTTCTTAACAGAAATTGCAACTGACTGCATTTTATACCATTGTGAACACAGTATGAGTGGGTGATTAAGGGGCAATCTAGACATTATACACAATAAGATGGGAGACAAAGATAATAAAATTCTGGAAATACCTCTTCAGAATGTAGAATAAGTGTCACCCTTTAAGATTCTCATCCATGTAAAGAGCTCTGTCCATCCAATAAACTGGCATATTAGGAATAGGCTAAAATATTTCCATATGCTGGTTTACTAGATGGAGTCTTTTTTTCTTCTACATGGAAGCACTAAAAATGCAGCTTCCCACCTGCAGCTTCCTATCTTAAAAATGGTATCATTCAAAGTTCTACACTCAGTCCAACATCTTATTTTTCATCCATCAGTTTCGGAGAATGGAAAGAAATGGAAAGCAAAAGACAATGTATAACTCTGTTAACAGGTCAACACACTTGTGACAGCTGAAAGTTCCTTTCTTCCTTCTTTTGCCATGAAGAATATGATGGGACTCATTAATTCCTTCTGTCTGGAGCTGAGTGTGTGGGCTCACATGGTGGGACCTCAACAAGCTATATACAATTCACACAGAGTAGAAACACACAGATCACCCACTGTCAAAGCATCTGTGAGCTTATATCTGGAGTACATTTAACACTTACAAGTATTCTGCAATTGTCAGTGCTTTTACACTGTGTGGTACACATGCATCCAACAGTGTGGTTATCAATGCACTGTTTTGTATCAGTTGCGAGCTTTTAATAACATCATTCAGGATGCACAGGTGCATGCAATTAAACATCTGAAACTGTAGCTATTTCACACAACAGTTATATAAGCATGCAAGATACAGGGCACAGGTAGGGAATTTTTGACCTTCCTGTTTGGACTGCAATCCCCACAATCCTGTTCCATTGACCATGCTGATTTAGGAGATTATCACATGTCTTAAAATCCTAGCTTACCTTCCCTGAATTCAAGTTTAATTTGGGCTGGAGCCGGGTCCTATCACATGGCTTTCCCCCCAAAAAACACCATCTGTGTACACCAGACTCCAACATGGCTCCCTTAACTTGCTCCAGCAGCCATTTTTCTAAAATTGGATGCTTCCAACTTTTGATAAATGATGGCAAAGCGAGTTAAGTGTACTCGGGCTGCATTCGAATGGCAGGTTTTTTTGAGGGAAAATTGTGCAATAGGACCTGGCTCCAGCCCGAATAAAATTTGAATTCAGAGAGGTAAGCCGGGATTTTAAGACATGCAATAATTTAGATTTGTAAAAGGAGAAGTTCATATCTCGTAGAAGGCTAAAAGTTGCCTTCCCATGAAACAGGGACAGATATGTAGCATAATTTTATGCTCACAAAGTTATGCCTCTTGTGCACTACACCACCTCATTATAAACTGAGGTATTTCACAACTAAATGTGCATTGCGTCAAGCATGGTGCACAACCATGCATGGCATGTAGTCAAGCATGGTGCATAATGTATAATGACACACAATGTGAAACATTAATACACAATGAACAATAATTCACAATGGCACCATATGCAATGGCTCCACTTGTGTAAGTTTCAGCTGAATGCAGCCATTACACATCAACCAAAAAATGTCCACTTGCTTATGTGTGGGAGTTTATGCATGCATAAGACACCAACAGGATGCTAGCCAAGATTACATTCTAAGCAAAGTAGATATCCCTTCCTTCAATGGGGACATTCATTTTGTTTCTGCCTCACAGTGGGCCCACAAATCTACTCTGAAGGATCCCCCAGTCCTCCAAAGCACATCTGGATGCACACAGGGTAGAGATCTAATCTTTGCTATTGTTCTTTTCCACCAGCACAAAGCCCCTTAAAATTAGCATACTTTTAGAAGAACATTTGCAGGTCAATGACATAGTCTTGGGGTGGGACCAGTATAAAAAAACTTGTTTTAGTGTAAAAAAAATGAGGTTTTCTACAGAGAATGCAGGTTTCCTGTGCAGAGCATTCCACTGTTTAGTAAACAAACAATTTTCCTGTTTCTTTTCTTTTTATAAAATCAATCACATGGGGAAATTTGCATGTGGGAAGTCCCAATGACAAAGAATCTTTTTGTATCCATTTTTATTCTCACCAGGGTTTCTTGCTACTCACAAAACTCCTTTTTGTCAGCAATTCAGATATTTGCAGATATTCTTTCCATCCCTAGCATAGGGGGCTGAAGAGCAGAGGGAGAATTCATTCTTCCAGCTGACTCTTTTCTACTGGGGAATATAGATTCTTTGCTTATATAGAATTCTTTGCTTATAGAGACTCTTTGCTTATAATCCATAGAATATGAGGCTTATTACTCCTATGATTCTTGGCAAGTAGACAGCATAGCCCATCAAAAAACAATCTCTATTGTCTTTAGACTCAGTTTAAATAATTATATTTTTAAATATGTTTTTAAAATAAACATTCCATATTTCTGCCACATATTCCAGATCTCCATCTAGTCTATTTCATTTTGACTACTCAGTCATATTTTTGTGGAAGGAAATTGTTAACCATTTGTCTAAATCAGGGGTAGGCAACCTAAGGCCCGGGGGCCGGATGCAGCCCCCGCAAGCCTTTGCCGCCGCTGCTACTGCCCCCCGCCGCCGCCCACCATGATGATTTTCCATTGGTGAGGCTCAGGGACAGTTGCTCTTCCAAAACAGAGGTTAATTGTGGCGTCCCTTAGGGTGCCATCCTGTCCCCGATGCTGTCTAACATATATATGAAGCCGCTGAGAGAGAGATCATTTGGAGTCATGGGGCGGGGTGTTATCAGTATGCTGATGACACCCAGATATATTTCTCCATGTCTTGGTCTTCAGCTTTGACTTCAGATGGCGTCTCTCCCTTCAATTACTGTCTTAGGGCAGTAACGGACTGGATGAGGAAAAACAGATTGAGACTGAATCCAGACAAAACGGAGGTGTTAACAGTCACGGGCCAGAAACCAGGTCTGGGAATACAACTCCCAGCTCTGGATGGAGTCACACTCTCCTCCAAGGACTGTGTTTTCAGCCTGGGGGTACTCCGAGATTTGTTGCTTCATATGACAAATCAGGTGACTGCGACGGTCAGGAGTGCCTGTTATCAGCTTCGGCTGATACACCAGCTGTGCCCTTTCCTGGAAAGTAGGGATCTCAAAACTGTTACATGCTCTGGTAACCTCACGTCTGGACTTCTGTAATGCGCTCTACATGGGGCTACCCTTGTGCTTAACTCAGAAACATCAATTAGTTCAAAATATGGCAGCCAGGTTACTTACTGGTACATCTAGGAGAGAGCACATAACACCAGTGCTGAAATCTCTCCACTGGCTGCCTACTAGTTTCCGAGACCAGTACAAGGTGTTGGTTATGACCTTTAAAGCCCTACATGTCTTGGGTCCAACTTATCTTCGGGACCGCCTCCTTCCCTATGATCCTCCCCGAGCACTTCAGTCTTCTGGGAGGAACCTGTTACATCCCATAAAAACCAGACTGTCGGCGACCTCCCAGAGGACCTTCTCTGCCTCCACCCCCAGATTATGGAATGGCCTGCCAGATGAGATCCGTCTTATTACTACTCTTGACTGCTTTTAAAAAGCAGTAAAGATGGCTCTCTTCTGGCAGGCCTTCCCTGAATAACATCCTGGCCCATAGAAAAGTATTCCAGCTCTTTTCTTGCTTAGCTGCTATTTATTTGTATTGTATTGTTTTCCTTTATCTTGTATTTTAATCCTGTTATAGTTTAATATATTTTTAAGGGGTGGGTGGATTAAAGAAGGGGTTGTTTGACTGTTTTAACTTGTAATTTTGTTTTAATCTGCTGTACGCCACCTCAATTATTATTATTATTATTATTGATTATTGTTGTTATTACTTGTTCTTGGGTTTTTTTTGGCAAAATCTCCACAGGGGTTTAGCCATGGCTGTTCTGGGGCTGAGAGAGTGTGCATGCATATTTTTTTTAAGAAAAATTATTTTTTTAAATTTTTATTTATTTATTTATTTATTTATTTTTGGTGCTTTGGCCCCCCCAATTGTCTGAGGGACAGCAACCCAGACCCTGGTTCAAAAAGGTTGCCTACCCCTGGTCTAAATGCTTGGTGTTCACATGTTATGGTAAGGTGATGAACTATCCTTTCCCTTCTGCTAGTACTGAAAGGAGCGCTAAAATGCCGATCCTTTCGGAGCTGGCAGAAGGGACACATCAAGAGCTGCCACATGGCTCTTTTGCTCCTCTTCCAGCACAGTGCATTAAGATGCTGCGCCATGATGACGTCCTGATAGTGCGCACCATGCATAGCAGTGCGCGCCGTGATGACGTCTTCGGCGTGGGGTTGGGGCGCCTGGCATGTGGCTGCCCCTCCCCTTCCCTGCCTCCAAGACAGTGCAAGGCGCTGTCTTTATAGACCCAAAGTTCTTTTTGTTCAAGCAGGCTTTTAATATATAATCATGATTGGGAGTGTGTGTTCTAGTTATGTTTTTAAACTTTTGTATTTTTAATGTAATTTTATATTGTTTTACTTAGATGATTTTTTTTACATGTTATCGTTATGTTTTTGATCATATTTATCTGTATGCCACCTTGGGTCCCTTTCCAGGAGAAAGGTGTTATATAAATAAAATAAACTCCATAGTTTTATGATTTTGCACTGAGGTTTCTCTCCCTGTAAACTGGGCTAACACTGATGTAAGGAGTTGCCACAGCACTGGCACTTCCTGAAGAGGAGTCATCTAATATTGGTTCCAATGCTTTGAAGATAACTTGAGAGATGATTCCATGGTAGTGTTTGATTTTATGTTATTGTGTGCCTTCAAGTTGTTTCTGACTTATAGCAACCCTAAGGCAAATCTATCACAGGGTTTTCTTGGCAAGATTTGGGGCTGAATCCTATTGCTAGTCCTAACTAGAGTGCTCCTTTTGAATCAGTGAAATTTACCTATATTTTAACTCACCATTCAACAATTGATTGGATAGCTCTGCTCTAGTTTAAACTAATTAATAGGATCCCAGTCATAATTTACTAGCATAAGGGCACTTCTGCCTTGTTGTTGTGTGCTTTCAAGTTGTTTCTGACTTAGGATAATATTAATATTAATATTGATGATGATGATGATGATGATGAATACAAATCTTTATTTCCCACCTCTCCTCAAGCCTTGAGGTGGGGTATAGTATATTAAAATAGAAAACACAACTAAAAAGAAAACACATAAAACCAACAGTCAAAATACAATGCTATAAAGCCATTAAAGTACACTCACATGTACACATTTTCAAGTTTCATATCTCTTCAGGCGGTTCATTCCACAGTTTGAGGGCAGCAAATGAAAAGGATGACCGTGTGAACCTATCGTGAAGTTTTGTTGGCAAGATTTCTTCAGAGAGGGTTTGTTTTTGCTTTTCACTGAGAGAGTGTGACTTGCCCAAGGTCACCTATTTTCAACCTATTTACAAGGTGATTTGCTACTCTTGGAAGGTCCCAGGAAAGGCAACCCTTCCTCCTCCTTTTTGCCAGAAAAAGGAAGTTCATGGTGTCTGGAGAGGTTGAGGTTTGCAAAAATAGTCTGAGAAGGGATGCTTATGCAGCACCTGAGCCAAAATTGGCCTACTCCTATTATAAAAGGATGTTTTCTTACAATTGCTGTAGTATCTGTGTAATGATACTAAGACTGAAGACCAGCTAGGGCAAGAATATTCTTGGCCTGAGAGGCTCAGCAATTCCCTGTTATGACTTATGTACTTTGCAAATTAAGCAATTCATAGTCCAATTAGCAGCATCTCAGGATATTAGGATAAAACTTCTTATGTGTGACCTTGATGTGACAGATCTAAACCTTAAGACCATAGTTAAAATCTTTCCACTTAGAAATGGAATTGGAAAATTCCCAATTGAGAAAGATGGTTGGATGAGTGGTCACTAAATCATTCCAGGCACACCCAGACATGCTCTTCTGTCACCACAGTCCCTGATTTATTACATGTTGCTTAGCCATCTTCAACCTGTTGCCCTCTGGATATTTTGTACTACAACTCCCATCATTCTTGCCCATTGGTCATTTGGGAGGGGGCCAGTTGGACATCTAGAGGGCACCAGACTGATCACTTAGCAATTGTTCCTAAAGTCTATTTTAGGTGGATCTGAAATGAGGAATCACAAAGAAGGGTGAGGTGATGAGTTGTCACAGAGCATTTGAGAATGACCAAGGGGCATTCATTCTACACAATTACAGCATTCACCCAAGGTCATCCAGTAGGTTTCAATGGCTCAGCAGAAATTCAAAGCCTGATCTCTAAAGCTGTAGCCCAGTGCTCCAAACAAAACACCACACTGACTCTTGCTAGTACCACTATCTTAGGTAGACTTTAATTGGAATGATATCCTCTGAATTTCTCTGTTTTTGGAAGTACAGTCACCCCTCTGTTTTCACAGACTTCAAATCCATAGTTTTGCATATTCACGGAGTCGCAACCTCCATTTAAATCAATGAGGAGCACCCCATTCAAGCCTATGGGGCTTGAATATTTGCGACTCTGTGTTATCGTGCACGGGAGGGGAGCGCGGAATGGATCCCCCATGAAAATGGAGGGTTGACTGCATTATCTTGACCACTAAGTCGTGTCTAGGGTTAGTATACCTCTGCATACTACATATCAAGGACATTCAATGCAAATTTTGTAAAGGCACCAGGATAGCCCTTATCAGAAACAGATGTTGGTCTGATTTAGCAGGACTTTTCTTATGTTCCAAAGATTGTTTACTCAGTAATAAAAGTTATCAATCCCACAGTAACCCAGCACTGAACTCTTCCACTGACATTTATGGGGGCTTTACCTTTACCAAGAAGCAGTTACCTTGATCTACACCATTCCTTTTAGGATTTAAACATTAGTGAATTTCTTTTAGGATTCATAATCAGAGTTGGTAAAATATTAAATTATAAAAGCAGTCTTGCTGTGCTTTTTTATATCCCAAAAAAGGAAAGAAGGAATAATGGATGGATAGTCCTGTGGCCCTCCAGAAATTCCTGGATTCTACTCCCATCATCCCCATCCTAGAAATAAAAGAATGAAAGGAGAGTGGGATTGTTGGATGGGAAGGAGAAAAGATTTGTCCAGAAGCCACAGGATTTCCTTTTTAGTAAAAACTATAATGAAACCACTTTTAAAATGTTATGTCATCCTCTGTTCAAAGATGTTTAATTACAGGATAAAGAAGGTTTGTGAGCCTGAACTCTGGGAACACAAGAAGAGTGAGTGAAGTTTTCAAAACCACAAGGTTCATGAGGTTCTCCCACCCTTGCTTTGGAAACAACAAAAAGATGAATGTATGATGAATGTCTGTAAAGGATAAATGTTTTTAATGATCATCTGCAACTTATTATTCCATAATACATGTTGTTAATAAATTCAATTGCCCCCCAAAGTCCACTTTGCAAAAAGTGCTATATTTCCTGCATCTGCTGCATCTGTTTCATTGAATCTTTGCATCAATTCTGAAAGCATTGTTCTATAAGCTTATTACACAAGTCACAAAGTAGGTATTATTTCCCAGTTGATGCACAAATTCATAGTTAACATTCCTTGCTCTGTCAGTTGATTACTTTTGCCTGAATGTCGGAAAGGCCTCCATTGAAAATACTATGTCTCTGAGATGGACATAGTGAAATTTGCCATGTGACCTGTTGCAAACATGTAAACTATTATTGACCCTTTGTACACATCACAATAGATCCCACTTCTAACAATGTGGGCAGAACCAACTTTGTGGCTACTTTCCCCTTGATTGGCAAGATACTGGGAGAAATAGCCTACACAATTGATCCCGATTATTATGACTTTGATAGTCACATAAAACTTTCCAATAGTATGGGGTCATATCATGGAAGTGTTGTGGAGATTTACAGCATTCCCTTTAAGATTCAAAAATTAGTGAATTTCTTTTGGGATGCATGATTATCTGAAAAACCTTATCTATGTGAGCTTGCCCGTGCTTGAAGACCTGTAGAGGAAAGCATTCTCTTGGTTCCATCACCATCACATGGATGTTTGATCAGGCAACAGTTTTCTTGGTGGTTGCTCCCACCAAGTGTTGAACCCTCTACCCCAGGAGATCTGGTTAGCCCTTTCCCTACTGTCTTTCTGTCAGTAGGTAAAGACTTTTATTTATTTATTTAAGGAGACATTTGGTTTTTAGTATGTTGTGACAGAGTTTGTAATGGGTGTGTGTGTGTGTGTGTGTGTGTAGTAATTTTATTATGTTTTAAGCATCTTTTAAATATTGTTTTTAGCACATGTTTTAAAATAGAATTTTAGTTTCTGTTTTAATTTTGTATTTCTAGTTTTTAAATTGTACAGTAGGAGCCCTGTATCCATGGGTGATAAATTCCTGGACTTACTGTGGAAGGTGAAACAGCAAACCCTCTTAAAATGAATGATTTCTGGTGGAGGTAGACCATAGAGTTGCGCTGGAGAACATAGAGATCCCTAGAGAGAACACCCCCCTAGGTATTTCTAGGTCCTCCAGCATGACTCTATGGCCAACTTCTTCCACAAGCATATGTTAGTATGCATTGGAGGACCTAGAAAAATGGTTAGAGAGATGACTTATTTTTTGGACATGTGTAAGTGAAATTGTGGCTATTGCTCCCACAGATACAAGGGTTATACTCTTGTTTTTGTTGTTGTGATTTTAAACTGTGGCACACCACCTTGAATCTCATGCTTGGAAAAAAGTAGGATATAAATTAATAAAGCAAGCAAACAAACAACAGTTCACACTGTGTGTATATGAGTGTGAAGATGTCAGGGTCATCTGTTACCTACAACAATGGACCAAGCTACTTCTGTCCCTATAATAGAGGTTTACTCTAAAGAAATCAGCAACAGAAGTTTTTCATGACATGGAGGTAACTATAGCTTGGAAAAATTACTCTCGAGAATTCCTCACTCAGTATAGCAAGTCTAATCCAGTGCTACAGCAGTAGTGGGGATTTTATCTTCAGAGCCAGCATGGTGTAGTGATTTCAGCATTGGACTACGACTCTGGAGACCAGGCTTTGAATGTCGACTCAGCCACGGAAATCCATTGGGTGACCTTGGATGAGTCATACACTCTCAGCCTCAGAGGAAGGCAACCTGTCTCTGAACAAATCTTGCCAAGAAAACTCTGTGATAGGCTCGCAATAGGATCACCCTAATAATAATAATAATAATAATAATAATAATAATAATAATAATAATAATATTTTATTTTTAACCCGCCCCTCTGCAGCGCAATCGGGGCGGCTTACAGCAAGTTAAAATACAGCAGTTAAAACATTCCCAATTCCTACAACCCCCACCCAAAACCCACCCCTTAAAATAGAATTAAACTAATTGATTTTTTAAAATCAGACATTGTCAAATTAACATTAAATTAAAATAACCAACAGCAACAATAGCTGCATGTAGCAGATTGGCCAGTCAGAAGGGGGAGGGGCAAATTTAATCCACCTCTATTATCCCTGCAAGGGGGTTATTCTGGGAAGGCCCGCCGGAAAAGGTCCGTCTTGACTGCTTTCTTGAAAGCAGTCAGAGATGTACTAAGATGGACCTGCTCCGGCAGGTCATTCCACAGCTTAGGGGCAGTGACAGAGAATGCCCTTTGAGAAGTCTGTCTGAGATTTGTCTTCGGTTGATGGAGCAAGTTTTTCCCCGCTGAACGGAGGGCACGAGGGGGGTCATACGGGGAGAGGCGGTCCCTAAGATAGGATGGACCCAAGCCATGTAAGCTCAAAACTACTTGAAGACATACAAGAACAAAAAACTTTAAATTGGATTTAAGCCTCTGCTGTAGTATCTGAATTTTGTATTTTAGTTTTATACAATTGTTTTTCATTGTTTCATTTTATATTTGGATGTGCTTGTTTTGGAAGACACTTAGAGAGTTTGTATTATGGGTAGCCATGTAAATGTGGCAAATAAATAATAAATTGCTGTACATCAAATTGCTTTGGAAGGAATAAATCAAGAGTTGGCAGCAAGCCACTAAAGTGATGCTGAAATCCATCTGAGTTTTCCATTCCTTCGTGATGTATTAGTATTTTCCCCCCACACAATGAACAAGTATGAGCTGCAAACTGGTTTGGTGTATATTAATACAGAACGGCTAAAAAATTGTTGAGGATGTGAATGATAGATCTCTCCTGCTTTGATCAGGATTGCCAGGTTAGGAATATCCCAGGTCCTGAGATTTCAGGGTCTAAATCAGAGACCTGGTGAAACCTTCTGGCAATGTCACAGGGTGGGTTCTGGTGGTGTTATTAACCATGACACATTAAGCATCAGACACAGTTGCTCAGACCATGTGATACAAATAATAAACCCATACTAAAATATGGGAGCCAGCCTGGCATAGTGATTTGAGTTGGACTGTGGCTCTGGAGACCAGAGTCGATTCCCAGCTGGATGATAAAAGCCACTGGGTGACCTCGAGCAAGTCAGATGTTCTCAGCCTCGGGGGAAGGCAATGGCAAACCTCCTCTGAACAAGGTCACTGTAAGTCAGAAACAACTTGAAGGCACGCAACAACAACAGCAGCAACAAAAAGAAACATATCCATCTGGTTGAAAATTAAGTTTTTTCATACTGTGCACTGAACTGGAAAAACAATCTTACTCTGTCTTCAACACCTTAGAAACATTAGTTTTAAGAACACATGGGAGCTGCAGTCCAACTAAATAAAGGTTTTCAAATTGTACTTTATACAGAAAATAGTAACCATTTTAAAGCAGAAGCAGGCCCCCCTGAATACACAGAAATAAATCGATGGGTAGATGGATAGATGGACAGACAGACAGACAGACAGAATTAAGCTGCTTTAAAGATGCCACAGTTTCTCTCTCCAGGTAGTACTTCCCCCTTTGTCTTCAGCTAACTTCAGATGCTGCGAACAGAGTTCAAAGTGCAAAAATAGCTTTCATTCAGCTCAGCAGGTGGGAGAGAAGAGGAGAGGGTAGCCTACAGAACCTGGTAGGCTCCATAAATGCTGCAGCCTCTCCTAGGACGTTATCACACGTGGGCCACAAACCAACAATAAAGTGGAAATGAGACATCCTGAAAATAAACCGAAAATAAACCTTGATTCCGCAAATGGCTTTCACACGTAATTACCTTAATTCCAAAATTACAGTAAGCTCATGCTAACACCGCATTTAACATTCACACACAAGTGAGAAAAGCCCGTAAATGTACTAGAAATTATCTTCTAGCACAGGGACTGGCAACCTACGGCCCGGGGGCCGGTTAAGGCCCTGGGCCCCGGACTTACCGGCCCCGTCCAAAGGCTGCCGCCGTCGCTGCCGCCGCGCGCCACCCTTGCCGCCACGTGCCGCTGCTGGGGAGCGTTTTTGGGTGCGCTTGTCGCAGCCACCATTTTGGAAGCCAAAATGGCGCTCGCGCCGCGTTTGCGCATGCACAATTCTTTTGCGCATGTGCTAACGCGTCGCGACCGCCATTTTGGCTTCCACAATGGCGGCCGCGCATGCGCCATGGCAGCTGCGGCGGTGCGCGCCGGCAGCGTGCGCGGGGGGTCGCGTGCGCAGGAGGAGGGTGTGCGCGCGCATGTGTGCGCGTGCTCCGCCATTCCCCCCCCCTTTGGCCCAGCCGAGCGGCAACTTTTTTGAGACCAGCCCAGGTCTCAAAAAGGTTGCCTGTCCCTGTTCTAGCACATGCGCGGATATAGCTATGCTCGCCGCGGCTGTCACTTGCCGTGGCTGTCACTCGCTGCGGCTGTAACCCCTTCCCCAGGTCGTCCTTGGAACAGCCAGCCCTCCGCATGGCCGGCGATCCGAGGACGACCTCCCGCTGCAGCGGAAGAGTCGCCAAAGGTGCGCCGCAGCCTTTTGCAGCGCACCTTCGGTGACTTGTGAAAGGAGTGCCAATTTAGCGCTCCTTTCAGGGGCGGCGAAGCTGCGCCGCAGGGCCGAGGTGTGGGGATACTTCGGCCCCGCAGCGCAGCTTCCCGGGGCGGCCCACGGCTGCCCGTCCTTCAAGTCGCCGAAGGTGCGCCACAAAAGGCTGCGGCGCACCTTCGCCGACTCTTCTGCCACAGCACTTGCAAATGCTGCGGCGGGAGGTCCTCCTCGGAGCGCCAGCTGTGTGGAGGGCCAGCTGCTCTGAGGACGACCTGGGGAAGGGGTTGGGGTGCCGATCGTGCGGCTGCCCCTCCCCTTCCCTGCCCCCAAGATGGCTCAATTAGCCATCTGCTGAGGGGGAAGGAGACGCTGCCTCGAGGACCCAGCAGAACCATGGGAAAATGCGGGGAAATGCTTCCAAATGCGCATTTGCTTTTCACATTACGGCAAATGCAAAATTACCTTAATTTCGCATTTGCATTTCCTCAAAACAACCGAATTTCAAAAGATCTCAGTTAACACCAGTTTCTATCCACTTTCTGTCCAGTTTCTGTGCGACATCGTGTGAAAACGCGAGGCACAAATCCAGTTTCTGTTTGGGATTTGTGTGGATTAACCAGCAGATTTGACCCCGTGTGATAACGTCCCTAGTTTGTGTTATCGTCCTCAATCACTTTTGCCATAATCTGATGGTGGTTGGCCACACAGAATCATAGAGTTGGAAGGGAACATAAAGGCCATTTAGTTCAATCCCTGCCATGCAGGCACACTGTCAAACTACTCCCAATAAATAGTCACCCAACCTCTGTTTAAAAAACTCCAAAGAAGGAGAATCCACCACCCATGTCCTAGTTTTATCTGTGAAGTGTTAGAGGGTATGTTAGAGGGTCTTCTTCACCCTGAAAATAATAGCAGTATGGGCAGGTCCTGATACACGGGAACCCTGTCCTTCTCTGGTAAGTAACACTTATGAGGATATTAGTTAAGTTGTGGAAATAGTTTAAAAATGCAAAAGATTAACCCCCTTTACAAGCCCAATCCAAAGTCCAACCCACCCCCTTTGGTTTTCAGCAAACACACACACACAGGCCTAAAAAATAATCCCTCAAACAAACAGGACATCTGATCACAGAATGTCCCATATTATGTCTAGTTTGGCCCCCAAAAGTTTCCTCTTGACTGGGGACAGGGTGATAACACAGAGCTAATCGAAACCACCACACTTGTTGGCTCCATTTATTATATTTCTTTTAGGCAAGCTGTAGACTGCAGCTTAATTTGTTTGGAGAGGTAGTGTAGCATAACAGTTAAGAAAAGAGCTGTGATCCAGGAGGTTTCTGGCAGACATTGCGCCTCTTCCAGGCACTCTGGGCAACTGATGCAAGTCTGGCAGGAGGGCAGGAATTTCTGCTCTGGGACTTTTGTGAGTGCATAGGCTGCCAAAAAAACCAAAACCAAACAAACAACAACAACAAAACCACCAAAAACAAAGCAAAACCTACAGACATTTTTGATGTTAAAAAGTGCAGCTTCGTTCAGCCCATTCATAGACACACGTACATACACACACCGCCAGCAGAAAGGCAATTTGGGAATATAGAGAGGTCAAGGACCACAAAAGCAGCTGAGGGCTAGATGCAGCCCCAGAGTTGCATTTTTCCAAGTCTGCTGTAGATAAGCTTTGGCTGTCTCTTGGCCTCAGATAGCATCTATAAAATAGACATGTTAATACTGTCCTGACAAGTTTGTTGTAAGGCTTGTTGATAAGAAAAATATAGATGAAGATGATAAGATGAAGATGGTAGAGATAAGATGAAGTTGATAAAGATAAATACAACCTAGATGTTGTAAAGCTTATTGATAAGTAAAGTATAAATGAAGTAACTGGAGTGTTTAGAGAAAATTGTATTATTTGCTGATGATTTTATGCTTGGACCGCATTGCAGGTGGCTAAAATCATAGAATTCATAGTTGGAAGAGACCACATGGGCCATCCAGTCCAATCCCATTCTGCCATGCAGGAACACACAATCAAAGCACCCCTAACAGATGGCCATCCAGCCTCTGTTTAAAAACCATTAAAGAAGGAGACTCCACCACTCTCCAAGGGAGTGGGTTCCACTCTTGAACAGATTGTACTGTCAGGAGGTTCCTCCTAATGTTGAGGTGAAATAGCTTTTCCTCTAGTTTGAATCCATTGCTCTGGGTCTTATTCTCTGGAGTAATAGAAAATAAGCTTGTTGCACCCAAAATATGACACCCCTTCAAATATTTATACAGGGCTATCATATCACTTCTTGACCTTCTCTTCTCCACACTAAACATACCCAACTCCCTAAGTCTCTCCTCATATGTCATGGTTTCCAGGCCCATCACCATTTTGTCTCCCTCTTCTGGACATCTTCCAGCTTGGCAACATCTTTTTAGAATTGTGGTGCTCAGAACTGGATACAGTATTATAGGTGAGGCCTGACCAAAGCAGAATAGAGTGGCACTCTTACTCCCCTTGATCTAGACATTGTACTGCTGTTGATGCAAGGTAGAATCGCATTGACTTTTTTAGCTACCACATCATGCTGTTTACTCATGTTCAACATATCATCTACTAGGATTCCTAGATCCCTTTCACATGTAGGAGTTTATCACATGGGGGCAAACTGCAACAATCCTGTGCAGAAACAGGATTTTAAAAATAGAAAAAAACTCGCGAAAGCAGGTAGTTTTTCACACACAATGGGGTTAATGTGACATTAACCAAAACAGAAAGTAAACAAACCTACTCTTTTTTACTTTCAGGATTTTCCTAAAGTAAAAAGGAGTGGGTTTTGTCTGGTTTCCATTCCGGTTAATGTCGTGTTAATTCTCATCAACGTTAATGTTCTTTTACGGGGTTTTTTTTTTACTTTCTGTTTGGATTAACCCTGAACGTCATCTGAAAAACTACCTGCTTTTGCAGTTTTCCCCCCAGTTTAAATCCAGTTTCTGCATCGGATGCATCCTATAAGATAAACTCTGTAGCCTTGTAAAGCCAGGTGTCCCCCATCCTATATCTATGCATTTCATTTTTTCTGCCTAAGTGCAATACTTTAAATTTCTCCCTGTTGAAATTCATTTTGTTAGTTTTGGCCCAGCTTTCTAATCTATTAAGGTCATTCAATCAAAGAAGATACTGCCCTGAGTTTGCAAAACCTGAGGTTGATAACAGGCTGACTTTGATAACAGGATGACCCTGATAACAGGCTAACTTGGAAGTCTCTTATTCATTGGGTTGCCATAAGCTGAAGTTGACTTTGTGGCACTTAACAACAACAATAAGGCTTCTGAGCCTTGAAGTAATCAACTGTGGGTTGAGTATTCCTTGTCCAGAATGCCAAATTCCAAAACACTCCAAAATTGTTCATGTGGGTGGCTGAGAAAGTAACACATTTGCATTCTGATGGTTCAGTGTACACAAATTTCATGCTCAAAATTATTATTCATAAAATTATCTTCAGGCTATGTGTACAAGGTATATAGTAAACACAAATGAATTTCATGTTTAGACTTGGGTCCCATCTCCAAGATATCTCATTTATGTATATGTAAATATTCTAAAATCACAAAACATCTTGAAATCCAAACCACTTCTGGTCCCAAGCATTTCAGATAAGGGGACTTAACCTGTATCATTATAATAGATAAATCAGATGGACAGATGGAATAGATAGATAGATAGATAGATAGATAGATAGATAGATAGATAGACAGATAGACAGACCACCACATCTTGCTAAATATATAAATTCTGCCAGGTAGGGGTTTAGCCTACAAATGAGGTTCTGGGAGGCCACCTGTGTTTTATATCTGGCTAGCTGTTTCCAAGTATCTTTTCTGTTATTACAGCCATAGAGGCACATTGTGGAAGCATTAACAAGGCTAGCAATAAAAAATGGTTGCATAAGTGCAAAAGACAAAGAAGAAGAAAAGAAAAAGAAAAAGAAAAGCCATACCAGAGCACTGAATGTACAAAAAATAAAAGTAAAACAAAAATCCAAGACCCTCAAATAAAAAGAGTCAGTCTCTTTTCAAAGAAAACTAATGATTTCATGATGTGAGTAGTTATCTTCATTACTATAAGACATATGGTTTCATAAATACAAGAACCATGGTGGGGTATTATTTGTAAAATTTTAAGGCCACAGTGCATGCTAACCTTAGAACAGCTAGAAATACTAACCGATGATGAGAAGCAGATCTACAACTATGAATCTATGTAAACAAAAGGCTGCTAAAAAAATGGCTGATGGTGCTCAAGTTAACATTGTCAATTAAGAGAAAGTGATATGCTCTTAAATGTAATTGAAATCAATGGGCAAATTTGTGATTTTGTATTTGTTTTGTTTTATTTTGTTTTGTGAACAATATTTCTATCCTACCCAACAACTAAAGCTTCCTGGGCAAGTCACTCACTGAGGTTAAGAGGACCATAAAAATACAAGAATATAACAATAAAACAAAACCGAATGTAAAATCTAAAACAAATTAAAACAGCTGTAGGATAAAAGTAAAATAAAACAACAGCAGATAACATGGGCATTCCAAGCATATGAAAAGTGGTAACACTTTTTTTTTTCAAAAGTAAGATTAAAAACCCCAGTAACTTGGAAATAGAAAGGACTTCACTGACTGTGGAAAAGTTGATTGTTTAGGTGCTGGGCAAGCTCATTTGAGGAGGGTGTTCCACAATCAATACTACACCACTGGAAAGACCCTTGATCTAGTAGCTATATCTCTTTATTCATTGGGTGAGATCACCAAGGGAAGAGCTTCAGACGATTGCCTTAGGGCAGGGGTAGGCAACCTTTTTGAGCCAGGGGCCGGGTTGCTGTCCCTCAGACAATTGGGGGGCCGAAGCACAATAAATAAATAAATAAATAAATTAAAAAAAATTTAAAAAATTAGAAATATATGCATGCACACTCTCTCAGCCCCAGAAAAGCCATGGCAAAACCACTGTGGAGATTTTACCAAGAAAACCCCAAGAACAAGTAATAACAACAATAATCAATATCATCATGGCGGGCGGCAGTGGCGGGGGGAGGCGGGGGCGGCGGCAGCAGCGGTGGCAGGACCGGCCTGGGGCCGGTCCAAAGGCCTCGCGGGGCCGCATCCAGCCCCGGGCCTTAGGTTGCCTACCCCTGCCTTAAGGTCTGAGTAGATGTATATAAGAGGAGCTCCTTTATGATTTTAAAAAATTAGTGGGACTCACGCATCCCTCAAAATGTTGCTGAACTACAGTTCCCAGTATTCTTCACCACTGTCTATGCTGGCTAGAGTTTCTCAGATTTGTGGTCAAAAACCATTTGGAAGGTATCTCAGTTCCCACCCTTGCTTTAGAGGTTGGAATCAACATGTTGAACTGAGCTTGGAAAGTGTCTGGCAGACATGGTAGAAGAAAAAGCACTGGCATAATATATGGCATTTGGTTCCAGGCAACAACAGATCTTACTCTGTTTTGGATTAACTGATTTTTTAAAAGGTGATTCCACATGTAAACACAATAGGAATCCAAAGGAAAGGTCCCCAGAGAATGGATAACTGTAGGAAGGCAAGCTCCACCCAGATAGGAACACAGCTCAAGCAGGCAAGCAAACTACCCAGTGGTAGCACTTGCATCTTATCTGAATTGTATTCCATCTTATTGATTCTCATCCAGCCCATTGCTATGCCCAGATTCTTGTTCAGAACTCCCATTGCCTCACCTCACTTAAAAGGAGGTTAAAGCGAGATGGTATCTGCATATACCTAGATAACCTCTTCTAGTGCTTTCATGTAGATCAGTTCTTTTCAATCAGATTTTGTTGGACTTCACCTGTATGGAAGAGGGTAGAGAGAAGTACATATGAGAAGAATATGAAAAGAATTATTTGCTTGATGACTTGAAAATGTGCAAGTAGTGAAGAACACAGCTAACAATAATATTAGTGGAACATTTGATGGGAAGTTTCTTCACTTTTTTATTGTCTGATAGAGAGCTGTGAAAAGTTATTTGGTTTTTTGGGTTGCTTTCGAAGTCACACTGGCTTCTTTTTTATTTAAATAATTTTATTTATCATTATTTATACTTCTAAAAAAAAGCTTTCACACATAAGCTAAGTACATCCATAATTTCCTAAACTACATTACTAAACTTCTGTAAAGTTGCTTTGACAATAAATATGATTGTCCATAGTCTTAATTCATACATCTTTTTCTTTTCTATCATCATTATTAAACCTCAGCTCTCTTTCACCAACTTCATTATTCATATCTTATAATTTCCATATATATTTCCATACACTCTATCTTTCAATCATCTTATCCCTCCACAATAAGATTCTTTAACATTTCATTGGTTTACTTGCTCTACTTCGACCATCTTTTCTTACTATATTCTTCTACGAGAGACCATTCTTTATCTACCTTTTCTAGATCAACCTGGTTCAACGGGGCAGTTAGTCTATCCATTTCTTTCATTTCAGTCAGCTTCAATAACCATTCATCCACAGTTGGTAACTCTTGTTTTTTCTGTGCTATTAACAGTCTTGCAGCTGAGACCATATATAAAAGAATTCTCCAATATTTTCTCTGTAACCTCTGATCTGTCTGATTTAACATATTTAATAGATATATTTCCGGTTTCAATTCACACTTAACTTTAAGAATATCTTGAATTGTTTCATGAATTTTCTTCCAATAAATTTTCATCTTAGAACATCTCCACCAAATATGAAGCCAAGATCCAACATTTTGTTTACATTTCCAACAAACATTTGAATTTGTATTGTAAATTTTTGCAATCTTTGCTGGAGTTAGATACCATCTTTGTTCCATCTTCCAATAGTTCTCTTTTAAATCTTGTGATTTAGTAAATTTCTCAGTTTTCCTTCTTGCATATTCCCAGCTTTCCAAATCAATTGTTTTCCCTATATCCGTTGGCCATTTAATCGTATTTTCTGAAATTAAATCTCTTTCTTATTTTCTATCCAGCAACATTTTATACAGTTTACTTGTCCTTTTCATTTTTGATGTAGGGCCTCGGCAGACGACTAATAGAGTCGTCTTCGAGGCCCGGAAGAGGAGGGGCAGCCGCACGAGTGGTGCCCCTTCCTCTTCCTGAGGTCGCCCTCAGAGTCGCCGGCACTCCGCACGGCCGACGCTCCGGGGATGAGCTCACACTGCAGCGACCGCATGCGCTGCGGCGGAAGAGTCAGGGAAAGTGCGCCCGCCGCTTTTAGGGTGCACTTTCCCTGACATCTAAAAGGAGCGCCAATTTGGAGCTCCTTTTAGGGACGCCGCAGGAGCGCCGTGGTGCGGAGGCTCCGCTCCGCCAGCGCTCCGTCCGGCGGCGTCCCGGAAGCAGTCGTCTGCTTCCCCCCTTAGTCAGGATCTCATCTAATTCATTTGGTTCTTCTTCAAGTCCTCTATTTTGCTGTCCATCTTAAATCTTTCCCTCAGTTGTGTATACAATAATCAATGCATTTTAGGATCTAGCTGCTCCAACTCCTCAATTCCCTTAATTTCAAATTTATTTTCTTCTGACTTTTTAAGTATGTCTTTATATCTCAACCAAGTATCCACTGCAGTCCATCTTCTAAAAAAAGCTTCATGTGGAGATATCCATAGCGGAATTTTTCTATATATCATCTTCTTTGTTTCTTCCCATATCCTTAAAAGTGCTCTCCTTATCACATGGTGTTTAAATTCTTTATGCACGGCCACTTTCCCATACCATACATACCCGTACCACCCAAATCGGTTGTTAAAACCTTCAATATTTAATAATCTCATATTTTTAAATAGAATCCAGTCAAACAACCAACTGAGTGTGTTGGCATGGTGGTATAATTCTAGGTTTGGAGCACTTCTCCTTCCTGCTTTTTTACATTGCATCATCGTTACCCAATTAACTCTTGCTCTTTGTCCCTTCCAAATAAATGCTCTCAAATCTCTATGCCATTCTTTAAATACTTTGGATTTGTGTATAATTAGGATACACTGAAATAAAAAGTTCATTTTAGGTAATTCTACCATCTTAATTACTTTGACTCTCCCTGTCATTGTCAAGTTCAGTTTATTCCAATTTATCAAATCATTCTTGATTTCTTTCCATTTTGTTTTATAATTATTATCAAACAAGTCCGTGTTCCTCTTAGTTAACCAAATTCCTAAGTATTTAATTTTATTTTTTACTGAACACTTAGGGCCTAATCAATCTCCAAGGGCCATTATGGGCCTTTGCAGACTGCCAGAAATAGTGCAAATTGACTCCACTTTAACTACCCTGGCTCAGTGCTAGGGAATCATGAGAACTGTATTTTTTTCTGAGACATTGAGCCTTCTCTGTCAGAGAGCTCTGGTGCCACAATAAACTACAGTTCCCATGATTCCCTAGCACTGAGTCAGGGCAGTTCAAGTGGACTCAATTTGCACTATTTCTGGCAGTCTGCAAAGGCCCTTTGTAATCTCCTCTAAATGAATCTTTTCTTTTTTTGTCATATTCATAGGGCCTTTGCTGACTGCCAGAAATAGTGCAAATTGAGTCCACTTTTAATTGAGGCACTGCCCTGGCTCAGTGCTAGGGAATCATGGGAATTGTATTTTTTTCTAAGACATTGAGCCTTCTCTGTCAGAGAGCTCTGGTGCCACAATAAATTCCAGTTCCCATAATTCCCTAGCATTGAGCCAGGGCAGTGCCTCAATTTAAAGTGGACTCAATTTGCACTATTTCTGGCAGTCTGCAAAGGCCCTTAGTCATTATAACTGTTTCCCCCCAATTAATTTTAAAACCAAAATCTTCTATTATTTGGAAAGTATTTGTGATTTGTAACTTTGGGTCCTCTAGAATAATAACCAAATCATCTGCAAAGGCTTGTAATTTGTACTCTTGTTCTTTAATTTTCATCCCTTTTATACCGTCCTCTTGCCTTATTCTATTCATTAGTACTTCCAGTACCATTATGAATAACAATGGTGATAATGGACAACCTTGCCTCATTCCTTTTGCAATTTTAAATTTATCCGTACGTTTCCCATTTATAATCAACTGCGCAAATTGTTCTCCATAAATCTCATTTATCCATCCACAAAAATTTGGCCCCATCTCCATTTTTTCAAATAACTGCTTCATAAAACTCCAGTTCACATTGTCACATGCTTTTTCCACATCAGCAAATATTATTGCTAATTTCTATCATTTTTTTTTTTATAATACTCAATGGTATCCATTATCAACCAGATGTTATTTTTTAATTGCCTCGGTGGTAAAAATCCTGACTGCTCTTCATGAATCAGATCCACCAAAATATTTTTCAGTCTCTCTGCCAGTATTAATGCCATAATCTTATAGTCGTTATTCAAAAGGGATATAGGTCTATAATTCCTGATTTCTTTCTCATCTTTACCTTCTTTTGGAACCATCATGATATTCACACTTTTCCAAGTATCTGGAATCCCTTCCTTAATGACATTGTTTAATGTTCTCAATAAAGAAGCTTTGATCTCTGCTATAAATGTTTTATAATAGATTGCTGTGAAGCCATCTGGTCCTGGTCTTTTTTCAATTTCCCAATGGCTTGAATTAATTCATTCTCAGTAATTTCTGCGTTTCATAACTTTTGTTGTTCTGTTGTTATTTTATTGATCCTTTGTTTGTCTAGGTATTTACTAATCTCTTCCCCATCGCAATCATCTGCCTTATATAATTTTCTGTAATATCTCTGAAATGCTTCCTGTATCCCCTCTTGTACATGTATGATTTTGTCATCTTCTTTTATCTTAGTAATCGTTCTCTGAGATTTCTCTTTTCTTAATCTGTACGCTATCCATTTCCCTGGTTTGTTAGCAAATTCAAAATGTCTTTGTTTAATAAATTTCATCTTCATTGCTACTTTCTCAGTTATTTTCTTATCTAGTTGTTTTCTAAGCCATTGTAAGTGTTTATTTTTCTTGTCGCTTGTAGGATCATTGGTAAGTTTTAATTCTGCATTTCATATGTCCTTTTCCAATCTTTCCATATCTTTTACACGCCATCGTTTCAATTCTGCTCCTCTTTGCATCATCACTCCTCACATCACAGCTTTACTAGCATCCCAAATAGTTTTAGCTTTAATAGAGTCAGAGCTGTTTTCCAGAATATATTGATTTTTCTCTGAAATTTTTATCATTCAGCAAGCTGTCATTTAATTTCCTAAAAAAATGTTTTTTCTCTGTTTCCAATCTTAGTAAAATTGGATTATGATCTGCTGCAGTTTGGAGCATTATTTCCATTTCTTTAAAATTGGTTATTAATTCTGATGTTATCACAAACATATCTATGCTTGAAAATGATTTAAAGCTTTCAGAGAAAAAAGTGAAACCATCTTTTTTTTGGATAAAGATTATCCCATACATCAATCAAATTAAGTTGTTCTTGCAATTCAAAAAAGGAGACTGGTAGTTTCCCTTGATTCTTTTTACCTTCCTTTTTGAGAATCTGTCCTTTTTGGGGATCAATTACCCCATTCCAATTATCTAGTAAAATTAAATTTGTATAGTCTTCCTTTTGTATTTCTTCATTTATTCTTTTATAAAATTCCAGCTGTTTCTCTGCTGGGGCATAAATCCCAACCAAAAGATATTTAAGATTTTCTATTTGTATCTCGATACCAATATAATGACCATTTTGGTCCTTAAAAATTTCTTTTCCTCCATATTTATTCTGAACATACATTACCACTCTGCCCCCCCCTTTTTTTTCATTTGCTGCAATGAACATCTGACCAAGTTTTGGGATTATTCAAATAATTTGTTTCTTTTTTCTTAATCTTAATTTCTTGTAAACAGATCACATCCAATTTCTTTTTGATTAAGTAGTGGAAAACTTTACTTCTTTTATATTTCGAATTCAGGCCCTTCACATTCCATGAGATGATTTTGGTCACCATTTCTTCTTTAAATTAATTAACCAATATATTATTCTATATCTTCCCCCCCTCCAGTATACTTTTCTATGCTTTTGTCCTCTTCCGAAAACAGCTCTCCCATTATATTTACTTGGGAATCTTCCTCTTCGTCTTCTCATTTTGTCAATTGTTTTAATTCCATGTCTTCCTCTACTCTCCTCTTTTGTTTTCCTTCATGCTCTTATTCAAACTTCTCTGATTGAAGTGTTATCAAGAACTATCTAGCTTTCATAATGGAGTTTACCCTATATCTTCTTTGGTTGTACCAGAGCAGAACTCCTTCAATTCTATCCCACGCGTATCAAATTTGCCTTTGAGTCAATTCCTGTGTTAAAAACTTGTAATCTTGTCTCCTTCTCAATACTGCCATTGGAACGTCCTTTTAAATTCCTATAGTTTTTCCTTCAATTTGAAGGTCTTCTTGATAACTCCTTTGCAAAATTTGCTCCTTCACCCTACTTCTAACAAATGAAATCACTATATCTCTGGGTACATTTTTCTCCTTCGCCACCACAGAACTGATTCTGAAGACTTTATATCTCTCGTTATCTCTTCCTTGGATATTCCAATAAAGTCTGCTAGAATAGATGTGACTTTTTCATATAGATCTTGTGCTGGCTCTTCAGGTAGCCCTCTCAGCTTCAGGCATTTTTCCCTATAATGGACCTCTTGCAATAAATTTAAATTGCTCTCCCATTTTTGTTGCTCAGCTAGCTCCGTTGTTGTCTTCCTTAATTCATTTGTTTTGCCTTTCAAATCCTCCACATCTGTCTTTAAACCTTCATTGGAAATCTTGTCCAGCTTCTTTCCAAATTCTCCTAACTCTAGTTTTCTCTGAATATGCTAGCCACAGATGCTGGCGAAACGTCAGAAAGAAACTCTTCTAGAACATGGCCACACAGCCCGAAAAACCCACAAAAAACTATCTCCTAACTCTCTCTGTAGATCCTCCTTTGCTTCTTTTCTAGATTGCTTCAATTAATTCTTCACTTCCACCCTACGTTTTTGAAACTCCTCTAACAAAACTTGCATAGGATCTGTTGTTTTAGTCACTGTGTCTGTGGATCTTTTTCTCTGAAGCATGACTCCACTAGGAGTTGTTTTTTTTAATTCTAGACGCAGTTCCAGTTGCCATTTCTTCTGTATCTTTGATAGGCCTTTGCCTTTTAATTCCAATACTTCTTTTAAATTATTTTCTTCTTTTTCTTAATCTACTTACTTTTTAAAAGGTCTTCCATATATTTAAATGCTCAAAAATATTCACTCCTGGTGTCCCATTCAATATCAAATTCAATAGTTTTAACAAATTAATTTAACAAATTTAACAATCTTTACCTATCAATTTATTCAATATTAATATCCTATATATCCAATAATCAACAATAATCAATTCTAATCAATTGTCAATTATACTTAAACCCCTCTCAATTCAGTTCATGCATATATCAATCCTTTAATTGTTAATAATTAATTCTAGTCAATTATTAATTAATCAAGTTGTTTAGTTGTTCATCAATAAATCATAATCTAATTAAAATCGTTTCCAACATTTCTTGATTCTTAATTTCAATCTAGTTGTATATAGAATCAGAATGGATACTTAAATTAAATGAAATATATACAAGCCTCTTATCCTTAAATTCATTCCATTACCCTCTGTTATTAAATCACACAGTCCCACCAACCTCTGAGGTAATCTTTCCCACTACTAAATAACAAAATCCCATCAAATAATGTTCCCTTCTTTTACTGCATCTTCATCTCTTTCAGTTATTTATATGAAGACCATTTTCATTTAGTCCACCTCTTGCAATTCCTCCCTTGTCTCTTCGTTGCTATTTTAATTACTATTATCGTTGTATCCTCCTCCTGTCCTCCTCCTGTTCGTTCTTTCTTTCTGTCCTCTATTTGTTGCTTTCTGATCTTCCTTCTCTCCTTAAATCAGGGCCCTTCTTTGGACTTTATATTCAATGTTCGATGTCCCCTCCCCGTCCTCCTTCCATCAGAACTTTCTCTCATTAAGCCAGGCTCTGGTCTCTTTTTCTCCTTCCGATGTCCCGTCCTCCTGTCCTCCTTCTGTTGTGTCTTTCTCTCTTTAAACCAGCTCTATTCCCCTGGCCTTGCTTCTCAGCACCCCAAGCTCCTGTCCTGCTTCCACCAGGTCTTTTTTGCCACTCTTCAAAACTCCACACCTAGATGTTTTTTGGACCTCATCCAACTGTGTGGCTAATTATCTTAAAGGCATCAGATCTTGTCTGATCTTGGAGCTAACCAGGGTCAGTTCTGGTTAGTATCTGGATGGGAGACTGCCAATGTATACCAGGTGCTGCAAGCTATATTTCAGAAGAAGGAAGTGGCAAAACCGTCTCTGAGTGTTCCTTGCCTATGAAATTAATGGTGTTACTGTAAGTTGTCAGATGACTTGAGACACATACAAACAAATACAATTGTTTGAAGGATCATAGGCTGTGACCACAGCCATTCGAAGATCAACCAGTGGTTTCCATGTTATGGTGGTCAGTGACTTCCATCTCATTGGTGCAGGAAATTCATCCTGGGTTTCCCTTATAGACTTTAATGGAGTTATTCAAGGTACAGAACCAATTTTTTTCTGGGGGAGGGATAAGACCCAGTGCCTTGGATCGCTCTTTTAAAGTATGAAATTAAAAAAAAAAAAAATGAAGCACACCCAACATGGAAGCCACATCCCTCCCAGGCACTCATGTTGGCCATATGAACTCTTCTCTTTTCTTCAGGTTTGTTAGAGAATACTTTTGTCTCTACATGTTTCTCAATGTGCACACAAAACATCCCCCAGGACTGGAGTATAGGACAATCCTTTCTCATATGGGTCCCTAATTATACTTTGAGGCAGTTTGTAAAATATTTATATCTTCTATTGTGGTACTCATTAGCCATGGTTTCACCCTAAACTTCATATTTTACCTCCTGTTCTTTATTCTTACAACCTCCTCTAAGGCAATGGCATAATCATACCACATAATGTGGAAGAAATGCAAATATTCTGGCAGAACAGAATCTATCAAGCCAGTTATTGTTCCTAGTTGTTGTGGGTGGAATGAACATTGTTTCTGTTGAAGATGGTGGCCAAAACCTTATTCCTCTAAATCAACAGCACAGCTCTTACCAGCTTCAGTGTAGGAAGGTTATCATAAGAAGAAGAAAAAATAGACCAGAAGGAATAATGTAACCACTGTTCTTAAATAGATGCAATCTATTAATACCAACATCAATGGCATAATGTTTATGAGTTAAAGAAGTGGCCAATGTATATTCAAATTTTTTTTGAAAAAATGAAAGGGCTCAACAGGTTATCATTGATCTAATTATACCCCAGACAGATTGTGGAGACAGGTGGAGAGAGAATCTGCTGTAATTCACAGATATATAAATCCCAGGAAGCTTTGAAAATCTTGCAAGAGACGGACTCATTTAACATTAAACTGTCTGAGCAAGAGAGGATCAGACATGCTTGAAAGAATACAAACTGCAAGCAAAAGGTACATAAGCAGTCAGTGATAACACAGCTTAGTACCAAAAGCCAATCTCCAGTCTCTCAGGAGAGTCTGAAGATACCATTCCTAATTTGTGTTTGCTTTAGGAATGATCAGGGCTGCATCTACGTTAAGGCAGGATTAGGCAACTGCCTCAGGCTGGAACAGCAACACCCCAACTGCCCCCCTTGACTAGAGGACCGGGTTCTGTGCACACATCACATGGGCCACCTGTTGCCCTCAGGTGTGGAGAAAGACTTTGTCCTGCTAACAATGCTGAAGCAAGGGCTTCATCTACACTGCAGAATTAATGCAGTTTAACATTGCTTTAACTGTCATGGCTCAATGCTATGGGATTCTGGGATTTGTGGTTTTGTAATATAATTAGCCCTCTCTGTCAGAGAGTTCTGGTGCCACAACAAACTACAGGTCCCAGGATTCCATAGGATAGAGCCATGACAGATAAAGCAGTGTCAAACTGCATTAATTCTGCACTATGGCAGAAACCAAAATGTAACTACTGGTCAAGTTCACTTAAGTATGTGAAACTGCCAGTGGGTACAATATGGGAAATACCATTTTAGACCCTGCCTTAGGCAGCAAATCATTGTTGTTCTGCCCTGGGAGTGATTCCTTCTCTTGACATTTAAAAACATAACCTATTAGAATGAATAAAAACATAACCTATTAAAAACATAAAACATAACCTATTAAAATGAAGGGATGCAGTGGCTCAAGTAGTTAAGATGCTGACTCTGTTGATTGCAAGATTGGCAGGTTGGCAGTTTGAGGTCCAGGTGCTGCATGATGGGGTGATCTCCTTTCACTAGTCCCAGCTTCTGCCCACCTAGCAGTTTGAAAGCATGCAAATGCAAGTAGATAAATAGGTAGCACTTCTCAGTGGGAAAGTAAACAGCGTTCTGTGCAGTTATGCTGGCCACATGATCACAGAGTAGTCCAGTTTAGAAACGGAGATGAGCACCACCCCCTACGGTCAGACACAATTTGACAACCTTGTCAACGGGGAATACCTTTACCTTTTATTAGAATTAATGCTGGGAAAAGAGGTCTATTTTTTTAACTAATCAATCTCCAAGGGCCATTATGGGGCTTTGCAGACTGCCAGAAATAGTGCAAATTGAGTCCACTTTAACTGCCCTGGCTCAGTGCTAGGGAATCATGGGAATTGTATTTTTTTTCTGGGACATTGAGCCTTCTCTATCAGAGAGTTCTGGTGCCACAATAAACTACAGTTCCCATGATTCCCTAGCACTGAGCCAGGGCAGTTAAAGTGGACTCAATTTGCACTATTTCTGGAGTCTCCAAGTCACAATACAGGCAGACTACACTTAACTTCAGGAAAAATGTTTAATGCTAGTAAGGTCTTTTTAGATTAAAGGTTACCATTATTCTAGAGGTAAACTTTAGAGAGATATTTTTAAGGGATGCTTCAGATTTTGTGAGTTTGGTAGTCTGCTCTGCATGGTAGGGCGTAGACATGGGCACCTGCCTGCTATGATCTGAGATCATCTTATGTGTACCTAAGAAAAGGCTGCAACTCCTTCCTTCATAAACATGGGGAAAAGTAGATATCATGCAAACCCATGTCCAGCTCTCATGTGATTGCCTTCAAGCTAGTGGATATGCACATTCCCAATATGTATATGCCAATATCTTGCCAATATGCCAATAACTTGCCTTGTGTAATCGGCTAAGAGTTATCACACTGACTGTCTTTTACAGTTAACTGTTAGCATTGAGAATATTTGTATTTTAAGCTGGAAAAATACTTTGTTCTTTAGATCAGAAATGGGGAATCTCAGCCTAAAACTTCCATCAGCCCCACAGAACATGGCAATTGGCAAAGGATTGTGGGCCCTGTTGCCTAGAAGATTTAGAGGGCTAAACATTTTCCACCCCACCTTGAAATCATTTACCTAGATGGTTTGTAAAAGAATAAACTAAGTATTCATTTCTGTACTTCAAACTATGGCATAAATAGGATGGCAATATATTTTGCATTAGTATCCCAACAGCTAGTATAGCACTAAGCTTCATACACTGCTTTCAAAGGATACATGATGGTCTTCAGTGTTTATTCTATTTTAGTTTTTATGTTAATGTCTAAGAGCTACATCTAGCTTTAGTCTCAGCAGGCATAGACCTGTTGAAATGGATGGAACCTGTTAATTGATGCTACTAGAAATCCAATTAATTTCTACCCTAGTGGGATTAAAATGGAATTTAGCCCCCAGTATTTAAATTTTTAGGCCAGGATCCATGAAATCCCTTATCTGGTTCCTGTGATTATAAAATAGTTTCCTATTGTTGGCTGGTGTTTTGGAGTCGGGCTCTAACTGCTAGGAGGCTTGGCATCACAACAAATTTATTACCGGCTCTTTGTACCTGATGGCTGTGCTAGAGTCCTGCCCTGTGCCTTATGCTGATTTGCCCTCGAGTTCAACTTGTCTATTGTTTAATATGTCTTTCTTTTTACATTCTTTCTCTGTGCAAAGCCATCCAATTAGAAGTACACAAAGCCCAAAATAACCTTTAAAGCAAGGATGGGCAACTATGTGTAAGGTAGGGTTGCATTAGCTCTCCAGGAGAACTTGGGGGTCCCATTCCCATAGCACCGCCTTCATAAACATGCTGCTTAGGAGTTATGGAGGTCATTTTTGCCATGTTTTTACCTCCCATGGGCCATTTTAGGGCCAGGACAGGGCCAGTTGACTTCCTTTTTCAAAAAAGGTCTTGCCTGGGTCTAAATTGCTCCAGGGAGGAGGAGAAATATGATGAAAATGTCCCCTAACACCCTAAAGAGCATAAGGAAGCAAAATAATTTGTTCTGGGGGCTTAGGGTTGCCATTTTCCAGTTTTTGCCAGGACAATCCCAGATCTAAAAAATGTCCCATCTCGGCTGGGGCATTTTAGACCCTCTAATCCTGGATTCTTTTGTTCCAGGCTACATTTTGTCAGTCTCCACTTGGACTGGAGTCTGGAGATTGACAAAATGTGCCCTGGTTGGTGGGAGGAAGAGGAGGAAGAGGCAGCACCTGCCCATGGAGGAGGCCCAGAGAGAGCTTGAGGCCCAGCCCACCAGCTGAGGTGGTGTGGGCAGGCAGGCAGGCCTGGCTAGGGCCGCCCAGGGGTGGCCTGGTTGTCTTGGAGTCGTGGTGGTGGTGAAAGGCTGCCGCTGCCGCCTACTTCCTTCCTTGTGCTTTTGCCAGCGTGGCCAGGCAGGCCTTGTGGTCTTGAGTGCTGGGGGGGGGGGCTTGAGGGGGTTAAGGCCACCACCACCGCCTTTCCCAGGGCAAGCAGGCAGGTCTTCTGGAGGCCCAGTGGCCCTGTTTTTGCTTTTAGGTGGTTGTGTCCTCCATTTTTCCTTGAATGCCCTACATTTTGTCCTACATTTCCCCTGCATTTTGTCCCACTTTTGTGGAAGAGAATTATGGCAACCCCACGGGGGCTCCAAAAATGGCCCTGAGGTCCTAGTGCCTTGCTGTCCCCATTAATCCTCTATGTCCCACTTTTCCAGCTCCTTTTAAAATGTCCCAGTTTTTCCTCTCCTCTTCCCACTTTTCCTCTTTGTCCTCAGCTTACTTACATTGATTCAAACTGAGTTCAAAGTGCAAAAGTAGTTTTCAGTCAATTGACTCAGTAGGGGGGGAGAGGAGAAGAGGAACCAGAATCATGCCCTTCTCAGTAGGCCCAGACAAAAGTAACTTCTTCAGCCTCTCCAACTTGTGTGTTCTTTCTCATTAATAGCTTTTGCCATCTTGGCCACACTCTGATGTTGCTTTGCACAGTTGTCCCGGCTTCCATCTCTGAAATGTTGGAGGGCATGCAATTTCCCATCTTGAAGCCTCCGATGTCACAACAGTGATCTGAATTTGAGCTCGGCCTATGGAAATGCATTTCACATGTCTTTGTTAAATCTAGTCCTGAATAGCTTTTCTATCTCTTATTCCAGTCATGAATATTTCCATTCCATTTTGGAGTCTAACAATAAAGGTGAATACTTTTATGCATTTTTAAACTCCTGGTATCTTACAGTAGTGATCTCTTAGTCAGGCATAGGTTATCTCCCATGAAACATTTCCTTATTGCCAAATCAGCTACTGTAGAAGTTTTCACTGCTGTCATATATTTGTACATACTGCATTATTACACATTTGGGGCCCAGATCTTACTCAGAATTAATAGGAGTAGCAAGACTGGACTGCATGTTTTGAATATGCAAGAAATCTTGGGGTGTGGTGATACTGACAGATAAAACCACACCAATGGGATGTTGCCAAGGGATACCTAACAACCACCTTCTGAGAATCAGAATATGGTGAAAAATTGAAGTGTTACAACATCTTGAGCTGGCTTCTGCTGAATACAACTGAAGTCAAGAGTAAAATTCAGTATAACAGACAATCTCAAATCTAAAACTGGTCAAAGGTTTGAACTTTCAAAGTAATGAGATATAATATCCTTGATTTTTTTTTTAAAAAAAGATTAACATAGAGACCATGGGTGAGCAACCTGTGGTTCACCAGACACTGCTGACCATCAACCCTAGCCAGTATAGCCTATATAGCAGTGGTTCTCAAACATTGGTCCTCCATCTATTTTGGACTTCAAATCCCAGAACCCCCAGTCAACTTGTCCAACAGTGTTGGGAATCAAGTCTAATTTTGGGGAATTTATAATTAGCTCAAATATGCAAGAGTGAAATGCCCAACTTCACTTCATGAGATCTATCCAGGTGTATACCAGAGAATTAAGAAATCTGGCAGGGAATGACGCTGATCCAATCCTCTTAATTGACATTGCATTTTATTACAATCAGTGCCAATTCATAAATTCACTTGAAGCTGACAGGTTAAACTCTGAAAGAAATCTGTGGGTGGATGGGAGCAGAGTCATAGAATCATAGACTCATATAGTTGGAAGAGACCACAAGGGCCACACAGTCCAATCCCATTCTGCCATGCAGGAACTCCCAATCAAAGCATACCTGACAGATGGCCATCTAAAGATCTCCTAGGAAGGAGACTTCACCAGTCTCCGAGGGATTGTGTTCCACTCTCAAACAGCCCTTACTGTCAGGAAGTTCCTCCTAATGTTGAGGTGGAATCTCTTTTCTTGTAGCTTGCATCCATTATTCTGGGTCCTATTCTCTGGAGTAGCAGAAAGCAAGCTTGCTCCCTCCTCAATATGACATCCCTTCAAATACTTAAACAAGGCTATCATATCACCTCTTAACCATCTCTTCTCCAGGCTAAACATACCCAGTTCCCTAAGTTGTTCATCATAGGGCATAGTTTCCAGACCCTTCACCATTTTAGTTGCCCTACTTTCGACACACTCCAGTTTCTTATCCTTTTTGTCATCAAGACATTATAAAATTACTTTTCAGTGATTATCAATAATCAAAACAATATCTGTAAATTTCTAATGACTCTACTTAACAAACCCAATGTATTAGGCTTCTTGTAATGCAATCTGCCAAGCAATTCATTGTCATCCCAGTGATTCAGCGATCCTGGGAATTCCCAGATTGTATGGTTTCATCAGGGCTTGATTGCCATGCTTCCCTTTCCCAAGGCCATCGATTCCTTTTAAGATCTTCTGTTTACTAGTTGGTTAAAACCTCTTCTAGTATAACAGTTTTGAGAACCCATTTGAACCTCCCTGTTTAGTTGGCTGCATTCCAGGAAATACTGCCAAAACCCAAAACACACTCCCAAAAATTTTGTGGTCATGTATTCACCAATATATGTCCTTGTAGGATCACTTTTAAATTTATGTATTTATTTATTTAGTTATTAATTAAAATATTTCTACCCTGCCCTATATAAAAAAAGATCTCAGGGTGGCTTTCAATAAAATCAAAATGAACAAGTTAAAACAGGATATAACCATAAACAGAATTTAAATAAATTAAAATCATATTAAAGATAATAATGAGTTAAAACAATTTAAAAGATCAATTTTTGAAAATGACATTATGTCAATATCTAAGATAACTCAATGATGCACAAAGGCCTTAATGAAGTGCCATGTTTTACTTGATACCCAAATGAAACCAGTGTTGGTGCCAGTCGGGCCTCCTAAGGAAGGACATTTCAGAATTGGTTTACCATGGCTGATAAGGCACTCCTATGTCCCAACATAGTGTATTGACCTCACCTGTGGGACACAGAGGAGCCCCCCCACCCACCCAGCAGACATCAGTCCTCATGTAGGCACATATAAGCAGAGGTGCTCCCTCAGGTATGGAGGTCATGAGCTGTGTAGGTCTCTAATTGTCACCACAAGCACCTTGAACTCAGACTGGAAGCATATTGGTAGCCCACTAGCCCTCTGACTCTGCCATTTGAGTCTGCCACCTGTCGAAATGAAGAACCAGAATATCTGTGAGTGGGTTTATCAGCAAAATCCAACAATGTACTTCGGTATGACTAAACTGTGGCTATCGTGCTTTGGACATACCACGAGATGACAAGGCTCACTGAGAAGATGATAATACTGGGGGAAAGTCAGTGAGGAAAGAGGAAGACCAGAATACAGATGGATTCATTCAGTGAAGGAAGCCATGGCTCTGAGTTAGCAAGATCTCATCAGGTCTGTCAATGACTGAGGCTCATGAAAGTCTCATTCTTAGGAGGTTATCAGACGAGCCCCGGTCCCAACTCGCTCTTGCCGCAATCGCATTATTAACCGCTCCCCCAAAACATACTGGTTTTGGAACTTTTAATACTGCACTTCTCTTCAATAGTGCAATGGGGTTGCTGTTGTTGTTGTTGTTGTTGTTGTTGTTATAATGGCATGAGCAGTGGCATTACTGTAGTTGGTGCCACCCAGTGTGGAAGAAGGTGGCAGTGGGGGGAGGGGTAGCCTGCCCCACTCTCCCTCCTGCTGTCTTGCTCCCCTGCTCCCCTGGTTGCCCACCCACTGTCTGGCCAGATCACTGTGGGGAGGTGGTGTCTTCTGTTCAGGATGTGGCATGTCTGCTTGAGTGAACAACTATGCCATACTCTAAACAGAAGACACCATCCTGGAGCAGTGGCCGCTGCTGGGAACCAATGCTGAAGCCTCTGGATGGCCCATTTAAGGTCAGGTGAACAGCCATGCCAGACCTAAACAGAAAGCACCACTCCCCAGCAGCAGCTGTTGCTGAGGATCAGTGCTGAGGTCTCCTAAAGACCTGTTCAGGGTCTTGTACAGCTGCAGGGCAAATGAGAATGGGAGGTGACACTTTTTCACTCTCCTATCAACTAATCCTATACCATGCTGGCAGAGAGTAAAACTCTGTCAACATACTTCTGTGAGGCTTCCTCTTTCTGTCCATGTGGCTCAGACCTTTCAATACCATAGCTCACCCCCTCCCCAGCAAATTAATGACTGGAATTTGGGCAAAGGGTTCCTGAGTAGCATCCAACTGGGAGGAAAGATCAGATTGTCTTACTGTGTCATCAGTGACTTGCTGGAGGCCTTGGCAATTCCACTGGAGGCAGAAGACAAGCCTGGGGTCTCACTGGAGAGCTAATAGGAAAATGGGGTGTTTTTTTTTCCTGGTTGTAGAATTGCACCTGGACATGATTTGGGCTCCCCTTGCTATCAAATGGCTGTGGGGGTATGTTCTGCGAATGAAACATTCCATTGCTCCAGAGGGGATCATTGTGCAACAAAGGATCAAATACCTCCTTCTGTAGTGACCAAAAAGATACATAGGCTTGCATAATAGAAGATTATGCCAGCATTATGTCAGCAGCAGGATATTGGCCTATAATTTAAAAATGCAGCATGTGGAGCAGCCCTGAAAGTCACCCTAAATAAAATGACTTTGCATACTTTTGAGATGACTTGAAAGTAACAGGGAGTTCCTAGTAAGAAATAGGTATTCTTTCTTGGATGGGAAGATTTTTGTTTATATCCCTAACCCTCCATGAAGCTGACGAGTTGATTTGTGATTGGTTCATGATCTCCCAGCCTAAGAACTGGACCTTTATATCTAAGATTAGTGTCAGCTGGGGTTCCTTGAAAAGTGAAGGGATAGAAATATGATTAACAAGTTTGCAAATATATCCACCCCGTAGGTCTATGGCTTGACCTCTGTTGTTGTTGTTGTTAACTGCCTTCGCATCAATCTCGACCCATGGTGACCCTGCTGATGAGGCATCTCCAGGCCCCCCTGTTCTCTCCTGCTCTGCCCAGCTCCTGCAAACTCATATTTGTGGTCTCTTTAATAGAGTCCATCCATCTAGCATGTGGCCTTCCTCTCTTTCTACTTCCTTTTACCTTTCCCAACATTATTGTTTTTTTCAGTGATTCATGCCTTCCCATGATGTGCCCAAAGTATGAGAGTCTAAGGGGCTAAGCAGATGGCGCAAAGTGCCATCTTCAGAGCAAGGAAGGGGAGGGGCAGCCACACGCTGGGCGCCCCAACCCCTTCCCAAAAACAAGCAGCCGGCCCTCCGCACGGCCGGCGCTCCGAGGATGCTTTTCCTCTGCAGCGTCCGCATGCACTGCAGCGGAAAAGCCGCCGAAGGTGTGCCGGCAGCCTTTTGCGGCGCACCTTCAGTGATTTGTGGAAGGAGCGCTATTTTAGTGCTCCTTCTAGGGGCAGCGAAGCTGCACCGCAGGGCCAAGGTGTGCGGATACCTCAGCTCCACGGCGCAGCTTCCTGGGGTGGCTCCGTGTCGCCCGTCTGCTTCCCCTATGTGTTTTGTCATCTAGGCCTCCAGGGATATTTCTGGCTTGATCTGCTCTAGGACCCATTTGTTTGTCTTTTTTGGCTCTCCATGGAATCCTCAGCACTCTTCTCCAGCACCACATCTCAAATAAATTGGGTTTTCCTCTTATCTTCTTTCTTAACTGTCCAGTTCTCACATCCATACATGGTAATAGGGAATACAATGGCTTGTATGATTCTGATTTTGTGCTGAGTTGCATGTCATTGCATACATTCTGTTTCTCCATGTTCTTTTCTGACAGTAGCCTCTTGACCGTGCCTCTTCCTTTCCTGAACCCTGGTTGGACCTCTGGGGTTTCTCTCTCCATGTACGGTTGGAGTCTATGTTGCAGTATTTTGAGCATAATTTTCCTTGCATAGGAGATTAGTGCTATGGTGCTATAGTTGCTCCAGTCTCTTGTGTCTCCTTTTTTTGCAGATGGGGATGTATATTGATTGCTTACAATCGGTTGGCCATTGTTTTGTTTTCCATATCTGTTGGCATATGTTGGTTAACACTAGAGTTGACTCTGTCAATGTGGATTGCAATAGTTCTATTGGAATATCATCTGTTCCTGGAGACTTTTTTTTTTGGCCATTTCTTTTATTGCAGCTTCCACCTGAGTTTTTAGAATTTGAGGTTCATCTTCACATGGCTTTTCGTTCCATGTGACATTCATGTTGTCATCTCCTTTATATAACTCTTCTGTGTATTGCTCCCAATGTCTTTTTATTCCTTTCTGGTCTTAAATTATCTTATTTTCTTGTCATAGAGCAGGGGTAGGCAACCTTTTTGAGCTGGCGGCCAGGTTGCTGTCCCTCAGACAATTGGGGGGCCGAAGCAACAAAGATAAATAAATAAATAAATAAAAATATGTTTTTTTTTAAATTAAAAATTAAAAAAATATGCATGCACACTCTCTCAGCCCCAGAAAAGCCATGGCAAAACCCCTGTGGAGATTTTGCCAAGAAAACCCCAAGAACAAGTAATAACAACAATAATCAATATCATCATGGTGGGCGGCAGCGGCAGCAGGGGGTGGCAGCGGCAGGACCGGCCTGGGGCCGGTCCAAAAGCCTCGGGGGGCCACATTCAGCCCCCGGGCCTTAGGTTGCCTGCCCCTGTCATAGAGCATCCCAGTCCTTGGTTTGAACTTTCCTTTGATTTCTCTAATCTTGTGGAATAGGTCTCTCGTTCTTCCCTTTTTGTTGTTTTTTTCTATTTCTCTGCATTGGTCATTGTAGTAATTTTCCTTATCTTTGCGCACTAGCCATTGTACTGTTGCATTCATGGTTTATTCCTATCTTTTTGTTTTGTTTCTCTTCTTTTCTTTTCTCTTCTTATTGCTTGTAGTGCTTTATCTGTCATCCATGGTTTCTTCAGTTTCCTTTTGACTGTTAGAAGTTTCTTTGTGCATTTGTGCATTCCTCTTACACTTACTTTATTTCTTCAGAGCTTAGAAACATTACTTAAATTGGACTACAAATCCCATCAACCATAACAGACCATGCTGGCTACTGATTCTGGGAGTTATTGTCCATAAAATACCTGGAACACTGATCTCGCCAAGGCTATTGACACAATAGCTCCCAAGTGTCCTCTCCAACCCACTTCTAACCGTAAGCCATGGTATACAGAAGAGCTTAGGAAGATGAAGCGGGCTGGACAATGACTAGAGCACATCTGGTGGCAAACTCAACTCTTTTCTGACAAGACTCATCATAGGAACTTTCTTTGTTCCTATTGAGAGGCAATACTTGCAGCACAGAAATCTTTCTCCTCTGCACGTATTGCATCTGCAGAGTCCCATCCAGCAGAGCTGTTTAGGGTGGTAAGGGAACAGACACAAGTTCCAGCTTTACAGAACCCTTTACTTAACCCAACAATGGCATGCTGTGAGTGTTTAACAACTTCTTTGCAGATAAAATCTCTCAGATAAGAGCCAACTTAGATGCCAGTGTTGTAACAGAATCAATTGACGAGGTGTCCAGCAACTCTGTTGCTGAAATTATACTGGATCAGCTTCATTCTGTGAGTACTGATGATGTGGACAAGCTCCTTGGTAGAGTGAGGAAAACAACCTGCCCTCTTGATCCTTGCCTGTCATGGTTGGCCATCCAGTGGGGAGATGCCTTGAGGATGTTCCTTAGGGACTTTATCAATGCATCCCTTAGGGAAGGTTCTGTTCCATCATGTCTGAAGGAAGTGGTGGTTAGGCCGCTTCTGAAAAACCTTCTCTGGACCCCCTGGACATGAACAGCTATAGGCCAGTCTCTCTACTACCTTTCTTGAGCAAAGTGATCGAGAGGGCAGTTGCTCTTCAACTCCAAGCTGTCTTGGAAGAAACCAATTATCTAGACCGATTTCAAACTGGCTTTAGGACAGGATATGGAGTTGAGACTGCCATGATTGCCTTGGCTGATGACCTTCGTTTGGGCATCGACAGGGGTAGTGTGACCCTGATGGTGCTACTGGACCTCTCAGCGGCTTTTGATACAATAGATCATAACATCCTCTTGGATCACCTGAGAAGGCTAGGAATTGGAGGCACTGCATTGCAGTGGTTCTGTTCCTTCCTCTCGGGCAGATCCAAGAGGGTGATGCTCGGAGACAGTTGCTGTACAAGAAACCACAAGGTGCCATCCTGTCCCCGATGCTATGGGAGAGATCATTTGGAGACATGGGGCGCGGGAGAGATCATTTGGAGACATGGGGCGCGGTGTTATCAGTATGCTGATGACACCCAGATATACCTCTCCATGTCTCGGTCCTCAGCTTTGACTTCAGATGGCATCTCTCCTCTCAATGACTGTCTTAAGGCAGTAATGGACTGGATGAAGAAAAACAGATTGAGACTGAATCCAGATAAAATGGAGGTACTTACATTAGCAGCCCTGAAACTAGGTATTGGGATACAACCTCCAGTCCTGGATGGAGTCACACTCTCCTCTAAGGACTGTGTTTGCAGTCTGGGGGTGCTCCTGGATCCGTCGCTCCAGATGACAAATCAGGTAAATGCGACAGTTAGGAGTGCCTGTTATCAGCTTCAGCTGATATGCCAGTTGCGCCCTTTCCTAGAAACTAGGGACCTTGAAACTGTGGTGCATGCGCTGGTAACCTCCTGTCTTGATTTCTGTAATGCGCTCTACATGGGGCTACCCTCATGCTTGGTCCGGAAACTCCAATTAGTACAGAATATAGCAGCCAGGTTGGTCTCGGGAACAACAAGAAGAGACCATATTATGCCCGTTTTAAAATCACTTCACTGGCTGCCCATTAGTTTCCGAACACAGTACAAGGTAGGATCCTTGTCCCAGAGATAGGATCCAACCTATCTCTGGGACCGCCTCTTTCCATAAAATCTACCCCACACACTCAGATTCTCTGGGAGGAATATGCTGCAACCTATAAAAACTAAGCTGTCAGCAACCGCCCAGAGAGCCTTTTCAGCAACTGCTCCCAGATTATGGAATGGCCTGCTGGACAAGATCTGTCTTATTACCACCTTAAACAGCTTTAAAAAGGCTGTTAAGACAGATCTCTTCCAGCAGGCCTTTCCTGAATAGACATCCTGGTCCCAAGAGTAATTCATCTTTCTCTTCCAAACTCTGCCACAGTTATTGTTATTGTTGCTTGGTGTTCTTTGACTTATTTTGAGAATGTTTTAAATTCTTTTATCATTTAATTCTATTTTAAGGGGTGGGTGGGTTTATGGGATTTGTATTGCATTTGTATTGTACTTTTAATGTTGTAAGCCACCCCGGTTGTGTCCGCAGAGGGGCAGAATAATAATAATAATAATAATTATTATTATTATTTATAAAATAACTTTCTGAAGCTTTGTTCCTTTTTCTTTTTTCCCCTCCTAATAATGATATTTCATGGTTATCTTTGGCTACTTTTTATAATAATAATAATAATAATAATAATAATAATATACTCCGCCCCTCTGTCAAACAATCGGGGCGGCATACAGCAATTAAAATTCCATACCTATCTCAGAATACACTCTAAAATCCCAAAGCCCACCCACCCCTCAAAAAAGTATTAAACCAGATATCCATTAAAACAACATAAGTAAAACATCAGAATTAAAATAAACAGACTAAAACAAAGAGTAAACATACAAAGGCAGCAACATAGGAGAGGTAAAACAGATAGGCTCCTGAAGCCAGGAATTCTAGTTAGGAAAGGCCTGCTGAAAAAGATCTGTCTTCACAGCCTTTTTGAAGCTGCTTAAGCTCGTAATCTGACGGATCTCGTCTGGCAGGCCATTCCATAATCTGGGAGCGCTTACCGAAAAGGCCCTCTGGGAGGTTGCAGACAGCCTGGTTTTCATTGGCTGTAGCAAATTCCTCCCAGAGGACCATAGTGTTCAGAGAGGATTGTACGGGAGGAGGCAGTCCTGAAGGCAGTCCATTTAGGGCTTTAAAGGTCATAACCAACATCTTATACTGGGCCCGGAAACTAATAGGCAGCCAGTGAAGAGACTTCAGTACTGGTGTTATGTGGTCTCTCCTAGATGTCCCCAAGACCACTCTGGCTACCATGTTCTGTACCAACTGAAGTTTCTGGACCAAGCACAAGGGTAGCCCCATGTAGAGCGCATTACAGAAATCCAGACGAGAGGTTACCAGCACATGCACCACAGTCTTAAGGTCCCTTACTTCCAGGAAAGGGCACAGCTGGCGTATCAGCCAAAGCTGATAACAGGCGCTCCTGACCGTCGCATTTACCTGATTAGTCATCAGGAGCGACAAATCCAGGAGCACCCCCAGACTGCCAACACAGTCCTTCATGGAGAGTGTGACCCCATCCAGGATTGGAGGTTGCAACCTAATTCCTGGTTTCAGGGCCGCTACTGTGAGCACCTCCGTTTTGTCTGGATTCAACTTCAATCTGTTTTTCCTCATCCAGTCCATTACTGCCTTAAGACAGTAATTGAGAGGAGAGATGCCATCAGGATCCGAGGCCAATGATTGAGACAAGGAGAAATAGATCTGGGTGTCATCAGCGTACTGATAACACCCAGCCCCATGTCTCTGAATGATCTCTCCCAGCAGCTTCATATAGATGTTAAACAACATTGGGGACAGAATGATGCCCTGAGGAATGCCACAAGTGAGATCTTTTTTTGCAGAACAACTGTCCCTGAGCAGCACCCTCTGGGATCTACCCAAGAGCAAGGAGCAGAACCACTGCAATGCAGTGCCCCCGATTCCCACCCCCTCAGGCGATCCAAGAGGATGCTGTGATCTATTGTATCAAAAGCCGCTGAGAGGTCTAAAAGCACCAACAGGGTCACATTACCCCTGTCGATGCTCAGACAAAGGTCATCGGTCAAGGCAATCATGGCAGTCTCAACTCAAAATCCTGTCCTAAAGCCCATTTGAAATGGATCTAGATAAATGGTTTCATCCAAGATAGCTTGGAGCTGAAGACCGCCCTCTTGATCACCTTGCTCAAAAAAGGTAACATGGACACTGGCCTATAGCTGTTCATATCCAGGGGGTCCAGGGAAGGCTTTTTCAGAAGTGGCCTAACTGCCACTTCCTTTAAGCAAAATGGAACAAAACCTTCCCTGAGAGATGCGTTGATGATGTCCACAAGGAACAACCTCAAGGCACCCCCCCTGGATGGCCAGCCATGACGGGCAAGGATCAAGAGGGCAAGTTGTGTTCCTCACACTACCAAGGAGCTTGTCCACATCCTTGATACTCACAGATTGATAATGATCCAGTAAAATTACATCAACTGAGCTGCTGGATACCTCATCTATTGATTCTGTTATCAAACTGGCGTCCAAGTTCTTATCTGAGAGATTTTATCTGCAAAGAAGTTGTTAAACACATCACAGCAGGTTGTTGTTGGGTTAAGTAAAGGTTTCTGCACAGGTGGAACCTGCGTCAGTTCCCTTATCACCCTAAACAGCTCTGCTGGATGGGACTCTGCAGATGCAATACATTCAGAGGAGAAAGATTTCTGTGTTGCACGTATTGCCTCTTGATAGGACCAAAGAAAGGTCCTATGACGAGTCTTGTCAGATAAGAGCCGAGTTTTCTGCCAGGTGCATTCTAGTCATTGTCCAACCTGCTTCAATTTCCTAAGCTCTTCTGTGTACCATGGCTTGCAGTTTGAAGCGGGTTGGAAAGGGTGCATGGGAGTGATCGTGTTGATAGCCTTGGTAAGGTTGGTGTTCCAGGTATTAACCAAAGCTTTGACAGAATCACTGGCATTGCCAACCATCAAACCTTCTAAGGCTTTCTGGAATCCAATTGGTTCCATTAGCCTTCGAGGGTGGACCATTCTAATGGGTCCACCACCCCCGGGAGGGCGGACCGTGGCTCTTAGTTCAGTCTTGACCAGGAAATGATCCGTGCATGACAATGCGGTGGTCTTAGTAACCTTCACCCATGGATATTCCTATTCTGTACTAAAGACCGCATCGAGGGTATGACCCACACAATGGGTGGGCCTAATGACCAATTGGGATAGGCCCATGTTTTTCATGGATTCCATGAACTCCCAAGCTGCACCTGTTAAATTTGACAAACTGGTCTCGAGTGGAATGTTGAAGTCGCCAGGACTAAAAGTCTAGGTGACTCCAGCAGCAACTCTGAGACCAGATGTGTCAGCTCGATTAGGGAGTCTGCTAGACAACGGGGTGGTCAGTATACTAGCAGAATCTCCAAACTATCCTTGGTCCTCAGGCTCAGGTACATGCACTCAAAGTGGACTGTATTCCGGACAGGTATCCTGGTCAAGGTCAGGGTATTTTTATAAACCAGAGCCACTCTGCCCCCCCCCCCCACCAACTTACCCTTACCTACTCACTGACAGAATACCTGGCTGGGAGGGCTTGCCTCCAAGTTATGGCACTATCCTCTCCGAGCCAGATAAGTAAGCCAGGTCAGCATCCTCATCCAAAAGGAGATTGTAAATAATATGAGTCTTATTTTTTACTAGCATTGCAGAGGAACAAGGTAAGGTTCAGTGGAATGGTTGGTACACTCTCCAATCCATTCTGGGAAACAGTGAACTGAAGGTGGGATAGCTTTCAAGCAGCGATCCTGCCTTCTTTTGTAACATCTATTCACTCCGTTCCCACCATACCTCCCTCTCCTCTGCACAATTCCAATTTCTGCCCCCAGAGCATTCCTGGCCTCTGCTGGTAAAGGAGCCAATAGAGCCAGATATCCCTCCCAACCACACCACTAAGAAAGTAACCCAGATGTAAAAAGGCTGGGTGAGCTGAATGAGGAGTTCCTTGCCACAGCCGAGCTCTCAGGCCCACTGCCGTTGCCACTGATGGAGAGGATGCTGGGGTGACAAATTAGCTCTGCCCAGGCCCCGGCCTTGTTGGCGTGGCACCTCAGGTGGTAGAAGGGCAAGGTAAAAGTCCTCTGCCTCGGCCGAGCTCTCGCTTCGCTACTATCGCGCTGGTAGAGAGAGGGTTGGGGCAGGTTAAATGACTCTACCTGACTCCCAGTTTCCCTGCCTCAGGTGGTAGAGGGGCTGGGCGGGCAAGGTAGAAGGCCTCTGCCCCAGCCGAGCTCTCGCTCCCACTGCTATTGCCGCTGGCAGAGAAACTGGGCTGGGCCGAGGCCATGCCCACAAGCTCTTCCACCGCTGCTGTAGCTGTAGCCTGGGGAGGAGGTGGTTGTATACTGTGCTGGCTTTATAGCCAAGCCCGCCGTCACTCGCCGCTGCTGTGCTGTCGGTGGGGAGATGGAGACCAGGCTGGGCAGAGGCCATACCCATAAGCCCTTCCGCCACTGCTGTAGCTGTAGCCTGGGGACATCTGAAAGATGAGTTTATAGGCACTACTGACCATCACTCTGGTAAGATATCCACTCAGGATTCACCTCTTGTCCTCTATATAGCCACTGATCTTTCATTTACTTTCATTTTGGGGTTGCTGGTGCTGCTGTTGTTGTTTGTTTGGCTTTCACTTTTCCAAGCTTTATTTATTTACTCATTTATTTATTTATTTATTTAGCTCTTCTTTTATGCTGCTTTATCAAGCGTGGGGCTATTTTTGTTGTATATGCTGTTTTTCAAAGTCCTTTGAAGTTTCTCTAGCGAATAAAGTGTTTGCCTCCCCAATTCAGACATTGTTTGCATTAAAAGTTCAAAACCAACTCATAGCAACTGCAGATGAAAATTATTAACATCTGACAGCTGCAGGGAGTGGTGTCTTCTTCTTCTTCTTCTTCTTCTTCTTCTTCTTCTTCTTCTTCTTCTTCTTCTTCTTCTTCTTCTTCTTCTTCTTCTTTTTAAAAACAGACACCATACATGGCATGGACATAATAGCACTGGAGCACACTGGCAAGGTGCGGGGGGTGGGGTGGGTGGGCTCAAGATTTTCTATTATATTTACTGCTCCTGATACCAACTTTTCAGGAATAAGCTGGACTTCAGATTGTCTCAGATACAACCCAAACATGTAAACACAGACACAGAAGGACATGCATCAGTCTAGTCTTAGACTTGCATAAGGAAAGGTTGTAGTTCAGGGGATGACTGCATGATTTGTACTCCTTGGAACCGGAAACTGATGGGGATTGCTTTTGTTTCAGAGAAGACGCCAGAGAGCCTCTGTCAGCCAGAATAGATAACACTATACTCAGTGGTGATCCAAATTATTTTATTGTCTCAAGCAAAACAGCAAATGGTTTTTCCACCTTGCTTCACACTTGAATCAAGCTACAAATGCATAGTAGCTAAAGCCAGGCAAGTTATTTTGGTATATGTGAGAGGAAATCCCTCAAATAACCTCTCGCCTACTCGCAGTAGGAGGGCCCGACAAAGTGTCACCCTTTGTCTAAGGTGTCACCCGGTGTGGGCTGCACCTCCCCATGCTCCCTAATGATGCCACTGGATTTGCTAAGCCAGCACTGAAACGTTCTTCAGGATGCAAGAAGGTTTAGGAAAGCACAGTATATCTTGCTTCTGGGAAAATTGTGTTGTTGTTTTTTTTTTTTGTTTTTTTAAAAAAGAAGAATGAGGGAAAATGATTCATTAATATTTGTCTTTCCTCAGGAGATATTGAGACAGAAAACATGCAGGAGATGAGATGAGGCTTCTGAATTGTTCTGTGTTTTATCCCAGTGTGACAAATTCTAGTGTCTTCCAGTTTGGCAAATTACAACGGGCAGATGTTTGTTATCTATGCTGGTAGCAAAACTGCGCCAAATAATTCTTACCTGTTGTGAAAATGGCAATGCCAGTTATGTCCTCATCAGATCTGTTTAAAAAAAGCTACACAAGTCCTTGAGAGTGTTGAGTATTGGCATTTAACAAGGCATTACCAGAGCAAATGTACCTTAATCTTTTTGTTGGCATTGTTTTATTTTTTGTCTGGCTTTATTGTTTCTATTGTAATCTTTTAAATATGAAAACCTCTATGATATATTTTATGAACAAAAGTGTATGAAAACTTTTCTTATACATTATTCAAGCATGTGCCAATTATTGTTTTATTTCACTTGATAAAAATCTTTTTCAATATGAATAGTGTGTTTGCCAAAATATTTGCCACTTTATATGTGGCATCTTTAAACATGGTAGGAGGAGATCATAGCTGTCAGCCAGTGGTGTAACTAATACCACACTAAATTTAGATGGTATTTAATCCTAGTTATATTTATTGTTTTGACATTTGGGTGCCAAGTCAAGATATTGGAATTTTTATGTCCAGATTTTGTAATGCCCTTCCTTTGTGGATCCATAGTGTAGTATCATTTCCTTTGACATGCATTTTATACTTAAGATTACCTCACAATAATTTTGGTACATTTATCATTCACTTTCAGGAAATGCTGGAGTATATTTCCACATTATGATGATGATGATGACTGGGAAATCATTCTGAGCTTCATCTACAAGTACTTTCAGAAATAACTTAAGGTACTATATACAGAGGGATGGATTGTGAGCACCATTTCTGCGTCAATGTGTCACTTATCTCTGAATCAAAAGGTCCTAACCAAATTTAACTTAATAAAGATAAATAAATAAATAAATAAATAAATAAATAAAATAGTAATGTTATTCAAAGGAAGACAGGTTTAGAGCCTCAAGTGCTTATATTCTCCCAGGAGGACTGGAGTGAAGATTTCTTCCAACTTCTTCAGAGAAATCCCACATCTGGCCAGCCAGCCACCCAGTCTCCATATTGACTGGCCTTTCTAACCATTTGCCTATCATCATCCTAATTGTTGTCATCATCATCTTTGTCATCATCTGCCTATCTCCAAACTATTTAGTACAGTAGTAGTATAATGACAGTGATGCTTTTTTTTTTTTGAGGCTGGGGGAGGATTCTACAACTTGAATGTAAAACTTGAGGTTGATGCTTAATATAGCATGCTTCATAGCATTACCAGAGCCTGTCAAAGCCTGTCAAAGAGAAACCTGCACTATCTCTCAGTTTTTGGATCTAAAATCACAGAATGTGGGATATGTCTCACCTGGCAACCCTAACTCATCATTTTCTTTACTACAGGTTCCTATCAAATGCTCAGGAGAATATGAATTAATGTATATGGGGAGGATTAGCATTTGAGCCTTTTCTGCATTGGCCAGGACACTACAAGGGCAGCCCAGAGTATCCTGGCCACATAGCTGCCCCAACCTGTCCCTTTTGTCTTGGCCTCCATTTCTGCACCACAGGGGTTATCTGCACAGGTGTCCTGCTGTGCTGCCCATGCAGTCAGCCATCATGTTGCAGAAACGGAGGGCTCCAGATCCTCCTGGAAAATCCAGAGCAACAGGTAAGTGTTTAAAATTTGGGTTAATCTTGTTATGCTTCGGTTCTGGTGCAGGACATGTTGGACATTGTCCAGACTGCCCACATCGGAACCAGAGTTTGGACAATGCATTGTCCAAATAGGATATGCCTGAACAGGAGGGAAATGGGCCTTTTGGCCTGTGCAGACAAGGCTTCAGAGAAGGCTCTGTGCTTGGTCTATGCACTTCATTAGCATATATGTAAAGAGCCCAGTATGTACAGCTGTGGCTATTTTCAAATAACCAGGAACCCTGCCTTTGCCGGATTCTCAGCTGTGTCAGTGGAGACCCTGTGTGTACACAAATGACCATACATTCCAATGAAAGTGTGCAGGTTGAGGGAGGAGCTATTGCCATGAACCCACTCATTTGTTTTGTCCCATGATCTTCTGAAATGGCCACAATCTCAAGCCTTAGGGTTGCCCAGTCAGAACTATCCCATGTCCTAGGATCTCAGTGCTAAAGCCTGAGACACAGGAATGATTCCTTGTGAGTCACAGGGGTGGGCCCTGGGGACATTACAAGAGCAACGTTAGAAGGGGCAGCCCCAGGTATAGTAACTGTATAATATATAAACAGCAGCTGCACAGAGTATGCCATTCATTTAAAAAAAAAATCCAAGTTTAGCAAAGGAGGAATATATGTGTGTGTGGGGGGGGGGGGAGAGAGAGAGATATTTTTCAAGGCAGCAATCTCACCCCAAGATTCCTCTTCTCCATGAGAACTGGAGAAGAGGGGACAGGCCCTTAGATCAGAAAAGCCAATAGTTCATATAATGGAATAGCAATTATAATGAATATGCCTTCTCCTCTAGGAACTGTTTTTAACATAGCACTAGGGGAACATAAGTATTTGCCACAGATGTAAAAGATAAAGTGCTAAGATGTCATTAAAATGTCATTAATGTTATTAATTAATGTTATTAATGCCACAGGGTGCAATCTGCTGTGGGGAAATCTTTCCTCCCCAATGATGAGAGTATTCTGCCCCTCCCTATTGTTGTTTTAAGTCCTAATTGAAGTCTTTGTTAAAGCTGTGGGAATCTACCCGTCCTGGTTGCAAGAACAAGAGATTTCGGTTCTGGGACTGGTTCTGCCATTGATTCACTGTGTGACCTTTACTGTTAATTGAATTTCTCTGCACTGTTATTGTGGCATCATTAAGCAAATGTCTGTGTTCTTCAGACAATGTGTTTGGTTCCAGTCTTCCTGAGCATGAAAGCTGCAGTATTCCTTCATGTGAAAGGAAGGATAAAAAGTCCTCTCCATTGTCTGCAATGAAAGCTTCAGTAGTGACATTCCCAGCATCAAAGTTACACAGGATCTGAGGCCTGCCCTTGACCTCACAGCCTCAGGATATTGCTTATTTTTAATTCTCCCATTCTGTATAAAGTGTCTGGCAGTGCCTTCTTATCTATTTAATAATTTGAAATTTAGGTCAAGATTTTGTCCCCTACTCCGTCCTCACACTGTTAAGTGAGTACTTTTGCATTTTGAACTCAGTTTGCTGCAATTGAAGTAAGCTGAAGACAGAAGGGGGATGTGCGAGGAGGAGAGAGAAACTGGGACATTTTAAAAGCAGCTGAAAAAGTGGGACAGAGTATTAATTGGGAATTTCCTTGCTAGATTGGGACAGTTGGAAAGTATGATATTAAAACGTCTGACACATTCTAGCTTATAAAAATGCAGATGCCTTCTTGGGGCTTAAAAGTAAGTTGTATCTTTTATCTTGTATCTTTAAAAGCAAGACTCTTTTATCACAAATTTCTGCAAACTGATTTCTTTGAGGAGCACCCTGAAGAAGTAAATATTTATAGTCCAAAATATAGAGCTTATTGCACTGCTTATAAAACTGTTTTACCTCTCCTGACTTAAATTTTAATTCAGGTGGCACCCTGATACTATTGCAGGGATTTTGCTGCCAGATCCACAACCCAGGTCCAGTCCCACTCCCCAGAGTGTTCCAGTGGCCATTTTCTTAAATCAGAAAAATCTCAGTTTCAAAAAGAGGCACGCTGAGTGCCCTGGGAGCAGGGGTGGACCCAGGCTGTATTCAGGCGGCAGATTCGGCAGCAAAATCCCTGCTATAGTATCAGGATGCCACACAAATTAAAATTTAAATTGGGAGAAGTAAGACAGTTTTATAAGTGATGTGATAAGCTCCTATGTTAGGGATTTTAATAATATGCTTGCCTCTCCGTTTTCGCGGACTTGAAGTCAATGGTCTTGATTCTTCATGCAGGGGCGAGCTCCATAGGTCAAAATGGCATGTGCACCCATGGTGCACATGCATGGCTGTGCATGGAAGCGTGCACCCATTCAAGCCAATAGGGTTTGAATATTAGCGAGTTTCCGTTTTCATGCGGAGGTCCAGAATGGATCCCCCATGAAAACAGAGGGACAAGTGTAAATCAGAAGTCCATACTATCCTGAGAAGTGCATTTTATACATAGATTGTTGGATGCTCACTCTCACTCTCTTTCAGAATTTTCAATTTCTTTTCAATATTTTTTATTATAAAAATTAATGGTGATACACATTCTCAGTATGATCTGACCCCATGTTGTTCTGGGAACAGTAATAAAAAGGAAATACTGTGACAGTGCTGTTTTGTTTTTTCAGTTGCAGCATCATCTAGGTTTTATATCCCACTAGCAATGAATTAATTGCTATTTATGTATTCATGTACAAGTCTAGAAATTTTAGTTAAAAAAATCAACCCCAAAAAACCTGGGTCAACTTTTCCATGGGTTAATGTAAGTACTGTACTTTAACTCTTATCAAAAAAAGGAGCCATCTGCTTCACGGGGTAGAATGGTGAAAGGCAAGAGCTTCATCCATCCTGGGAGCACCTAAAAGAAGTACTGACTCCCCTACTCTCTCTTCCCCTCAAAGGATTGCCAAGAAGAATAAGGGTTTGAAGGATATAAATAAGACATTTGTGTGTGTATGTCAGCTTTTTTGGGTTCAAATCAAGCAGAGTTGTCATATCAAAGGCTATAATCACTATAGTCATTTTCTTTGCTTTGCCTTTTCATCCTTTTTGACATGTGTGCATTGTCTTAGCCCAATCTGCACCTGGTTGCCTCTTCCACACATCATAGTGCCACAATTTATCATAGTTTTCTCCTCATCCATCCAGTCTTCAGATTAAGAACAAAAAGTTGTGCCTGCTAGAATTTTCTAAGTTCTTTGGCATCATTTTCCTTTGTTTCATCCTTTACATCCTTTGTTACATGCCCCTATGTTTTACCACCAATTTATCAATGGTCCATATCAAAATCCATAATTTTGGCCCCCAAACCTTTCCCTGACTAAGGAGATTATCACACAGCTTCCCCCCCCCCCCCCGATCTGGACATGGACTGAAACTATGCATAAACGGATGTTATCGCACAGCTTCATGCCCAGATCAGAGGCATCCCACACCAGATTGGAACTTCTCCTGTACTGAGCAATGAACAGAAAAGAACTATTTTTTGTTCAGTATGGGAAAAGTCCCAATTGGGTACGGGATGCCTCTGATCTGGGCACAAAGCTGTGCAATAACATCCATTTTTACACGGTATCAGCCCGTGCCACAATCAGGAGAAAACAGCCAGTGTGATAATCTCCCAATACATGAGGTTGACTTATAGTTGAATATATACAATAGTCCTGCATGTTTCATAAAGCCTGAATGAGAAACCAGTGAAGGAAAACTAAAATAAGAGCTTTTAATGTTTGTTCCCCCACACCACCATCATAACTAATTCTTTCAAGAGGATCCAGAGTTTTTAAGCACAAGAGATACAATAATGTATATTTCTTCTGTGTTTCTAATTCTTAGGTTTTCCCTTACTAAATGTCTTCTTATTTAAGATGTACATGTTGCAATGACTGTGGGAGGGTCATAGCAGAGACAGGAAAATTTGTTCCTGTTACTCATTAGAGTATTTATGAAGTAACTCATTACTGTTACAGTGGGCCCTTGATATCTATTGGGGTTTGGTTCCAGGACCCCCTGTGGATACCAAAATCCATGGATACTCAAGTCTCATTAAATACAATGGTGAAGGAAAATTGTGTCCCTTACTTAAAATGGCAAAATCAAGGTTTACTTCTTGGTTATAGATAATATTTTCAAGCTATAGATGGCTAAATCCATGAATAAAGAATCCATGGATACAGAGGGCCTACTGTATTTGTTGCAAGTGATGGAAGAGTAATTTGATCACATTTCTTGTTGCACTGTTTTTCTGTTATATTCCATTACTTTACTGAAGAGGAAAAAAATAATCTTAGGAATGAGGTTCCTGAAATGCCTCTAAGGCTGCATCTGCATTGCAGAATTAATGCAGTTTGACACTGCTTTAACTGCCATGGCTCAGTTAAATGCTATGGAATTCTGGGATTTATAGCTTTGTGAGATATTTAACCTTCTCTCCCAGAGAGCTCTGGTGCCACAATAAACTACAAATCTCAGGATTCTATAGAATGGAGCTGTGACAGTTAGAGCAGTGTCAAACTGCATTAGGCCACAGCCCAAATATGTCATTAAATAGTAACTTTTCTAAATAACTGAAAGTCATCGATAGTTGGTTGGTCTTCTTCCAATATCTAGTAAATAATATTTTTGCAGTTGTCAGCATATACAATGCAATCTGTTTATATTTCCTTTCTTCAATATCATGTGTCATATTCAGAAGGAAGAATTGTGGAGTAAATGGAATCTCTGTTTGTAGTATTTCTGTCATGTATCCTTTTCCTATATGTTTTTGTTTTTTCACATTTCCACCAAGCATGGAAAAATGTACCATGAAGATCTTGACATTTCCAACACTTAGTTTTCCCTGTTTTGTACATGGTATTAAGTTTAGCTGGTGTTAAATACCATCGGTACATAATTTTTATAAAATTCTCTTTATAATTTTGACAAAGAGTAAACTTATTGTTGCTTTCCAGGTCGCTTTCCACTGATCAAGTTGAATGTCCTGCTACCATTTTATCATAACCCTGTTTGACTGTTTCTTGTTCCATGTCTCTTTCTCTCAGAGTCCTATAATATTTGGATATTCATCCTCTCTCTTCTTCTAGCATTATTCTGTCTATTTTATTTCTTTCCTCTGTAATACCCAGGTTTTTCATGTCCAATTTGAATCTTTCTGTCAATTGAGAGTATAAGAACCATTTGTTATTTATATTTTCCTTGTCTAGTTGTTCTCTTGTTATATTGTTTTGATGTTATTGTGATTTAATACTGTTTTAAGGGGGGGAGGGATTATCTGGGGTTTGTATTTGATTTTAATTGTAAGCCGCCTGGATTGGTTTTTCAATAGGCGGGGTATTAAATAAATATTATTATTATTATTATTATTATTATTATTATTATTATTATTATTTCATTCTGAATTCATTTTCTTTTTCCTTTACCAATATATCTCTATATTTAATCCATTGTTCTTTTTCTCTACTTCTACTAAAGAACGCCTCCTGTGTTGAAACCCAACTTGGTAACTGTCTGTAAAATTTGTCTCTGATCTTTATCCATACCTTCAATAAAGCTCTTCTAATGATATGGTGGTTGAAATCTTTGTTGTCTTTTAATTTCCCATACTACATAAAGGCATGCCATCCATACCTAATATTGGGCCTTTGCAGACTTCCAGAAATAGTGCAAATTGAGTCCACTTTAAGGGTTTGGGTTAGTGCTAGGGAGTCATGAGAATTGTTTGTTTTTGTTTTTTCTGAGACATTGAGCCTTCTCTGTCAGAGAGCTCTGGTGTCACAATAAAATACACTTCCCATGATTCCCTAACTCTAACCCTAACCCTTAAAGTGGACTCAATTTTCACTATTTCTGGCAGTCTGCAGAGGCCCATTGTCTCTTTCCAAATCTAACATTCTTTCATCCTCCAGCTTTATCCACTCTTCAATCCAATTTAAAGCACATGCTTGGTAGTACAGTCTGATGTTAGGTAGTGCACACCTACCTCTCTTTTTTTCATCTGTTAGAATTTTCCAGGTAATTGTTGCTCTTTTACCTCCCCATAAAAATTCCCTTAATTCTTTTTGCCATTTAACACAGCATCTTTCATCAGAGATAATTGGTATGTTTTGAAACAAAAACATTAACCTTGGTAGAATAGTCATTTTCATCACCAAAATTCTTCCCAAAAAGAATAGGTGAAGTTTTGTCCATTTTATCATATCTGCCTTTATTCCTTTCCATGTGTGTTCATAATTATTCTGAAATAAATCTAGATTTCTTTTGGTCAGATAAATACCTAGATATTTTACCTTTTTGTCTATTTTAAATTTAGATATTTTTTTCAGTTTTTCTTCCTCCTTTTTTGGCAAGTTCTTGGTTATGATTGATGATTTTTCACAATTAATCTTAAATCCAGATGGTCTACCATATTCTTGAAAAATCTGGATTAATTTCTCTATTCCTTGTATTGGGTCCTCCAGGAAACATACTAGGTCATCAGCATATGCGATGATACTTTGTAAGTATGACCTTTTACTGTTACTCCTTTTATGTTTGGATCTTCTCTTAGTTTTATATTGGCAATCTCCAACACCATAATAAACCATAATGGTGACAGGGGGCAACCCTGTCTAGTTCCCTTCTTTATCTTTATATGTTCTGTTTTCTCCCCGTTTATTATTATTTGTGATCTTTGTTCTTTATATATTTCTTTGATCCACTTTTCAAATTTCACACCCATGCTCATTCTTTTTAGTATTTCTTGCATAAAAGACCAGTTTACCTTGTCAAACGCTTTCTCCACATCAACCACCCCCCCCAAAAAAAACCAGGATCACTATTTTTTTCACATTATGTTATTCAAAATATTCTAAGATATTTAATACATTTCTTATGTTGTTCTTTATGTATCTATTAGGTATGCATCCATTTTGATCTTTGTGGATTAATTCTCCTAGGATATGTTTCAATCTTTGTGCTATTATAGATGTAAATATTTTATAATCAATGCTGACTAGGGAAATAGGTCTATAGTTTCTTACATCTCCTTTGTCTCTATTTTCTTTTGGTATTAAAGATATGTATGCTTCTTTCCATGTATTCGGTATTCCATCACGTATTATATCATTTAGGGTGTCTCTAAGTGGTGTTAACAATCCATCTTCCAATTTCTTATACTATATTGCCGATAGACCATCTAGTCCCAGAGCTTTACCTATTTTAATTCTTTTAATTGCTTTTGAGATTTCTTTTATAGAAATTTGTTGCTTTAATTTCTTTTTCTGCTCATCATTAAGTCTTGGTATTCTTTGTTTCTCTATATATAATTGTATTTCTTCCTTATCCTTCTTAGTTTCCAATTCAGAGTTATATAGATTTTCAAAGAAAGTTTTAAATGTTTCCTTTATATTCTTTTGATCTTGTATTATTTTCCATTCCTGTCTTATTTCCATAATAATTTTTCTACCCTTCTCTTTTCTCAATTTGTTAGCTAATAATTTCCCTGCTTTGTTTCCATATTCAAAATATTCTTGTCTCACCATTTTTAGCTTTTTTTCCATTTCAGTTACTGTAAGTCATTTTAATTGTTGTTGAAGCATCTTGACTTTTAGTTGTAGTGTTTTGTCTCTTTTTCTTTTCCATTCTTCTTCTGTTTTTTAAATTCTTCTGTTAATTCTTTTTCTTTCTTTCTTTTTTCCTTTCTTCTATTTGTGTTTTTATTAATATGCCTCTGATAACTGCTTTACTAGCATCCCATATTATTTTATTGTTCATTCTTTCTGTTTTGTTTTCTTTAAAGTATGTTTTTAGATTTTCTTTGACTTTATTTATAATGTTCTCATCTTTTAGTATATTCTCATTTAATCTCCAGCTATTCTTTTTTATCTTTATTTCAATTGGATTATAATCTGAGGTAATTTTCTGTAAGACCTCCATAGATTGAATCTGAGGTAGCAGGGTTTTCATTGCTATATACATATCTATTCTGGAGAAAGAATCATGAACCTCTGAAAAGAAAGTATACCCTCTAGCCTGGTCATTTTTAGCTCTCCACACATCCATCATCTTGAATTCTTCTAATAACTCAAAAAAGATCTGGGTAGCTTACCCTGATTCTTCGTTATTTTCTTCTCTTTCTTCTCTATCAATTCTTGGTTCTATCACTGCATTAAAGCCCGCCATTAGTAAAATATTATCATAGGTATATTTTTTCAATTCGTTCAATATTTTCCTGAAATATTTTTCTCTATTTTCTGAGGGTGCATATATTCCCATCACTAGAACTTTCATATTTTTAAAAGTAACTTCAACTGCTAAGTAATGACCCTTATTATCATTAGTGATTTCTCTTGAGTTATATTTCTTGTTTACATATATCACTATACTCTTTTTTTCTTATTAGTACTTGATATATAACACTGCCTCAATTTGGGATTTCTCATATATTTTGTATCCTTTTCTCTTATCTTCATTTCCTGTAAACATATTAGGTCACTCTTTGTCTTCTCCAGAGAATGAAATATCATACTTTGTTTATATTTAGAGTTTAGTCCTTTTACATTCCAAGATATTACCTTAACATCCATTTTATGAAGTTTATTCTTATATACACTTTTTACTTAGTTCTTTTGAAATCTTTATTATTATTCTTATTGTTGTTCTTGTTGTTGCCTCCCCTTCCTCCCCTTTTGTCCTTTTTACTTTATGTTCTTATTTGTTTATTTGTTTATTTCTTGTTTCCCCCCTTGTTTTATTCTTTAATTATTCTTTCTATAAGCTCTGTCTTCTTTATTGTTCTCTTTATTCAGTCCTGTTTCTTCATCTTTGTCATTATGTTCTCCTATGTCCAGACTTATTGCTTCAATATTTGTCTCTTGTCTGTCCATTTCCATCTCCTCTTCAGTTTCTGTGTCCTACTTTGACCTTTTTGTTTATTTCTTTTCCCTTTCTTCCATTTCTTGTATTTTTTTTATTTTGTCATGATTCCTTTGAAAACGTTTCTTTTCTCTCTTTGTTATCTTTGTTTAGTTTTTGTTCCATTTCCTTTGTTTTCGCTAGTGTGTTGGTTTTATATCTTCTCTGTAATTGAAGGATAATCCTTCAACTCTGTCACATTTACATTCGATTTTTAAATTTTCCAAGATGTGTGTCAGGTTCTTGTATTTTTGTCTTTCTATCAAAATTTGTGGGGGAATATCCTTAAAATTTTTGATTTCATTATCTTCTATCCATAGTCTGGTATTGTAGCTTTTTTGAATTACTAAATCTCTCGTTCTTGTTCTTACCATACATACAACGTCTCTTGAATTTTTTTTTTATCTCTGGCTTGATTGGAATTTACCCTGAATAATTTATCAATCTCCATCTCCATTGCCTCATTTGTATAGCCTATGTATTTTGCCAGCACTGTACTATTCTATTTAATAGATCTTCATTTGGTGCCACTGGTAATCCTCTTATCTTTACGCACCTGTCCCTATATCTTAACTCATTAGTCCAGTCCATTAACTGTTGTTGCTGTTATTTGTTATTTATTTCTTTTGTTGTCTCTTCTACTTTAACCATTTTTTCTTTTATTTCTTCCACTTCCTTCTGTGTTTTGGTTATGTCCTGTGTCATTTTCTCCATTTTTTTACTAATGTTATCCATTTCCTTTTTTAATATAATTTCTTATTTCTGCTCTCACTTCTTTAATCTCCTTTCGTCTCTTGACTCGATTTTCTAATCCAGGGGTAGGCAACCTTTTTGAGCCGGGGGCCGGGTGCTGTCCCTCAGACAATTGGGGGGCCGAAGCACCAAAAATAAATAAATAAATAAATAAATAAATAAATATAAATTAAATTTTTTAAAAAAATAAATTTAAAAAATATATGCATGCACACTCTCTCAGCCCCAGAAAAGCCATGGCAAAACCCTTGTGGAGATTTTGCCAAGAAAACCCCAAGAACAAGTAATAACAACAATAATCAATATCATCATGGCAGGTGGCGGCGACGGCAGGACCGGCCTGGGGCTGGTCCAAAGGCCTCAGGGGGCCACATCCAGCCCCCGGGCCTTAGGTTGCCTACCCCTGCTCTAATCTCTTCCCCCATTTCTTGTCTCAAATCTCTCATTTCTTGCCTGACCTTTCTTAATTCTTCTAAAAGCATCATATTTATGTCTGCCAGTTTCATATTTTCTTCTATCAATCCTCTTCTCTGTCTTGTTACTTGTAGTTGTGGTTGAATCACACCTTTTCTGCCTGTTGCCATTGTGTGTTCTTTTTCTGCTTTAGTAATAATATAAATATTGTATAGTTGTTATTTCACTTTATATAGAAGATAAATATATGACAGCAAGAAAACATGAATCACATATAACTTATATTACTCAGAGCTCGCTACTACAGATATATCAAAATCTACAATTTTGGAATCACTCTATCTTAATATCAATTTAATTCCTTCTTTTCTACCTTCTAATGTATACTTACATCTCTAAACTCAACTTTTCCAATTTTATTATTCTTCCTTGTATTTGAATTATGAATTATGACACTTCCCTCTGATATTAGTTTCTATTATATACTATTCCATTAGACCTTTTTCACAGTTTTTGCACAAAAAGAGAGAGAAGAGAAAAAGAACAAATATTTGCCCCCAATCACAAAATCACAATATTACTTTTAAGTTTATATTCCAAAGTTCTAAAAGTAAGTCTAAATTCCTTCGAGTTCAGTTCATATAATTTCATTTCATTTCACTTATTCCATCAACTTATTTATTTGTTTATTTAATAATGAGCTCACAAATAATTAAGTCCATTAGTACAATTAACTCATGTACTAAGTTTCCCTCCCCAAACAAAAACACTTATCTCAAAGTCTCTCTCAAACTCTTCAATCCACCATCTTTCTCTTTATCCTTTTCTTTTCCATTTTTTCCTTTCTTATCTTACTTCAGTCTTACTTTTTCTTTTGTGTTCTGTGTTGTGGTAAATCCATCATTCTATGTCCTTCTCTCCTCTCTCTCCTTCGTCCTCTTCCACATACTTTCCTTTACTTCTTTTCTCTGTGGTTATCTCTCTTTTGTGGTTACACCGTTATGTCTTATGCTCTTATGCTTCATTTTTATCATTATTTATCATTATTAAGCTCTTATAGTCCATGTGTGACCATTCCATGTTTCCACCAGGTGCCCATAGTTCTCAATCCACTCCAGATGTTTCAAACTTCAAATCACTCTTCTCAATTTCTTGTCCTTTTATCTGTTTATTTCCCTTTGCATTGTATTCTGGCTTCTTAACTTTTCAATTTCTCCTTTTATTTCTACTTTTCCATACATCTATTTACTCTCTCTTACTCCGAACTCCACCAATTTATAACAATCCGCTTCACTGACTCAGCTATATACTTTCCTTTTCTTATTTTGCATTTGCACTTCTCTGTCAGAAATCTTCTCTTCTTTTGTTATAGAAAACTGGCTCGCTAGGAAATCCAGTGATAAGAGTGGCCATATGTGTCTCTTATAATTTCTGTGTCTTCTTATCTCCACCTATTTTTGTGTGTGTGTGAAAGTCTTGTCTCACCTTGCCGAAGCACAGCGTTTGCAATATTGGCAGAGAGAACTCTGTTGTCAGGCTGCTAGTCGTCTTCCCACGATTGTGGGTAAGTTGTTAGCAAACTCCAGTGTGAATGACTGTCCACAGCCCCAGTAGACCCCCAATGACTTCTTTCAATTACCTCCTCTTATCAAAGGGGGCAAGGAGCATTTTTTTTTAAAAAAAATATTTTTTGCTCCCCCTAATCCAATATTGCAGGAGGTTGGCATAGTCTTTGCTTTGTCCTCAACATTCCCACTGGAAGTGTCTGGAGGATCACTATTTTCACCCTCCTTCTTCTGTGTAAAGCCTGCTTTTCTTATGTCCTGCATACATGTTAAACAGATAGGGTGAAAGGATGCAGCCCTTTACCAATTGGGAACCATTCAATTTCTCTGTTTTCTGTTCTGAGAGTAGCCTCTTTTCCTGAGTACAGAATCCTCATTAGGGCTGTCAGATGCATTGGCACTCCCATGTTTTTAAGGGCATTCCATATTCTTTCATGATCTATGCCAGGGGTAGGCAACCTAAGGCCCGGGGGCCAGATGTGGCCCCCCGAGGCCTTTGGACCGGCCCCGGGCCGGTCCTGCCACCGCCGTCGCCGCCACCACCATGATGATATTGATTATTGTTGTTATCACTTGTTCTTGGGTTTTTCTTGGCAAAATCTCCACAGGGGTTTTGCCATGGCTTTTCTGGGGCTGAGAGAGTGTGCATGCATATTTTTTTTAATTTTTAATTTTTTAAAAATTCTTATTTATTTATTTATTTATTTTTGGTGCTTCGGCCCCCCAGTTGTCTGAGGGACAGCAACCCAGCCCCCAGCTCAAAAAGGTTGCCTACCCCTGATCTATGCAGTCAAAGGCTTTGCTATAGTCCATAAAGCATATGGTGATTTTCTTTTGGAATTCCTTGGGGCACTCCATTAGCTATCGTATATTTGCAATGTGATTCCTCATGCCTCTTCCTTTCCTGAACCCTGCTTGGACCTCTGGGATTTCTCTCTGCATGTATAGTTGGAGTCTTATGTTGCAGAATTTTGAGTATAATTTTGCTTACATGGGATATCTGTGCTAGGGTCCTATAGTTGCTGCAGTCTTTTGTATATCCTTTTTTTGTGGATGGGGATATGTATATAATCTGTTGGCCATCATTTTTTTTCCATATCTGTTGATATATGTTGGTTAACACTAGAGTTGACTCTGTCAATGTGGATTGCAGCAGTTCTATTGGAATATCATCTGTTCCTGGTGATTTGTTTTTCGCTATTTCTCTTATTGCAGTTTCAACCTCACTTTTTAGAATTTGGGTTAATCTTCATATGACTCTTTGTTCCATGTGTCCTTAATTTTGTCATCTCTTTTGTATAATTCTTCTCTATATTGCATCCAACATCTTTTTATTCATTCCTGGTCTTGAATTATGTTATTTTTATTGTCATAGAGTCTCTTGGTCCTTGGTTTGAATATTCCTTTGATTTCCAAGATCTTGTGAAATAGATTTCTTGTTCTTCCTTTTTTTGTCGGTGTCTTCTATTTCTCTGCATTGGTCATTGCAGTAATTTTCTTTATCTTTCCACACAAGCCATTGTACTATTACATTCATGATTCTTAGTTTGTTCCTATCTCCCTTTTGTTTTTCTTCTCTTCTTTATTGCTTATAGTGTTTTGTCTGTCATCATTGTTTTTTCTCTTTCTTTTTGTTTATTGAAAGTGTCTGTCTGCATTCTTCTTTTATTATGTCCCTAGCTTCAGACCATAGTTCCTCTGGTTCTTGATTTATTATGTTTAGTAGTACTGTTTCTTATGTTGTCAATAACTTCTGTTGAGATATTATTTGGATCATATTTTGGTATAATCACTGATTTTGTTTTCTTCTTGAATCTTATTCTTACTTCTGATATGAGTAATTCATGATCTGTGCCACAGTCGGCACCTGGTCTAGTCTTGGCCACCAGTATTGAGTTTCGCCATCTTTTACATCCAATTATATAGGGCCTTTGCAGACTGCCAGAAATAGTGCACATTAAATTGAGGCACTGCCCTGGCTCAGTGCTAGGAAGTCATGGGAATTGCATTTTTTTCTGAGACATTGAGCCTTCTCTGTCAGAGAGCTCTGGTGCCACAATAAAATACACTTCCCATGATTCCCTAGCACTGAGCCAGGGCAGTGCCTCAATTTAATGTGCACTATTTCTGGCAGTCTGCAAAGGCCTACAGTCTATTTCAGGGGTAGGCAACCTTTTTGAGCCGGGGGCCAGGTTGCTGTACCTCAGACAATTGGGGGGCCGAAGCACCAAAAATAAATAAATAAATTGAAATTAAAATTAAAATTAAAATAAAAAAATATATAAAAAATATATATGCATGTACACTCTCTCAGACCCAAAAAAGCCATGGCAAAACCCCTGTGGAGATTTTGCCAAGAAAACCCTAAGAACAAGTAATAACAACAAAAATCAATATCATGGCGGGGGCAGCGGCGGCAGGACCAGCCTGAAGCCGGTTCAAAGGCCTCGGGGGGGGGGCGCATCCAGCCCTTGGGGCTTAGGTTGCCTACCCCTGGTCTATTTGAAATTTGTGTTAACTATCTGGTGATGTCCATGTGTATAGCCTTCTTTCTGGTTGTATGAATAATGTGTTGGCAATGAATAGGTTGTTGGCTTCACAAAAATCTATCAGATCCTTCATTTCTTTTGCCTAATCCAAATCTGCCTATTGTTTTTTATTTTTCTTTGCTTCCAACTTTTGTGTTCCAATCTCCAATGACCTGCTTGACATCTTGTATTTCAATTTCTTCATGTACTCCTTCATAGAATCTATCAATTTCTTTCCCATTCTGCCTTTGTGGTTGGTGCATATACTTGAATTATGGTGATATTCATACATTTACCATGAAGCCTTATTGAAATGGTTCAGTCTGATTTTGCATTGTATTCGCTGGCTGCTTTTGCAACATCTATTCTTGGTATGAAAGCTGCCCCATTTCTTCTTATCTTTTCATTCCCTGGATAAAGCACTTGGTAGTTGTCTGATTCAAAGTGGCCCATTCCTCTCTATTTTAATTTACTCCCCCCCCCCCCCCCGTACTGCTATGTTCATGTATTGCATTTCCATTTTTACTATGTCTAGCTTCCCTTGGCTCAAACTTCTCACATTCCATGTCACTATATTATGTGTAATGCTCCTTTGGATGCCATTTGCCTTTCTAAAAATGTCTGCTACTTGTCTTGGCATCTTTCTTATGCCCTTGGTTAATCTTGCAAATGTGATATCCCCTCCTTCCCTTTCTGTTAATGCATTGGTCCTGTCTGTGTCTCACTTGGGGTGTCTCATCTGCATCCAAAGAAATGGGTTTATATCCATGAAAGTGCATGCGAAAATAAAAACCAGTTAGTCTTAAAGGTGTTGCCACCTTTATTTTTCTTCCCCCTTCCCTCTTCCTTTCTCCTTTCTATGCTGCAAGAGACTACAGCAGGGGTAGGCAACCTTTCCCCTTTAAGGGCCGAGGGACTTCAGCTCCCAGAAGCCTCAGCCATGTTGGCCAATAGTCCCATGTTGGCCAATAGCTCCTGGGATTCTGGGAGCTGAAGTCCCTCGGCCCTTAAAGTGGAAAGGTTGCCTACCCCTGGACTACAGCATAGTCTTCTTTGGAAACTGCTTACATCCTTGCTACCTCCTCCAAGTAACTAGTCACAGGTGATTTCTTACTTCCAAGCCCTGGGTCACAGGCTGCTTTAACTGTTCGGCAAATGTGCTACTCCTTGTGTGGTAAAAAGCTGACTGGAAACAGCCCTGGAGATAACAGAGGACATCTAGAACTAGTGTTTTGAGAATGTCTGTCAAAATCAATGCAAGTTATTAAAGTAGGGTGGATTTAGAATCCAGATGTATAGGCATGCACATGCACACAGCCGATTATAATTGTGCTCACCAGAAGAGAAACCAATAAAACATTTTTTTTCCTTCCCAGGCTATCTTAGAAGGAAGTTGCTTTTACCCACACGGAGATGAAAGCACAAAGTGCCTTCTGCTCTACAGTATAAACACCCTTATCACGCTAGCAGCAGAAAGAGTCCAATCCCATGTATATTTGGGGGACATTATGCCATTCGGCGATTATGCCTTTCAGCTGCCTGTTGAAGAATTAAAAGACAATTAATGTAGCAAAACAATAGTTTGCATCTTTTAATTATGGATCTGGACATTTTTAACAGGATGTTTTAATTACATCTCTCTCTCTTTCTCCTCTGTTCTGTTTTTATTGATTTGGTGCCAGTTCAATTGTGTCACCAAGACCTCCCAGTACTCAGTGAATTACCTCAGGGGATTCTGTCTCTTTCACTCTTTTAAAGTAAACCAGATCTCAAACTACCTACAAAGCAAAATCCAAAGAGGAAGAGATGAAAAGAAAAATGTGTTTGCTTGTTTGTAAATTTATTCTTTGTAAATTTATTCAGTGAAGGCCAATGAGCATATGACTTTCCCCACCCTGCATGGAGACAATATCTGTGTAATCTCATCTAGTTCATGTTCTCATGGCAAAGTGAAACCCCGACTTGCACTTCATACATGATGTTAAAAGTGGAAGTGGGATGCAACATATAGGAATACTAGAAAAGCAATAGAATTCCAGAAAAGCAATTGACTTTCTCTATAGTGGGCATATTTCCATCATTTGGGTAAATGACTCCTATTTCTGTACAGGGGAAAAAACATGTAGTGGCTCTGATAGTTTAAAGACTGTCTGTATGACACTATTACGAAATCAGTGTGCTGTTTCTATGTCCTATCATCATCTCCAGAAGTGCTTGTGGATCAATTCCTCTGAAAGAAGATGAGTAGGTTTTGCAAGCAAGCTTACACATATGAAATACTAGGTTCCTTTCCCCCCTGCACACACAGGTATTGTTGCTGTTGTTCTAGGCATTGTTTTTCCACACACATGAAAATAATTCCAAGACTACCAACCAGAGAAAAAAATTGGGTCCAGCCTCAAAGTAGTGTTCTCACAAGATAGAGCTGGTAAAAAGCAATACAAGCCGCTTGCAAAATATCTTCTATGTGTCCTAGTTAGTTTAGGTAAACTTTCTTGAGAAATCCTTTATAGTGAACACATGTTCTGCTCCAGAGATCTCATTCAATATTATAGCAAAGTTGAAATACCAGTGTAAGAATTTGGAAATGTAGGTTGGAATCCTGCATGTGTAATATGTAAGTGTAAGCTAAGCTAAACTAGGTGATACATGGGGATTGTGAACATGTAAAGTCTCAAATGCAGAACTCTAGGTTATGCATTCTTAACTGCCTTAGAGGATTCCAGTCATTACATTTTTGGACTACAGCTCCCAAAACACCTAGCCAGCATGGCCAGTGGTCTATAGTCCAACATCCCTGCCAAACATATCCTCCAATATTTCACAGATGAACACTGGAACATGTGAGGCCAAGCAACACCAGAGTGTTGTCTAAAGAGTATGGCAAGGCAACAAGAGAGCAAAGTATTATTCTAAGCAGAGAAATTCTGGAATTTTTGTAGTGAGCTTAGGAAAGCCTAAAAAAGCAGGAGGTGGTGGCAGATGAGCCTATTAAGAAGGACAAGACTCATTGTGGGTCAAGGCACTAGCTAGGGGGTACTGATGTACATAGGTAGAGCTCATGTGCATCAGGACACTCTTACTGACATCCCGTTACACACCTTCACAATTCACTAACAGCTTTTCTCAGTGCCTGTGCTCACAGATAATTATACATAAAGTTATGTACCATAGATCATGGTAGATGATTCCAGCCAAAGTTTCTATTCCAACTTGCTGTCCAACCCTCCAACTGAATTCCAAATATACTGCTAAACTGCTGATGCCTGCCCTGGACCTGCTTCATTTACTTCTCTGGGTAGTATCAGATGGGCTAGATAAATTTCCCACAGTGCTTATGAACAAGTGTTGCTCTAGGACACTCTAGGAAAGAAAAAGCATGCCTAATGTGTCTAGCTGATGAAGCTTGCTCTGAATTCAGCCACAACTATCAGTTGTGCCTGTTTGGGCCCACCAATAGAAAAGAAAGCAAAAGGAAGATACTCTGTCCTAGGGATTCCTGCAAGTGGAAACAGTCCTGTGTAGTATACCATAACAACTGGTTCTTTCCAATGAACTGAGTGGAGAAGATATTCTAGATTGGGTAGGAATCATACAGCCTTTCAGGTTGTAGCAGTATCTTCCCTAGGCAATATAGCCATTGGTGAGGAATGCTGGGCATTGCTTGTTCTTGCTGTATGACTTCAAGTCATTTCTGACTGGTGGCTACCCTAAGGTGACTCTATCATAGCATTTTTTTCACAGCGGAGACCTTTTCTCATTCACATGGTATGCCACATAGAAAAATACTGTATGCAGTCTGTATCCATGGATTCTGCATCCACAGATTCACCCATCTGTGGCTTGAAAATATTTTTTAAAAATTTCAAAAAGTAAACCTTGATTTTGTTATTCTATATAAGGGGCACCATTTTACTACACCACTGTATATAATGGGACTTAAGCACTTATGGGTTTTGGTATTGGGGAGGGGGGGGGCTGGAACCAAACCCCAACGGCTACTAAGGTCCCACTGTATTTAGGTGTTTCTTATCATTGATGGTTGTTCCATAGTTTAAGAATTGGTTTCTTATGCCAAATTATCTCAGCACTTCAGAACATCACTTATTTATCACAAGGAAATGTTTTGCTGCATGCGGATCCCCATAATTTGAAAATGAGGAGATGTGGCCATTTTGAAGTTCCAACCATTAGCTTAGGGGAGACTGGTAACTGCAAAACTCTTTTTATGGCGGACTTTAAACAGTAACATTCCATCCTATTAGAAATATCCCACATCTACTTGCCTTTTCCAACAGGTTTTATAATTACAGGCTGCAGTGCTTATGCTGCTTTAAATGTTTATCAGGGTTGCCAGTGTGAAAACAGGAGAGGGCCCTGCCCTGTACCATTTATGGTTGTGTAGAAGAGGGAATTTTAGCAGGTGTTGATTGTTACCTGGTCAAATGACAAGCAACATCTCCTGAAATTCCTTCCTTTACCCAACCACTAAAGATACAGGAACCCCCTTCAGTTTTTACTCTGGCAACACTAAGTTGTTCATTTCATGATGACTTTGTGCCTGTTTTAATTATTTTTAAATTGTATTATTATATAGCAACGTGCATTTTTCTTATTCTGTAAGAGTCATTGAAACTCCAGTCCAAAGTAAGATTTTCATCAACCAACCAAATATTGCAGAGCCACACAATACCATAGCAGTCCTATGGGAGAGATATTAAAATCTGCTCTGGCATAGAGTTAAATATTAGTGCTTTTTAAATATGTGGGTTTCTGACTTAACTTGCCAGCTGAAATCCCAAGTTTTCAAGTTTTCAAACCTTCCTGTAACCAAAGCAGGCGAGAAATTTCAGTTTCTCATTGAAGACCTTTAAGTCTTGACATTTTTTTTAAAAAAAATACTCATTAGGTTGCTATTTACATCTGTCAGTTGCAGGAGGGTCAGTGATTAAGTGTACAAGCCGGGGAAAGCCGAACAAGCTGTTTGTTATAATGTTTTTGTGGGACTAGAAAACAAGATTTCACCATGCATATTTTCCCTTCTCTTTCTCTCTTTAAGCTTGAGAAGCCCAGACATGGATTAAAGGATTTACCCTCTAAATTCCTAAGAAGAAAACAACATGAACCACCCAAATTAGCTGGTAACTTGTCTTAGACCAGCAAAAACAGAACACACTGGAAAACATTAATCACATTAGGCTCAATTCAGGTGGAAGATGGAAGTTTGCAAAAACCTCTTGCTGTTGGATGAAGATTACACAGCTTTGGTCAATCTGCTCAGCATGAAGATGAAGCAGTTGAGTGGGTCCTTGAATAGATCTTCCTAAAATGTGAACAACCAGCATTTAGTTTATCTTTTACATTTCACTGTCTTGGTCTAGGAGAGACAGTACTTTTCAAGTGACATTGGTCTACCCCTTTCCTTCTGGGAAGTGAACTGGATTGGACCTAATAGGAAAGGGCAGGGCAACAGAATGGGCAGTGGTGGAAGAAGAGACACCCTCAGAGGGATCCCACTGAGGGACTGATCTGCAGCCACACTTTTTCTGGCCCATTTTTAAGGGTAAGTAAAGCTTTGCAAATGTTTGAAATTGTTCAGAAACCTACAAGACATAGTACATTTATCAGACAACAGTTTGCGGTATAGTGGTTTAAGCATTGGCCTATGACTCTGGAGACCAGGGTTCAATTCCTCAGCCATGGAAACCCACTGGGTGAGAGTCACACACTCTCAGCCCCAGAAAACCCTGTGATAGGGTCATAGATTTTTCCAGTGCAACAAAAGACACATTTTCATGACTGTCTCCCTCAGAAAGAGCATGGAAATGTTATGACATCATGCAGAGAGGCACAGAGAAAGGCACTGCTCTCTTGTTCCATTTCATATTTTTTTTCTTATGTGAAAAGGCTCATAGATGGCTTAATGTGTCATGTCTATCTCTGGTAGAAGCTGATTGCCAGCGGTTTAACTCAACATTCTATATTTACTTGGCTTGGAAAAGTTACTTTTCGTGTAGCACATCCGAGAACATTCTGGGATGTTCTCTCATTCATAGGGTCATCATACATTTCTGGCAAATAGTGACATTATAGTCCAAAAATTAATGGTTCCAAGTTCTGGCATGAGCTTAATAAAGGAGGGGGATCTCTTGGGGCATGTTTTTTTCTCTCCTGTCACCATTGCTGCATCCCACTATGATTCCCATCAGTCCCACTGACTAAACATTTCTGCTTTATGAACCTCTTGGGTCTATTCTTGAAAGCTGTACAATAATTTGTAGAAAGCCACACAGCCTGTAACATGTGGTAGATTGAACATGGAAATGGAAGTAAAATGTGGAAGATGTGGAAGCACAAGCTGCAAAACTTGTAAAAGGATATGCTGAGACAGATCACTGATCCATTTAGCCCATTGTTCGGACCAACTGTAGCTCTCCAGGCCAGGAATCAAAAAGAAGTAATTTTCATCATCCATCACCCGAGATCCTTTAACTGGAGAAACCAGGCTTTGAAGCTGCAACTTCATATATGCAAAGCACATGCACTTGCACCTGCATTGATTATATCACTGAGCACAGAACCCTCCCAATTTGTAGCGATAAATCCAGACTTATTGATGCTTAGAGCAGACACACTGAAATCAATGGGATGAATAAGGCATGGTTAGTTTGAGGCTTATTTCTTGGATGGGTCTACTCTGGGCATGATGGAGACCCAATCTACACTACAGAGATAATGCAGTTTGATACCACTTTAACTGCCATGGCTCAATGCTATGGAATTCTGAGATTTGTAGTTTTGTGGTACCAAAACTCAGTTAAATAGCTCACAAAGCTACAAATCCAGAATTCCATAGCATTGAGCCATGTCAGTTAAAATGGTGTTAAACTGCATTATTTCTGCAGTACAGATGCAACCCCAGAAGCATCCAGCTATGTTACTATAGACTGAGGAACACAGCTGGAGGCTTCTATTAACAGAGAAGCCTCCAGCTATGTACCCCAGTCTGTAGTAACACAGCTGGATGTTTCTGGGGTTGCATCTGAACTGCAGAAATTGACTGGCAACTCTTAATTGGTTGTTGAATGGTTAAGATGGCTCCTCCACTGGCTGTTAAATGGTGAAGATATTTTAATGCTCCACCTATGCAGAACTTTACAATATATCCAGGATCTTGGTTTTGCAATCAGTCTGCTTCTGAAAAACCTCAATTCTTTCCTTGCTTCCTTTCACTGCATGTAATAGTGCTTGAGAGAGCCAACATGATGTAGTGGTTTGAGTGTTAGACTAGGTTTCCAGGAGGCCAGTGTTTGAAACCCTGCACGGCCTCAACTACCCACTGAGTGATCTTGGCCAATTTATACCCTCTTAGCCTCACAGGGAGGGAGTGGCAAATTGCCTTGAACCAATCTTTCTGGTAGCTTTGTCTTAGGTTCTCCATAAGTCAGGAACAACTTGAAGGCACACAACAACAATTGTGCTTGGACATAATTAGTATAATGTAATAGTGGTAGTAGTAGTAGTAATAGTTGCTGCTGCTGCTGCTGCTGCTTCTGCTTCTTTTGTTTGTTCCAACTTCTGGCAACCCCGAGGCAAACCTATCATGGAGTTTTATTGGCAAGATTTGTTTAGAGCAATGAAGTTTGTTATTGGCTCCCCCTGAAGTTGAGGGGAATTTGCCTGTGCATCTACCACTAGACTTTGATGTTTCAGCAACATGCAGAAATCTAAGGTGCAAAAGTTTCTATGCTGGCTATAGGAAAGAAAAAAGAAAATCAATATTAAGGCAATACCTTTATTAGGTAAATCATCAGACCCCGAGAGACCACTCCCATGACACATATTCTTATACAGTTGTCCCTCCATATCCACAGATTTTTTTATCCATGGATTCAAGCATCCACAGATTGAAAATATTCTAAAAAATATAAATTCCCAAAAGCAAACCTTAATTTTGCCATTTTATATAAGGAATGCCATTTTACTTTGCCATTGTATTTAATAGGACTTGAGCACCCATGGATTTTGGTATCCACAGGGGGTCCTGGAACCAAACTCCAGTGGATACCAAGGCCCTACTATATTAGCTTTTATTTTTATCTTGCCTCAGAGGAACTGCTACAACCTAATTGTCTCTGCTAATTGTTCTGCAATAAAGTAAAAGTGCTTATTAGGTTATGTAGCTTTCATGGTTCTGGAATTCCATGAGGAGAAATAAAGGTTATTAAAGTTTCTTGTGCCCAGGAATGAAAATTACAGTTTCACCCTTTGCCCTCTTTTTTTGTTTTTTTGTTTTACAGTGATGCATTCCAGAACATACAAGTTAGTTCCCTCTTGTCTGCTGCTCCATCCACAGATGCATGTTTTTGTTCTGTAACCAGCTGTAGCTAATTGCATCAGTGTTGCCTTTAGTGCTGTACATGAAAAGGAAACCTGTAATTTATTGCAACAGACCACACCATTTCTGCTATACATCTTGACTCTTCTGTCATTCCAATGAGCCTATTTTTCATGGCATATTGGCAACCCGGCAACTGGAAAACAACAACACTCAAAAGAAAGTCCTCCATATGTAGCATGTTGTTTATTTGTAAGACTAGGATTTTTTTTTTACATCAGCCAGAAAGAATGTGGAGCCAAATCCAGGCTTTGCATAAATCTGCTTGCTTGCTCACTTTATCGCTGGCTGAACACCATGTGGGGCAAAAACATCTATGAAGAAGATGCTTGTACAGCCTAATCTCAAATGATTTTAAAAGAAGAAGAAAAATAAAGCTCATGTACTGGTCCTGTTGCTGCTGATATTGGCTGGAGTCCTGTATCCAATAATTCTTAACTAAGTACTTAACTAAACAACTTCTCCTGGCCTGACGTCCCCAGCCCCAAACATGATGGAAATATCTCTCAACTATGCTCTGATGGCCATCAGAATGGTCCTCCTTCTCCCCATGGAGCTGATGCCTGGTAAAATAGGCTAGGGATGAGTTATGATCATGTGAATAGCAGCAAAATTGTGACTAGCGATCAAGAATATGAAACAGCTATGGTTAGATAACTGTTTCCTATGCAGGACCTATTCCTAATTACATCGGGTTTGGAGTGTGTACTGGGACAGGAGAAGTTACTAAGTTAAGTAATTAACTTTAGGCTGATATAGGATTCCAGCATTCACCATTGTTGCTGTTATTGTTGTTAGTTCACATAAATCCTGCCTTTCCATGAACCTGGCACCCAACACAGATTGCAAAAATTAAAACAAATACAAGTGAAAGTACATACAAGAACATAAGTAAAAACTATGACATCACCTACAAAGGCAAAAGATAAAGATCAGAAGAATAGCATATTATTCAAAACCCTTTCAGTCAGCTACTAAAAACCTGTTAGGATAGAAAAGATTTCACTTGCTAATGGAAGGAGAGCAAAGAAGGAATCATCCTAACTTCCCTTGGGAGGGAATCACAAAGCTTGGGAAGAGAAGCCCTTCGTCCAGATCCAGGCATACCTTTGAAGGTGGTAGAACCACTGAAATCAGTAAAGAATTGTACCAACAATACATGTAGCCCTGGGTCTACAGTGATTTATTAATAAAGATTTTATAGTAGAGTGGGCCATCTGGATCCACAGACCTGCAAATTCCACTAATGACAGATTGATTGTCCCATATTATTAAATGGCAGTGGCATGGATGTGAACACATGAAGTGTCCACATTCATGTTGCCACCATTTAATAATACGGGACTTGAACACTCTCTCTCCCTCTTTTTATATATCTTTATAGGGTCCAGGAAGCAAACTCACACAAATACACTGAGTCCACTGTATGTGTTTACAAGGGGGTATCGTAAAGTTTTAATTATCACCTTTAAAAAAATTGATAGTAAGTTTGTTTTGATTTGTAGTTAATTTGTCTCTATGTAGTCACCATCCAGATTTACACATTTTCCCCAGTGTTTCTTCACCCTCTGAATATCATTATTGTAGAGGTCTGCAGATTGTGCCTTAAACCATTCTTCCACTTCATGAATGATGTCATCTGTGTTGTGAAATCGGCGACCCTGCAATGGATTTTTCATTTTTGGGAAAAGAAAAACTCACTTGGTGATGATGACACTGACAAGATTTCATCAATATACCATAATAACTTCCGGGTGATAATTATTACTTTACGATACCCCCTCATACTTCTCCATCTTACACTTTAGTTGCTTCTGACACAACCTGTAATAAAAATAAAGGACACAATGAGCTGATTTTCTCCACATCATGCACTTAGGGACCAATGATGACACTGACAAAATTTCATCAATATACCATAATAACCTCCGGATGATAATGATTACTTTATGCTACCCCCTCATATTGCATATGCATCTCTTTTAATAATTAGGAAAGAGGCACATGAATTCTCTCTCTCTCTTTCCCTTCCTTCCTTCCTTCCTTTTAATTTACAGTTTGTTAACCACTGACAAAATGGCCACCAGGTTTGGCTGGTGTGCTTGGGAGAACAGATAGTTCCTTTCCACATATCTCATTACAGTCTCCATTTTTTGGCCTGACTCCTACTGGTAGTCTTAACTAATAGACACATTGAATCAAGAGGATTTATGTAAGTATTGACTCATCATTCAACAAATAATTCAATGGGGTTATCAGCAGGATTCAGGTTGTCTCTCCATTTTTTCATCTACCATCGCTAATAAGCTAGTATGGAACAATGGCTTGACAATATAATTTCTCCTATACAATGATAATATACTTAAACTCTTTAAAGAATAGATGACAGACAGATATTTCTAAAATAACAAGTGACATAAGAAAAACTACTAACTGGGCTAAGAGTTTTTGGAGTGAGAAAGAATGTCTTGTGTGTAAAGTGAAAATATGGCAAGAGAAGATCTGGATGAAAAGAAAGTGAAAGCCAAATTTGACAGTAAATATAGGATTTTTTTGATGTTGTGTGGCTTCAAGTCATTTCCAACATGGCAACTCTAAGATTAACCTGTTTGTTTGTGTGTGTGTGTGTGTGGGGGGGTTTGTTGTTGTTTTTTTGTTGTTGGTTTTTTTTTTTTTTGTCTTTTTTGATTTTTTGCAAGATTTGCTCAGAGGAGGTTTGCCACTGAGGCTGAAAGCAAGCAACTTGCCTAAGGTCACCCAGTGAGATAAACATGCTTAAAATGGCCATGTGAAGGTGGCGTTGGTGCCATTGGAAGAGATGGCCCAAGAGATCTTACTGCTTGAACCAAATGACAAGATTGTGATCCCACTCCCATTCCATGTGCTGAAATCAGTTAGACTAGCAGCTGAAACCTAGTTCAAAGTGGGTACAGGAAACATTCCCCATTGTACTTGGTAACAGTGGGCAAGTTTAGGAGGCACAGTGCAGGTAGGGGTACGCATGGATTCAAGTCTTACTACCACTCCTCATTTCCAAGCATTTTGCTGCCTAAGGGAGCTGCCTCATTCAGCCCCATGAAAGAGCCAGCAACAGGCATAGGGATACGTTATGAAGCTATGTATATAACACACCGTCTGTTGTACACCAGCTAAGAACAACTCATTTGTTCTCTAAGATTCCCCAAGGAAATGGTATCTCAAGAACTAGATTATTTCATAGGTTCATTCAATGTTCTATTATTCTACAGATGGATCCTCATTTCCCTTTCCCTTCCTATTTCTGTGTCTGAATCCCATATCACCAAATTAGACAGGGACTGAACTCAGATGAAGTTATTGGCAAATAAAAATGTCAGATCAAGTTGGTTTTGCCATCTTGTTTTCACAAACTGAGGAACAAATGAACTTACTGTATGTCTTTGTTCTGCCCAATGGCCACCGAGCATGTAATAGTAGACTCACATCTTATTTTAACCTCACAACAAAATCCTGTCGGGTATATTAGAATGTGAATTAGTGAGTCGCTTGAGGCTATTCAAAAACCTTCCTGACTAAGGAAGTGTATGAAGTTGGATGTCCTGTTTCCAACCCCAGTACTCCACTGATGGCATAGTTTTTCTGCCTAGGAATAGATGACATCTTTTATTTGTCCAGTTAATTGGTTAAACATGTTCCACTAGCCTTTGAACCACATAAAAATCCTCATCAGTCATGTGTGTTCAAAGCAAAATTCAAATAACCCAGATTTGACCCATTGTAAAATTGAAGAGAACATGAAGTAACTTTTCTTGTTTCATCCCTGGATCAATACATGAGTTCTTTCTTCCCCTTTTGCTAAGAGTTTTTCTGCTTACATTTTGACATGGTTTGTAAAAACAAATTCCTTGTGAAATAAGTTAATTTGCATACTCATTTAGGGTATAAGATGAACAAAGTGGATCAAACAACTATTCTAGCCTCATACTACTAACTCTAAAGCCCAGCACTAACCTCTTTTTTGTGTCTTTTCTTTTGTATACAAAATTGTCATAGTGACATTTTTGCTAAAGCCAAAACTCTCCTTGCTGTCATCAAACAAACCGCACAAATACAGTTATGTATCCATGAATATACCTGGACCATGGGTGCATCTACACTGTAGAAATGGCTTTAAATTTCCATGGCTCCATCCTACAGAATCCTGGTTTTTGTGAGGCTCCAGCACTCTTTGGCAGAGAAGGCTAAAGATCTTGTAAAACTACAAATCCCAGGATTCCATAGGATGGAGCTATGGCGGTTAAAGTGGTATCAAACTGCATTATTTCTACAGTGCAGATGCACAACATGTCAGTAATTTTGGACCTGTCCAGCAATCAGAGGACTAAAGAATAGAGGGAGCATCATACATAGAAGCTACAATATGCAAAAGTAAGACCAAGTGACATCTTTTTCACTGTGTTAATTCTTGTATATTTTTGGAAGCACTGAAATGTGCTTTGCTGATCATCTAAAGTACTGAGTGACAGTCTGAACTGATATAAGAGTATAGCAAGGTCTTAATATGTTTATACCACTATTGAGTACTTTATAGGCATTATTTTAGTAATTTTACAATAACTTTGTATGCTAGGTCATACCGTATATCATCAATTCTACCTTCCCAATCCCAGTTTCAGATGAAAACTAAGGTTCATTAAACAAAGACTTATCTAATGAACAAAGTCTTCTGCAATATAATTCTATAATGATATCTAGTGATTTCATGGCTGAAACAAGTATTGAACTAAGTGCTACCTTAGAGGATGGCAATGGCAAACCTCTTCAGATGAAACTTGCCAAGGAAATCCTATGATAGGCTCACCTTAGGGTCACCATAAGTCAGAAATGACATGTAGGCATGCAACAACAACAGCAACAACAACAAAAGGTCCTACCCAGTATTAGCTCTCAGCAATGGGCAGTGTTGGCAACTACATTCTGGTATTTGTGGATGTTCTGTCCAAGTAAGGGCTAATTATTATATCTATATTATACGTATCTTATTAAGGACCTAAATTCCCAGAAGGCACCAAATCCCATCAGATCTTGGAAGCTAAATTGAATCAGCCATGATTATTACTTGGATGGGAGACCACTAAGGAATACATACTAAAATAATGAATTACAATGTAGAGAGATCTTGCAGCACCTTTGAGACTTTAACTAAAGAAAGAAGTTGGCAGCATGAGCTTTCATAGACTTAAGTCTACTTCCTCAGATGTATTCAGTGGAATAGTAAGCCAGGGGCAGACATATATATGCCCTAAGTGTGTGAGAATGTCAATTTGAATTAAAAATCCTTTATGTATGGAAATGAAGTGGCAAGCCCAGTCTTAATGATGATTGTACATGAATGTATTCATTCCTTTTAGGGGTGGAGGAAGTGAAAAGGTTCTCAAACTCTGAAGCACACTTTTTACCATATTTTATCATATAATTCTGAAGAATGCACATTATTGATTATGTGGTCAACCTTTTCTCTTTGAATGCCTTTGCATGGTGGAGGGTGGGCAGATGGGTGCTATTGTTAACAGATTTCTTTATATAGGGTTTGCCTAATCTCCTTGGCATTTTACAGCATTTATTATTATTATTTTCAGACTGGAACTGGCAGTTTGAAATGGGTATTCAGTTTCCACCTTCACACAAAGGTGATAGGCATTTGAATAGTTAAAAGCTCCGTGGAGGAAATATGCCAATGGCCCTTCCTCCCTCGCATTGGCAGGGATAGGGATAGAGTTGTCCCAATGGCATCTCTCACACACACACCCTCTCTCTTTACCCAGTTATTAACTCTTTCTCCTTTCACTCACTGCCCAGGAGAAGGGAGAACTAGTTATATTAAAAGTCTGCCCAGATTTCAAGGGTAGTGGTGGCGGTGGTGGTGGTGGTGGTGAGATGAATTAAGTTTGGGTTTTCAGGAAACTTTGAAGCATACAATAACCAAAGGGATCCAAACAGTAGGTAATTGAAGAAAGGTATATTGCTGTGCTGGAGTGGAGTAGAGGGTGGATAAGGTGCATGCTGGATGTTGTAATCACTTGTTGGGAGAGGAGGAGGGATACATGACAACTGAAGTAAAAATGTTCACTTGCATCCTTTGACTGACAGCCAAGACATGGGGCCAACAGAAATAGCATACATGTGAATATGCAGGAATGAGTTCAGAGAAGTTTAAACAATAGGAATTGATTGAAGGTGTGAAAATCTGCAACAATTTGCATAAAGTATGCACATGTAGACTGGGCCTCAGAAGATTGTGCTGAGGGACTCCTGTTTGTGCTGAGGGCTTCCCTCAGGGTTCTGTTCAGTCCTGCATGCTATTTAGCATCTTCATGAAAACATTGGGAGAGGTTGTCCAGAGATTAGGGGTTCGGTGTCACCAGTACACTGATGATGCTCAACCCTATCCCTCCTTTCCATCTCTCAATGCAAGATGTCTCTGTACTAAACCATGTTGTCAGTAATGGACTGTTTGTCTTTTTAGCTGTCCATGGTATCCTCAGCACTCTTCTGCAGCACCACATCTCAAATGAATTGATTTTCTTCCTATCATCTTTCTTAACTGTCCAGCTCTCACACCCATACATGGTAATAGGGAATACAGTGGCTTGTATGATTCTAACTTTTGTGCTGAGTTGTATATCTTTACATTTTAGGACAGGGGTAGGCAACCTTTCCCCTTTAAGGGCTGAGGGACTTCAGCTCCCAGATGCCTCAGCCATGTTGGCCAATAGTCCCATGTTGGCCAATAGCTGCGGGATTCTGGGAACTGAAGTCCCTTGGCCCTTAAAGGGGAAAGGTTGCCTACCCCTGCTTTAGGAGTTTATCTAGTTCTTTCATAGCTGCCTTTCCTATTCCTTATCTTCTTCTGATTTCTTGACTTCAATCTCCATTCTGATCCATGTTTGATCCAAGGTATGGGAAATCTTTAACTATTTTGCTTTTGCTTTCAGGGTTGAAATTATGTAAATTCTCAGTGGTCATTATTTTTGTTTTTCTTTAAGTTTAACATTAGGCCTGCATTTGTACTTTTTTCTTTGATTTTCTTTGCTTTTCTTTAGTGATTGTTCCAAGTCTGTGACGTTTTCTGCTAGTAGCATGGTATCATCTCATACCTTAGGTTGTTGATATTCCTTCCTCCTATTTTCACTCCTTCTGTGTCTAAACCGTGCTTTGTATGGTCCTTTGCAGACTGCTATAAATAGTGCAAATTGAGTCCACTTTAACTGCCCTGGCTCAGTGCTAGGGAATCATGGGAACTGTATTTTTTTCTGAGACATTGAGCCTTCTCTGTCAGAGAGCTCTGGTGCCACAATAAACTACAGTTCCCATGATTCCCTAGCACTGAGTCAGGGCAGTTAAAGTGGACTCAATTTGCACTATTTCTGGCAGTCTGCAAAGGCCCTATGATATTTTCTGCATACAAGTTGAACAGATAAGGTGAAAGGATGCAGCCTTGCCTGACCCACTTGCCAACTGGGAACCAATCTGTTTCTCTGTATTCTGTTCTTACAGCATCCCCTTGTCTTAAGTACAGATTCCTCACCATGACTATCAGATGTAGTGGCATTCCCATTTCTTTAAGAGCATTCCATACCTTTTTGTGACCTATGCAATCAAGGGCCTTGCTATAGTCTTTAAAGCACATGCTAATTTTCTTTGGCTCACTCCATTATCCATCTTATTTTGTGATGTGGTTTCTAGTGCCTCTTCCTTTCCTGAACCCTGCTTGGACATCTGGCAATTTTCTCTCCATTTATGATTGGAGTCTGTGCTGCAAAATTTTGAGTATAATTTTGCCAGCATGGGAAATTAATGCTACGGTCCTATAATTGCTGTAGTCTTTTGTGAGAAAACACTGTTTTGCTTTAATCTATGTTGCAAGCTACTTTGGGTCCTACATTGGGATATAAACATTAGATAAATAAATATTTAAACTGTGAGCTATCCCAGTTTTAATGCAAAGTATTTTTTGGTTGCCTTGGTCTTGAACGGACAATTAAGGATGGTTCATTTTGCAAAACAGCAGTTTCTGACGGATGGAAAAATATTTAAATTGGCTTGTTGATAAGGATAGCCAAACAGCACATCTGTCACCTGCATTTGGATGTTCTCCTTTAGGTCACAGGTATGATCTGAGAAGATAAGTGCTTGTCCTACAACACAACTGGGTTGGAATACATAATCATAACAGAAGGCTTCATTCACAACAAATATGTAGTTCTCAGAGTTTCTGAAGATGTTCTATGTAGAGACACTTATCTGTGTCTCACCTCTGAGTGAGACTGGGAACTGTAGTTTTTAAAACTGATCTATTTATTTATTATAGTTATTTATATCCTGCCCTTCTCCCAGGATTGGGGCTTAGGGTGGCTTACAACATTAAAAACAATACAATTAAAACATACAAAAATAATACATTAAAACAGAATTAAGCTACTACAATAAAATAAAAAGAAGATTAAATGTTTAAAATATATTAAAATCAACATAGCATCCCAGGTCATTCTTTAAAAGTCTTCTGTTTTGAATGCCTGTCTGAAAAGGAAGGTTTTCGCCTGTTGATGGAAGGCCATCAAGGAAGGGGCCATTCTGGTCTTCTTGGGAAGGGAGTTCCAGAGTCTAGGGGCAGCCAAGGAAAGGGCCCTCTCTTGTGTCCCATTAACTGTGCTTGTAATGGTGAGGGGATGGAGAGAAGGACCTCCTCTGAGGATCTCAAAGTCCAGGCCGGCTCATAGAGGGAGATACGGTCTACCAAATATCCTGGACCTGAGCCATATAGGGTTTTAAAGGTCATCACCAGCACTTTGAATTGTGCCCGGAAACAAACTGGCAGCCAATACCAATCTACACAGCAATACCCCAGCAAGGGTTAGGAAAAGATGTTGCCTGGAATTCCAAACAACCACTTCCTGTCAGAGTTGACAATACTAGACCAAATATTTGACTTTGTATAAGACAGCTTTCTGGGTTGTTATGTACTTAGAGCTGGATTTCAGGAGGTGCAAAATTAAAGTGTACCATTAGCTTTTAAGGTAGTTTGATTGGAGATAGGTTGGTTTCATTTTCATTGGATCATCACTGTGCAATTCTTATGCATTTTTGCATGAAAATATTTTAGGAAAAATAATATTGTGAACAATGACAAGCTAATATTTTTTATCTTTGCTTGCACATAGTCATAAAGGAGATAAGCACCCGATAGGTAGTTATTTGTATACTTCCAACAACACACACACATACATACAGTTTCATGTGTGATCATGCTGCAACAGGAAAGGGGAGAGGGAGAGAGAGTCATGATACACCAAGAGGTTTAATGCTAATTCATGAGGCCCCTCCCTTGAGCTACTTAGCACCTAATAAAATTATTAACACCTAACAAAGCAACTAACTTGATCTTTAAAGTTAATTAGAGCTCTTTAATCACATATTCCTTTTAATGTTATAGGACAGTAAATATTTTGTTCATTTTTCTCACTAAAGAAAAGCTGTTATCTTGCATTTCAATGAAATGTAAGAATTAACTTGATGCCTGTTTATCAACACCAAGTTATCCTAAAAGTTTGGCTATCTCTGGATTTACTTTACAGTTTAGAAAAAGTTACTTTTGGGATTACCACTGGAAGCACCAGCTGGGCAGTTCTCAGAGTTTTGGTCCAATCCAGCACCACCCCCACCCCCACCCAAAAACTTTTCCAAGCTCTGGTTTAGCTATCTTCAGCTATCTTTAGCTAAATGTTTCAAGAAGAACTCTTATGTTTCAAAAGTGTAGGAATACTCCATTGGGCTGAATATGTGTGTCCTCTCTCACACACACTCATGATGTCTTTAAATTAAGCAATAGTTTCATATTTTCATCATGTTGGAGTAGGAATCTTCTTTGGCCCAAACACCAAACTACATAAGTGTATCATCAGAACCACAGTCTCCTCTTGCCCCACTCCTTGAATGTCTATTAAGCTTTTAAAATACTTCAGGTACATCAGTTCAGGTTTTTTCAAAGGATTATTGCAGTGCTGGATATGGCAGCCCATCTTATCCTATTTGAGTCCAGTTATCTTTTGTGATTCACACTTGACAAATTGGAGCTATAGGTCCCTGGCAAAAAGCATAGCTGAGATGCAGAAGTCCCAAGGACAGTTGGAAAATACATCTTCTGAAATACTGAAAGACTATTGTCTATCAGGATATTCACTTGAAGCTAGATGGACTCAAACTGCTATATATGCTGATGCATTTCTGAACACTAATGTGGAGATTTTAAAATTATTATTACACAAGAAAGAGCGGTATATAGTAAAACTATGGGTTTCCATATTGCAAGATAAGGTAATGACCTTAGATTACTTTTGTCTTTGTATCCTCCTTGTGGGTTCTGGTTGTCTGCTGGGGAAAATATTGTGCTAGACTAGTTAGACTGCTGTCTGGATCTATCATGTCTTTTCTTATGGCTTTTTGCATTTTCTTAGCCAATCACAGAAAACTCTTAGCCATTAATAAGATATATGTGTATGGGCCTTCAAGTTGCCTATTGACTTATGGTGATCCCATGAATTTTATTGGGTTTCTGAAGCCACATATTCAGAGGTGGCTTGCCATTGACTTCATCTGAATATAGCCTACAGCACCAGGTATTCCCTGGCAGTATCCTAAGTACTAATCAGGCCTGACCCCGCTTTGCCTCTGAGATTAGACAAGATCCGATGCTTTTAGGTTATTTAGGCAGCTGATTTATTATTTTAGATACTGTAATCTTAGATGGTGTAGCCAGCATGATTAAGTGGTTTGAGCACTGGACTTTGATTCTGGAGACAAAGATTTGATTCCCCGCTCTGCCATGAAAACCCTCTGAGTGACCTTGGGCAAATCACACTCTCTCAGCCTCAGTAGAGGTCCATGACAAATAAATATTGCCAAGAAAACTGCATGATAGGTTAACCTTAGAGTCACCATAAGTCAGACATGACCTGATTTTGTGCTTTTTTTTTAAAGGTATTATAGGTGATTTGTAATTTTAATGTTGTTTTTAAAATATATATATAAGGTTGCCAGTCCCTCTAAACATTTATGAGGAAAGACATGGTATAAATCAAAAAATTTTCCCCACTCATACACTTTTGTGTATAGTTGTAACTGGTCCAGATTTAAGCACATGTACCGGTAGATGCACCCTAGGTGCATTTGTAACTGCCCAACAGGATTTTGGCCAATCTTTTGCTATATTAATTATTAACAATGTGTTAGTAATGTACTACATTTTAATGGCGAAAAAAATAAAAATAAGTGATAGTTACAACCCTTGCCTCAATATTAACCCTGTAAAGCAGCAAATTAATGTACTAGAAAATGTTAATCATTAATGAAGTCATTAACATCAAAAATATCAAAATAATTTTAAATGACATTTAATATCATTGTTAAACATTATAACAATTTCTCTGTACCACATTGATTTTTAATAAATTAATTTCAAACACTTGTAAGAATCAGGACTGGGACATAGATGTGTTTGCATTAGGTTATCATATATATTAGCACATTTCCTATTTGGATATGTGTGAGATTGCGGTGGATCTCACACAGCAAAACAGTGCAGTGAAACAAAGTAATAAAATTGGCAAGGCAGAAGATGAACAGCAACTGGTCTTACACCCACCCACTTACGCATGGAATCTAGAAAGAGAAAAAGGTTAGTATTTTTTGTAAAATATATAAACTTATCTTTACTTCACAATACTTGTACACAATCTGACACATGGTCTTATGAAGGAGAAAGAGAGAGAAAAGGAGTTGGCTGCATGTTAGGAAAATGAAGAGAGTAGATTTGGGACGCGGAGGCTCAAGTAGTTAAGACACTGACACAGTTGATTGTAAGATTGGCAGGTTGGCAGTTCGAGGCACAAGTGCTGAGTAAGGGGGTGTCACCAGTCTCACCTTCTGCCAACCTAGCAGTTCAAAAGCATGCAAATGCAAGTAGATAAATAGCTACCACTTCTTAGTGGGAAGGTAAACAGTGTTCTGTGCAATCATGCTGGCCACATAATCACAGACAATGCTGGCTCTTTGGCTTAGTAGTGGAGATGAGCACCATTCCCTATGGTCAGACACGACTTGACAACCTTGTCAAAGGGGAATACCTTTACCTTTTACCTAGATATGGGAAAACAAACAAAGAGAAACTAGCAATTACTGAGTATAGGCATGCAAAGATTGCTGAGTCTGACAAACTGCTGAGAAAGTGGGGATCTATAGAAAGATCTATAGAACACCAGCAAATGGCAAACCCGTGTGCTTGAATAACTCATGGGCTGGTAATAGTCCCCATGGGAAGCAATTTGAAGTGGCCTCTATGTTGATAACTACAGTACAAACTAACGTAAGTTTTATATCCCTTTAAATGCTAGAGCTACTCTTAGCTTTGTGAGCTACTGAAAATGCTTTCTAAATATCACTTGCACCTCATCTTTGAACATAGCTTTAGGAGGAAATGGCTATGGATGTTATCACACCAGGGGTCTCAAAGCAGCAAGAAAAGCGGCATGGAATCAATCCAGAACCATACCGCAATGATTCTGGTCGCGCAGCCGTAATTCCTCTTTGAAAGAGGAATTACAAAGAGCTGGAATGATGCAGCGATGGCGCAGGGATGATGCAGGGATGGGCGGGTTTTGCTGCGACGTCGTCTGATCACAGGGGCAAAGGATCCAGAATGATGCAGCAATGATGCAGGGATGATGCAGGGATGGGCGGGGTTTGCTGTGACGTCATCTGATCACAGGGGCAAAGGATCCGGAATGATGCAGTGATGGTGCAGGCATGGGGCTGCTTTAGACCCCGTGTGATAACATCCTATGAAAGCATTTCAGGTCAGCAGTGTAAACATTTTGCCTGCATTAGTGCTATCACATGGTCTGGATCCCATTACAAACCATATTCCACAGCACAAACATTGTGTCAGATGAAATCTATGTACATCACTGATATCAAAGACAAAGCAACCATCAGTTTCAATACAACTTAAATACCAAGCAAATGACTTAAGAATTGCAGTTGGTTTCTAAATCCCTGAATCTTTGGAAGAGAAAGACACATTTATAGTCTACACTTACTTCTGAGAATTAATGTGATCACAATTTTAATATAACATACGTATTGTTGTTGTTGCTGCTACTGCTGCTGCTCATCCTCCTCTTCTTCTTGGAGAAGGTGGAGGAGGGCCCTTTCACACAACATAATTGTAGCATTATCATTCTTCTTTAATTGTCTTGACAACTTCTTATGAAATCCTGGAGTTTAGTCAGGCACTATAGTTCTTTACCAGAGACTTCTAAATACACACCAGATGCAAATCCCAGGGTTCCATAGCATGCACTATAATTGTAAAGCATGAAAGGCCCCCCAAGTCAACATATCTGGTACATGGTAAACTTACACAGAAAGACAGCTCTGAAGAGCTTACAAACAAGGGCTCATCTACCCTGGCCAGAATCTACATATAACTGTAGTTGGAAATCTCTAACCAATACTTTCATTAAAAGTGGTCCTAAGGTTTGTGGAGACATGGCAAGAATGGCTCATCAAGATGTGGGTGGTTGGGTGTCTGTATGTGCTATGAAGAAGGATTTTTTAAAAAAGCATGTGGCAATTGGCAAGTCACTGCTGGAATAACAGATGCCATGCACAGTCAGTATTAAAGAGAAACTTTTATATAATATTGCTAGGTAGACACAAGTCTTTTGTTTTACTGGGCATCTAGAAAAAAAATACATGGTGATTACCAAATATCTAGTGATTCCTTTTCTTTTGCATTTCAAGGTGGATTACAAAACTGATGCCAATTGGCACCTTTTTCATCTTTCTATATTCTCTTCCTTTGATCCCTAGACTGCCAAAATAATGAAGCCAGAAGTATCTATACTGACAGTATACCTCTGAAGATGCCAGCCACAAATGCAGGTAAAATATCAGGGATCAATTCTTCCAGAACACAGCCACATAGCCTGAAAAAACCCACAAAAAACTAAGGATATCTCTGGTTTACCATATTATCTTCATCAGCAACTGTTTGTCCATGGAAAGGCAGCATTAAAAAAATCTGCCATTGTCTTACAGTCTGTGCTGGACAACCTGTAGTCTTAGGGCTGCAAGAGAGCCTTACCTAAATTTACAAGGGTTAGCCCTGGTTAGTGCTTGGATAGGAGTCTGCCATCAGATACTAGGTGCTGTGGGCTATATTTCAGAGAAAGGAACTGTCAAAACCACCTCTGAGTAGGAAAATCTTTGTCTAAGAAAAGCCTTGAAGGCACACACACACACACACACACACACGTAGAGTTCAAAGTTCAAAGCTCTTTGGTGCAAAAGTGGAAGGGAAATATATAGACATAGAGAAAGGGCTGTCAGAAGGAGAGAGAGAGAGGGAGAGGGAGATATGGAAAGCAAAGGAGGGAAGGTGTGACAGAAAGAGAAAAAAGTATAGTCCATACGCTTTACTTCTTGACTCACTTGTGGCTGGCTTTGACCATGAGAGAAGAAATACACAAATTCAATCTAAACAATGAGGAAATTGAAATAGTTAAACAATTCCCATATCTAGGATCAAACATTGACCAGAATGGAGACTGCAGCATGAAATAAAAAGAAGACTAGGAATGGAAAGGGCAGCTATGAAAGAAAAGATAATGAAGAGCAAAGATATACAACAGAGCACTAAAGTCAGCATTGTTCAGGCCATTGTATTCCCAATTACCATGTACGGATCCGAGAGCTGGACAGCGAAGGAAGCAGACAGAAAACAAATCAACTCATTTGAAATGTGGTGCTGGAGAAGACTAATTAGGATATCATGGACAGCCAAGAAGACAAACAAGTGGATTCTTGAACAGGTCAGACCAGGGCTCTCCTCGAAAGCAAAGATGATCAAATTGAGACTATCGTATTTTGATCTCATAATGAGAAGGCACGGACCACTAGAAAAAACAATAATGCTAGGAAAGGTAGAGGGTAGAAGAAAGAGAGGAAGACCACAAATCAGATGGATAGACTCAATCAGGGGGGCTATGGGGAAGGGCTTGCAGGATCTGGTCAAGGCAGTGGAAGATAGGGATTCTTGGAGATGTCTCATCCACAGGGTCACCATGAGTCAGAACCTACTTGAGGTAGCTAACACCAATCATATGGCTATGGACAGATTAAATCTGGAATGAAGGAACAGACTTTTCAGCAAAATAAAGGTTTAACCCCTGGGGTGCACGCTAGCTTTCATGCTACTTGCAAGTCAATTTTTTATTGTTAATGAATCTGAAAATAATGAAAATTGCTAAACTATTCTTGAAATTCTGAATGAGCATGATTAACCCTACTGAGCCACAGTTTTCCTTTGAATTTTAAGAAACCAGTCCCTCCAACTGGATTTAGGTAGAAAATCTGAGCACTGAAAACAGATGGGAAATCCCAGGGCAGTCATCCCACCAGGCCACCCAACAAAACAAAGGGAACAAATGTGAACATTTGCATCACCACATCATACAAAGACAAGCAAGCAAGGCAAAGAAACCACAAGCCTAATAGTATGACAAGCATTGTGGGAAACCAGATCAATTTGTCTCGACCACTGTGCATATGTTTCTTTTAAAAAAAATCACAGAAACAAACATCAAAACCCATCTTGTAATATTGAATTGTTTTATCACTTGAAAGCTAGGGGAATAGTTAATCTAATAAAGCTAATAATACTTTAAGAGCCCACTCATTGTGTGCTAAAGCCAAATGGGTTGACAAATGCGTAAGCAGCACATTCAGGATTTCAGCTGGTATCTTGTGTGGCTGAAACATTTGGAGAATTACTGTCCACATTTCTTCATCCAATTCTTTTGGTTGGCTCCCTCCCACACCCTCAGCTACTTCCTCAGCTTGCTTTAATGATACTTAGCAAATGGTTACAACAAAGATAGAGAGAAGAAGGGCAAATCTTCAACAATAAATAAGAAAATAGGCTTTTAATGGATGTCTTATTTTATGAAGGCTCAGCTAGCCAGATGACACAAATGGCATGTGTTTTAAGCATGTGAGTGCTCTGCTCACATATAAAGTGGGTGTTCCTTGCATAAAAAGGAACATGCAAAAGGGAGAAATGATTAATTTCCCCTCTCACTGTGCTGCTTTTAATGTGCTTTCCCCAATATCAGAAATGTGGTGGAAATGAATCGGGCAGGGGGAACTTTTATACACTGATGGTGAATTGAAGCAGAAGAAGCAAACCAGTTTAATTACATTCTATAATATACTCCTTCCTGTACAAGAAGTAGGGCTCCTGGTTTACATGTAAATGGGTCAGAATATGCTGAAAATATGCACAATTGCCTCACCCATCTACTTATGTCCTTATTTTACTATTTCAGCATTTTGAAATGTGACAACAGTACAATCATGGGCCTACTGAATTTATAAACAGATGGGATTTCTTCCAGGACGTTTTTACTGAAATAAACCCCTTTGATGCCTGTTTAATTTATGGTGCATTTGTGTTATTCAAAACAGAGTGTCATAGAGATGGAGCTGAAAAATGACAATGTGCCTGGGAAAGCTTTAGATGGATCCTGTTCTTTAGGATACAGTGAACATGATACACTCACCCAGCATAGTTCATACTCTGTTGTGCCGGCACAAAGGAGCCCGTTCACCTTTATGTGAGTAATAACAGGCCACAACTTTATTTATCTGTACAGGGGTCATCAATCAGAGTTTAACAGCCATAAATCAATCACATTCTTACCTGTTTGACATGGGTGTACACCCATATCATATATCATGTTGTCAATTAAACCATAAATCATGCCATAAATCATTTCTTAAGCCCATCATATGTTAACACTCAGGTCATAAATCAAGCCATAAATCATGTCATAAATCATTCAGAGGTAATCACTTGTAATTGATCATATTTAAGTACGTAAATCATAAGCTGTCATCGTAAATAAATCATCCACTGCAAATCACCACAAATTTATTAAATGATCTATTTACATCCACATGGGGGCTTGGCATCCCCTTCCCACCCTGAGTGACTCACTTAAGGTGTTGTATGATGGAGTCTAGTTCACAGCCTGAAGGAGAGAGGTGAATCCCATAACCCTTGTACAAATGTGGCTAATCAAACCTAATTTGGTCATGTATAGCAGACGAAGCCCCCATGGAGTCCAGCTTCTTTAACACACCCCTGTTAACCCAGCAACAAGCCACATTGATGGTCACTTTGCTCATCACTCTGAGCCAGGCTTGTCTGGTAACAGGCGTCATACTTCATGGAGATCTACAATGATTCTTTGAACCAGTTGGAGTCCCAGGGTCTTGACCAAATCATTCTCACCCAAATGTATCAGAAGTATGCATGAATACTGCTGAGTAGCAGCAGCTCAATGACATGTGGGATGAGAGTCCCCCATAGCATCCCTCAATGCCCAAACCAATAAATATGCACCGACTCTGCCATATCCAGATTCCAACCTCTGCCCGACTGCACCCCATGTCATTCAGCCCCAAAAACCAAGGTGTGAACCATGATCTAGACATTACCATGATATTCACCTGCTTGACAGAAAACAATACATTAGAGCCCCGGGGAACTGGCCCTTGGGTCCCCAGTGCGAGAAACCAGGAGCCCCCTGGTCTGAGGGCTAATGTAAGACTTAAAGGCCCCTGAGCAAAGCAAAGCAGCTTCATTTATATACTGCTTCATACCGCACTATGCAGTGTCTAAGCATTTTACAACTGTAAGCTCATTGCCCCCCAACAGCTGGGTACTCATTTTTGCAACCTCGGAAGGATGCAGGCCTAAGTCAAGCCTGAGCCCTGGCTAGTATTGAACTCACAACCTTGTAGTTTATGAGTGAGTGGCTGCAGTACAGGCCTTTAACCACTGCACCACCAGGGCTCCACCACTCAATGCACCACACCACATCACCGCTCAGGTCATGAGCTGCAGAAGCTGTGGTGTCCCTAATCTGGAAGGAGTAAGTGGAAAATTGTGCCGCTGGGAGGCCTGAATGTCTCCTGCAGCACCACCCTAAATTGGAAGTGGGTTAAAGGGAGGCCTGATGGATGAAGAAACAAATAGCCAGGTGACAGTGGACGTGACGCCAAATAGTTCATCAAAGAGGTTACAGGGCAAATCTGCCCCAGAGGGGCCCATGACAACATTATGGTTTGACCCTTGGCCAACTGGTCTGTCTTCTAATGCTAAAGTGTATCTGAAGACTCTGGTCTGAAATCTGTACATTGGAGTCCAGCAAAGCCCTCTCAGAGGTATCTGAGTGTGACTTAAGAATGAGCTCGCTAATCCTGGTGGCAGCAAAGAAGACCAATGTGCAGGCCACTCAGAAGAGGGTGACTTCACCAGGTGAACTGCAGACAGCCTGGAGGGAATGCAGAATCTGGGGAAGAACTAAGTGAGAAACACGCATACGTGTATCCCACGAAGGAGGGAGCTCCATTGCTCCAAAGTCCTCTTGACCTGAAAATCTACTGTGGGGTCCAGGAAACCCCCCCCCCAACCTGGGAGTAGAATGCCAGGGCAGCCAGCCTTCCCCTGATGGTAACTGGTGACAGGCCACCTCATATAAGGTGAACCGCAAAGCAGAGTATGGTCTCCACCCCCAGGGGCCATGCATCAATCTCACCCACAGACTCCAGGAATTGTCTAAAAGTGCACAGCGACAACTGGTATGACTTGCACATGGAAGAGGTGATGGAATGCAGAATAGCCTGGTCGATCTCTATCTGCCAAGGTTCCACAGATGAACCAGTACTGTCAAAGGCTGGGCTGATGCTTCCTGTGCGAGCTCCCAAAACTTGTTGAATTGAAAATGTGAGAGGGTATCTGCCAGGGGATTCAAGAGTCCAGGACATGCTGTGAGTGGAACAGCACATTGTATCTTAAACATTGGAGCACCATGGGCTGAACCAAACACATCACTCTTGGGGATTTGGAGCTCTGGGAATTGACATACACAACCGCCTGGTTGTCACACCAAAACTAGACAGTTTTTTGAGAAAATTGTTTTGCCCAAAGGTAAACTGCTACCACAATAGGAAATAGTTCCAGAAAGGTGAGATCTCTTGTCACTCCCATACTTACTCAGTGTGGAGGCCAACTCTCCACTGCCCACTAAACATTCCAGTACACCCCGAAGCCGTGAGCTCCAGAAGCATCAGAAAGAACCTGTAAATCCGCCTTGAGCAGCGTTTTGCTCCTTGAGAATGAGACTCTGTTAAATTCCCTCAGTAAGGTGTCCCATACTCCCAAGTCTTCCCGGATCCCACTGTTGATCCATATGTGGTGGTGAGGGGAAGAATCCCCCTTTGTGGCATGGTATAAATGAGCACTAAAACGCCCACCCCAGTATCACCACCTTGCAGGCAAAACTTAGCAAACCTGCCAAAGATTGAAAATCATGAAGTGTGGCTTTTTGCTTACCTCTCAAGACACTCACCTGTTGTTTCAATAAGCTCAATTTTTCCTGGAGGAGGCAAGACACACCTACGATAGTATCGAGCTCAATACCAAGAAATGTGATATGCATGCTAGGACTTTTGGCCTTTTCCATAGCAAGTGGAACGCCCAACTTGTCCATCAGGAGCTGAAAGGCCCACAATGTGTCCCTGCACACTGATGAGGTGGGTTCCCCAGCAAACAGGAAGTCATCCAGGCAATGGGTGATTGCAACATTACCTGATCTCTTTATGGCACACCATTGAAGGAAGGTACTGAATTTCTCAAAGGCCGAGCAAGAAATATAACAGCCCATTGGCATAGCCTTGTCAAAGTAGTACATGCCCTCAGATTGGAAACCCAGAAAATCAAAGTCTTCCAGGTAAACCGAAAGGAGTGGAAAGCCGATATTATGTCATACTTAGCCATAAAAGTTCCAGTACCAAAGGCCCTCACCATCTGGACCGCTGAATCAAGGGATGCATATTTCACAGAAGCAAGTGCCGGGTCGATAGCATCATTGACTGACTCACCCTTGGGGTAGGATAAATTATGTATCATCAGGTACTCACCTGGCACCTTCTTTGGCACCACACCCAAAGGTGACAACTGCAAAGATGGCGTTGACAATTCCTTTTGAGGGCCAGATATCCTACCCACTGTAACCTTTGTCAGATTGTCCCTCACCTCCTCTGGTAAATCCCTTACCGATCTTGCATTAGGTGCAAAGTGAAAAACCCTATCACCTGTGACTTGCCTTGCATACTGCCCTTTCAGCTGATTGACCATTGGGACAAAGCCACTGTCACATCGGCATGAAGGGGAGGTGCCAACCATCACATAGGTCCACAGCTCAGCATGTAAGTGGTGCCACGAGATAGAATGATATAAGCTGGCGCACATCCAGAACTGCTCATCATATTGTAGCCAGGCACAGCCCCGAGAATTGGTGTGGCAATTAGTATAGGGCTTTATGATGATCTCTTGGTATTTGGATAGATCCGGGGCCCTCTCAAACTGCTTCTTCTCAATCATACTGCTGTAAATCGTAAAACCCATCATCTAATTTACAAAATGTATTTCAAGTTTATGATGCTTGTATTTAGGGGGACTAAATACAGTCTCACCCTTTACCATCACCCTGGGTTCGGGGTCCTGGAAGTTCAGTGAGAAAAGATTGATGTACTCACCTTTCCATATATGCTCCCTCATCGCGAATGGGAGATGTGCACTCAATGGCGTGGATTCCACTTTATTCCTTATATAGGACCAAGCCATGCCCTGAAGATTTCACAAAATTTCAGGGTTGCTGGGGGATCTCGTGAGAGCCCCCTAGTTGGTTGAGACTCACATGAAGGGCAGGACTTCCTGTGACCTCCTCAAAGGCAACGCCGGGAGGGGTGTCCCTTGGAATCAGCTTCCTATGAGATTATATCAGTTAGGCATTTTGTGGCAGGATAGAAGATAATTTGCTACCAATGTCAATATTGGCAGCTGTTTTCTGTGTCACTGAGGTGGCAGATATAATATCCAAGGTGCTGAACCTATTTTGCAATATTATTTAGTACCTTGAACAGCTCCTTTAAAGCTTGGACTAAATCTTGAAATAGATTCACTGCCTCATTCAAGAGCCCTGGTGGCACAGTGGTTAAATGTCTGTACTGCACAAATCACAAGGTTGTGAGTTCAATACCAGCCAGGGCTCAGGCTCGACTCAGGCTTGCATCCTTCTGAGGTCGCCAGAATGAGTACCCAGCTTGTTGGGGGCAATTAGCTTATAGTTGTAAACTGCTTAGAGACTGCATTGTGGTTTATGAAGCGGTATATAAATGAAGCTGCTATTGCTATTGCTATTCAAAGCCATCAGCCTCCAGGATCTGGTTGAGGGAGTAATAGTGACCCTTGATAAAGAGAATAGTATACCCACCAACATTTCACAAATGAAAACCAGAACACTTGTAACCAATCAATGTCGGAGAGTGGTCACAATGCCAAAAGTAATGAAGAAAAATCTGTAGGGCTAAATCTGCCTAATCTGTAGGGCTAAACCTAGTCCCAACGAGAGCTGAATCTACACTGCAGAAATAATGTAGTTTGACACAGCTTTAATTGCCATTGCCCAATGATATGGAATTTTAGGATTTGTAGTTTTGTGAGCTATTTAGCCTTTGCTATCAGAGAGTTCTGGTGCTACAACAAACTACAAATCCCAGGATTACATAGCACTAAACCAAGGCAGTTAAAGCAGTGTCGGACTACATTATTTTTGTAGTGGAGATGCAGCCAAGGACAGACTCATTGAAATGAATAAGACTTGTAAGTGGCATTGATTCTAAAGGGTGTCCTCAAATTGGGCTGGAATTGGAGATAGTGCTTATTCTCCAAAATTACTATTTTGGTTTGCAGACTGCAGAAACCTGTTTCCCTCTTGTTTAAGCTCTATTTAAAATTGCCCCTTCTGGTTACATGCTTGCACTCAGACTTCTCTGATCAAAGACGAAAAGAAGTGCACACAACCCACTCCCGCCATCCTACATTTACATGACTGAAACATCTCAGAAGGTCTCCCAGTCATGACTGAGCAGCCACATAATTTTTTCCCTTACGAACAAAGACACTTCCTTGATCAGCAGGAACAAATAAACAAAATGAGTCAGCTATAATTGGAAACAAAGGTTGTGGGCTTCAATTAAAGCTGATTATCATTCATAAACTCTGATTCAGTTTTCCTGAGCTTGCATTCTATAAATATTTTTCAAGTCCTTTTGTCCAGTTTATTGTTGTTACTGTTTTGAAAACAAAGCAATTGAGACAGCTGAAATAATCAGTTCACCTCAATTGTTAACAAACAACCACCTTTAGCAATTTATAGTATTTGGAACTATTATACACCATACACTCCAACATTTCACAGATGAAAACTGGGATGTGTACGGCCAGCAGCATCAAAGTGTTGTTAAGATTGCAAACACTATCAAATGAGGAAGGGCAAACAAGCTATGAGGGGTTGCAGTAGTTTGCTTTTGCCTGAGTCTACTGGGAAGGGCAAGATTATGCACCCTCCCCTTCTCTCCCTCCAACTGGCTTAATAGTGCAAACCAGTTTTGCTCTTTGAACTTAGTTTGCAGCAATTGAAGTAAGCTGAGGACAGAAGAAAAACATGGGAGGATGCAAGAAAAATGGGGACATTTTAAAACCAGTTTAAAATGTGGGATGAGAGAAGATTTTAGTGGGACTTTCCTTGCCAAATCAGGATAATTGGAGAGTATGACACACTTTTTAATACATAGTGATTCACAGCGCTTATAGATTCTGACAGCATTCTGATTGCTTCTAATAAAATTTAAGGAACCATTGATTTTCAATTTAATTTTTTTCTTTTAATGTGTCCCTACAATTTTGGCTTTAAATGGACCTTTGGATTTCCTTCACATCTGGTCATTCTATGATAAGATGGGTTTCCTAAACAGGTGGAATCAGTAGGACTATTGGTGATTATTTCTGGCAAGTAATTTTCCCCTAGGGAAATGACAAATAAACAGCTTACAATGACATGAGAAAGTCAGAATGTTCTGGGAAAGAGTCTGCCTCTTCTTCCCACTCTCAGGATAGGAATCAAGTATACAGGTAGTCTGTGGGTGCACCTTTACTACCACTATAATTCATACCACTATAATTCCCGTGCTCCATCCTATGCAATCTAGGGATCTGTCATTTACTTAGAATTCTCCACTAGAGAGCCCTAGCTCCCATGGTATCCTAGAGAGGGATTGAGGATTAAATCACTTTCATACTTTTGCACAGAGAGGCGGTCAAGAAAGTGCACTAGAATACTCTAGTAGAGATTTCTAAGTATGGGCCTTTACAGACTGCCAGAAATGATCCAGCTTGAGACCACTAACTATCCTGGCTCAATGCTAGGGAATCATGGAAATTGTAGTTTTTTCTGAGACATTGAGCCTTCTCTGTCAGAGAGCTCTGGTGCCATAATAAACTACAGTTCCCATGATTCCCTAGTATTGACCCAGGATAGTTAAAGTGGTCTCAAGCTGTATTATTTCTGGCAGTCTGTAAAGGCTCTTACTCACCAAATGACAAATTTAATCATTACATAGAATGGAGCCTTGGCAGTTATAACAACATCCAGTTGGCAGAATGGTGCAACACAGATACACCTTTGTGTGAAAGGGAGAATAGACTAGTGTCTTGAAGAGCAGACTTAAGACAGAGTTTCTGAGCTCAGTTGTAGCAGTCTGAAGAAAGCTGTGTTAACTATTTCCTTGGAAATCTCATGTGCAAGCAGTGATGGTTACAATATCCACTGGAGTGTTAAAGCTGAGGCTCCACCTATGCTCAACCTGTATATTTGCCAAAAAAAATGCAAATATTACAAAACACTATAAGCCTGTGACAGCTGCCCAATCCATGGGATATCTAAATTTGCAGGAACTCCTTGCTTCTCGGAGAAATGGGTGAATGAAACATGTGTTGCTGGACAGTGCATATATTTCCTTTATCAAAGCGTGAAGCATTAGGGGGAAAGGTTGCAATTCCACATGAAAAAGAATTGCATCTCATGTGGAATCTCATCTCTTATGCACATATCAGATTTCACTAATTTTATTCTGGAGTCCTACATATTCCATGGAATGGCAGAAACATTTGGAGTAGTGGTTGAAGTTCTATTACCAGTATGTGTGGAGGTCAATCTGCTCTGGCTTTTAGCCTGAACTTTGGCCAGTCTGAGGATATGGTTCAGCACTCTGGATAGCTCATAACCACCATAACCAAGCATCCTGTTTTAGAATTGGCAAGATTTAGATGCCTCAAGTTTCAGCAACATGGGACACTTAAAAGATTGTTGTATCTTCAACAGCCAGTCCTATGTTTTGAGAGAAGAAGCAGATATGTTGAAGGTCTGTGATGCAAAATACCTTCTCTGCAAGTGGAAGGTGCCACATTCAATCCTTGGCTTCTCCAGTTAAAGAAGAATGTGATGGAAAGATGGAAAAATCTCTTCCTGAGTCTCTGGAAAACTCCTGCCAGCTAGGTGAACAGGCCTTGATGGACCACAAAATCTTGACCTCATATCCGGCAACTTCCTTTGTCTTCTAGTCTGGTAAGCAGGTCTGAAGGAGTGGAATGAAGCCATGTTTGAAGTAATGTATTGCTTGGTTTATTGAAAGACTGTACCACTTTTCACTACAGGTTCATGAAAGGAATACCAGTTTCAAATGTTTTAAGAAAATCTCAAGGTAAGTTAGCTGAAATTAATTTTTGTTGAACTCTGGGACTTACTTGTCATAAACATGTATGTATGTATGTATGCATGGACCCTGGTGGCACAGTGGTTAAATGCTAGTACTGCAGCCACAATGTTGTGTGTTTGATCCTGAGGGGCTCCAAGGTTGACTCAGCCTTGCATCTTTTGGAGGTTGGTAAAATGAGTACCCAGCTTCTTGGGGGAATTTGGTTTACACATTGTAAACTGCTTAGAGACTGTTTAGTTCAGTATGAAGCAGTATAGAAATGTAAATGCTAATGCTATTGCTATGTATGTATACAGAACCATCCAATCTTTCAGATGGACTTCAGTAAATTCTTTAGCAAACAACTAACTTTAGCAATGTATAGTATCTGGAACTATTATACATCATACCCTCCAACATTTCAAAGATAATTAATTCACCTCAGAATTAACCCACTGCCAAAACAAGTCCACAAAGGAGAAAGTTTTAGTGCAACAATCTTTGCCTAATGTTTTTCTATTTTAATGGTTTTGTTCACAATGCAAGATTATTCACAAATGTTATGACCCCCACTCCCACTATCCTTAAGTAATATATCCTACTTTATAAAAGGTTTATAAAATGCTTCATGTATGACACATCTGCCTCTGTGCCCTTTTTTTTTATCAGTTTTAACTGGCAATGATAGTATTGTTTTAAATAACAGTGAGAGATATAGAACTTGTATATAACATTAAAGTGATGGCAAAGTATGATTACAGAATCTGACAGGAAGATATCAAATTGAGTTAAACATCCAGTAGCATCTTGTTACAACACAAATCACATCACAGTGTCAACTATTTATCGTGTCTTAGGAAACACCATTGACCTCCATGGATCAAAGTGGGAATCATTAAATGATTCACTTTCCTGGAAATAACAGTTTGACAATGTTTTCTGGCTGGGTAGACATAAAGCTGAAAGTGGTGAAATACTAGGGTTTGTTTTTTTCTTCCTATGTTGGCTGGTGAGGAAGAGATTGTTCAGTATTCTTCAAACAAAAACAAGCTTCAGTTTATTCTATAAAATGGGGAATGCGATGTAGAAAATGGAGGTTGTCCCATGGAAAGTCTGACGGCAGCAGTGACTAATATTTTTTATTCAGTGTTGAGTAATCTGATGAAGTTTGATGAAGCATCAGGGAACGATTTAGCAGTACAACATAGATTTATAGAAACTGGTCTTAATAGAAGGCGACACTGTGGCAATCTCATCCCTGATATCTGACTCAAAGGAAACTAAAAAGCAATCAGACATGATTGTGAATTGACCAGCTCCCACTGCCAGTTGTGTGTGGCCCTGTAGATGTTGTTGGACTGTAATGATCTGAAGAAAAACCAAAGATTTCTGTTGGACTGTAATGCCCATCAGCCCTAGTTAGCATTAGCTAGGATTGATAGAAAGGCTGATTGTGAGGTGTCATGGGACCTGCAGTCCAACACCACCTGGAGGGGCAGATCTCCCACATCCCAATTGTGATTAGCTTCCACAACATCCTATCATTAGGTCCTTTGTTGTTGTCCTTGTTGTATGCCTACAAGTCATTTCCGACTTATGGCAAACTCTTAGAAAAGTACATGGGGGGGGGGGGGTTTAGTCACATTCATGTTCATGCATATTGCTTTATTTTTTCTTTCTCATGTGATTTTGCTATATTTGATGTGGAGTAACACCACTGAAAAATTCTTCTGTTTGGGGTATTGTGATGCTATATGAAACCTCTAGCTGTGATGTAGGGCATTACCGTCCTATATTGCAGCCATTCCATGAGGGATGTGACTATGTGTGGACCATCTCCTTTCGTGAAGTCCGCTGAATAGATTCAATTTGCCATCCACATTATTCATAGAGTTCATTCTCAAATGGAATACCACTAATTCAGAAAGGTTTGTTAGCCAAATATTTACCTGATATTGCAGAAAGTGTGGAGGAGATTTTTGTGTGTATGACTCCCTCATGTGTGTGTATGACTGTGTGAGTGAGAGAGAGGGGGAGAGAAGAAGGGGGAGAGAGACAGACAGTTAGACACAGACAGACAAACAGAGTCACCAAACCAAACTTTTTTGAGAGAGAGGGAAATCCAAGGAATGCACACAACATGCATACATATATTCAAACATCAGTGGCACATTTAACTGTTGTGTTTCAGGTGGCGGTAGACTCTTTCTGAACCATTTTTGGACTTTAAAATGTTGACAAAGAACCTTTGAACAAACATTTATAAGTTATAAGCCACATTTTCACCCACCACGGATTCTCCAAAGGCTCCCAGAACAGTTTACAAATACCAGGCATAAAATAGTCCATGCTTACAGGCGTATAGTTTCAAAGACATGACATAAAAGGAAAAGGGATTAGGAGAGTAGTAGTAAATATCCTAAAAGCATCAGATCCTGTCTGATCTTGGAATCTAAGCAGTTTCAGCCCTGGTTAGTACTTGGAAATGAGACCATCAATGAATACCGGGTGCTGTAGGCTATACAGATGTTCCTCCATATCCACAGATTCAGACATCCAAGACTTGAAAATATTTTAAAATATATATAAATTCCAAAAAGCAAACCTTGATTTTGCCACTTTAAATAAGGATCACGATTTTACTATGCCATTGTATTTAATAAGGCTTGAGCATCCATGGATTTTGGTATCCATGGTGGGGGGGAGGATTTCCTGGAACCAAACCCCAGCAGATACCATGGGCCCACTGTGTTACAGAGGATGGAACTGAAAAATCACCTCTGGGTATTTCTTGACTAAGAAAATCCTATAAAATTAATGGGATCACCATAAGTTGACAGATGACTTGATGGCACTTACACACACATAGAAAGAGGAAGAAAATTGGAGCCCGAGATTCTTGACTATAGAGTTCATCAGGTAGTAATCTCAGTTAATCAGAGAGTACACTGAGCAGATCATAGAGTCGGATTGCAGAATAGAAGTCTAATTATTTTGATGCAGGGAAGAAAATTGGAACAGGAATAATTTGTATTATCCTCAAAAAGCCCTGTCTTAGATCCTTTCCGAATTTTAAGAAATTGAAAATGGCTGTCTCCCTTACCAACCACTGGGATCTTTGAAATGAACAGCACTTGACTATATACAGAAATACCCACACTTTTACAGCATGTGTGGATTGCCTCACCAGGAGCTCATTTTATTCAATAGGTTCCGAAGTTAAATACCCTTCCAAAGAAACAGTGGTGGTTAGAAGAAGCTTGTTAAAAATATAAAGTCTGAACTACTAGGAAAAATAGTTCTACAGTTGGATTTCTTTTCATAACAATGTTTGGTTATGTTTATTTTATAACAGTGGCTTTTTTTTTTCTAACAAAGAGACTTTATTTGAAAGCAGACCCAAAAATTTTAAGGATTCCTTAATTTGTGTGAGAGAAGGAAAAGCAGAAACCACCAGTTAATATTGTAATCTTATTGTATACTTAATCAAAGATAAGCTCTATTGAGTTCAGTGGGACTTATATCTACATAAACATGCTGAAAAATGAATGATATATTTGGAAGGGGAAAATGGGAGACAGAAAATTGCCCAAAAGTGTCCTTAAATTAATGTGCCCACTTCACAGAGGTAAACATGGGATCATGTAGGCTAGCACTCCCCAATACTGTGCACTATTTCTCTTTCTGCCTGACAAATAGCCAGTGGTCTTTAGGACGGGTTATCCGCACTTACTATGGCTCTGTGTGCACAGAGAGCTTGTACACAGAAGACATGACCCTGTACAAGTGAGGAGATCTTCACAGAAGGAAGGGAAGTGTTCCATGATTCCAGCAGTAAGCAGTGCTGGAATACCTCCACATGTTTATTGGACATGCGAATCATTAGAAGGCTGCATCTAGGAGAGTATAAAGGTAAAGGTTGTCCCTTGATATGTCTAGTTGTAACCAACTGTAGGGGACTGTGCTCATCTCCGTTAATAAGCCAAAAAGCCAGCGTTGCTCCAGAACTGCTCTAGTGGTCACGTGACCAGCATGACTACACCGAATGCTTACCTTCCCACTGAGAAGTGGTACTTATTTATCTACTTGCCTTTGCATCTTTCAAACTGCTAGGTTGGCAGAAGCTGGGACTAGTGATGAGAACTCACCCCATCATACGTCACTTGGGCCTTGATCAGCCAACCTTCCAATCTTTTGATCATCAGAATTGGCATCTAAGCCATCACATCCCCTCTAGGAGAGTATCTTCTCAACTATGTATATTGCTTCTCTAGGTGAGCTTACATAGCACCTAATCACATATTGTTTGGGTACCAGGTAAATATACTCCCCTTTTTTTCTGGGGTCTTAAAACTTTGGCTAACTTCATTTGATTTTGCTGCCATGATCTCAATGTTTTATCATGCTGCTGGTTTCCTTACTTAATTGGATAGAGCTGTCTTATTATTATTCACTGCCTTGAGCATTTGAACAAACAAACAAAAAAACCCTAATTGTTTAAATATCTAAATACATAAATGTCATGTGTTACTTTTGCTGCATGGTGAAGAAGAGCACTTTGCATCCAGTCCTTTCCTTTTGTTGTCGTTAACTGCCCTCAAGTCGATCTCAACTCATGGCAGCCCTATGGATGAAACATCTCCAAGACCCTCTGTTCTCCACTGTTCTGCTTAATTCCTGAAACCTCTTAATACCTGTGACCTCTTTAATAGAGTCCATCCATCTGGCATCCAGTTCATCTCTTTCTACTTCCTTCCACCTTTCCCAGCATCATTGTTTTTTCCAAAGAATCCTCTCTTTTTATGATGTGTCTGAAGTACGACAGCCTTAGTTTGGTCATCTTGGCTTCCAGGGAGGTTTCCGGCTTGATCTGCTCTAGAACCAACTTGTTTGTCCTTTTGGCTGTCCATGGGATCCTCAGCACTCTTCTCTAGCACCACATCTCAAATGAATTGATTTTCTTCCTATCATCTTTCTTAACTGTCCAGCTCTCACATCCATACATGGTAATGAAGAATACAATGGCTTGTATGATTCTAACTTTTGTGCTGAGTTGTATATCTTTGCATTTTAGAATCTTTTCTAGTTCTTTCATAGCCACTCTCCCCATTCTTAGTCTTCTTCTGATTTCCTGATTGAAGTCCCCATTTCTATCAATGTTTGATCTCAGGTATGGGAATTCTTTTACTATTTACTTCATTGCCTAGGCTGAACTTGTGAAGGTCATTATTTTTGTTTTCCTTGGAGGTCATTATTTTTGTTTTCTTTATGTTCAACATTAAGCCTGCCTTAGCACTTTCTTTTTAGATCTGGCTTAGTAGGTGTTCCAGGTCTGTGAGGTTTTCTACAAGTATTATGGTGCCATCTGCATATCTTAGATTGTTGATATTCCTTCCTCCTATTTTCACTCCTCCTTCTTGTCTCCAAGCTCACTTTTCTTATAATATGTTCTGCATGCAAATTGAACAGATAGGGTGAAAGGATGCAGCCTTGTCTGACCCCTTTGGGAACCATTCTGTTTCTCTGTGTTCTAGTCTAACAGTAGCCTCTTGTCCTGAGTACAGATTCCTCATCAGGACTGTCAGATGTGTTGGCACTCCCATGTCTTTAAGGGCGTTCCATAACCTTTCATGATCTATGCAGTCAAAGACTTTGCTATAGTCTATAAAGCACATGTTGATTTTCTTTTGAAATTCCCTGGTGCACAACATTATCTATCATATGTTTGCAATGTGGTCCCTAGTGCCTCTTCCTTTCCTGAACCCCTCTTGGACCTCTGGGATTTCTCTCTCCATGTATGGTTCGAGTCTATGTTGCAGAATTTTGAGCATGGGATTTTGCTTGCAAGGGAGATCAGTGCTATGGTTCTATAGATGCTGCAGTCTCTTGTGTCTCCCTTTTTTGTGGATGGGGATGTATATTGATCGCTTTCAATCTGTTGGTCATTGTTTTGTTCTCCGTATCTGTTGACATAAGTTGGCTAGCACTAGAGTTGACTCTCTCAGTGTGGATTGCACCAGTTCAATTGGAATATCATCTGTTCCTGGTGATTTGTTTTTCGCTATTTCTCTTATTGCAGTTTTGACCTCACTTTTTAGAATTTGAGGTTCATCTTCATATGGCTCTTCGTTCTATGTGTCCTTCATTTTGTCATCTCTTTTGTATAATTCTTCTGTGTATTGCTTCCAACTTGTTTTGATTCCTTCCTGGTCTTGAATTATGTTATTTTTATCATCATAGAGCATCCCAGTCCTTGGTTTGAATTTTTCTTTTTTTCAAATACAGTCAAATTCAGGCCTGTCCATCACAATTGGCATGTTTGCTGTTGCCCTAAGACCTCACCAGAAGAAAAGGAAGTCATCAAAACTAAATGCCAGGAATAAAAGGATATATAATTTGTTTGTGACATCAGATGATAATTACACACATTACATGAAAACTAGGATTGTCACAACTAGACCAGATGCATCAACATATGCTTTTCAAACATCTGTATACATGGGCTAGGAAGCCTGGACTATTCTGAAGTTATGTGTACATATATGTATGTTGTACAAACTGGAATCACTGGTATCACATGCAGCATGATATATGTAAACTCTGGATGCTTACTTTGGAAGTGTCCAGGATCTGGGAGATACTCTCCCAATATGTGTGCAGAGGTCTTCACTACTCTAAACACTGTATACATAGAGACACTTTGTTTTAATTCTAAGGAAAATGTTATTCCTATATGAGAAAGTGCAACTCTACAGATTCTGACAGAGTTAGGAGTTTGAGATATATTGGGTGGCAAAGTCAATTACCCCCCCCCACACACACACACACACTACACAGTTATAGCACTTTGACACTGCTTTAACTGTCATGGCTGCTTCCTATGGAATGTTGAGATTTGTGGTTTGGTCAGGCACTAGAGCTCTCTGGCTGGGAACTGCAAATAATGCTGAAAACTACAAGTCATAGGATTTGAGAGGATGGAACTATGGCAGTTAAAGTGGTATCAACGTACTATAACTGCATAATGTGAAAGATACTATATAGAGAGACTGTTGCAGCATTACTGGGATAAGAAAAAGCTCATTGCACTAGGTCTTGGATGTGCTAATTAAAGAAATGTTCATCCCACTTGTGGGAGTTTAGATAAGTGTTTTTCCTTTGAGCTTCTCTTCAAATTTTCAACTCTAAGAGACTCTCAAAGTCAGGAAACCAGTCAGACTTTCAAAGTATGCAGTGACGCTGAGGCCCTATAAACCGGAAACAGCCATGTACTGTGTACTTTCCCAATCCAGTTGGCTTCAGCTATCTGGCAAAGGCTTTGGGGGTTTGAGTGAAAGCCAAGATACCTAACCTGGAAGACTGGTCATATAGCTCAGACAAATTCCAGAGGGGGTAGTTGCATTAGTCAGTCACACTGAAAAACAACAAAGACTCTTGGGGCACCTGAAAGCCTTACTGTAACATAAGCTTTTGTAGGGTAGACTCCACTTCTTCAATTTCACAGAAATTGTTATTCACTGATAAACAGGTATACACCCACACCCAGATACACACAGGAGTGAGAAAACTACCAAGCAGGATCTGAATGCTGTGCAATGCTGATCCATGGTTGTCCCTGTATTTCATGACTTTTTAAAATGTAGATGATGGTTCCCAGCAGTGATTCATTCCTTTCCTTGCTATACAGAGGTGAGCACATCTGCACAGAGAAAGGAGAATGATATATGTCTTTGCTATACCATCCAGACCTGCTGTGCTGTTAAATTGGGTTAGTCACAATCTGGAATTAAATTGCTGGAGTTGCTGAATGGAATATGGGAAGCTAACATATGCCTCCCATTCCATGGACTGTCCTGGAGCCCTGTCACATACATAATTGTAGCTGTATGATTCCATTTTAACCACCATGTGTACACCGTATGGAATACTCAGACCCTTCACACTATACAGTTGTAGCATTATTACTCCATTTTAATTGCTAAGCTTACATCCTCTGAAATCCTGACGTTTGTAGTTTTGCAAAGCATTACAGCATTGGTGTCACTAGGTTTGGTGTCACCCAGTGCAGTAACTCATGTTGTCACTTCCCCATTGACCTCCTCCCATACTACACCATACAGAATCCTTAGTACTGTTTTTTATATTAATGTTACTCATTAATCATAATTTCTGTACATTACTAAATGTAATGGTAATAGTTATGACATAAACAACTAGCAAAATTAAAATTATATCTTTAAATTACAATATTACACATACAGTCCAAATACATTTACATAGACATAGACAAAGTTTCTTGTGGTTGAAGTGAAAATTTGGTAAAATATGATATTATTAAAATATTTTTTGAAAATAAATAAATTTAAATTTAAAAATTTAACATTTAAAAACTGTTTCTCCTCCCACTAAGGCTCACTCCACTCACCCTATCTCTTCAGCATTTTGAAGGGACATGGACAAATGCCAAAGCCTGTTTCTGCCCAAAGGCGGATGTTTGGGGAGCAGTGGTATCACCTTCCCTTAGAGTGTTACCTGGCACGGTCCGCACCACCTAATGATGCCACTGCACTAGAGCTCTCTGGCTGAGAATTCTAAGTACTCTACCCTAAACTGCAAATTGCAGGATTCCAGAGAACAAAGTAATGGCAGTCAAAGCAGAATCAAACTGTTCAAAGTGAAAGGGCCCCTGCGCTTTATAGTTTGGGGAGGCACTAGACGTCTCTGGCTGAGAATTCTAAAAACCTCTCCTCAGACTGCAGATCCGGAGATGCCATGGGATGGAACCAAGGCAATTAAAGTAGAATCACACTGTAAAGTGTGAAAGAGTTCTTGATACAGGATTGTGCTTTCATTTCATAACAGATGAACAGTTGACCTAATTGGCATTCCTTTGTTTCATCTTTCATTCCTTATGAATGCCAGATCAATGCCAGAAGTAATGAATGGATACATTATCAGATTTGCCAGCCCTTTAGTGTTGTTTACCTGTGTTTGACTAAAAATTCTTAGCAGCCACAATTTTCTAGCCCTTGATGGCCTTCATTTTTCATATTTACAGAGCTCTCTTGTAGACATTAAGGGAATCACAACTACTACAAAAATGGCAGTCACCAATGCACCGTTTTTCTATAAAATGCAACAAAATATCCAGATTTTTCCAGAAAAAGAAAATGGTGAGCACCAGGAGGAAGCAGCCAAGGCTTCACATGCTGCCATCATATGTTCCAGGAAGCAAGTAGTTTTTTAAAGTCAGGAAAGAAAAGAAACATGAGCATGAAAACAGTGTGGCACCTCAGACTCACCTGAAAACCCATGTGAGGACTGCAGGATGGAATGGCAGAGCACTGCCAAGTGCCCCTATTTCGAGCACTTGTCTCCTTTGATTTGCAAAGAAATTGTCTTTGCAAATTGCAACACTTCATTTAAATCAATGAAGAAAGCTGCACAACCAGCTAAAAGGCTCTTTTCCTAACCAGAAGTTTTCAAACAGCCTTGTCTCTTGCCTAGCAATTTCTTTGATGTGCACTGAGGCTCTGCCAAAAGTATATTTTTTAACAAAAAAATAAAAAATAAAAATGAGGGGTAGTTTGTTGAGCTGGTTGAGGGGCAAATTTTGTTTGAAGAGGAAATTTTCTCATTTTTGCTTCTGTTGTTTTTAAGAATTGTGTGCTGGGAAAATAGTAGAATATCAAATAAATAAATAAATAAATGGTACAGAAGTGACATTTTACGGATGCACTATAGCATTATTATTCTTTTTAAAAATTAAAAAGAGAGCAATAGAAGAGAAGGATATTTTTTGTATTCCTGAATCTCAGAATATCAAATGGTGGGAATATCTGACAGCTGGTTTGGGAAATTGCCAGAAAATAGTCTGGGACAAGAAAAACACCATTTGGATAGTAAAACAAAAAGCAGCTAGGAACTGCAGCAACAAATAGCACAACTCTTAGCAACATATTGGCCCCATCTGTAGGAGGTCAATATATTAAGAAGAAAAGACAAACCCACACATTCAGAGTTAATACATCCCACAGATGTATCCTAATACACCACTTACCTATATACATGCTAAAGGAAAATGGGGAGGGGCACATAGGTTCAGTTAACATTGTGAGGACTCTTTTCCACAAGGATGTTGCTCCTATGTGAGAAAATACCATTACTGTAGAATTTTATCTGACCTATATTGGCACAGTCTGCCATTCCTATGTATTAATATTTTAATCATGCTTAACAGTGTTAGCCTTTCTTGTACATCTTTGTTATAGACTTTATGGATATTCTTAATTTTAATTATTGAACATAACTGGTACAGAAAGCAACAGGCTAGTCAAATTCTATCACTTGCCTAGATTTTAGACTTGTGGGTGCAACTACACGCACTATCATGTGTGCATTCCTGCACTCTGATAGGAGTTGTATACAGATTTCCAGTGTAATCTAATGGCTGTCGTGTGCCTTCAAGTTGTTTCTGACTTATGGCAACCTATCACAGGATTTTCTGGGGCTGAGAGTGACTCACCTAAGGTCACCCAATGGGTTTGCATGACTGAGCAGAGAATTAAACCCTGGTCTACAGGGTTGTACTCAATGCTCAAACCACTACGCCACGCTGGTCAGCGGTTAGAGTAGGTACAGTGTACAGTGTTACAGTGTTAGAGTAGGAACAGGTACAGCTGGATGTTCAAATCCCCATTCAGCTATAAAATTAATTTGATGACCTTGGGCCATTCAGTCACTTTGAGCTAAATATATATCCAAGCTATGCTGTGGAGGAGCAGTCATGTGTACCAGGGGTGAAGAACATGCAGTCCTCCAGAAGTTTTTGAATAACATCTTCCATAATTCCTGACCATTGGCCATGTTGGCCACATATTCCCCATCCTTTCATCTCCCCAAGCTCTTTCATACACATGGGATAACCCATACTTTTACAAGTAAAAAGTAAAGATGCTTTTCTTGCCCATTATAGACAGTCTGACTCTGACCAGGTAGACCAAAGGTTTGTTGCTTCCAACTTCCAGAGCTGCTTATACCTTGTAAAATGGACCTCACTTACAAAAGGAATGAATACAACCTAGCACCATAGTATCCACTAGGTTTCAAGGAGATGATGATACTGATAACTCCTGAAATTTTCAAAATATCTTGAGAGAATAACATTCGCAAGTGGAGTAGTGCTACCCATTGCAGAAGCAGCATGGAGGAGCCATTACAGGGAGGCCATTTTTCTCTGTTTTATGCTCTGCTTATATAACAATCTGAGCAGTAAAGAGTAGTATTGGCTTTTCTGGGCTTGTCGGATTTTTTTAAAAGTAAACCATAATAAAATACTTCCTATCATCCTGGTTTATTGGAACAAGGAGATTTCCCACAGAAAAGCATGCAAACCCAAAGGGAGCAATTAATCTCATGGATGACATTTTAACATCCTGAAGTAAATTGAGTGAATAAGCAGTAAAATGTGTTTTACCATGTCTTAAGTTAAAGGGGGCACTCCATATTGTCTGACATATTAATTCTGATTTAAGGTTATTATAATCTCCATTAGATTTTATCCTCAAACAGAAATCTGAGGTTATGGCAAGACACTCTTTTGAAATTTATTGAAAATCTTGCCTGAGCTAATTGCAGATACACATACAGATCGCTTACTTGTAAGAAACTGCCCATTTCATCTTAGGAAGGGCTGATTTGTACATGCTGAGGAATGTGCATGCAAATTGACTCCCTCCATTGACATGAATGAAAACTTACATTATTAGGAACGTGAATTGCACTCACACTCAAACAAGTAATTGAACATGTCTTTCTAATTAATGAGACAAATATCTTGCAATGTTCCTTAGTAGATCCCTCAGGAAAATAAACACTTGCTTGTTGTTGCTTTCTGCCTTCAAGTAATTTCTAATTTATGACAACCCTAAGCCAAACTTATGACAGGGTTTTTTTGCAGAATTTATTCAAGGGGGTTTGTCCTTGCCTTCTCTGAGGCTGAGAGTGTGGCTTGCCCAAGGTCACCCAATAACTTTCCATGGCCAAGCAGGGATTTGAACCTTGATGTCCCAATGTCCTAATCCAACATTCAACGCCATACATCACACTGGCTCTCAAACAGTTGTTTACACTCCATTAATTTCAAATGACACCTGCACACATAACCCATTATATTTATTCTAGATCAGAGCTTGAAAAAAATTAATTTCTGGACTTTAAATCCCATAATCCCCCAACCAATTTTCAGGTAGCCATGCTGTCTGAGATTTTGGAAGTTGTAATTTAAAAGAACCCTCACCATAGCACTACCTGTCTAAGGGGCTATATAGACAGCCCTTGTCAGATCAGGGTCATGGCAACTACATGCTGTGGCCCCAATCTGGCCTTTCCACAGTGCAAAAAGCAGCCGCAAAAAGCAGCTCCTTTTTACGCTGCAGAATGAGTGCCCTACTTGCAGCGGCAGCAGCTTTTCAGCACTTCTTTGGCGCAGTGTGTGTAAACACTGCACCAAAGATGCGCCTTTTTGTTGCTCACCATGCAGTTGCTTCGGTGGTGTGATGGTGGCATTGGGGTGGAGTTGGGCCGGCCATCATGCAGTTACCATGCCCCAACCCCCAGGCCAGCCCTTTTGGCCAGTCTGTACAGGCCCTAAGTTAGGGCAAATAATTGCTCCTGACAGGGTATGCTGGCAGGGCCTGCCATGTCAGACAGGCTTTTGCAAAGGCGCTAGACTAAATATGCCAAACAGCTACTGGGTGGCAGCAGTAGTGGAGGGTGACACAGGCAGAGTATCTCCTAGAGACAAAAGCAGTGGCACCATAGATAACACTTGTTAGTACTGTGCAGAAGGAGGCAGTGAACCCCTTTTGAATGTCATTTCCCACAAAAAAACCTATCAAGGGAAACGAGACAATGGCCCAAAACACATGGGCAAAATGATGCGGCTTCAGGTCACATGGGGGGCATGCCATTTACAAGGGGCATGCCCCAAACATAGCCTGAAGACGTGCCAATGCCATGCCAAACAAGAAAAACTGGGCCAGGAAGGAGCGGATAGAATCTGCTCCTTCAAGCAGCCCAGTTCAGGACTGCAATAGCAGTCTGGATTGGGACCAGGACCATGTAGTTGTCATGGTACCAGCATGAACATCGCCAGTCCGGTCCCAGTGTGGCCTTTTTGGCCCATCTGCTTCCAGCCACAATAAATCAAGAAATGGAACATACTTGGAGTTAACAAGCTAAAGTGGACAGGGTTGGAATATTTTGAGTCAGATAATTACAGTGTTTTCATAGAATCATAGAGTTGGAAGAGACCACAAGGGCCATCTAGTCCAACCTCCTGCCATGCAGGAACTCAAACCATCCCCGACAGATGGCCATCCAGCTTCTATTCAAAGACCTCCAAAAAAGGAGACTCCACCACTGTCTGAGGGAGTGTGTTCCACTGTCGAACAGCTCTCACTGTCAGGAAGTTCCTCCAAATGTTGAGGTGGAATCTCTTTTCCTGTAATTTGCATCCATTGTCCCCAGTCTTGTTCTCTGGAGCAGGAGAAAACAAGCTAGTTCCCTCCTCAATATGACATCCCTTTAAATATTTAAACTGGGTTATCATATCACCTCTTAACCGTCTCTTCTCCAGGCTAAACATACCCAGTTCCCTAAGTTGTTCCTCAAAGGGTATGGTTTCCAGGCCCTTCACCATTTTAGTCGCCCTCCTCTGGACACACTCCAGTTTTTCAACATCCTTTTTGAATTGTGGTGCCCAGAACTGGACACAGTATTCCAGGCCTGACCAAAGCAGCATACAGTGGCACTATTACTTCCCTTGATCTAGACACTATACTTCTATTGATGCAGCCTAAAATCACATTGACCTTTTTTTAGCTGCTGTATCACACTATTGACTCATGCTCAATTTGTAGTCTACTAGGACTCCTAGATCCCTTTCACACGTAGTCTCGTTAAGCCAGGTGTCCCCCATCTTATATCTATGCATTTCATTATTATTATTATTTTTGCCCTAAGTGCAGGGCCTTACATTATTCTGTGTTGAAATTCATTTTGTTAGCTTTGGACCAACTTTCTAATCTATTAAGGTCATTTGGAATTTTCATCCTGTCCCCTGGGGTATTCCTCTTAATTTGGTGTCATCTGCAAATTTGAGAAGCGTGCCCCCTACTCCTTCATCCAAATCATTGATAAAGATGTTGAGTAGCATTGGCCCAGGACAGAACCCTGTGACACTCCACTGGTCACTTCTATCCAGGATGAAGAGGAGCCATTGCTGAGCACCCTTTGGGTTACTGATCCACCTAACAGTTGTATTGTCTAGCCTACATTTTACTATCTTGTTTGCAAGGATATCATGAGGGACCTTGTCAAAAGCCTTACTGAAATCAAGATATGCTATGTCTACTGCATTCCCTTCATCTAGCAAGCTGGTAATTTTACCAAGAAAAGAGATCAGATTAGGCTGGCTTGACTTGTTTTTGAGAAACCCGGGTTGACTTTTAGTGATTATGGCATTCATGAAGTCATAGGCTTTCATGGCCGGCATCCATAGGTTTTTGTGGGGGTTTTGGGCTGTGTGGCCATGTTCTAGAAGAATTTCTTTCTGATGTTTCGCCAGCATCTGTGGCTGGCATCTTCAGAGAATGCTGGAATGGAAGAGATTGGGTCTATGTATACCAGGGGTAGGCAACCTTTCCCCTTTAAGGGCCGAGGGACTTCAGCTCCCAGAAGCCTCAGCCATGTTGGCCAATAGTCCCATGTTGGCCAATAGCTCCTGGGATTCTGGGAGCTGAAGTCCCTCGGCCCTTAAAGGGGACAGGTTGCCTACCCCTGATATATACTGTGAGACCATGGGTAGGGAAGAGTGATTCCCATGTAAATTTGTCAGATGAGTATCGTGGTGTCCATTATGGGGACTTTGGTGAACAGGGAGACCACGTCGAAGATGATTAGTACGTCTCTGGTTTTAAGTTCAAGGTTATTGATTTTTCCTATGAAGTGAGTTGAGTCCTTGATGTAATGGGGGGTTTGTCCTATATGGGTTTGTATTTGTGTGGCCAGAAACTTGGCCAAATCATATGTGGGGGATCCAATGGCACTCACTATGGGTCGGAGTGGAATGGAATCCTTGTGGATCTTGGACCTGTTCCACTCCAACCCATAGTGACCACAGGATCACTCCCAATGTTTCCCAAGTTTGTTAAAATCAGCTCTCCTAAAATCTAGAATAGAGGTAGGCAACCTTTCCCCTTTAAGGGCCGAGGGACTTCAGCTCCCAGAAGCCTCAGCCATGTTGGCCAATAGTCCCATGTTGGCCAATAGCTCCTGGGATTCTGGGAGCTGAAGTCCCTAGGCCCTTAAAGGGGAAAGGTTGCCTACCCCTGATCTAGAATGAGTGTCTGACTATGCCTAGCTTCTTCTTTACACTGTATAAGAAACTCCAGGAGAACATGACCACCTAAGGATTCCACAACTTGCACTCCATTTACCAGATCATCCTTGTTGGTTAGAATCAGATCTAAAATAGCTGATCCCCTTGCTGCCTCTTCCACTTTTTGGACAATGAAATTGTCTTCGAGGCACGTGAGGAATTTGCTAGACCTTGAAGTATTGGCTGAGTTTGACTTCTAGCAAATATCAGAATAGTTGAAGTCACCCATCACTACTACATCTCTCTTTTCTGAGTGTGTGGTCATCTATTCTAGAAAGGCATCATCCAATTCCTCAGTATGACATGGGGGTCTGTAGTAGACTCCTGTAATAACATCCCTGTTGTTTCCTTCCCCTTCAATTTTTACCTAGATGCTCTGCACCTGATTTCCAGGATTTAAGTTCTGGATCTCTTCACAGGTTAAACATCCCTGACATATAATGCCATTCCTCCTTCTTTCCTGGGCTATTTCTCTTAAAGAGGTTATACCCCTCTATTCCTATATTCCAATCATGAGACTCATTCCACCATGTTTCAGTGATCCCTATTATGTATTTGCTTTGTTGTGCTAGGAGTTCAAGTTCATCTTGTTTCCTATGCTCTGTGCATTAGTGTAGTAGAGACATCTAAGAGCATGGGCCCTCCCCACTTGCTGCCTGTGTGAGGTTTTTTGCCTCCCACTGTTGAGCCCTTGCATCATTTGCCTTGTTTCCTCTATAACACTTTGACTGTTATCTCCAGCCCATGATGTACTCCTGCCTTCCAAGATACCTTCCAAGGAAATGTCTCCCTCCCCCACATTACTCAGTTTAAAGCCCTCCTGATCAAATGTTTGAGATCACTGGCAAAAATGTTTCTGTCAACTGGTGTGAGATGCAGCCCATCTCTTGCTAGCAGTCCACCCTCATGGAAGCGCAGCCCATGATCAAGGAATCCAGATTGTTTTTGGAGGCACCATCTACGGAGCCAGTTATTTACATCTGCTTTCTTTCTCTTCCTTCCTCGACCATGCCCTTCAACTGGGATGAGATAACAACCTGTGCATCCAGCTCTTTCAGTTTCCTACCCAAAGCCTCATAATCCCTTCTGATATTCTGAAGGCTATGCCTTGCAGTATCATTGGTTCCCACATGGACCAAGAGGAAGGGGTAATGGTCAGTAGGCTTGAAAGTCTTGTCAGCCTCACTGTCACATCATGGATTTTTGCCCCAGGGAGACAACACACCTCCCGGGACATCTTGTCAGGCCCACAAACCACTGCTTCTGTACCCCTCAACAAGGAGTCCCTCACCACCACCACATGCTACCTCTGAGGCTTAGAATTGGCTGCACCCTGCAGTGGTTACCAGCTCCATGATGTGGCACCAAGCAAGTGTCTGAACACTCATCAGTCACCATGCTGGACCAGATGAGTGCAGGATCTGTGGGCAGAATACAACAGGGTTGGCCTGTTGTATCCTGCTCAGATGTTCAGCACCTTAAAAATATATCTCCTCAGAAGTGAGTTCAATTTAATTAGGACTTAGCACCAAGGTACACCCACATTCCACAATTATAACACATTGATACCACTTTAAATATCATGATTCCACATCATGGCTTTGTGAGATACTTTTTAGTCTGTGTTCGAGAGTTCTAATGCTGCAGTACATGGAAGTGTACTTGGGAATTCTGAATACTTCACTAAATTACAAATCCCATGATTCCATAGGATCAGTTGAAGTGCCATCAAACTGTGGCTATACCCCAGTATAGAAATCACCCAGAAAGTATTTACAAAATTTCAACCTAAATATTTTTTTCCCTGACTCGCATCATTATAAATCCAGTGTAGAGATCCGCCAACTGACATCACTTGACGGTTTTAAAAAGGCGGTCAAGACGGATCTCTTCCGGCAGGCCTTCCCGGAATAACTACTGGCTCAAGGCTCAAAAATATATATTTAGTGATGTCTCCTCCTCTTTTTATGATTAGGCCTCCTTGAGACTTTATACTTTGACGCCAGTGCCTTTCTTTCTCTTCTCTGTGAATTACTGTTTTGATTTTTTTTTTTAAATAGAGGTATATATCCTCTTTTAATTGGTATTTTAATATTGTTGGATTTAATAAATTTTTAAGGGGTGGGAGGAGGGAGGGAAATTGTTCTTAAATGCTGTAAGATGATTTTATTGTGTAAGCCGCCCCGATTGATCTCAGAGGGGTGGGATATCAAATAAAAATTATTATTATTATTATTATTATTATTATTATTATTATTAGAGCCTAGCAAAGTTGTTTCTTGGGCTTGTTTTAACTGCCATGAAGTAACTTTGACTTATGGCATCCTATAAATGAGAGACCTCCTAGTTACCCTATCATCAAGAGTCAGGTCTTGATGAGATTCAGGGGTGTGGCTATTTGATTGAGTCTATCCATCTGTAAAGCAGTCTCCCTCTTTTTCTACTGCCTTCCACCTTACCAAGGATTACTGTTACCAAGCATACTTTCATTTCTCCCTCTCTCTCTCCCCCTCATTGTTAATCAAACAACACCCCTCCAGATAATGGGCTTTCAAATGGTTAGCTTGAATTATAAATGATTTTAGGTTGTGGAGAGTGATATCCAATGACAGTGGCTAGGTTCAACAAATCTTTCCTTAAAATTCAAGGATTTCATCTTTTGTTTTTCAAACTACTGATTAAGACTCAGGTGTTTAAAGGCTGATTTAAAGTGACTTAGGGCCAAAACACACTGCAGAAATAATCCTGTTTGCGACTGCTTTAACTGCCCTGGTTCAATGCTAGGGAATTCTGGGAACTTTAGTTTTGTGAGACATTTAGCCTTCTCTGACAGAGAAATGTGGTGCTACAAAAACTACAGTTCCCAAAATTCCCTAGCACTGAGCCAGGGCACTTAAAGCAGTCTCAAACGGGATTATTTCTGCAGTGTGTCTTGAGCCTTGGGATACTTTTGCTACAGTTGAACCAGGTGTCATCATAAACTATGGGGGGTTGCAGACTGCCAGAAATAGTGTGAATTCAGTCCACTTTTAGGGTTAGGATTAGTGCTAGGGAATCATGGGAACTGTTATTTTTCTGAGACATTGAGCCTTCTCTGTCAGACAACTCTGATGCCACAATAAAATACAGTTCCCATGGTTCCCTAACTCTAACCCTAACCCTAAAAGTGGACTGAATTCACACTATTTCTGGCAGTCTGCAACCCCCCTATGTTATGTTGTGTTTCAGAGTTAATCCTGCACATTCATTTTCTACTTTCACTTTGAATGGACCTGAAATTTTGGCTTCCCGAAGACGTCCCAGAAGGTTTTCTCTTGTTGGTGACATTGGCATTAGCCATTTCTGCCCTTTGCTTTCACTTCCCAACCGGGCGCCTTAGAGCTGCACCAAGCCAATTATATAAATGCATCACATCACATCCATCAAGGCAGCAGCTCTGCAGGTCCAATTAGACTAATCCTAAAATCCCCTTGGTGGCTTAAGTATGTTTAAATTAAAGCACATTTATACTGAGCTATGCTGTTATATTTATAGATAGCCTGATTAGCTTGGTGCTCCCAGTTTAGAAAACATAACACATATGTGAAGAAGTCACATACAGAGAAAGGGGAGAAAGGAAGTAAACACAAAGCAGATGGTATGGGCCACTTATCACCTGCATTTTGACATAAACTGAAATCAAATTGCCGAAGTGAATCTACTGAAGTCAATATTCTTTAGAGGAAAAGGGTGTCAGGAGTCTTCAAATCAGGAATGGTGGTAATATAACAAAACTGTAGTTTGCCCTCAAGTCATTTCTGACTTATGGCAACCCTTAGGTGACCACCTAATCATGCGGTTTTCTGGGGCTGAGAGTGTGTGACTGTCCCAAGGTCATCCAGTTGGTTTCCATGAGAAAGCGGCGAATTGAACCCTGGTCTCCAGAATTGTAGTCCAACACTCAGACCACTACACTGCTGGTAGGCACTGCAAGTGAGTGTAATAAATATAGTACAACTACAACTGTTGTTGTTTGCTGCCTTGAGTCCCTATATTGGGAGAAAGGCAGGATATAAGAAAATGATAACAACAACAATTGTATAACAATTTAGGTGAGATGGTGTGGCCAACCAATTCCACCACATCCGATAACACTTCATCCTTCAGACTTTCTCCTCAGTGTGAACTTACTTAACTAAAGACCAAGCTAGCGGCAGAGTGTGCATGCCCTGCAGACCTAGTTACTGTTTATCATGCCTCTAGAATGTCCACTCTGACTAGAGCTTAGACTTTGTATTTCATCAGAGTATCCCAGGACTAGGCAACACGTGCTCTGTGAGCCCTGAACCCCCAGACACCTCAATTATGTTGCCTACTTTCTGCAGCAAACTAGGAAACCCCATTTAAAGAAAGTGTTTTGCTTGTTTCTAATGTCTTGAAGTTTGCCACAGAATTTTTCTCTGATTGCTATTGAAACTCAGTGGTATATTTTGCCAGTACTTTTTGTGATGGTGAACAGTATGGCCTATGGAGGCTTCTCAGGGATCAGAATTGGCCTGTGGATGTGCTGAATTTACTCACCCCAGTGCACCCCATTAAAGGAAGATTTTAGAACATTTTAGGCAACAAGAATAAGAAAACCAGATGTAAATAAGGTTAGAATGTGAATATTTGGGTGGAAACTATGTAAAAGGGATGGAAAATAATTTCTTTGGGCTTTTATTTCTCAGTGGAACCATTCCCAATGAAAGCGTTGGTTGACAACTGGCAA